>SAUA01000006.1:0-600000 GCA_004335185.1 Phoma sp. RAV-16-625
CCCCCCCCCCCCCCCCCCGCCCCCCCCCCCCCCCCCCCCCCCCCCCCCCCCCCCCCCCCCCCCCCCCCCCCCCCCCCCCCCCCCCCCCCCCCCCCCCCCGCGGCGTGCTGACGTGGAGGCGAATGGCCTGTACTAGGTGTGTGGTCGCAAAGCTGGTACTGGCGCGCGCGATGTAAGACATTCGACTTCTAGACTGCAGGTTGTGATACCCACCGTGACGTACTGAGGTATGCATGTCTTGTGTGAGCGGAGGTGTGTGTAGCTGCCTTTCGAGTGATTCGTACTTTGGTATGTGAGGAGAATGGATGCCAGAAACAGAGACATGATTCTGCGGCAGCTCATTCACGAGCATGGAGATGTGTGGTTTCACATGGTTTGTAGAGGTTCATTTCCTTTGATACAATTGAAGTGCAATGTTGATAGATTGTGCGGACAGTTCTAACCAAAGTCCTATATACGATGTAAAATATACACATACACTTCGTCTCCAACAAATGCCATCAAATCCCCAACCGGAATAGGAAAAAAGCGAATGGAAGTCCGAGTCCAGCGGCAAGACATGTCGTGGGGGTATCTCGAAACTATGCACAGAACGTAAATATCGTCAAGCCTGTCGTCTCCAGGGCGTGTAGCAAAAGGTCTGTGTCTAACAGCAAGAAGCGAACGCCGGGAGATGCATATGCACAATAAATAAAGAAAATGATGGCTTGGCAAGTCTAAGAACCATAGCTGTTGTCGTAGCCTCGTTGGTTTTGGGGGTAGGTGTTGGTGGGTGTGTAACTCCTGTCAGCGGGTGTGTAGCTCCTCTCAGCAGGTGTGTAGCTTCGCTCGCCAACGTTTGAAGGCGTGTAGCTTCTCTGCGCCGGTGCATTCCAGCCAGGTTGTCGGATGGGCGCTGTAGCACTGCGTTGCTGTGATGCAGGCACTGAGCCGGTCATGGCTCTGTTCGGCAGTGGTTGAGACGTCTCACGACGCTGAATTGCGGATTGCAGACTCGCGGGTACACCTTGGCGAGGCGGAGCAGTGCCGGCACGCGGTGGAGGAGCTGTGCCAGGCCGAAGCGGCATGTTCGAAGTCTGTGACATGGCGGGCGAGCCGGCGCGAAGTGTGCCGGGAAGCTGTGGGGGTCTGTAAGGATCTGAGCCATTCGAGTTTGAGTAGTAGTGTTGAGGGCCGTTATCCTGGGGCGTGGTGTCGACGGGTGACAGCTCGTACGCAGGACCCGCCGTCGGCCCACGGTTGTTGAAGGGCGAGAATGCGGCGTATTGCTGTGTTGACTGGGCAGATGATGGCCCGTAAGCATTGTCAAGGGGCGTGATAGTGTTGTGAGGAGGCGAGTAGCGGCCGTTGGGGTAGTTCGTATCAACTTGTGGAAGCGTTGGCCGTGGAGACGCTCGTCCTTGCGACAATGGCGTGAAAGCGCGAGCAGGCGGTGCAAGAGGCGGGTCCTCGTAGAAGTATGCGTTTTGGTCGAGTTGTGGCATAGGCGGCAGAGGCGAGGCCAGACCCATATCGCTTGCTTGGTTCAAGAGTGGCGCATTGGAGCCGTAGCTGGTCGTCGAGTAGTTTGTGTCTGATCGATCCGGTCCGGGTCTTTCGTTCAGTGTCGGCAATGTAGGCTTTCGTGCAACACTGACCGAGCTGTTGGTGACTACAGTATTTGTGCGTGATGGTGCGTTGGACGAGTACGGCGGTAGAGTCGAGATGGTGCTGAACGTGTCCGAACGCTGGACAGCGTGAAAGGAAGCACCGTCATCTTCCTTTCCAACAAGACTGGGCAAGGTAGGCTGCTTGGAGCTTACGGGGTTCAAAGTGCCCTTCTTGATGGCTCGCTGTTCCTCTGCCCTTCGCTTCTGGTCTTCTTTCTCGATTGCCTTCTTCATCTTTTTGCCAACGATACGGGCCAGACGGGTTTCAACCTTGCGGCGGCAGTAGTTGGTCAGGCTGCCGTCAGAACGCGGGATGTAGTGCCAGAGAAAGAGGACGTAGAGCAGGCATGAGATGATGATGCCGAGTGCAGCAATGACCCAAATAACGAGCGAGAACAGCATGGTGAAGTAGACGACCGTCTCCTGTCTGTTGCCCGTCTCGATCATGGCCTTGATGTTCATGAAGAACTGCTCGAAGCCGGAGCGATCGTCAGATGCGTGCGCACCGATCGGGAGAAGCTGAGCCTGCATAACCGCGTACAGGGTCATCGCGTTGATAGCAATACGCGGGCCTTGGGCGACAATGATGATGAGAGCGCTCTTGAACTGGAAGTATACAAAGAGCGCGATGTAGTTGGCACCCTTCTTACTCTTCGTCAGCTCGGCAAAGACCAGAAAGCGGCGCCATCCCCGGCCGCTGCTGGTAAGTCGCATACTCTGCCAGATAGCAGCCAGTGGCTCGAGGTAGCACTCTGTCACGCTACCGGAGCGCATGACGCGGAATGCCCTCACGCCTCGATATGCCAGGAAGACGTAGGAAATAATGATGGTGATGGCGAAGATCCACTTAGCAACTTCGAAAGGCACCTTGGGCTGTACCTGGCTTGACCACTTGTTGAAGGCAAGGAGGTTCACAGCGGTAAAAGCATCGGCAGCGTAGACGGCGCAGGAAATGAAGACGAGGATCCAGAGCCACGCGTAAGAGAAGGGTGTCAGGCATGACGTCGATCTGAAGTCTGAGAGGTTCTGCAACAGTCAGCGCGACTCTCTATACTCAAGTTGGCAAACCTACGATGTAATCCCACTTTTGGTCAGCGGCCACATTGACCAGGCCCTTCTCGCGGTCTCCACAGCAGCCCATAGTTGGTGAGTATTAGTTGATCTATGTGATGTCCGGTCAACGGAAGTGTAGCTTGCAGTCCAGTTGGTGTAAAGAGTGGCGGCTGCTACAGTGGCATTGACAGGATAGGTGTTCAAAGGAGTGTAGTCGAATTGTGGTGACAGACCGGCTGTAGACCACTATCGAGTGAATTGAGTGAGTGACGAGGTCGCCGCTTTTGACAGCTGGGCAACGTATCGAAGTGCTGGACTATTCCGGAAGGGTGGGCGTATGCTAATCAAGAGCGATGTGCATGGTTTGGAGCATGCAGCGTCTGAGGTGGGCGATCCGACAGCGGAAGACCCGTGGCCGAGAGCTGTCTGGCGATATGAATAGCAGTCGGTGACAGTACCTTGCTATTGTAGGCCCGCAGTGAAAGCGACTGCACGGTGAACAACTGGGAGAGAGCGGCAGGCGCGACGGGAGCACCGAGGTAGAAGGAGCTCGCACAACGAACGGTTCGCAGATTCGCGACAGGCTAAGGAGCGACGAGGAAGGAGACACAAACAGCCAGCGTCTACGTTTGCAGGCCAGCGACACAGGGCGCACGAGTGGTGATGAGGAACGACACAGCACCGCGCTCCCACTTTCCCCAGGGCTTCGCGCTGAGCCGGTCGCGCTTGCGCAGGTGCGGAAGGAGATAACCCCACCTCCAAGACCATTGGTCGATCGTGCATAGCTCAGGTTTGACCCCTTGCTTCACCAGACTCAATTCAGCAGCACACTAACCGCTTGCACGACGCCTGTCGCTCGACATGCTCGAAACGCTCTGGGATTGATGGCGAAACAACAGGCTCTGTCGTGGCTTTCCCTGCAGCAGCGCCTCTGAAAGTGGCTGAGCTCTCCTAGTACCGCCCGGCCAGACAATTCTCTGGTGGTTGCGAGTACCACGAGCGGCTTGAAGAAATTGGACTGGCTGTGCCGCACCATGTTATGAGCCTACGGTCATTTCTCCGGTAAAAAGCTTGCGTCGTCATTTAAATCCCCCCCAGCCACTTCGGCAACGCCCACTGCCTCAGACAGGGTAGTTTCAAAACTTCCTGCGTAGAAGCATGATCATTGGATAAAGCAATCAAAGGTCTTTATGCAGCGGGCCGAGGCGTGGCTGTCAGCGACGTTGCACCAAGCACCGCTTTGAGATACGTAGGTATTGCTGCGTGCGTTGTAGCTGTTCATCATATGTGAAGATCACTGTCTTGAAGCTAATATGATATTGGATCGCTAACTGAGATAAAGAGGTCACGTACGTGGTCTTTGCCAATCAACAGAATCAAGATACTATCACGATGCAACACCCTTCTTGGAATCCTGCCTCACATGTACGACAAGCTTACCCTTTGTCCGTCCAGTCTTCAGCTTCTCGAACGCCTTTGGTACATCCTCCCACTCGAAAACCTCGTCCAACACAGCTCTGATTTTTCCTTCCTTCATCCACGCACCCAGCTGTCTCAGATCGTCAGTCGACGCCTTGGTCATCAGCAGCTGGTACGACCTCTGACCGCCACCCAGAAACCCGGGTACGAGGAAGTTGCTGGTAATTTGGGCGAATGATCCAAGGCTAGGGGCCGCACCGATCTGAACGAATTTGCCCTTGGGGAGGAGATAGGAGGCTGACCGCTTGTACAGATCGGCAGGCGTGCCAACGTTGTCCACAGCAAGTTGGAAGACTGGTCCTTTAGCGGCAAGAGCGCCCACGATGTCGGTAGTCTTGTAGTCGATGACTTCGTCGGCGCCGAGGCTCTCACAAAGCTTGACGTTGCCTGTAGAGCAGGTGGTCGTCACGTGGCATCCCAGGGCTTTTGCAATCTGGATGCCGTACACGCCAGTGCCACCTGAGCCGCCGTTGATAAAGACCTTGTCGCCGGCCTTGACGTTTGGTTTGATAGCTTGCATCTCTGTCAGGCCAACGATGGGAACAGCCGCAGCATCATCAGTCTGAACGCCGCTCGGTAGACTCGTCAGGCTGTCCTGCGAAACGGCGATATATTGTGCGAGCGACCCGTTCGATAGAGCGCCAACCTTTGCACCAAACACCCACTCTCCAATTGAAAATGAATCGACTTTCTTCCCAGTCTTCGCGACTTTGCCGCAGAAGTCCGCACCAGGAATGCGCTGCGAGCCAAGAAGCATCATTGGGATGCCGGCCTCGACAGCCTTGTAGTCGACCGGGTTGAGAGCCATTGCGTGGACCTCGACGAGGATCTCATCGTCGCCGATTGTGGGCTGCGTGGCGGTGTCGTTGATTCTGAGATTCTTCTCCAGACCGCCCGCGACGCCGTCGTACTGCCATGCTTTCATTGTTGCTTGCGCCATTGTGCTGTTGTGAGAGTTTGAATAGGTCGCGTGGAGCGTTATCTGTACTGTGATTTACGTAGCTTTGCGTCATCTAGCTGAATCTGGGCAAGCGTCGCAGCCCTACTCGAACTCCCTGTTTTTTATTTGATCTTGAACATGATTGTCATTGGACACAGATCCCGCATTTCATTACTGAGGCTTCAACATTGGATTAGGTTTGTGAGATGTCTGCCCCTCATTTGACAATTTCGTTTCATTAAGACTGACTTTCACAAGCAACTAATCTGTTGGTCTGTGCATCACTATAGAGCACGTTTTCATAAAAAGTGAATTTAGTTGCTGCGGTCACAATGCCGCTACTATTTTGCGAGACATGCAAGCTGTGCTTTTGACATGCTCAAACCCTGTAAACCAGCTTCTTGCCAGACACCTTGCCATCCTTCAGATCGTTCAAGCCCTGCGGCACGCCCTCCAAACCATCCCGTACGAGCGTGGGGTGTGCCTTGACTTTGCCGCTGTTGAACAGCTCCTCAGCCGCCTTCCAGAACTTGACACCAAACTCGTAGTCCTCAGGCTTAGCGGGGACCTTCTCGTTGAACGCCTCACCGAGCATTGTGTACGCAAACGTCCAGCCATGCTTGACATCCTTGCGCGGGAAGTTCTCCAACGGCCCAGGGAGGAGCCCGGAGTAATGGCCGCCTTCCGATCCAATTGCTGCAGCACAAATCTTCTCCGAACCATGCTCGGCGATGCAGTCGAATGCAAGCTTCAACTTGTCGTTACTGGCTTTGCGGATCTTCTCACCGCATTCGGCATCGTTGTAGTCAAAAACGTGGTCTGCGCCCAGCTTCTTGACAAGATCGAAGTTGTGCGGCGATGCTGTCGCGTACACTTCTGCGCCTGAGAGCTTTGCAAACTGAACAGCTAGCGTGCCCGTGGCAGTTGAGGCGCCATAGATGAGGACAGGCGTAGGTTCTGAGACCTTGGCAGGCGGAAGCGGCAGGCCGAGGGTTTGGTATAGACCTTGCCCGACCGTGGAGATGCCTACGCCGAGGGTTGCAGCATCTTCCCAAGAGATGTTTTCAGAGATCTTGGTGTGGATACCGGCTTTGGCTTTGACGCGTTCGGCAAAAGCGCCGTTGGTGTGGTCGGCCGGGTCGCCTGGGATGGTAAGGAGGATGCATTGAGTACGTGGGAGAAACTACTCACCTCCACGGGCAAATCCGGCTACTCTGTCGCCAACCTTGACGTCCTTCACGCCGTTGCCAACCTCTTCGACAACACCAGCATAGTCGCATCCGACAATGGCTCCCTTGGACGGGTTGCCGTCGAGGCTCTTCCAGTCTGTGGGGTTGAGAGCTACAGCCTTGGTCTTGACAATGATGAAGTTGTCTTGAACCTTGGGGAGGGGAACATCGCTGCGGAGCTCAGAGACGCCCTTCTCAACGTGAACAACTGCTTTCTGGGTAGACATGATGGTGGTATGGATTGGTAGTGTAATTGGCATTGGAGCTCGGCTTTATAGCTATGATGTATGAACCAGTACCTATGATGTGCCTAGCTTGACCGGCGTCATCATAGGATTTGTCATCGAGCTACATGTGCAATTCTGCCGACTGCTCACATTATGCCTGTCAGACAGCGTGTCTCTCTCCACGTCTATATCCACTGCGCAACGTGGCGGGCTAGCAGCGTCCGTGCAATCGCTCTTCTAGCTTGTGAGGCTGCGCGTAAGGCTCGAGGCAGGGCTGAGTGGACCGTGCGGCCACAACGCCAAGGTCAGGGTCCAGGCTCACGCGGCGCTTCACGCGTTGTAGATTGAATACTGTACTCAACTACAGAACAAAGTGGTATATCGCCCGCCATGGCTGAAGAAGGACCACCACTTAACTACTTTCCCGACCCCCCGCCCTTCTACAAGCACTTCACCGTTGAGAACCTTGGGCGCCTGGCAGACATCGAGAAAGAAGAGCCCTCCAACGACGCAACCTCCGGACTATCTACACAGCAGATTCTCGCGCTACCTGTCGAACTCCGCTACCTGATCCCACCCCCGCCTCCAAGCGACCATGAGTCGTTCCACGTCTTCGGCGAGTCCGCCAAAAGCTCTGGCACCAACAACTTCACGCAGACAATGGACTTTGTGTCCAAGACTCTGGGTGAGCAGTTTGTGTTGAGTGATTGGACATACAGACAGCTTTACCCCTCCACCGACCCTGCCTCTCCTTCCGCCAATCTATCCTCAACATCCAACTCGACCGAAGCGAACATCGACCGTCAACAGTACCTTAACCGCTTCAACCGCTCAATCATCATCGAATACATATCCCTTCTGGGTGTCGTAGCCCTAAACCCTACCAGCGAGCACAAAGACAAGAAGCTCAAGCAGATTCTGACGCTGGTGTGCAACATGCACGCCTTGATCAACGAGTACAGGCCTCACCAGGCGCGCGAGACGCTGATCAGTATCATGGAGGAACAGGTCAGACGGAAGAAGGCCGAGGTGCAAGGCGTCAAGGATATGCGGGGCAAGGTGGAGAGCGTGCTGGAGGGGTTCGGGAAGGCTGTGAACGGCGAGACGGGTACAGACAAGGAAGACTGCGAGGAAAGGGTAGCCGTTGAGGGGAATATAAGGAGCGCGGCGCAGAGGGAGATATGGGATGCGATGGATGAGCTACTTGTGCAGTGAGATATTGTGTCAACACCACATATCTCCGAACATAGTATGAGCCCGTGCACGGCAGCATACAGCTCGGCTCCGGCTGTTTTGATGACGTCACCAAACAAGTATGTCAATCAGACACCAGACCTGTACAGCCACGCGTTTGAGTTTCGGCACCTACCGCTGAGGGTGTGCGACTCTAGACGCAGGGCGTGGGCATGTGCACAACCTGAACACGGGGCAGCCGCACCTGATCAAGAAACCACAACCTTACCTCGTCACCACTTGGAAGCAGGCGCAATAACAATAGGCTTTGCGATCCTTGCCATTTCACTTGTACTGCATTCCATCGACGCAATGCCGGCCACAGTACTCAAGGGCCCTTCCAAACGCCTTCTGGTCTTCTGCGATGGCACCTGGGTAGGAACTCCGAGTACACCGAGATGTAGTACTGACATGACCAGGTCGGTCGCGAGACGAATGTTGCCGGCGCCCCTCGCAGCAACATTCGAATGTTGGCAGACATGGTTGGCGACGTCAAGTTTAGCAACGCTGACCCGTCTGTAAAACCTGCCGCTGTGCACAAGATTAACCCCTATTCTTCAAACATCGTGGCTGGCTACCAAGAAGGCATTGGCCTCGGTGCAACATTTCTCGAATACATATGGAACGGTGCGACTGCCTCTGCGATTGGCGAAGAATGCATTGCTGTCTACCGCTTCATCGTCGAACACTACACCGACGACCACGAGATCTGGCTGTTTGGATTCAGCCGGGGCGCTTTCACAGTACGCTGTGTAGCGGGCATGATCAACAACTGCGGCATCATCCGGCGTCAAGAAGACACACTCACTTCTGAGCAGGTCGATCGCCTGTGCTACGAAGTCTTCCGCACTTACCGCTCCAGCTTGCCCATTGACGCTCCTCAAAGCGAACAAAGCAGAGGGCGTCGAGCTAATGCGGACAAGGTCTGGCAAGTCAAGCAACCCATCCGCTGTATGAGCGTTATTGATACTGTCGGCGCGCTCGGCATCCCGCGCCTCAATGCTGGCGTTGGGTTTGACTGGGCCCCCTTTGAGTTCTTCGATCAGTATGTCTCGACCGTCGTACAGCACGTCCGCCATGCTCCTGCTCTACATGACCGACTGTGGGCCTTTCAGCCCTGCCTTGCATTCGCAAGCGAAAAATCCCCCAACACCGTTGTCGAGCAGGTTTGGTTTCCGGGCGTGCATTACGATCTCGGGCGCCAAACTTTCCGCTTCGTGAGGCAGCACCCGGTGAATTATGTCGAAGCAGCGCTGGGATGGCTGCCAGATCTACTCAGCCGGACAGTTCTGCCGAATCAGGTACTTTCTGATAACGTGCTGAAGTGGATCCTGGAAGGCGTTCGAGACTTGAACGACAAGAACACCCCGATCATCCCGAGCCTGGACGACGAGATTGCCCAAGTCAGCGCGCGCATCGCGAACCCCACGAAAGACAGCACGGGCAGCGGCGATGTGTATGGCGATGTTTTGGAGTATGCACCTGCGGGTAGGATCCTAGGATTCGTGCAGAAGGTTTCCCGGGCCGTCACATCGCTGCTCAATGCGGTCTTCCCGAAGCTCGGCGACAACATTCAGGACCTTCTTGGGATCCGAACAATTGTTAGCATTCTGACAGCAACTGCAGATCGCAGAATTCCTGGCACCGCAGCAGACGTCAACAAATACAAGAACGAAGTCGCAGGCAAGTCGGGTACGGTTTTTAGTGTCGAGGAGAATGCGCGGATGGAGGAGCTGAATGAGTGGAGGAAAGTGCGGTATCCGAGTCGGACTTTCGAGACACACCAGCTGTGGAAAGAAGTTTTTGATGACTAAGGTCCAATGTATTCTACTGACGCGTTGTAAGCTTCTATGTGTTTCGCAGCGCTCAGATCGTTCCATCAACCTCCCTCGCCCTGCTTGCGTTACCAGTCTTGAAACCTGCGTGGTCCTCGCCAATGCCCAACTCGTCATCTCCGGCTAATGTTTCCTTCGCCTTTCCTGACCGGACGTGCAGTGTCTGAATGGCTACAATCGCAATCAGTGCGGCAATCACCAGACCAAACGTGCCCGGGAATCCGTAGCGAAAAGTGGGCGCCATGGTCTGCGGGAAGATAACGATTGGAAGCCAGGCGGCGACCGCGTATTGAAAACCGTTCATGCTGCTGATCACAATCGCGCGCTCTTCATTGTCGCCGGCACAGAGCTCGTTCGCCCACGTGTAGCTTCAAGACATTAGTACAAGAATAGTTTGCTGAAAGAAGCCTTACAAGATCGCAGTCATGAGCTGCACCCCGCACGTCAGGAACGCAAAAAGTTTCGCATTTTGACTAGACGGCCAGAAAGCCAGGATGCCATTTGGTATCAGTCCGTACGCAAGGGGTCCGAAGACGAATGCAAATCTGCTGCCAGTATAGTCTGACAAGAACCCCCACAGCACGATGCAGAATCCGGAGATGAGTTTTGTTCCAGTCGGGATGATATTGCGGTCCACGACTGAAAACCCCTCCGACTTCAGCCAGATACCGAAGTAGTCGCTCGCGCCGCATGCGCTGCCGTAGAAGACGTAGCCAAGAACAAAAGCGTACCACCGCCAGCCAGTCAAGACGCGTTTGAAGGTCGCCAGTGTGATCTTGGCGGGGGCAGCCTTTCCGGCTTTTTGGACCCGGTCGATGGCCAGCTGTCTGTCTTCGTCGTTGAGGAACCAGGCACGTGTTGTGTAGGGTGTATCTGGAAGCACCCACCAGGTTACGAAGCCTACGGGTACCGTCATGCACTGGTCTTGTCAGTAATTAAAGAAGAAGAAGAAGAAGAAGAAGAAGAAGTTGCTGTGAGAACGCACCCCACAAACGATGTACAGCCACCGCCAGCCCTCCAACCCGTGGTGTCCGTCAAGACTTCTATAGACCGCAGCTTGCAGGTACCCCCCAAACGCACTCCCCACCGGCGCCGTCATGTGGAAGATTGCAATCCTCTTCGCCAGCTCTGTTTTCGTGTACCAACTCCCCAACACATACAACAGGGCTGGAAAGAAACTGCTCTCGAAGAAACCCACCAAAAACCTAAACGCGTACAACTCCGGCACGTTCTTGACCCCAGCCTGCGCGAACGTAAAAGTACCCCACGCAATTTCCATAGCCGCAAGCCAGTAGCTAGGCCGTATGTACTGAATAATGATATTACTTGGTATCTGCATTACAGCATACGCGACAGTGTAGCAGGTCACAGCGTAAGTGTATTCATTGCCGTACATGTGCAGATCTTCCTGCATGCCCGAGACATAAGCGTTGGAAAGGTTACCCTGGTCGAGGTACTTGAGGAAGAAGCCGAGACAGCCGATCGTGAGAATACTGAAGTCGAGTTTACGCAGGAGATGGCGCTCTTGCGCGGATTTTAGGTGCGTGTCTGAGTCCCAGATGAAAGAACGGAACTGTTTCGTTAGATGGATTGATTGGGGGGGATGTTTGGGACGTACGTTTTTAATAATGCTGGACATTATGGCGGTCCAGATACGATGGCATGTAAATCAGATGAAAACCGTCTTTCGTGCACTTTTAAGAATGATTCGCGACAAATGTAAGAGTATCGTGATCTGCACCATTATTCTGCAATCAAGCACTCTGCGCGGAGACGCGCTTTTTAACGCGGCATCTTGCAGTCTCGCGTCCGGGAATGGTAATGCTTGGAAGCACATCATCGCTGGGGTGCATGTTGCAACCATCACGTCTCGCAGGATGCTATTCCATGCAATTTGAACCATGAAAGTCATATGGTCTATTAGCTATAATTGGTAAGATGACGAACTGACGGTGTCGAATTCGTAAACTGATAAGCTTCACACAGTTGTCTGGAGTGGTATTATCAATGCACTTCCTACCCCTCCCCTTATCGATGAAAGACTCCAGTGAGCTTCGCTGTTGGCAGATGTGCACTACAAAAGCTATGCCTATCTGCTAAGGCCCGCGATGGCAGATCGCTGTGCACTACAAAAGATCCGTGTGGCTGCCAAAGCCCGCGATGCCAGAAGCATTCGTAGCTATGAATTCGGTCATAAAGAAAGTATTTCTTCACACACGACAACCCAATATGTCGTGCGGATAGCTCGATTTCGTGCGAGTGGGGCAAAGATATCCTTCACTCCATGTCTCCTGTCACTGAAGCCGGCAAAAAAGATGCTTCCGTCACGGGGAGTGAAGCTATACAGGTGATATCAAGTATTATAAATATCGACAACCACAAGCGTCAGCACCACAAAAGCCATAACAAGTCCATACATCAATAGCCGGTAATCCCATTCCCATTATCCAGTTTTTCGAGACTCCCCATTCCTATCAGTCGCGTGCTTAGTGTCCGTTCTCCACACCCAAAAAAAATCCTTTCACACCCTCAACACCACGCAGCACATATCCAGCCAGCAAAAAGAATGTTTCCGTCACGGGGAATCGAACCCCGGCCACATCGGCACTTGCTATGAGAGCGATGTATCCTAGCCACTTGATGATTGTTAGTGAATGTTGGTAGTAGCAGGTGGTGGTTGAGCTTACCTAGACCATAACGGATTTGATATGAAAATTTCGGCCACTGAAAAACTATATTGCCAATTGTTGGAGGGCTACTCGGTAGCGCACTCGAAGACGGCGAAGTTTTGCTGGCTGTGCACTTTGCCGAGGTCCCAGGTCCGCATAGTAGGAACTTTTCTGATATTGACCTGCGATTTTAACCAACCGGAGGCTTCTTGCCCAGCGCTCCACCGAGAATTGCCGGATCCAGCATTACGGCCTCCGGCACATCTACTCCACACCTCACCCACATGCTTCGCCAGAGCGCTCCGACCGGGCGTTCTTCCGGCATGAACACGACCGTGTTGACGTACGACATGGTCGTATTGTTACAGTCTGCTTCGTTGAACAGTTGCGCTTCGCAGTTGTCGCCTTTTTCAGAGTAAAATACCCCGCACCGCGCCTCGTTGGGAAGGTTGATGCACGATCCATTCTTCCACTGCGCTGCAGGTCGCTCAAAGGCCATCTTCTGCAAAAGACCTCCGCGGCAGTGCTTCGGACCGCCAGAGCCAGAGTACGAAAGAGCGAGGATCGGTATTTGCACAGCCTGAGGTGCTGTTGTGGGCGTGGTGGCTGGTTGAGGCGACGGGGCTGGCGTTTCCTGGTCTCCAATCATGCCTTCATCCGTCTGCGTCATTGCGGGTGTCGTGGGCGTGACGTTTCCATTCAAGAGGGCTTTTCGCTCGCGCTCGGATTCGCCGTACTTTGCGGCTTGGGCCAGCGACACGGCCATCATCTTGGGTGGCGGTGCGCGGATCTCAATCGCTGTCGCCAGCAGCATCGCAACCAGCAAAAGAAGAAACGTGGCCGTGAGGAGGAGAACGAGGCGCTTCGGGATTGCCATGAAGATTGATACACATGATGATTCCCAGAAGGTGAGGTTTATTCTGAGTGCTGATGTTGCAGCCCGCGTTTCATCCCCACGAACCCCTGAAACACTGGTCGATGAACATAGCATCCCAATCTACGGTGCAGCTACCTCATCAGTCAGATTCAGCACGATGATGCCAGTGCCGTCGCCTGGTGGCTGGTAAAAGCCCTCGATCTCTAGCCCAGCTTGCTCGAATAAGTCCCTCCACTGTTTCTCAGTTCGCTCCATCGCCGACAGTAGTGCCATCATCTGCATGTCCCACATGGCTGGTAGTAAGGATGCGCCCTTTACAGGCAGGATGAAGTCTTCGACAATAAGGGTGGAGTAGTCTTTCTTCATGCCTGCTGTCACGTTCTTGAGCAGCTTCAGACATAGCTCATCATTCCAGTCATGCAGGATAAACTTCATGTAGTAGAGACGAGCGTCTGCAGTTGTCAGCATCGACCATAGTCATAAGGAATCACTCACCTGGCACAACCTGGTCATTGAAGAAGTCAAAGGATTTCTTGTCGACCCCCGCAAGGTGGAGTGTCTTGTCTTCAACTACGTGCGGCAGGTCCATAAGGACGTATTTGCCTGGGTAGCTGGCGAACTTGTGCTTGAAATTGAGAAGATCATGGCCTCTTCCTCCCGCAACATCAACGTAGAGAATATCGTCTTCTTTTACCGGTTTCGACGCATCTTCCAGCAACTTCTGCACAGGAAACCAGTCCACCCAGGCGGGCCGGCTGCCTCGGTCACCCTCAAAAAATGCGTGTGCCGCATTGAGAAGTTTTGGTTTTGCGGCAATGTAAGGCCACAGGTTCTGTCCCGGGATGTTATGGCCGTACTGCGCTGGACCTGAGTTCTGGTCGTCTGGGTTTCTGTAGCCGTCCTTCTCGAAATACTCTGGAAGCTTGGCCATGGAGATCATCCCGGCGTCGTATCTACCATGGTCAGTATTTCACTGGCATCAATCTGTCAACCTACATGAACTCAACCAGACCTGCCGTCTGCCGTGTCGCCAGTGCCTTGGTCAGCGGGTTTGGCCCATACGTCGACTCGTCGAGCTCTACGACGTATCCCGATGCGGTAACGACACGCAGAAGGCGTTCTACAGGAATCAGCAACATTCCTGACGACGATCTTCATCATACCAAGCAGAATCCTGTCGGCCTTTGTAGCTTCCGCCAGCTCTTGCGACGTGACCTGTCCTTTCTCTACAATGTGTTTGAAAACGCCCAGCTCCAAGAGAGTCCGTGTCGCCATGAAAATTGACGGCTGAGAGTTTCAGCCAGGAATATCACCCCCAACAGCAACATACCTGGTAGGCCAGCTTGGTGATTGAATCTTCGGGTTTCTGTAGGGCCGCTACCAGCTTTGTCGCGGCCTCAAGCAGGGCTACCCGCAGTTGCTCGGAAAGCGTGCCATTGACAGCGGCTGTCGTCGCCGACTCGATCATCGAACGCACTGTCTCCATGGTGTTGCAACAACGATGTGAAGGAGGTATCGTCTCAAGCTCCAATAAATATGGTCAGCTGAGCGATGTCAACGCGAAGGATCGCACCCCTGCTCGAGCTCATGCAATGCGGAATTGTGGAGACGGGACGCCCAATCTTGCCTCCTAGCAGATATGGTAATGCTTGCGTCGACAGTGTTTCTCACCCCTGATTGAATCGATAGCCTGTGGTCCGATGACCAGGTAGGCACTGGGGTTCTTGAGCCCATACATGAATTCGGCTGGCTGGTATGCCTGACCTTGCCCTTGTCACGCGAAGGAAGGCTAACGACCCATTCAGGGGGGGGGATTGCCGAGAATGTTGTAAATTTGAAATCATCAAAGAGTAGGTGTTGCATGCCGTATTGCTCTTGATTGTCCGCTCAAGCCTTGGCGGTTTTGAAGGATTCAAGCCGCAATGAGCCGGTTATGAGAGCTTCCTAACACCTAAGGTATGGAGTTGTACACTAAGGACTCCACTTTTATGCGGCCATGCAGAAGTAGAAGCGGAGCAAATTAGCAAAAGCGTGCAACGAAGGACGAAGCTAGCTTTGTCATAAATTGTGAGGTACAGTAGGCTGCCGCCGAGGAGACCTGCGGAATTTCGAGGCCCGAGAACAAGGTGTCCCGAAGTGCCAAGTAAAGCCAACGCCCGTTGTAGATGGAGGATGCGAAACCTGGGTGACGCCGAATAGCCTTGACCGCGGCGAAGCAATGTTTTGTCCTTGACCTCTCCGTGACTGACTCTCTCGATGGTAGACGACTACAGATGGCAGCTCAATGTGGTTGGATGGGCGTTATGCAGCGTTGCCTTTGTTGTGGTCGTCGCAAGGTGCTACTGTCGCCACTTTGTGAACCATAACTTTGGATTTGATGATGGCTTGATGGTCCTCGCTATGGTATGTCTTGCCACAGTGCGTCTGCACTACCTACGTACTCACTCTGTCAGATTACCGGCATCGCAATGACGGCCTTGGTCTCAGCAGGAGTGCATCATGGCTACGGCCTGCATCTCCAAGACATCCAGGACCCAACCGACCGCGAACTGGCGCTAATGTACACCTATGTCGCGCCAGCTGTGTCAATTGCAGCATCGACATTCGGCAAGATCTCTATGGTGCTTTTCCTCGTGCGACTACTGGGCCACTCAGCAAGGAAGCGTCATCTGTGGTTCCTGTACTCCATTACCGCAATCATGATCGGACTCAATATTTTTGCAATGGGAATTTTGCTGGGTGGCTGCTCGCCGATGCAGAAGGCCTGGGTACCAGATACGCCCGGCACCTGTGTCAACCCGGACATGTTCGAATACGGCGGCAGAGTGCAATCAGGTACGTAACCTGACAAATACCTTACGATGCTGACCGCAATAGTTTGGAATGCCATCATGGACCTGACCACGGCACTGTTTCCTGTCTACATGGTGTGGAGACTGCAGATGAAAAAGAGCACGAAATGGGGGCTAAGCTTCTTGATGTGTGGAGGAATTTTGTGAGTATCCGCAGTGCTGCTAGAGTGTGTTCTGATTGAATAGTGCGGCTGCTGCAACGTTCGTCAAGGTCTACTACATGCGCGATTTGACCAAGCTGGTTGACGTTACGTACGCGTGGGCTCCCATTTCACTGTGGTACATGTACGTTTTTGGGGTTTCCGTATCTGCAACTACTCACACAGGTAGGGCCGAAGTATTTGTTCTCAACATCGCCGGGTCTCTCCCCACCCTTCGACCCATCTACTCCCAGATCCGTGGCAGTCTGCCATCGAGCGTTGCATCTGCATTGTCCCGGAAAACCCGGGCCGGGTCCAGCAGTCGGGACCCGTCTAGGCAGGGCGCATTCTATACAGTTGGCTCGGAGCCGTCAAAGAGAGCTGGACACAGAAGAGGGGGGAATGTGACGATTGACCTGGACGAGATTGACAACATGCAACAGAGCACAAGTCATGATCCTGGGAGTACAGAGTCCATACTGCCTACGCGTGACTCAACTGCACAGACGGGAATTCAGGTGCACCAGGACTTTTCCCTTGCTTATGAAGACCGATCTGGACAGGATGCGCTCGCTTTCGAGCACAGCAAACGGCCTAGATGAGGAGAGCTTTTTGCAAATGGTTACCGGGCTTGAAAATTATCACATAGGTGGTCCGAAACGATGCGGCGATGCAGTGAGGCCTTACGTGGTGGTTCAAAGACATTCTGCGTAGTGACATAGTAAGAACCTACGCGGCTTTATGATAAGTTCTTAAGATGCGATGCAATGAGGTTCTGCGACGTGACGCGGTAGTGTCATGCCGTACATGTGTTGTAATGTAGCAAGGCCCCAAAAGCTGATCACCCATATAGGCACCAAAAACCTAAAGCAGGAATCTTTAGGCTAACAACGAATGATAGGTTGATGAGGTTAGCAAGCACAATGAAGTTGTTCCGCAGCAGTAGGCATAGTATAGCTCAGTGGTTCAGTAGAGTTAGAAGAAGTTAAAACAGTAGTAGCTAAGAGAAGACAGTTAGACTAAGAACGAACAACAGACCACAATAGACAAAGAATAAGTGCTAGGAGTCTTATAAACCTTGTAATACTGTACAATTACTTACGTAGCACTCGCATGGCTTCAGAAGCCCAACGACCGTCCTCAGCGCTTCAGAACCACAAGCGTTAGCGTCGCTGATGGAGACGGCTTGGAATCATTGTGGTTGGGTCATTGCATATTAACGGCATACTCATCTGAGTTCGTAGTAGAATGCTTGCTGTGTCCATCGATAAAATCATCGTCCAAGCTGTTTAAGATAGGATTGGATCTTCGTCTCTTCCCTACTGACACAATAGTTTGACTATGGGACCAAGTAATCATCTGAGACGTCAGTTAAGAGCACACTGCACGATATCATGAGTATGGCGCAGATAGAAAATATGAAATGATGTCAAGGGTGTTGTTTTACATGCCCTAAAATGACAGTACAACACAAATACTGTACATTATGTTCCAAGTTCTTCACTTGCCACCCTACAAGTACTAAAGCATACAATCTTCAAGGAGCGAACAAGAGATCAGCTATTCGTGCTCCACGTACACAGGCTCAGGTTCGAAGAGGAAAAGATACGCACACCCACTGAGACCGCTTGCTGACCTCGCAATGTGTCTCATGACCCTCCCATGCTGGACAGTACTTCTTGCAGTGTTCCTTCAGCATCCAGGCACCAGAGAAGAGACAGTTGCTAGATGATGTGTCGGCATTGGAAGCATCTGAAGGAGCAACTGTCTCCAAGGTGATCATGGGTGGTGCCACCTCATGTTGAACAGGATGAAGCGGTACTTCGGTTGTAAACTCCGCGCGAGGCGTCGAATGTGAGACGATTGTTGATGAAACTGGGGAAAGAGCAGTAGGGAGCGAAACGCGTGTGGTAATATACACGAAGGTAGTGGCATTCGCGTAGATGGCTGAAGATCCAAGGCGAGTAGAAGTGAAGCTGTCCGCAATCATGGGAACATCTGAACCCATGACGCTATTGTCCATGCCGCTCTTTGTGAAAAATGAGCCACAGGTGACCGCAGCAATGGTGATCAGAATGGCTGTGAGAATGCTTCCAGCTAGCCAGAGACCCTTTCTGCCCATACACAAGCAACGAGTGGCAGCCTGCTGTACCAGATCGCCCAAATAGTACGGATGGTCTAAATGTTGATGATGTATGTGTACATAGACTGGCTTTTGCGACTCATTGTCTTTGGCGTGCATGATAGGAGGTCGTAAAAGAACCGTCTAGGACCGTGGCTCGCGATGGAAGCGTGAGAATAAGTGGATTTTGCCAAGTCAAGGAGAATGTCTCTGAGGTTCAGGAGGGATATCTCGATTGACTTGAGTGTTGTCAGAGTAGCGGGTGATCTGTCCTTACCCACTGTTGCCTAAGAATAAAAGCCGTTTGCACAAGGCAAGCGAGGCATCACAAACGCACATGTCCAACGTAGTACCCAGGACTTTCAATTCGTGATGTCACGTGGTTCTCTGGACTTCCATGAACGTGGTCTTCGCATTTCGAGGAGAAAGTCATGGAACACGTCTGAAGACTTGCATGGGACTCATCATGGCCGTCGCCAATGACTTCGAGCTTTTGGAAAAGCAACTGCTCTTGCTTCAACCCCCGATTCTAGTGACACATCTGTACTTGAGCTTTCTGCCCTCATCCTGCTTCCTATCAGCGACGATCACAGTTTTTATCGAGACGATGACAGACCTTACGGAATCTCTCGACAAAGCCTTCAGGAGAAAGATGGGCGTTGTTGGGTGTGATGAGGTTTTTCAGCTCGCAGCGCCAGATTTGCTGTCCATCAAGAAATTGTACATTCGAGCCAGGGTCAACGGCAACGGCTATCACGTAGCCAGCTTCGTGCAAACGTATTAGTGCCGGGAAAATGATATCCAGAACTTGAGTGAGGAAGCCAGTTTGTCGTTCTTGAAGGTTTTTGGACTCTGAGAACCACAACAATGGTGACTCAAGCACGATATAGATCTTTGCGCCATACCGTAACGAGAATAGCTTCTCCATATTCTTCAGTAGCAGGCTTCGTGGTGAAGGGATCCCGTTTGCATCTGCCCCCGGCCTTACGTCCAAGTCACATTGTAGGATCTTGAAACTCACTTTTGCAATTAACTCCTGGCGTGTGCAACACAGCGTTCCATCAACCTGAGCTAGCAGATATGGCAAGAAGTAAAGGCTCCTGTCGAAATCGAAGCGAACGGAGCGATACCAGGTTTCGGTCAGCTCTCGAAGGGTTGCTTCTCCAGTAAACTCCTTGTTCCAGTAGTGCCTTGGTGCTTTTGGGTCGAGTGTGTTGTAGTAGTGGAACAGTCGAGCGTGTACGCCATCTTCGAGCAACAAGTATCCCAAAATCATATCCCTAATCTCCCTTGGAAGACGATGTTGGACGCTTTCGCAGACACTGAGACATGCTCTCCTTGACTCTTGCTCTTCATCTTTTAGGAGGCGAATTGGTTGGCAGACCATCGAAAAACAGACGCGATATTGCATGAAAGTAAATTGTCGTGAAAATTTACGATTGATCTTGTCTTTACGCGATTCAAGCCAGGCATTGCCGGGTAAGCCCGGCCGTGCCAAGTTGCTCAAACATTTTCGCCGATAGCGGCAATCCCGAATGTAGCCCGTCATGGTGTTGTTGAAGTCTCGAACGGCAAGTGGAGCGAGCGGTGTAGCCGCGACTGAGCGCAATTGTTGTTCTTCGAGGCGGTGCGGGAGCAGAACGTCTTGAATCGGATGGGGTGCTGTATGCAAACAACAGGCCTAGGGATTAGTGACTTGCGGATCGGCTATGTCAAGGAATTCGTATCGATTTCATGTCCATGTCATGGTTGGAGGCGAGTAGAAAACTCCGCATTTCAGTGTCCATACCACACGAATATAGAAAAGCATAACCAAGCACCGAATAACTTCTCCTCAGCTCCTTTCATGCAGTCCGTGTTGCGGATGTCTAGAAGCCGGAAGCGCGTCCAACCAATTCATCTTGTGAAGACGAACCGAGGTTGTGAATATGAAGTAAGTACATCAACATGGCGCAACAATTAGGACCGAGATGGCCAGATGCCCGGGCAAGCTGGGGCAGCAGCGATACGATATGGTGGATGACGGATAGTCGATTGAGGAGACGAGGAAAGTGGAGGTTCGCGTGAGGGGGTTTACTAGCGCGACTTCACGAAGAGGGGCACATCTCCATTCTTGTGACCGCATCCTTATGACTTGGACAACTTCCGTCAAGCTTCCAAACCCCCGCATCAACACCCTCCCGTTGCACTTCCACCGACACAGACCGGTCCCGTGCACTCCCATCCTTTGTTCCCCACTACATTTCCGCAGAGGTAGTTCTCCACAGCGGTTCCGTTGCCAGCAAATCTCACGTCAACATCGCTCAAAGCAATGTTCGTACACGGCGCCACGGCACTACACTGCAGGCTTACGACTCTACGATCTTTGGTCGTTCCCTTCAAGCCTTGGATGCTGACATCTTTCACCTGAAATTGACTGTTTGTGCAATTTCCGACTCCGGGTGCGCCACTGAACCTAGTGCACTGACTGACCGTGAATAAGCCTCCGCGGGCGTTCTTCACGGTCAGATTTCTCATTCGCATGTTCTGGGCGAAGCCAAGCCCTCCCCCACCGCCGTTTGGAGGATAGCCGACTTGATCGTCAGTCCAGGTCTTGACATAGAACGCGTGCAGCGTGTCTTCAAAGTAGATGTTCTCAGCGCGGAAGTTCTCGACCGTCTCAAACTGGTCGTTATACTGCCCAATCGACCCAATGGCAATACCAAGCCCATGGTAGAAGTGTGAATCGAGTAGCGTAATGTTGGTACTGTTTGCTTTAGCGGAAAAGGAGTCATCGCCATTGTAGACCGTCCAGTTCCTAAAGAGAAGGTTCGAGGAGAAGAAGGTATCGGCGCCATCGGTGTTCGCTGCCAACATCGTAAGTCTGATGTCATGGGATGTATCATTTACCCGGGCGACTTACAGCTCGAGACTACATTGCCAGTGTTGTTAATGAAGATATCCTCCCAGACGCTGTCGTAGCTGTGGATGATGGACATGGTCCACATCTGGCTTCTCAAAAACCTCAGTCCCTTCACAACGGAGTTTGTGAGCCCGTTGAAAGTGATCTGATGTGGGCGACCGGGATAGTTCGATGAGTTTGGCTGCTTCTTGATCCACTGATACCAATAGTCTCCGTTGCCATTTAGTGTACCAACACCGTGGCCGTCAATGCGAACATTGTTGCCACCAAGGATGAAGGCTGTGGACTGGTTTTGATAACCAACGGGAAGAGACGCATTCAACCAGTACTGGATGTTGGTGCTCCACTGCGCTCAAATCAGACGAGGTCTTTGCACGGAAATATGATGGTTCAACTCACAAGCAGCTGGCCTTGCACGTCAATGTCAACATCCTCGAGGTCCGTGATGTTGAGCACCGAGTTGACATAGTATGTCGTGGGCCCGAAGACGACCTTGCCATGTCGGCCGCACTCTTGGAAAGCTGCTCTGATCGCGGGCGCATCGTCGGTTTCATTGGTACCGCTGGCTTTGATGGTACACGTCTTACGACTACTTGTAGGCTTCGCATAGCCTGGTAAGCCCAATAACGCGACTGAAAGAATTTTTTCAAGCTTCATGATGAGGATGGAACACGGAATCCTTAGCTTCCACATCAAGCTTTATGTTTAGTTTTGCCTGTGTTGAGCAGGTACTTTCAGCAACGGCCTGCGCTGTTTTGGGGTTGATCCCATCGACCGGTCGGATATTCTGCCTGTTCAAGCTGCGGACGATGATTGACATGCACGAGGACGGGAAGCAAGATGCGGGGAGACGTTTTACCCCATGAACTCTGAGATGTCGCACGAATCGGAAGGGTCATTGTGGTTAGTCCAGCCGTTGGCCGTGCAGATCATGAAATAAAACTTGCGTGGCTCGGTGCTCACTGTCCCGAGAATGGACCATTGAAGATGCGAGGCACCTATTTGAAGAAACAGGCGAGCAATATCCCGTGATATTTAGGATGAGCAGTAGAGAAACTCTTCTGCGAGGAATCGGACAGCCAAAGGAGACGCATATGGCAAAAGCTCATGAGCAAGAAGTAAAGAGATGAGCAAAGGCGAGCACTTCAGGAGGTAGTTGTGCGATGCTCGCAACCCCTGCAATAGTCAATAGAAACCAAGATAAAGAGGAACGTACTTGCCCGCGATAAGACAATTACTTTCGTGCTCAAGATGTATGACAATGGTAGCAGCAAGCATTCCGGCTGAAACAGGCACCGCAGCATACAGACGGGTGTAAAAAGAGCGTTCAACCTCATCGAGCCGCACAATCATGGTCCCATTGCACATTTCAGCAAGTACTTGGGCAAAAGTATCGTGACTACCATACTGCCACTGTCTCCCACGGCAAGAAGGAGTGCTTGTTAGTGCGAAGAGAATCTACCATAAATACTGTCGTCCACAAGTCCAAAGTGTCAAAGAAGACCGCAACCTACAACGTTACAACTCTCTGGCTGGTATGTGCAGATATGAGATCTGAATCATCATTTCTCCTGCTCTACAGATCTAGCGATGTCTTCGCTGACCATTTCGACGACATGAATCCAAATATTGTCCTTCCGCGAAATGTCGCGGCGACCAAAAGACTTATTGTGTGTGTGCTGGCAAGACGATTGTTATCTAGGCACGTTCGAGTACTGTGTAGAAGTTATACGATATTACGTCTAGTGTATGACCAAGGTGTTGTGAGTTGTGCCAGGTCAGCCTGGTGTTGATCATTTTCGCGCTAACATGTGACGTCACCGCAATGACGAGCTTGGTGAGCTCCGACTTCTGAGCTTGACTGGCAGCACAGCTCCTTCCATACACTCAAATCTCTCCAGAAGCCATTACACAAGCTCAATTGTTCTTTACAACCTCCCACTACCTCAACAACAACTTCACCACCACTACCACCATCATGGCACCCCGCGTACTCGTCTCCGCTTTCCGTCCCATCACCTCCTTCTCTCCTATCACACGCCGCGCAATCTCCACAACACCGCGCATGCTGCTGAAGGAGGATGGCAATCGCTCGCCTGAGGAGCTTGAGCAGAAGAAGCAGGAGCAGCTGAAGGAGCAGAAGGAGGGCAAGGGCCGATGGCGCGAGGACCTTGCCAGCTCAGGCGAGAGCAACATCGCCGCAGACAAGCAGAAGGTCAACGACCACGACAGCCATATCAAGGAGCTGCAGCAGGAGGGTGCGAAGAAGGGCGAGAAGGGCGAGTTGTAGAACAGCACAGTTCATGTGGAGGAAGAGGCGGTTTTCAGCGATGAGCATGCATCAGCATTATTGAATATCTTAGCGCGCTGTCCAATCCAATTCGATCCACACCAAGCCAATGTATCAACCTTCTAAGCGCGTTCTGACACCTGTCCTTGATCGCCTGTTCGGTTGACCCTGCAGGCTACATGCAGCCGGAACCTCGGCCAAGCTCGTATTGGTGATCTGCGACATGGCATCGAACCAGCCCAATCGAACCAAAAGCCATCATTCACACCCAGTGATACCGTCGCAGGTCTCGTGACAGCTTCGCCGTGTTCAACTCTTCCATCCAACTTGCATCCATCGGTTTCACACTTTCTTCGAGGTGCCTCAGCCAGTTCTGAAACAGTCGGAGCGTTCTCCACGGACTATCCCAACCCTCGTTAGAGCGCGGCAGTTAGCGGGTGCTATGATGACACCTGCATGTGTACCACGCGCCAATTCAACACCGTCGGCCCATCCGCGTCGCTGGAATTCCCTCTTTCATTCTTCGCTCCACCGTTTCCACGTGCAGTGACACATTGCCAACAACTCACTCATGCCCAAAGCTCAAAGGAGCAGAGCGTGCACCCAATGCCGTGAGCGTCGTGTCAAGGTATTATCAACAGCCCTGGGGAGATCGACCGGGAACTAAAAGCGATACGATAGTGCGATGAGACGCCAGAGTTCTGCAACCAATGTCGGCGCTTGGGGCTGCAATGCTCGGGTCCCATTATAGGCTCGGTCATCATTGACATGACCGACCGAGTCACAAAGCCAAGAGCAAAGAAGAAGAAAACCGTGACCAAATCCGCCCTTGTGGTGCCCGTTCGCGAAGGCGATACGCAGGCACAAACGCCGTCTACTAGAAGAGACTCGGCCTTGACGACCAAATCAGAGCCTTCTGGTCAAGAAACATTACTTCACAATGTTCCCCTATCATCAGCGCCCAGCGAGGATGACCCACTATCACCGGAAGCAGAGAAAGCCATTGCGACAATACGATACCAGTATAGAGCACCCCAGCTATATCAGCCCTCTAAGATCCAGGGTGACGCGCTGGACATAGCTTTCCTCCTACACTTTGTCGAAATGAACCAGAACAGTCGGTCCTATACACCTGAGATACCATGGCTCACTCACCTGCCAGTAATACATAGCAAGGCAGCTAAGCCTGCCGTGAAGCTGTCGATACGTGCAGCTTCTATGGCTTTCTTCGCCAAGTTGCATCAGGATCCTACCATTCTTGTAGACTCGTACCGATGGTATACCGTCTCCCTCAACGCGCAGAGGATGTCGCTGTCCCGACTGGGTGATCAGAATCGAATGCCAGACGACGAGGAGATTCTAGTGCCCATAATATTGGGACTGTACGAAGTGTACGCCGGCACAACCTCCGACAGCGTGCTGCATCATGTAGCTGCAGCGTGCGAGATCATCAAGATGAGAGGGCCCGAGAATTGCAAGTCTGGCGTCGTATGGCCGATGTTCAAGGCTATGCGCGTTTCTGATGTGAGTTGATACCTAAACAGCACAGCACACCCACTCACATGTCACCAGTCACAAAAGGCTCTCATCTTGAACAAACCCTCCGTCTTTGCCTCCCCGGACTGGATGACAATACCCTTCACCAACATGCCCCGCAATGCGCACCACGATCTGGCAGACATTATGCTCATGATCCCTGAGTGCATTAGTCTGTGTCAGACTGAAGGCAGTTTACAAACTTTCTTCAACTCCCCTTTCTCACCCAACGTCGACCTAGACCCCTGCCGGAGACGCACCAGGGAGCTGATCAGAGACCTCGACGAGTGGGCCTCAGCATACCCCTACCTTACCACCCTATCCCCAGGTCTGCAAAGTGTCGCAACCGACATGGCTAGTCTCTCCGTGAGCGGCGTAAAACCCGCTTTCGAGGGGAGTTCGACCGATGCAGTACTACCAGACAGCTTTGTCGCTCTCACAGTCGCAACCTTCGAATCCGTCCAGTTGACCCTCACTCTTCTCCTGCACAAGCTCAACACCCAAGACCCCAAGCTTCGCACGTCGACACCACCAGCCTCTTCGCCAGCATCGAACGCTTCCGTTGCAAGTCTCTTCCATCAGGCGGTGCGGTCTGCAGAGGTGATACTGCGAACCGCGGGGCACCTAGAGGGCACAAAGACTGTGGGATTCGATTTTATCAGGAGCGTGACGCCAGTTGTGGTTGTCGCTATCCTCGGACCCACGGAAGAACTGACGGGTAACGCAATGGCGATGTTGAAGCGATGGGGGGAGAAGAGGGGCATGAACGGATTGGTTCGAGCGTGGATGCACTTGTGAGCTCTACAGCGATTAAGCACTTTGACAGAGCCAGGGGTGGTAGTAACCCCAAGCCTTGCGATCTTAGCTGGATCAGAATCGCACCACGGCCTCACAGCCAGACCTAGCCTGATCTGCTCGCCGTAGTAGGTGGACGAACAGGACATACCAGCGGGCGAGACATTCTAGCCCGTGTCCAGTGCAACGAGATGCTCCGACAAGCAAATCCAGATCAGCCCAGCCTCAGCCGCCTCCGCATCTGCACTTCTGCCTGGGCACCGCACTTCTGCCTGGGCACTGCACTTCCGCCTAGGCACTGCACCTCGCCCCAGCCCAGATCCGCGACCAGGCATGCTAACAGTAGTCGCTGATCCCGAAGAAAAGAACAGCGGGCCGGATACAGTAAACACTCCTCAAAGCACACAATTCAAACCCCACATATTCAAACAAAAGCCATGAGTCTGACATTCCCCCGCACACCAACCCATCCCTCCCAACCACCCATCCAAAACCGCCCCATTCCCTGAGACCCGTCGCACAAACTTCCCGGTGAAACCCCCCACATACCGCACCCCGAAACTCGTACGACCGGGTACCCTACCCTCGACCCTTGCCCCTTGCATACACCGCTGTCCCCTTCGGGCAGGTTTGCAGCTTTCTGTCGATTGCGGCGCGGATACGGTACCCGCTGTCTGCTCGATTGAAGAGCGGAGGAATGGGGGAGGGGGTGTTTCACGTGAGGGGTGGTGGGCGGGTTTCGAGCGCGCTCGCGGTGGCGTGAGGTGTGAGGTGCTGGAGCGAGTCGTGTGGAGGAATGTAAGGGTGCGGCGGTATGTGTACTGCAACGCAGACCGCGAGTGCTGTGAATGGATGGATTCGTACTCATGTAGCTACTGTACAGTCTGTTGGGACTCGTTGCGCTGGTGTATGGGTTCTGGTCCTTCACTGCTGTATGACGGGTACTGTACCCCCCGTCCCATGCAGGATGAACACGCCATTCTGTTCGTTTACTTATCGGATACGCAATCACTCCTTCCCATCTCCTTTAGGGCTTTGGAATCTACGCTTCTGGCCATGTCAGGCCAGTGCCTCGCCGCATAGCCAGCCCAAACACCCGGCAAAAGCTACCAAGATGTTGCAGTGCATGCGCATACTACACACTCGAAGCAACCTCCGGACGAGGTGTTGAGAAAGCGTTCCCGTATATTGACGCGTAGGGTTGATTCGAGGCAGGAGGAATGCAAGGCTGATACATGACCAAAAAAGGGGCGTGGAGCAGCTGCTGGCTAGGTAACTGGCATTATCTGAGAGTGGTTGAGGAGGGGCAATTTCAGGGTTGGCGACGGACGGCAGCGAGTATTGGGTGCGGCTCAGAGACTGGCCATGGATACCCAACTGTCGCGATCGCATGTATGTGACGGAAGACGATACTGGCGTGGGAAGAATCAAGATCTACAACGTCAATGTGGGACAAGGAGTGTACAACAAAAAATAACATTTCGATATTCAAAACTGACACACAGAGGACCCCCCCATCTCTTAGCTCCACACATGGGGTATCAAGACAAGAAAGCACAACAACGAACGAACGACAGTACCACCCTCTGCTTTTTCCTTTCCCGTCCATCGCTACAACATTTGATAACGTTACCACGCCACCTACAGCAACATCCAGCCCTTGTCCGCAAGCAATTGCACATCCGCTACCACGTCTTTTCACGCTGCGTTTTGCTGCTGCTGCGGCTCGCTCTTCTGCGCCAGATGCTGCGTCAGCACCTGAATGTTCTCTCTAGCCTCGGGAATCTGATCGAAGATGTCTCGGAGGCTGCTCATTTGCCTTTGAGCAACCTGCTCGTTTTGCGAGAAGCTGTTGAGCATCTGGACGACGACTGGAGAGTCGATGTACGGGCCGAGGATCTCGAGCGCTTTAGGGATACGGTGGTGTGCTGGGGCATTCGCGGCGGGCTGGGGCTGTGGAGGGGGAGCGGTAGCCATGGGCGGTGTTGCGTACGGGTTGCCGTACGGTGCAGGTGGGAAGTTTCCGGCCATGGGTGAGTATTGGGGTGCGTGAGGATTGGTCATGGTCACTGGTGATGGACTTGGGCCGTTGGGCACACCGTTCTGGGCCACCATGGGTGGCGCAGGCTGAGCAATCTGGTTGATTGCGACGTCCTGGGCCGGATAGCGTTCGAAATGCTCTGTAGAAGCGTGCTGAGGTTTGGCCTCTGGAAGTTTGGCAATGAGGGTCAGCAACAACATGTGTTCTTTGCGCGGCGTCTCGATAGTGCAGTACTCGAGCATGTCGATGAACGGTGGCAGGTTGCTGCCGCCTGCTTCAATCGGGATGATGTAGAGATCTCGCATGATCTCGTTGCCCGCATCGATAGGTACAACACCCCAGCGCTGTCTGGAGTGGAAGTACTCGTAAAGGTGGTCGAAGACTGATCGTCCTTCAGAGGTGACAGGACTGACGGTAAGAATGGCCACCTCGTGACTCTCTGACCTTGCAATGCCGCGGATGTAGTCGTCGCCCTTTGCATTTTCTATACGGCCTTGGATCGATACTTGCTTGGTGAGCAGCTTCTCCCAAGGCACGACTTGACCAAAGTCGCCACCCGCAACAAATCGAGCAACGGCATCGAACGGCTCCATGGACTGCATGGTGATGGCTCCTTGCCAGCATACAGTGGGATCGGTCGAGTAGCCGGACATCTCCACGTCGTTGTCTTCATCCTTGAGCAGTCGGTCCACGTCCGCGTCATCCACTGACTGCTGAGGCTTCTCCTGCATCGAGCTCTGCCTGCGAGGGATGAAGGCTTGCTGTTTGTTCTGTGGCGATCGGACCTTGTCGAAAACGGAGTTGATGTCGAAGTTGGTCGAGGGTCGTCGCGCACTGTCCGTGTCAACAGAAAGTGGATTGGCTGCATCAACTGGCGTTTGAGAAGGACGATCGCGGCCGGAAGAACGTGGGCGCACGCTTGGGTCTTCGTCCTCGGTTTCTCGTTCCCTCAGTTGCGGTGCGCGGAAATCGGTGTTGTCGTTGGCGTTCTCGTCGTCGACAAGCTCGTCGCCCTTGTGTGTCTTGCGCATTCGGGGTGCAGTCTCCTCAGTCAGAATGAGCTGCTTCTCTGCGGCCTCCCTCATGGCGGCATACTCGCGCTGCTTATCCTCGCTCGCCATCTCCTCAGTGGCCATGGTGGCTAGCTCGTCTGCTTTGAGACTGCCTGACAGGAGGCGATCGATGAGGAAGGCGTTCTTCTTGACGTTGAACATGATGGCGCGCAGACGGAGGGCAAACGGCGAGTCTGGGCCGGACGGCTCGCCATGGTGCTCGACAGCAGCATGGCAGATTTGCAGGACGAAGCGTGTAGCGAGCGACTTGGCTGTCTCGCCGTCTGGGATGTTGTAGCCTCTGGCCTCGGAGGCCTCTGTGATCAACGGCACCATGGTCTCCTGCAGCTTCTCGGCGATGGCCCTTTGCTTGTCAGGCAGAGAGGCGACATCGGCGGTCTTGGCGGCGGTCTTTTCCTGGTGCTGGCTGGACTTGCGTCTTTTCTTGTTCTTGGTGTCCTTTTCGGCAATCGACTCGTGGCGGCGCTTCTCGCCCAGTGGAGACTGGGGCTGGCTCTTTGGTGTTTCTTCCGTCTGGAGGTGGTCAGCATGGGACTGGACGGCAGGCCAGTGGAGTCAATGACATACCTTTGCTGGAGCGGTGCCGTTGGGGCTCTCCTTAGTTGTGGCTGTGGCGGTTGGTGCCGGGGTGGGGGTGTCCTCGACCGAGGGCTTGGACGCAGCTTGCTTGGGAGCGCTGGTGGGCTGTGGTGTCTGGGATTCAGCCTTGACGTCGCTGGCACGTGGCTTGGTCTTGGTGCCCTTCTTGCGCGCCCAGGGCTTCTCGCCACGCTCGATGGCGGCGAGGAGCTCCTTGTGGTCCTGGGGCTTGCACTGCTCGCAGAAGTAGGGCTTGTCGCCCCAGATGTCACTTGGCGGCAGATTCAGGCAGATGTTGTGCTGCCACGCGTCGCAGTTGTCGCAGCAGATCATGTCGCGTCCGCCAATCTCGCGCTGGACGCCGCAGACGCAGCGGTAGATGGTCTCTTCCTCGCCCTCGCCCCCGTCTTCTTCTTCCTCCTCGGCCTCGGGCTCGACGGACTGGGTCGGGGTCTCGGCTGGGGTGGTCGCCTTCTTGCCGCCCTTTGCTGCCTTGCCCTTTGGCTTCTGGGCCGTGGCAGGCTCGTCGAGCGCATCTCGGTTCCTGTGGTGGCCTTTGTTGGCGCGGCCAGAGCGGCGCGTCTCGTCTGTACCAGGCAGATTAGCTTCAGAGTCAGGCGTGGGAGCCGTTGGGCGCAACCGCCTCGTCCGCCTGTCGCGTGTCGCTGGGTCTTGCTTACCGGCCATGGTGTCTGACGCGGATGGAGTGGGCTTAATTTGGACGCGACGACAGGTGCAGCAGCTTAAAGAATGGGCTCAAGCAGGTTCACAATCTCTCTATGGAGCGCCCCGGGCCGTCGCGCAAGCAGATGCGCAGGCAAACGGAGCTCTGGGCAGAGCGTCTAGCTAGGGGGAAGAGCGCAAACAAAAGCTCTCGACCGTTCTGGGAGAGCAGGAGGTGCGACGGGATATGCGCCTGCCGATTTCAACGTCGTACTCCACCAGGCTCGAAGCCGTCGTCGCGCGGTACGTAGACGCGTCAAGCGAAGTAAGATCGCGCAAAGGGGAGATCAGTAAGTGCGCGCTGCAGTGGGCGCGGAGTGGAGAGGCAATGGAGAGGCAACGCAGAGTGGTGGCGGGGGGAGTGAGGGTTGCGAGGGTCGTGTGGTGGAGAACGTGAGGAGATGCTTGAGCGTTGACTAACGTTAGCCGGAGCTTCGGCCGGCAGCGTCATTTCGGCGCATTGGCCTCTCTGTGACAGCAACAGCAAGCACTAGCAACGTGAACAGCTCGCAAAGACGTTTACCAATCGTAGAGACAACAATACCTAAACAACAAACAACAAACAACACCAGACAGCACCACAAAGCACAGAACAACAGCAAACAATCGTTTGAAACATCCCGCGACGCGGCCCACCCACGTTCATGGCGGACGCACGAACACTCCTGCGACAGCAGAGGGCGGCACGAGAACAGGCCAAGAAGTCTGCAGCACCCGCAGCTGCGCCCGTCTCGAAAAAGAGAAAGGCTGCAGATGACGGCCCAGAGGAAAAGAAGAGGTCTCGCACAGAGCAGGCAGCCGGTGTGCCTGCTGGCTTCTTCGATGCTGGTGCTGAGCTGGAGGAAGTCACAGAAGAGCTCGAGCAGACACCGACAGCACCACAAGCGCAGCTGAAAGAAACCTCAAAGCCTGCCCCTCCACCACTCGACCCCTCTGCCGAGGCGGAGCTGGATGCCTTCTTGACCGAGATGAACAAGGAGCCAACACCACCACCGCCACGCACATACGCTTCAGGCGCAGTGGTAGAAGCCGCGCCGATGACCGCAGCCGAGCTCGCCGCACAAGCCCGAGAAGAGCAGAGTGCGCAGCGCGCAAGGAGAGACGAAGACATGGAAGCAGAGAAGGAAGAGGCAGCCAGAGCACTCGAAGACGAGTTTGAAGAAATGGAAGGGCTGGACGAGAGAGTCAAGAAGCTGCGCGATCAACGAGAGGCGCTGCGAAGTCAGTCTGCACAGCTGCCAGCTCCAATGGAAACATCGCCGGCGCAACTGCAGGCGGACGTGGAAGAGAGCGAGTCTGACGGGGACGAAGATGAAGACGAAGACTGGGATGACTGGCGATTTCGTCCCGCATGAACTGCTCGTAGACGGCGCGATGATCTGCCTGTAAGATGTATACTTGTACAACACAACCGTTAGGATATGATACCCGGGGTGGTCGATGCAAGACGGAGACCATGCCTTTGATTAGACGTTATGTAGATCCTCTGGCACGACAGGGCGCTCCCTGCACCAATACGAAGCATACTTGTACCGACCATCTCTTGTCTACCATGATGAAATATACGTGTAATATTGAAGCCGCACCGTTGAACCAGAAAAGAATATCGAACATGGCCAATCATAGTGAGACATCTCCGACCACTTACCTCGCCAAGGCCGTCAATGGTTTCGGGCACGCATTAGCAAACCCCAAGTCCGCAACAGCAGCTCTCCCACCACCTGTCCCTCGGTATATACTCTTGCGCCGACAGTACACCTCGCTGCAAAGGCCGCCTACTTGCAAGTCCACGCACCCAGACTCGTCACGCTCACCACGCACACGACCTCGACCCCCGCAATGTCGCGGCGGCCCAATCCCGCCGCTGATCGCGCTGAGCAGAACCGCGCAACACTCAAGAACCTTGTCAAGCTCGAGGGCAACAAGACATGCTCGGACTGCAAGAGGAACAAGCGTATGCCATCGGGTTTACACAGCCTCTCACTGCCACACACACACTGACGACTACACAGACCCACGATGGGCCAGCTGGAACCTCGGTGTCTTCATATGCATTCGCTGCTCAGGCATCCACCGCGGCATGGGCACGCACATCTCCAAGGTCAAATCGGTCGACCTCGACACCTGGACGGATGAGCAACTACAGAGCGTGCTGAAGTGGGGCAATGCCCGAGCGAACAAGTACTGGGAGGCAAAGCTGGCGCCAGGCCATGTGCCTTCAGAGGCCAAGATCGAGAACTTCATTCGCACAAAGTACGAGTCGAAGCGCTGGGTCATGGACGGGCCCATGCCAGATCCATCGCAGCTGGGCGAGGATGACGACGATATGGTGCGTAAGACCGACTACGACAAAGGACAACTACTGACAACCATCCAGCCGCTGTCCAAGGTGCAGGAGAAGATACAGCTAGAACGATCGACCTCGCAACGTCTGGCTGGCAACGCCGCAGCCTCGCGGCCGCCGCCTCTACCACAAGCGAAGCCGGCGCCGGTAATCGACCTCTTCGGCGACGCGACACCGGGCCCTCCACGATCGAGCACTGGACCGCCAGCTGCAACAAGGGCACCGCCACCAAAGGCAGAGGCCGCTCCTCCAAAACAGACCAAGGCCGGCGACTCACTGCTAGGCTTGGACTTCCTGGGAGGCAGCTCAGCACCGCCAGCTAGGCCCTCCAGCACAGGTCCTGCAGGTGCCTCTGCTGCTCCGTCGAGACCAGACCTCAAGCAGTCGATTCTGTCTCTGTACGCCTCGGCGCCAAAGGTCGCAGCGCAGCCACAGCCACAACAACACGCACGGCAAGAGTCGTTCGGTGGTCTTGCCTCACCTCAGTCGCAGACGTCCCCATCTCAGTCCTCTTTTGGCGGCATGAACGACGCCTTTGGCAGCCTGTCCTTCAACGCCGCACCGGCGCCCAAACCCTCGCCCTTCTCCGGACTCGACGCCTTCTCCAGCACAAAGTCGCCCACGTCCACATCCTCCTCGAACATGTTTGGTGGCGGCGGCAACTTCTTCGACTCCAAGCCCACCTCTCCCCCAGTCCAGAACCGTACCACGAGCCCCTCAAGTGGCCTCGCCAACTACTCCTCGCTCAACACGCCCGCACCCTCCAAGCCCGCAGCTTCGTCGTCCGGCATGGGTGATCTCCTCGACCTCTCGATGCCTTCCGCGCCCGCGCCCGCTCCGCAGCGAGCATTCTCACCCGTCGCCTCACCACCCCCGGCATCATCTGCATTCAACCTGTCCCAGCCTTCGGCGCCAGCAGCTTCGAAGCCCAGCCAGCCGGCCGTGAACTATGGCAATATGGATGCCTGGGGCAGCAACGACGTTTGGTCATCCAACGCCCCTGCAGCACCCGCCGCAGCCACCGCACCCGCAGCCACCACATCGCACGTGCCGGCCAAGAGTCCTGGGTGGGGCGGCGACGACGACTTCGGCGGCTGGAGCAGCGCCGCGCCCACGACGACGACGAGCACGACGACAAACACCACGACGAGCTCGAGCAAGCCGGCGGGCGGATTTGGGGGCGGAAGCGATGACCTGTTCTCCAACGTCTGGGAGTAGAGCAGATACGGATCCGGGGATTGGGCGGCATTCTGGAGTAATTGCATAGATTCACGAAGGGTTCAACGCACATGAGAACAAGGAAGTAGCTGGGGCTGTATATGTACAGACATGAAAATGACAACGATGAGAACAAAACCAAAAACCTGAAAGCCCAAGATGCTGCGTTATCCCAGCTGATGACTGTCCGTAAACGCCGTGATCCATGTATCCAACGCCTAAAATGCTGCTAAGCGGAACCTTCGCTGTGTTATCAACCTCCCTTCCCTTCCCTGTCCCACTCCTCCGCTGCACCCACCGTTCTTTCAACCGCGGATCAACTAACCCCAACCCCACCCTCCCTTTGAAGCTCCACCGCGACAGTACCACGCAACAGCGCACCTGCCTCGAACCTCGCCCGCCACCGCCCTCCAACGCTCCGTACATCCCCTAAAAAGCCAAGTGGTATAAAAAGTACAGCACGAGAACGACACCAATCAATATCCCACTCAGCTTCAGCACCGCGACTTTATTCCCCGAGGCGGCCATGCGCGTAAGGCGGGACGCGGAGCCTTTCAGGCTCGAGGAGAAGGTGGAGAAGGATTCGCTCTGTTCGTCTTGTTAGATATGGTCCTCTATTGCTGTGACCGCACGAGGGGGTCGTGAGAGGGACAGTGCGCAGACATGGCGTGCGTAGTCTAGGGCGGAGTGGTGGATTGGGGGCCAACGTACCGTCGAATCTATAACCCCCTGGTCTCGCGCGTTGTCGTAGATGTCTATTGTCACGCCGCGCAGCGCGGAGACTTTGGCTGAGAGCTCGTCGAGCCGCGAGTTGTTCTGGCGTTCGCGCTCGTAGGCGTCGGACATGGTTGCTGTTGCGGGTGTTTGGAGGGTGGGTGGACGCGGGGTAGTTTTGGGTGGTTCGGGGCGTCGAGCGCGAAAGTCGTGGCTGTTTGGAGGGGGTCGTTTGGTGGGTGTCGAATTCAAGGTCGAGGGTTGAGGCTCTGGGTGGATGCGTGGGCTTGTGAGTGACGTTTGTGCCAAGAGACCCTGGGCGGTTTGGGTTTGGGGTCTGGGGGAGGATCATCTGCTGGGGTTTGTTCCTGCATCACTTACTCACTCGCTACTCATGATGTCTTGTGACTTGGAATGCGACAATACAACCATAATACAATGATACGAACATAAAATAATCGTCACAACGACTGCAATCCACACGTCCCTAGTTGATTCCCTACGGACTACCTCAAGGCCCTACTCAAACTACTGAGACGCCTGGTGCTGGTGGACTATCCTCACTGACCTGCTTTCGACGGAAGTAGATCCGCTTCGCCCATTTCCACGCCTCTGCGCCAACCATAAAGCCAATTACAGCGACAAACACCACGGCCCACTCCCACGAGATCCCGTCGTGGAGGAAGACGATGTGGTTCAGCTTCGGAATGTAGAGCGTCGGGACTACCATGACGAACACGACAGTAACTGAGAAGAAGAGGAACTTGTTGCCCCACAAATGCTGAGCCCAGTGCTTTGCGCCCTGCTCGAAGTCGAAAAATGACCGCCGCGTATCGATGAGCTGCCACGCGAAGAGAAGAAACACCCAGGTCGTGGTGGTGTAGGAGGTCGCGCGTGCTCTGAAAACAGGCTCGCATGCTTCAGAGTAGTCGCTGTTGCAGCCAAGGCCTAGGTCGCCGTTGTTGAAGCCGTACACGACTACTGTAAATGTACCCATGATGCAGGCAGCCTCCAGGAAGCCGTAGACTAACATGTCTGCGAAGAACTCCGGAGTGAAGACGCCGTATTTGAGGTTCTGCGGCGGGCGATTGAGGATGTCTGGTACTGCTTTCTCAAACCCAAGGCCTGTCTCGCAGAAGGCGCCAGTGCCCACCAGCATCCAGATGATCTCGACAGGACTCAGCTGGAAGACAGAGATACCTGTGATGTCTTTGAAGGCTAGTCCTGCTAGCAGAGCGACCACGAACCCTAGATTGGCCGCCAGGACGTGGAGGATGAACTTTTGAATGTTGTCGAAGATCCGGCGACCTTCTTCAATAGCGTTCAGGATTGAGGCAAAATTGTCGTCAGTGAGCACGATATCGCTGCTCTCCTTCGCTACATCTGAACCTGAACCCATGGCAATACCAATGTCTGAGCGCTTGAGGGACGGAGCGTCGTTGATGCCATCGCCAGTCATGGCGCAGTATCTTCCACGCCTGTGAAGGGCGTCAATCATGCGAACCTTTGTCGACGGTGCACAGCGTGCAACCACCAGCGGCAGCTGAGGCAATGCGTCCAGTTGCGCGTCCGTAAGTGCGTCGAAGTCAGTCGCCGGCATGACCAGGGTCTTCACAACATCAGCAGGCAGCATACGCAGGTCTGGTGGCAGTATAGACACCTCGGCTGCGATTGCACGCGCGGTTGCAACGTGATCTCCTGTCAGCAGGTGTACCGTGATCCCAGCGGTCTGGCAGGCGAGCACGCTGGGCTTCGATTCTGGTCGCGGAGGGTCGTATATACCGATGAGTCCTAGGAATGTCAAGCCGGACTCAACATTGTCGCGAGGCACGTCATCTCCATCGTCGTCTTCGATGTCGGGATCTGGAAGAATGCCGTCGTAGGCTTTGCTGGCGAAGGCGAGAACACGTAGACCTTGAGACGCCATCGCTTCCATGTTTTCGAGAATTTCTGAGCGCATAGGACCGTCTAGCTGCACATCTTCCGACTCAGCACCAGGCGTAGCGACGGCACTGCAGATACCCAAGACGCGCTCTACAGCACCCTTGGTGAAGACTCGGTGCTCCGCCGTTGGCAGGTGCTTGGCGATGACCGACATTCTTTTGATATCAGAGTCGAAGGGGAATTCGGCAACAATATCCCATACAGCCCCAGGACCTTGTGTGAGTTGTGGCCTGCTCCAGCCAAAACGGCCGGCGAAGACCTCGATAGCGACTTCGGTAGGTGCGCCTCGAGCGACCCATTCCTCTGTCTTGCCCTCATCATCACTCGATTTTTCGAGTGTGGCTAAGTTTGCCAGCGAGGCGACGTTGAGATATTGTTCCAGTCCTGGACGAATGGTGGCTCCATCGTGCGTCTCTTGATTGTTCTCCGAAACAACAAGATCCTGCGGACGCGTTGTCGAAAACCGGACCGAGCCAGAAGTAGGGTTGTATACCTCATTGCCAGCTTCGACTTGGTACGTACCAATCCCTGGAAGCCAGGCTTGGCGTACAATCATGCGACCTTGCGTTATCGTGCCCGTCTTGTCAGAACATACATCTGCGAGATATTAGCCCACGTCTTCCATGACAGGAGTGGCACTTACCGGTGACACCGCCCAATGCTTCCAAGCTCGACAGATTTCTAACCATCACGTTTCTTTCCAACATCTTCTTCGTCCCAGCTGCCATGGTCACTGTCAGGACCAACAGCAAGCTGACTGGGATAGTACCTACTGCTGTCGTGATTGCGTAGATAACGACGTCTCGCCTCGAGTCGAACTTGTTGGCGCCCAACACAACGATTGCGCAAATAATCGCGATACCGAAGAGCCACAGAAATAACTCTGATAGCTTCTTCTGCAGTGGTGTGCCAACTGTCAGTCCGAGAAACTTGCCCACTGGCGCAGCAATCCGCATGTACCACGTTCTCCTTACTTCTCCATCCTCACTGCCCGAGCTGTTCAGAGCGGACGCAATCTGACCGATCTCCGTACCCATACCCGTAGCCACAGCAACACCACTGCCGCGTCCTTCGACAATCGTAGTGCTGCTGAACACCATGTTGAGTCTGTCGCCCGGCCCAGTGTCGGGTTTGGATGTGGTGTTCGCGTTCTTGGAGGCTGGGAGTGACTCGCCGGTAAGCATTGTTTCGTCGGCTTTTAGGTTAATTGCTGTGAGCAGGCGGATGTCTGCCGGCACGGAGTCGCCAGTGTTTAGGTGGATGATGTCGCCTGGTACCTATCGACAATGACAATCAGTGAGCTGTCGTTTTCCACGATAGATGAACAGGGCGGGAACTGTCCCAACTCACAATCTCAGCAGTAGCCACCGTGACCATCCTCCCATCCCTCAGCACAGTAGCATCCGGACTCCCCAGCGTCCTCAAACTCTCAATCGTCTTCTCAGCCCTCAACGTCTGATAGAACCCCAGGAAGATATTAAACACGATAATCCCCCCCAATATCCCCCCTTCGATCCACGCCTGTATACCAAACGACGCCGCGAGCGCAAGCAGCAAAACCAACGTCATAGCATTGAACACCTGCTCAAAGAAGATGCGTAGAGGCTGTACGCCATCCCCTTGCTCCAGCTCATTGGGACCGTGTTGTGAGAGCCGACGAGCGGCTTCGGCGGCCGGTAGACCTGTCTCTGCATCTGTGGATAATAAATCAAGGACCTCGGCGTGAGGGAGCGTATGTGCTGGTTGCGGGAGCGCGAGTGATGAGGCGCCCGAGGCTGTGTTCTTTTCTGTAGTCGCCATTGTGAAGTCCAATCAACCAAAAAAACATGAAGAGCGTGGAAAGACTGTTACATGTATGTCGATTTAAAACCCCCGAGCAAAGTCAGAAGAACTATTACCTATATATACCACCCACCCTCTCCACACCTTCTCCAATCCCTCACCACGCCTATCCCCCCTCGGGGCAGCCAAGCCTCACCACCCTCCCCTCCCACCGAGCAGTTGTCGTGCAGTTGTCGTAAACCAACCCTGCATCGTCACCGCACGACATCAATCCTCTGGGCGGAGCTACAAACGGCAGCCAAGCCTCCTAGCCGTATTCGCTTGAGTGCATCGGTCGCTTGAGTGCTGCATGGGAGGTTGTTGTGACTAATCGTTTTGCTAGTCCCGGGCCGTTGTCGTGATGGTGGTAGATGCGGGGGTTGCTAGTGGTTGCCTGGATGCGGTTAGTGTGTGAGGGTCTGGGGTTGGGGTATGGAAGCAGAGCGGATGGGGCTTTGAGGGGAGTTTGGTGTTTGGATTGTATTGTTGCTGTAGGAGTATTGTTGTTTCGTTTTTGAAGTTGTTGGAGTATAATCTATCAGTACCTGTAACAACAGAATTCATGTCTACATCCATCTCGAAATACCCTGAGTGTACTGGCCCTACAGGTCCAATACGATCCTCCCCACTCCCCGACTAACACACGTCAACATACTTTCACACTTTTCTTCGTCCAACAATCCCGTGCCCTTGTGGTCAACCCTTCCCTCCAACACATCGACCTTGCACGTCCCGCAGTTACCCACTTCACACGAGCTGTCGATGTCCATGCCAACCTCCTTCAGAACGTCGAGCAAGGTCTGAGTAGCACCGACCTCGATCACCTTGTTGCTGGTTTTGAGTTCTGCAGTAAATGGGTCTCCGGAGGTGGTCACTGTGAACGCTTCCTTGTGCACTAGCGAGTCTGGGATGGAGAGGTTGTTTGCGGCGGTAAACACAGCGTCCATGAGCCGCTCGGGACCGCAGGTGTAGATGTGCGTGCGGTTGTCGGCCAGCGAGAGGATGTTCTTCAGGTTCATACGTGTACCTTCTGCGCTGTTGTAGATGGTTGCGTTGGGGCCGAGAGCTGTGAGAAGCTCCTTGAAGGGTACTTCGGTTGATACGGCATAGTGGAGGTGGAAGTTCTGGTTCGTGTTTTGAAGGTGCGCGAGTGCGGCAAGGAAGGCGGTGATGCCGATGCCGCCGGCGATGATGATGTGCTTGTCTGCGTCGAGAGCTAGGGGGAAGGAGGGCGTAATGCGCCCCGCTGTGATAACGTCTCCTACTTGAACTTTCTCGTGCAAGTACTTTGAGCCACCTCGACTATTGGCATCAAGAGCAATGCCAAGTTCGAAGCGCTTCGTGGTGCCGCCGATGACCGAGTACGCTCGAACTAACTTGCCGCCCAGCTTGAGTCGAACATGGCTCCCAGGCTCGATGGGAGTTGGGTTTTTGATATCCTCAATGGTCTCGAGTACGAATGCTGTGATGTTGCTAGTCTCCCTGCGCTTCTCCACGACGCGACATTCGTTCCATGTATCCATTTTATCCTCCTCACTTCCATACATCCTGTCATTCTGGTCCTCGCTGATGCCCTTGGCCAACCGAGTGCGAAACTTGCCCTTGATATCCTCGCCAAGTTGTGGAAGCTCAAGCATCTCCTTCATCTTATCTTTATCTCCGGTGTCGATGAAGAAATAATACATCACCCTCGCCACAGTCCAAGTTGGGTGCGGTCGTTCAAGTAGACGTATAATGTTGCCGGCCTCGATAGTGCCTGGCTTGATGATGCGGTACAACCACCCGGTGCGAAATAGCGTCTGTGTACGCTGTGCCATGTCCTTGACTTCGAAACGGTGGTTCAGCTTGTAACATGGAGCTCGAGGTTCGCTGACCTCGACAACAATGTCGCCAATGGCAATGCGGTCTCCGATACACACATTTCCCTCGTTCACTTCTGTATTGAATATGTTCTCTCCAAAGGCACCAGGCTTGAAATGAGTCTCAGAAGTAGGGATCTCGCGTATCCAATCATCGTAGTGTGAGGTGCAATAATGAAGAAGTGCCTTTTCAGGGCTGCGGTGCGCCTTGTAAGCGTGCTCGTCGCCTGCGACGCCATTCATGGTGATCTCGACTGGGCCGGAGATGCCCGACTTGGAGATTGCTGTTTCGATGCGGCCGTTTCCGAGAGACTTCTTGATCTTGCCACTGCGAACCTGGATGAGGGGGAACGGCTCAAATGGCGGAGGGTTCTGGAGTGTGTCCGGATCTGGAGGCGGAGGTGGAACCCAGCTGGAGATTGCCATAGTCGAGTGTCCTGAAGTTTATTTTCGAGTTGTCTTGGAGTTTACTTTCGAGTTGTCTTGGTAGTAGAGTTGGAGCTGAGGCGAATTTATCCTATACACCGGTTGGATCCGCCCGAAAGGCTGGAGAAAATTGGTCTACTCTGGAAGCCTGGTGAAGCGAATCGTCGTGAGCACATCCACTTAAAATTGGATTGAAGTGTTCAGTGAAAGAAGTGGCTTACCATGGGTTCCCTTCGATAGGCCGGATTCATGTAGTATTAGCCTACAGCACAAGGACTCTCGAGACGTGAAAGGAGGTTCGATTGTTGAGGACTGAAACAACTCGATTGACTGCCACAATGTACGAAGGGCTACATACGCGAATAACACGATCCGGAAATATGGCTGGTAAGATCATTCAGGGGCGACCAGCTATTTGTACTGTTAAATTACGAAGTCCAAACTTTGTGCTTTTCCGTTTTGAGTTTGTCAGAACACGTGCACAAAGGTTTTGTTTGGTGACGGCGGTGGTGCCTGGAATTTGAGGTCTAACCTGGAATAGCTCGATGCTGGACTCGGAGACAGACCTTGCTCCCCGAGTACTCACACAACTACATATTGCATTATCATAACAAATCAGCATGTTTGAGAGTTGAATGTGTTAGCCACCGTAGCGCCCTAGAGATACCGTCGTGTAAGCTACCTGATCGATATGTGTGGGTCACGTTCGTGCATGGGTGCTGTGACGTCACACGGTCGTGACAATTGGAGCTTAGCTACACAAGCTTCATAGACGTCAACTCTCGCTGCACTCAAGACCACAATTGTTCTCACCAATCAACGAAACTTCAATTCAACGTACATCAATCCAAATCTCAAATTTACGGCCTACTGCTGACCTACACAGCTCTACCTGTCTGCACAACCCACGAGTCCACACCCAAAGCATCATGTTCCGCCTCCAACCCACCCGTTCGCTGGCACGCGTCGCCCGTACCCAATTCACCGCGCCCCGCTACCTGAGCACCTCACGCTCTTTCTTTGCGCAAAAGGACGCGCAGGACAAGGACTCATTGAAGACAACCTCCAACGAGTACTCCAAGTCCGGCTCGGACGACGCTGCAGCACACACCGATGCTGCTTTCAACCCCAACCAGACAACTCCCGAGGAGGCCGAGGCTTCTGCTGAGAAAGAAAGCGGAGGTCAGGATAACTCGCTCAACGTGAGCCCCGGAAATCCTGAGGTCAGCAAGCCCAACGATCCTGAGATTGGCGGTGCGAGCCAAGGAACAAATAACAAGGCAAGCGGCGCAGGAAGCCCAAACAAGCAGGGCGGTGGATCAAGCGGCTCAGGAAGCCATAACTAGGTCCGCAAGCGAAGACATGTTTTGAAGGTGAAGCACAATGACCAACCGGCGTACAGCAACAAGGTGCATGCATTTAATGAACGTATTTGGTATTCCAATGAAACTCCATATACGAAGCGAACAACTGCTGCTCATGTTTGTGCTATCGTTCTGGTCTCAGTATGCTAACGCGAGAAGCGGTTCCCAAAGAACGTTGGAGCCTCCAGATCAAGCCTCTCGAGCAGTGTACCAGGCTCCAAATCAACTAAAATGGGGCGACACGGAAGATAGTGAACTGGTCAACATACAATACGCTTTCCTACAAGACAAAGTTGGGCCAGTCTGCCATCTCCATCAGTTCTCTAATCGACTCACCGCCCTACCATGAGCCGACCCATGGTCGATTAAAGAGCCGTTCGAAGGGGACCACCAAGCTCAGACATCAACAAAACCATCAATATGCATCAAAAACTGATACAAAGGTAAAAGAAATGCATTGTCTGGTATCTACAACAATCAAAACGCCGCCCAACGCCACTCCATGCTATGCAGATGCAACGCAATGCCCTAATCATCCCATCTCATATTGAGTATCAGCTCCTTAACCTCCGCAGCATCCAAGTCGCGAATAACCTCCCTCTTCCTATCAACCGGCACCGAGCGCTCGCCCTCAGCGAGGAAAAGTCACATGCGCCCGTTGAAGGCCCACTCGGCGGCGACGGGCCAGCCGAGCACGATTGCGTACCAGGGGAAGAAACTGTGGCAACGTTAGCATGTGTGCAATTGGCAGAGGGGTGGAGGTGTGTAGCTTACACTGCAGATGTTCGGAGGAGCTTCCTGCCCATGACGCGGTACTGTGCTGGGTATGGCTTGACGGTTACTGGGTTGCGGGCGAATGGGTGGGGCTCGGTCATTTGGCGCGCCCAGGTGCGGATCATAGTGCGGGCTGCTGTGGCTGAAGGCATGGTGTTTGGTGTTTTGTAGAGTCGGAGGACTTTAATGTGAGACTGGAGTAGTCGAATACTCGATTGTTCGTTGGCTGAGTTGGATGGTGGAGTTGAGAAGACCGATGTCTATGGCTTTTGTCTATCCTTTGCGAGTGTAGATGTTGTTGTTTGTCGCTATGGCTGTTGCTATTGCTTGTATGATCGACTGATGATGATGCTCTATACAATGGCTGAACGCGATGTATTTATCAATCCTACAACCCAACTCCCTACGCCTTCCCATCCTACTTCTCCCGCTGTACGTCAAGAACTCGATGGCACCACCAGCATCACCTGAGATCCTCCAGCACCCACAGCCTGCAGGAAAGCCTCGGGCCATTGCCGAGCAAAACACCCAGCCTTACGAGGCCTAAAGCTTAACCCCCTGAGGCGTGTCTACGTCAAATTCCATTTCGGGCGGCAGGCACATAGAATTTGGCGAAAGACAGACAAAATTAGAGAGACCCAGCCACTCACAAGCGAGACAAATCAGTTTGTCTGGCATTTGTCGCGTGGCGTGGGCGATGTGTCGCGAGACAGTGGTGTGATCATTGCACCAAAATCCTTCGGCGGAGCGGCGGCCTGGAGCGAGCGGCGCCCGCCGACGGCAGAGTCAGCACCATGATTGTCATCCGTTTGAGCACATCGCGTGAGATGGGTGGTGTGACGGGATGACGCGTGAGGGATTGAGGAGCAGAGTGCAGGTTTTGAGAGTTTGAAGAAGTTGAAGCTGTGAGCGCGACATGGGAGGATTGAGGGCGTTTGGCAATGTGGTTGGTCGTGCAGCGCAAATGTGCAGAGGACAATGCGTTTTCATTGGCTCCCTTGCAAGCACTTTGAGAAGGACGGATTTTATTGGCCTCCAGAAATGTGGTTTTCTGGGTATGGGTACACGACAGCGCGCATCTGCTGTTCCAGGAACCTGGTGACTGGACACTCGATCGTTACACTCGGTACTAGCACATGAAAGATTGATTGAAGGGTATCGCACACTAAAAGACAGACACTACCGTCCACACGCAGCCTCACAAGCACAATTGAACGTGTAGCTGTATTGAGCAGCCACTAACCACTCCTACGCCTTACCCAGGGCGTTGATCTCCGCTTGACCCAGCACCCACTCCCCCTCCTGCCTCTTGCCCTCTAGACACTGTAATCCCGCATTGACCGCCGCCCTCGCGATAGTCGCTGCATCCTGCGCCCAGAAATCTGTCAGTTTAGGCGTCACGCTCTTGAAGAGCTTAGCCACGCTCTGTATCGCAAACTCTGCAGGCCGACTGTCATCTCGTCCACCGAGTATCAGCCCTGGGCGAACAATGACTGTGTGCTTGAACCCCAGCGCCTTGACATCATCCTCAAGCTGCCCCTTCATCTTCACGTACGCGAAGCTGCTCTGCGCATTCGCCGACCCAGCGCTGATGAGCACGTATGTGTCTACGCCGGCCTCCTTGGCGGCTTTCGCAAGATCGAGGTTCAGGTCATAGTCAATCTTGCGCTGTGCTTCGAAGCTGCCCGCCTGTGCCTTTGTGGTGCCTAGACCTGAGAAGAAGATCTTGGGCTTTGACTCGCGCGGGAAGAGATTGACCCATGTCGAGGTGTCAGTCGATGTGAGAGGGTTGAGCTTGCTGGTGGCGGTCGGGTTGGGTAGGTCGCGGCGCGCGTAAGCGTAGATGGAAGAGAAGGAAGAGTGAGCGAGGAGTTGGCTGAGGATGTTGGAGCCCTGTTATTGTGAGTACAATGAACGTTTGTATGCATTTGTAGTGTCGCGACTCACCACCAGGCCGGTACTTCCTGCAAGTGCTGCTGTCGCCATTGTGATAGTTGGTGCTTGATAGTAGGCTGCAGGCTATCTGAGATCAAGTACGGTTGAGTTTGCGTTGGTCTTTTTTCAGGAGATGTAAAATGGTTCTTCTGGCAGTCTTTGTCTCAAAAGTCGACAATCTTTCGGCCGGTTGGCGATTCACGGATTCGTCCGTCACGGAGGATCCATTTTGGAACGTCATAACTCCGCGACTTTGCGACATCGCGACCGATAACAGATGCGCCTCCAGTTACAACGCATGTCCAAAGATACGTCGACATTTGCATGCATGCATGCTCAGCACAGTGAGTGTGGTTACAAATGTCAGACAGCGGCTTACAATGCAGCCACGGACTGAAAGCAAATTGCTAGGGCCAATCAGCGGTTAGCACGGCCAGCATACGTCCCAACTACTCACCAGTCAATACTAGCAGCTCAAGATGCTTACGTTACGCCCATAGCTAGAAGTCAACGCATTCGTTCCATGTATGGGCAAGTTGCCGAGCATGTCGGCTATCAAGTCGCAGTGGAGATGCTAGAAGGCCAGCGGATGCACCCCGCCTCCGCACCCCGCAATACGTCAGTTCAGTATCACCTTCAGCCTCCCACTCCGCTTTAGGCAATCAGAAGGGCAACAACACTGTCGATGTCGAATCACCATTGGCGGCTGCTACTCCCGCCTGAATGCAAGTGGGTCTCGACTCGACCGCTTAACACGACAGATGACTTTGTTCTAGACGTGGCATGAAATGGGGTCGACCATGACAGTTATATCGTCAAGGGATACATAGCCGACTTTTCCTACGATCGTGATACCACCACTTTCATTTGTTTATTTGCCTGCCTTGCATGCCTGCTCGTTCCTTCAGCGCCAGTTCTAACCACGTATCATTGATCAATCACATCGGCCTCCCACAATGTCGGTACAAACGCTGAATATCAACGGTCGAGATGTCAAACTCAACACAGGCCTCTTCATAGGCGGCGAGTTTGTCAAGCCGAAAGTCGAAAAAACGTTCCCTGTCGAAGACCCCAGGACTGGAAAGACCATCATCGAAGTATCCGAAGGCTCCGCAGACGATGTCGACATCGCAGTCAAAGTCGCCCGCAAGACCATGAACGATCCAACATGGTCAGAGCTGAACCCGGCAGCCCGAGGCCAATTCCTGTTGAAGCTCGCCGATCTGATGGAGAAGCACTTTGACGACATCCTCGCGATTGAGATGCTCGATACAGGGAAGACAAAGAAGCAAGCGGCGAATCTTGACTTGCCAGGCTCAATTGGGACTCTCAGATACTATGCTGGCTGGGCGGACAAGGTGCTCGGTGTAGCATCCTCCAATGTCCCTGGCACATTTGCGTATACCAGGAGGGAGCCAGTCGGTGTCTGCGGGCAGATCATTCCTTGGAAGTAAGTTTGCAGTTTCGTACTTCCTTGGATTGACACTGACACGAAATCAGCTTCCCATTGTTGATGTTTATCTGGAAAATCTCGCCTGCCATCGTAACAGGGAACTGCGTCGTTATTAAATCCGCCGAGACAACACCTCTCAGCGCTCTCTATATCTGCGGTCTCATCAAAGAAGCCGGCTTCCCCGCGGGAACCGTCAACCTCGTCTCAGGCTACGGAAAGACTGTCGGCGCAGCCATTGCAAAGCACATGGACATCGACAAGGTCGCTTTCACCGGCTCAACAGTCACCGGCCGCGCCGTCTTGCGAGCAGCAGCCGACTCCAACCTGAAGAAAGTGACTCTCGAGCTCGGCGGCAAGAGCCCGAACATCGTCTTCCCCGACGCCGATCTCGAAAAAGCAGTCGCCTGGAGCGCATGGGGCATTAACATGAACTACGGCCAGACCTGCCACGCTGGCACTCGAATCTACGTGCACGAAGACGTCTACGACAAGTTCACCGAGCTATTCACCGCTCGCATGAAGGAAGTCGTCGTCGGCGACAACTTCGACGACAAGACGGACCAAGGGCCCCAGAACTCCAAACTGCAGCACGACAAGATTATCAGCTACCTCGAGGCAGGGCAGAAGGAGGGCGCCACTGTAGCTCTGGGCGGCAAAGCGCACGAAGCCCCCGGGGGCGGGTACTTCATCCAGCCCACCATCTTCACAAACGTGACGCCGGAGATGAAGATTGTGAAGGAAGAAATCTTCGGTCCGGTCGTCACAGTCACAAAGTTCAAGACCGAGGAAGAGGTCCTGGAACTGGCCAACAATACAACATACGGCCTGGCAGCCGGCATTCACACGAACGACTACCAACGAGCGATCCGCGTCACGAACAAGCTCAAAGCGGGGACGGCGTGGGTCAACATGTTCAATTTCGTGCACTGGAGCATTCCCTTCGGCGGATACAAGGTACTTACCACCGTTTCCAGACATTTTCAGACGCGAGAGCGTGCTGACATACATCACAGGAAAGCGGTATTGGACGCGAATGCGGCGAGGCGGCGCTGGAGAACTATACGGAAACGAAGGCGGTCTTCTTCAATATGGGCGTTGATGCGCCACAGTAGAGTTCCGTTACAAAATAAAGACCTGAGATATTCGGATACGTTACCGCCTAATAGCTGGTAGTGAAGAGTCATTATACTGTCCTCTTTCTCATATTGACGTCCCTCTGTCTGCTAACTTGAACGGTCCAGAGCTCTAAATGTCCCTTCGTGCTGTCACTGGGGGGCATGGGCTTTGCGAATATCATATGTGTAACGGTGACGTGGGGGCTGGTCTAGAGGACGTGCCAGTCCGCAACGAACTGTTAGATTGACACAGTGCAGGCTCAAGATTTCCCAGATCCTGCTGGACATGGAAGAATATCAGTTGGTGATCGTCTTCAGCACGGCTACACGACAAGATCTAGTCAATATCTGGGGGCACTCGTGATAGGGGCTTTGACGCTTTCATTTTTGGACGACTAAATTGGTCGCCAGATACGGACGTTATTTTTTAATCAAGACTGCTGTCTTCAAACGAATCGTGTTCCTTTGGATTCCTCCAATCCTTGTCGCTGTAGAGGAAGCCAATTGCTATGTCTAGCAGATTCTTGGTCGGGCGAATCGTTGGACTAGGTATCTTGTTTATACTGAGCTGGCTCTTGACAGTGTTCTGTATGACTCGCTTGCCGACTAATACTTGGTACCTTGTTGACATGGAAGTTGATAGTCCTACCGCTGGGACCCTTGATGAGGATGGTCCTGCCACAGAGGAACTTGTTGCCGGCGTGGGAAAGTGCGTAATGGTGAAGTCCGGCCGATCTGTGAAGCGCTGGACTGGAGGCACTGGCTTGATAGGAAATGTGGGATCTTGTGTTTTCGGATGCGCAAATCGCGGTGGCTGGCGTTCCGGTGATTCTGTTCTGAGCACTCCCCAAGGCGCGCCGCTTGTCGCTCGATCGCTGCGGTCTTGCAGTAGTTCTATACTTGGCGCGCGCGAGCGAAGGATTGCTGGAGCCTTGGACTGAAGTGCTCGTTGATTAGTTGACGAGTCTGCGATCGACCTCTCGTCAGCAGTCGCGCTGTCGTCTTCGATCGCGCAGTCGTCATCAGACGCAGGTCCGTCTCTCTGTGCCCCAACGTCGTTTTGCGCATCCCCTCGCGGTACGGCCTTGCCTTTCCCTTTGCCTTTGTGTGTTTGCTTTGTTATGAATGCTGGTGTTTCCTCGAAAACTGACATCCACTGTGACTGACTGTCATCGTCGACCTTGGGCCCGATGATTGTATCCTTAATCTTGCTCTCTCCCTTGGACGCCGGCGTACCCTTGGGCGCAGGCCCAACTCCAGGACTCCATGGCCCTTGTGGTGGACTGCCATCCTGGGTCTTAGGGGTTTGAATGGCTGCGACCTTGAGTTCGCCTACTATGTTGGAACTATCGTTGGGTAAGACATTCTCGCCCGACATCGGTTTCTCCTTGTTCTTCAAGGCAGGTTTGAGTGGAAGTCCGCCATTGAACTTGAATTTGCGCACGATTGTAGAGTACATCTTTTGGAAAATTCCTTGCTCGTCTTGGAAACGAATTGATCTTGTAGAAGCACGCCTGAGCCTCTCTTTCACACTTGATTCTTCGCTGATCTGGGACATAAATGGCGACGACGAGTCACTTCCTGAGCCAGATATATCGACGGGGAAGTATTGGTGCACGTTTCTGTGGTTTGTCTTGACCATCGTAGGTCGTGACGGGAAATATTCGTCTCGAGGTAGTCGCATGTCTGCCAATTGGGAGGCCAGGATGAAGCCGCTCACATTTTGCTTCGTCCGCGTAGGTACATCCTCACTCTCACGAGCACGCTCAAGCTGTTCCTTACGAGTATTTCCGCCTTGCTCTCCATGCACAGACCCACCCCTGCTCAATGCCGGCCCAATCCCGGTGGGAGAGATGTCCTCGGACCTACGTGATCGGTACCGCTGCGTCTCGTGGGGCCTGGGTGACGAGATAGCATTGCCGAACAAAACCTCCGACGGAAAGTTCGAGTCTGTCCAAGGCTACTGGAGCGCCCAATCTGCTGGCATGACAAAGCCGCTGTCCTTGAAGTCACGCTGTATGTACTCGGCCAGTGCGTCCAGTCTCTTGCGTTGGATGTGCAGAATGCCAAGATTGATGTCTTTCTCTCGCTGACTCATTGAGCTAAGTACCGAGGGGGCCTTGAGCTTACCAGCAGCACTCTGTGGTATCGTTGGCGTATTGGGTCGCGTGTCGGATCCCTCTAGCGCAGGATAGCGTTCATCACCACTCCCCTCAGCGGTAATCTTGAACTGCTGTGATTTGTTTGGTGGCAGCTCGCCGATCAAGACAAATAGCAGTTCAGGCTGTAAAGATCGAATGATTATATTGCAGTATTCTGCCTCGATAGTGAGTGTCTCAAGGGCGGGTTTTAAGCCGCTCTGGCGTGCTGCTTCTGCATCATCTCTTGCAGAATCTTTGCGTGGATCTGGTGTAGATTGGGTTTGTCGACCGAGACACTGCTCCTTCCATGCCGCTGAGATTAGTGCTGCTTGGTCGCGAAGTTCTTTGATATTAACTGGGGTTGAGTAGGCGAGCAGGTTGCCATTGGGTGACATCAAGCTGCGTCTATTAGCAAAAACTTTGGATCGCAGATGGTATGGCGCTTACAGTAACCGCGGGTAGAGTTTCTCGTTGACATTCTTAGTGAGCCACTCGCTCACCTTGATGATGTCTATCATCGGGCCGTCGCGCTGTGTCTGGATGGTTAGAAGCTGCAGACGCGCGGATACACGCATTCCAGAAAGTTGCTGTTCGGACATTGCGAAAACGAATGAGGAATATGATACGAATAGTATAGCGATAGAAGTGTCTCGGGGGCAGTGCGACGCCCCTCGTGTGGTACAGATAGCTTGAATGTTGTGGTAACAAATGAGGTCACGTACCTGATTAGAAAGTGCAGCGTCTCAACCACGGTTATCAACGCGCACACGGCAACTTCTTCGGGGTGAGTCGAGATTGAAGTAAAACGCAGTAGCAAGCAGGTGAGTGAACGTAACTGCGACAGGAGATTATATCACAACGAAAGGCATGGTGATGTTCAAGATGCAGCGACCAGCCACAATCTTGGATGGAAGGAGCTAGGACCAAGCTGCTATTTTCCCACGTCACGTGCGATGGGCATTGATTGCAATGAGCAACGGACTCGACGCTTCTGCTATTTGCCATGCACAGGGCATTGCATCCCATCGGCAATGTAGCGCCCTCTTGCGAGGCTTGGTCTGGGTAACACAGATCTCCTTTGTTGATATTACGATGAACGACTGTTCGGGCTAATGCGCAATGCGGTCATGACAGCAGCCGAGAGAAAGCCGACTTGGTGGGGTAGCTTGTACTTACTGATTGGACAAGGACGTCATAACTTTTCGGACGTCTGGAACTCATCAAGCCCCTCCGCTTGCTATACTGTGCAATTGATGCTGTTCTTACGACAAACACTCCTGAGATCGCCTAAAGTATCTCTGCCTTTCGCAGCACAGCCTTTCCGAATCAACCGCAAGCCGCACCATATCTTCCGAGCCCTAGCAACCATGGCTACCGATCCAACCAGCTACAAGCTCAACCACTCGATGTGAGCACCTCCATGGCTGCCCTCCGCATCAGTCATTGGCTGTGGAGACATGGACTTACCCACTTCACAGGCTTCGCATTAAGGACCCCAAGCGTAGTGTCGAGTTCTACGAATTCCTGGGCATGAAGCTGATAAACAAGCTGCCAAACCCTGACAACAAATTTGACCTTTACTTCCTCGCATACGACAGCCCGAAGGCTGTCTCTCATGGCAACCATTGGACCGACCGTGAGGGTATCGTCGAGCTTACACACAACTACGGTACTGAGGACGACCCGAACTACAAGATCACCAACGGCAACACAGATCCATACAAGGGCTTCGGTCATCTTTGTGTATCAGTTGACAACCTCCAGGCTGCCTGCCAGCGCCTCGAAGATGCCGGTTACAAGTTCCAGAAGAAGCTCACAGACGGGCGCATGAGGCACATTGCTTTCGTACTGGACCCTGATGGCTACTGGGTTGAGGTGATTGGGCAGAAGCCCTTGGAAGAGACTGAGAACGTCAAGCACACTGACACTGCCACGTACCGCATGGTATGTTCACTCTTGTTGCGAAGGCAAGTTGCTGACAAATCCAGAACCACACCATGCTGCGTGTCAAGGACAAGGATATCTCGCTCAAGTTCTACAAGGACATCATGGGTATGAAGCTGAAGCGTACCTCAGAAAGTCCCAACGCAGGCTTCAATCTGTACTTCCTCGGATATGGTGCAGATGCTCCCGAGCAGACCGCGAACGGTGTCAATCCAGTAGCAGACAGCGAGGGGCTGCTTGAGCTCACATGGAACTATGGTACCGAAAAGGACGACAACTTCAAGTACCACAATGGCAACGACGAGCCTCAGGGCTTCGGACACATCTGCATTGCAGTCGACGACCTTGAAGCCGCGTGCGCGCGCTTTGAGGAAAAGGGCGTGAACTGGAAGAAGAAGCTTACCGACGGCAGAATGAAAAACATTGCCTTCGTGCTAGGTGGGTGACTCCTCGGCTGTAAACATGGAGCTAAACTAACGTCGTGAGCAGATCCCGACAACTACTGGATCGAGGTTGTGCAGAACGAGAAGCTGAAGACACGAAGCAATTGGTAAACGGCAATGTCACTTATCCGCGCGTGCAGCACACAGCAAACGATCGGCATCCAATTAGTGCAGGCCACATTGTGTACAACCTGACGCTCTGCATGAGATGCGCGTGTTAACAAGGACAAGTCTGTCGAAGGTAGACCCTGTTAGCGAACACATCAATCTTCGAACACTAGCAATCCCCCACGAGACATTTGCGCTCCATTCAATGTGCGACTTGTTAAACATTAACCCTCATTGCTACCCCAACCTCTGCATCCTATTGAACGCGTGGGCGTGGCGCATTTGTGCGGGGGCGGGGTAGGCTTGTTAGCTGCATTGGGTTACCTCTAATATGCGACGCAGCTGATGCAATGCATAGCAAACTCAAGCACGCTGTCCGGTAGCGGTGCATTAACCTTCCGTGTAGCTTGACGTGCAGCTAAAAGGATGGGTCTCCCCTGGTACCACTCTAGATTTAACCCCTCTTCTCAGGACCACCACATCACTACAGCATTCCTACAATCACCATGGCTATCTTGGCTGTCCACACAAGGCCTAAAGTTCTTATACCAGAGAAAGTCTCACCTGACGGTCTAGCCCTGTTGCAAGATCAGTTCGAGGTACATGAGAAGAAGGGCTTGAGTCCTGACCAGCTAAAGGATATTATTGGCGATTATGAAGCTCTCATTGTCCGTTCCGAGACTCAAGTGACAGCTGATCTTCTCAATGCAGCCAAAAACCTTAAGGTTGTCGCTCGTGCCGGTGTCGGTGTTGACAATGTGGATGTCCAGAGCGCCACTACCCATGGCATCATTGTCGTGAACTCCCCATCTGGCAATATCAATGCCGCAGCAGAACATACCATCGCGCGTGGGTTTCTATAGCAATCAAGTTCTTGCATGCACTGACCCAGACAGTACTCATGGCTGTGGCTCGCAATATCGGCGATGCATCGCAGAGTATCAAGCAGGGCAAATGGGAACGCAGTCGCTTGACGGGCGTCGAAGCGAAGGGTAAGACGCTCGCGATCGTCGGTTTGGGCAAAGGTAATGTCGATACAACCTATGAATGTGGTCAAAAGTGACAATGAATATCAGTCGGCCTGACTGTAGCTCGAATTGCCAACGGTCTTGGCATGCGACTGATAGCCTACGATCCATACGCGAACCCAAGTCTCGCAGCAGCCGCTTCAGTTACCCTAAGATCCAGCCTAGCTGAGCTGCTTCAAGAAGCAGACTTTCTGACACTGCACACTCCGCTTATTGCGTCCACCAAAGGCATGATTGGAAAAGCTGAATTAGCTACAATGAAGCCGACAGCTCGCATTCTGAACGTTGCTCGTGGCGGCATGATTGACGAAGATGCCCTTGTAGAAGCGTTAGATGGTGGCATAATTGCAGGCGCAGGCATCGACGTCTTCACCTCTGAGCCTCCTAGGCCTGACTCGTCCGCAAGCAGACTGATTGCGCATCCAAAGGTCGTTGCGACCCCCCACCTCGGCGCGTCAACCAAGGAAGCCCAGGAAAACGTCTCCATCGATGTCTGCGAACAAGTCGTACTCATTCTCAGCGGTGAACTGCCCCGCTCAGCCGTCAATGCACCGTTGATCATGCCAGAAGAATACCGCACGTTGCAACCTTTCGTCAGCTTGGTCGAGAAAATGGGCTCTTTGTACACACAGCACTACTCCTCCACAAACATCAAATCGTTCCGTACGACTTTTGATCTAACATACGAAGGCAAACTCGCAAGCCTAAATACCACCAAGCCACTCTTCGCTGCGCTGGTCAAAGGTCTCCTTACCCCAATCACCAGCAGCGACGGTCTGAACATCAACATCGTGAACGCCGAGCTTCTCGCCAAGGAGAGAGGTATCCTCATCAACGAGCAGCGCAGCCGAGAAAATGTAGACGATAAACCATACTCCTCGTTCATCACCCTACGTGCACGCGCAAGTCGGTCCACATCCGCTGCGAGGTCCGGCAGCCGCGCCACGAGTCCATCTGCGAGCCGCAGTCTGAATCTTACGAGGGTTGATACCCATCAGTCTACTTCCCAGCCTTCACTAGAGCAGGACCAAGTCATTCAGGGATTTGTGAGCGGAAACAAACCGTTCATCTCGCGCTTAGATAGATTCAAAGGCGAGTTTGTGCCCAGAGGTACGTTGTTGATCTGCCGCAACTTCGATAGTTGCGGGAAGATTGGGTTTGTGGGAAACTTGTTGGGGAAGGCGGGGGTGAATATCAATTTCATGAACGTCGCGCCGCTGGATGATGAGTTTGATGAGGAAGGTGTGGAAGGAGCTGAGGGCGAGAAGAAGAGTAACGAGGCGCTCATGATTCTGGGTGTTGATAGGCCGGTGGGGGAGGATGTTGCGAGGGCGTTAATTGGGCCTGAGGGTGTGCTTGAGGCGAGTGTTGTTACGCTTTGAAGTCGTGGAGATACGCATACCAGATATTGTGTTGAGATAAAGTCGTGCTACTGGAGGATTGCATTGGTGCGGAGTGATTACAATTCACAAGCGTGAGTGGTAAAGCACTGAAAAAAATCTGAAATACAGACAATATTGCGCAGTTACGACAAAACTCCGTGGCTCCAACAAACGAAACATCCACCCCCGCGATAGACAAAAGACTCCGTTCAATGAATGAGACTCTTGCCGGTCGCATTGTGGTCGTGGATGTAATCCAAAGGAGGGCTCTTCTCCTCTCCAGGGACGTTTGCATTGCCGTCATCGGCGATAGTGACAGTGAAGTCTCGATGACCGGGCCCGTTACCAGCATCGTTCACTCTGTGCGTATCTTCGTCTCTATACAACGAGGCTTCGTCGTCACCACCTGAGAAAGCGACTCGATCGTTCGAAAGAAACCCGTTGCCTTCTTCTTCCTCCTCATCATCGTCATCAGGAAACGAGCCTGGGATGTTTGGTTCCTTGTAGGATAACTGAGGTACCTTACTTGGTATCTCTTTGGGGTCCATTGGAACGATGCTGTTCAATAGTGCCTGGAACGCAGCTCGCTCGACTTCTGCTGACTCGCGTACTCCAACAAAGGTGTAGTCGCGCTGTTCAAAATTCTCCCAATACTCCTCGCGATACTTGAAAGTCATCGGGAGCCCCACGATCTTTGCCTCTGTCAGGATCTGCATTGTGCGGACATCGCCTGTATATGCTGTCCAGCAGACTACTGTGCTGTAACCCTGTTCGTCCAGGTCATTTAACACAGCACCGCGTTGCACGAACAAATTTAGCAAGTTGGGACTGTTCATGTGGATCGCATACTCTACAGGTAACCAGTTGGCGGAATCCGGTGAATCTGTCTTGGCTCCGAAGTCTAGAAGTAGGCTACACGCACGGGCAGATGCATTGTATTTGATTGCCGTGGTCAGTACAGTGTCCGTATCGTAGATCTTATGTTGTGTGTCAAAGCCAGCACGGAGAAGCAATTCGATCGTTTTGTCGCATGATGGCTGAGATTGCAAGGCACAATCGAGGACTGTGCCCCCGAATTTGTCGATTGTGTTGAGATCCGCTCCATGTTCGATCAGAGCTTGACATATTTCTAACGAATCCCTTGAGAGTGTAGCGTGCATAAGAGGGGATTTGCCTTCTTTGCATATAGCATTTACATCAGCTCCTGCCTCGAGCAAGAGGTCGACAGTCATCCGGTCGGCGCATAGGACCGCCCAGTGGAGTAAAGTGAAGCCAAAACTGTCCCGAGCCAAAATATCAGTCTGTTTGCTTTTGAGATGCAAAGCCAGATCGTTGAAAAACTTGTTCATAATGAGATCGTGGCCTGCAACAAGAGACAGATTATCACATGCCGCAATGAGCTCTGGAGTGCGTGCTAGATCTTGCCATTCCTGCGAACAGGAAGCTTCTAGCCAAATCAGGTGCGCGAGTGTTCTCCTTTAGTTAGCTTCTTTTTTCTTTTGAAAATATTACTTATTAGCGCTATGAACTTACCTTCCGTGACAATCTTGATGCCCAAGATCCGTGCCTGCATTGAAAAGCATCATGGCAAAGTCTACACGGCCACGGTAAATAGCCAGCTACAGAAGTTAGTCAATCAGGCATATGTGTCTCACTGCAATGTGTAAACTTACTTCAAATAGCGTAGGCTTACCGGCAAACCCTTCTAGAGCATCGAAATCTCTGATTCCATACGTGTGCATGATCATTTCCAGATCTGTCACTGTGCCGTGTTCGAATATGTGTTTTATCTTCCTAACATCGACTTGGACAATACGCGGTATCCTGAGACTCCAAGTCCCGCCGATGCCCCCCAAGCAACGCCATGACGCAGTCACCTCGATCGCAACGGGTAGTACCCAGGTGGGGAACATGTATTGGATGTGCATGTTACCACCTTTTGTTTTACCATTCGCGCAGAGCTTGAAGTTACATGATCGCCGATTAAGAAACGGTACACCAGTGAAGCTGAAGAATGCAGCCCCGACCAACCCTTCTAGCCAGTGAGGTGAGCTGCCTTCATATGACATATGACATTGGCAAGGACACTGCTTCTTACAACTGCGACGTGTGGAATATGCTTGGACTACAATGACTCCGTCTCTTGCAGCAGCAATTGGTTGATCTGAGCGTGTTCCTATGGTGCTGGATGTGACGGCTTCCTCCATGAGTGCTGCCGTAGAAGTACTGTCTCCAGCGCTCAGTGTTGTCGATGAGCCGGAACGTATGATGTGAACCTGCTGGATACTCATAGCTAGCCGTCCCTGGTTGCGTATGTGCATGGCTGTTAAGGCTGTGTTCAGACTGAGTTTGATTGACGCAAGCTCCTGTTGCAGAACGCTCATTTCGGACTGGGCCTCGCCAAGAATCTCTTTTAGCTTTGCTCTTCGTCGTAAAATGATTGCATCGCTACCGTTTGCGCTTTCACGGAGGACCTTCTCATGTAGATAGGTGTTGAAAGCTGTCAATGATGTTTTAGCTCGGTTGAAAAAGCGTGCGATCTCCTCGTCGATGAGGTCGAGTGGGGTTTCTGGGAGGCTTTCGAGAGCGTATTGTACGAGTTTTAGGGTCGCTTTGAAGTCGTTGATCTCGTTCAACGCAGTCAAAACATAGAGCGGTGGCGCATCGCGAAGTCCCCAGATCCGAGAGACTGTGGATCCTGCTAATGTTGCGGCGCCGATGAGCGTGATAATGCTGGCTGTCAATCCGGCGACCTCCATGACCAGTGAAAGGCGATCTCGTAGCCAGTGCGAAGGTTAGCTGTTGTGACTTCCGGTGTCCTGTGTAACTGCAGGCAAGGCTCGTGACCCCTGATTAGTCCATCATCGTCTGTCGTCTCGAGTCTGCTAATAAAGGTCGTGTATGTAACGATTCTTAAGCATATCAAAACAGTATGAGAAGATGGAGTGAAGAGGATACGAAAGAAGAGTAGCCTGCTAACTGGGCTGTGTATCGCTGAAGGCTGAGCGTCTGACACCTTCTGAGTGCCAACGCTTGGAGAAGCGCTCCAATGGAGGTCGCCCAGGCTGCATATAGAGGCGCAGCCCTCTCAGCCTTGCTCACAAGCATTTATTTGGCAGTCATTGCAGGCCTCCAGTCGATTTGAGACCTCTACAGACTTTCGATAACTCTCATTCTTGACGCGTTCAGGCGACAGGCATTTCCTCGAAGGCCGCCAGAGAGTCACGAAGAGGAGCAGTACTATTCTTACTGGACGTTGCTGGTGAAAATCGGAGGAAGGGATATGCTGCTTACCGAATTTCACACGTGTCAGCTTCGTGCAAACAGATAGGATAACATGATAATTCTGGTGTTGGACGATGAGATGCATACAAACCGTCGATGCGTTTACGAGAAGGAACTGGTATTTGGTCTTGCACCGAATAGGCCTAGTTTAGAACTCTAGTTATCAGATCTCCGACGCCCGTGCCTTCCCCGCAATCACCGAAACCTTGGCGAAGCAGCGGCGGAGGCGTGCGAGCACGCCATATGCACTAAAGTATTTTCTGGTTGCGACAACGCGACAAGCCGCGCTTGAAGGTCTATCGCCCGAAAGACTCTCACAAAGCCGCCAATCATGCTGCCAGCAATCAATTACACATCCATAATTCCCTTCGGCAGGACATCTGCCGATGTCGCTGGATTTCGGCGCGTTCGCGATATAGAGGCGTGGATTCAGCATTCCTCCTTCACCCACATTTCCCCACGGTGAAACGCCGAAGAGACATGCATTTCCAGCAGACACAGTCCGCTGGCCCTGGCGCCGAGCAGAAAGAGTCGCCAAAGGTCTTCACCAAGAAGTCTTCCAGCTTGCCTTTTGGAGAGGAATTGTCCCTTGGATCGATCAGCGGGCCTACCTACCTGACTGCTCAGACACTCATCCAGCAGGTTGCGTACGCCTTGTCTGACAAGATCTTTGCATACTCTGCCGAGTCGTTCGACCTGGATGTGGCGATTAAGAACTGGCAGGAGCAGGGCGAGAAGAATGCCTTCGGGTACCAGACAGGTGTTTCCTCGCTGGAGACAAGAACCGGGGCTGGCGCAATTGCGCTTGGATACCTTTTCTCAAAGGACTTCGACCTTACGAAGCGCCACATCCCTCAATCGATCGTCGCCTCCTCCTCGACCTTGAACTACCTCCGCCCAGCACTCGACCAGCTATCGCTCCTTTACTCGGTCGCCAACCCCGTCACTGCTCATATCGCCGCCGTCGACTACTCCGCCAACTCCAACGCCGGCCTCGTCACCGACTATGTCTCCTCTCTCACTCTTGCTGAGGATCTTGGCCTTGGTCTTGTGTGCAGCCCGTCCGTCTTCGAGGCCCAGCACATGGCTCTCTTTGCCACCCTCCTCTCGAGTGTTGTCCCTACTATCCACACATACGATGGAATTAGCGTTGGTCGCGAGACCGCCAGGCTGGTAGACACTCTGGACCAGAGCAGGCTGCACAATAGCTACCAAGCTGTTCTGAAGGCTGTCTCTGAAGTTGACAAGAAGCACTCGGACAACGCCGGTCGCCTCGTTCGCCTGCTTCAGGCCTTCAACGACGAGTTCGGTGAGGACTATAGGTTGTTCGATTACTACGGCCACGAGGAGCCCGAGAGCGTCCTTGTTGTTTTCGGTACCGTCGAGGCCTCATTGTCTGCTCAGGTCGCCAATGCTTTGTCCAAGGATGGCGACAAGGTTGGTGTTATCAACGTTCGTGTCTATAGGCCCTTCGTTGAGGAGGCCTTCCTCGAGGTGCTCCCCAAGAGCGCACAGCGCGTTGCAGTCCTTGGCCAGGTCAAGGACGAGGCTGCCGTCTTCGACGCTGCAGAGTACTCTCGTCTCTACTCCGATGTCCTTGCTGCCACCCAGTTTGCCTTCGACAGGACCATCGAGGTTTCCGACGTCAAGTACTCCCGCGAGCAGGTCTGGACACCCAGCAACGTCCTCGACGTTTTCCGCCAGATCTACAGTGAGAAGAAGCAGGGCGAGGAGTCGCGCTCGTATGTCGACATCCTCAACACTGCCGACGTCAAGCAGTACACCTTCTGGGACCTCGACGAGTCCCCTGCTGCCACCGCACCGGCTGTCGTTGGCAAGCTCCTGTCTTCTGACTCTTCTAAGAACGTCTTTGTTCGCGAAGGCCATGACAACCTCGTTTGCGGCGGTGTCACTCGCGTCGACATCCGCAATGCCGACTACACCATCGAGGCGCCCTACGCCGTTGAGCAAGCTGATGTTGCTGCAATCGGCGATGTTTCTATCCTCGGTGCATTCGATGTTCTTAACAGCGTCAAGGCTGATGGTTCCATCATCATCCAGCTTCCTGGCGTCAAGGATGAAGACCTTGAGAAGAAGTTGTCTCCCGCTTTCCGCAAGGCACTGGCCGAGAAGGACATCTCGCTGTTCATTATGGACCCCACGCAGTCGGAGGCTGTTGCCGAAGAGTCTACACTCACTACCTGCCTTTGCCAGTTGGGTTTCTTGAAGGTTGCTCGTCCAGATCTGCTCACATCGCACATCTCCAAGCTGGCGGCCATTAACGGCACCAACGAGATCTGCGAAAAGATTGTTCAGCAATTGGAGGGCGCTCTCCGTGAGGTTGAGGTACCTGCTGCTTGGGCCACTGTCGAAGAGGATGTCCAGCCCATCCGCCTGCCCGCGGACATCAACATCAACAGCTTCGCGCCGTTCGACCGTACAGAGTCTGAGCCACCCACGCTGCTCAAGAACTGGCAGGTCGCCGCAAAGGGTCTTGCTTTCAAGGAAGCGTTCGGCACCCAGACTGTGCTCCGTCCCGACCTGGGTGTCAAGACGTCTGTTGTCACAGTCAAGGAGAAGCGTCGTCTCACACCTCAGAACTACGACCGTAATATCTTCCACATCGAGTTCGACCTTGGTGACACTGGTGTTACTTACGCCATTGGTGAGGCTCTCGGCATTCATGCTGAGAACGATAAGGCCGAGGTCGAGGAGTTCATCAAGTGGTACGGCCTCGATCCTGATGAGGTTGTTGAAGTACCTTCCCGTGAGGATCCCGACGTCCTTGTCAACCGCACTGTATACCAGTCGCTGATTCAGAACGTTGACATCTTTGGCCGCCCTGGCAAGAAGTTCTACGAGGACCTCGGTGACTTTGCCAGTGACGAGCAAGAGAAGCTAGCTCTCCAGACTCTGTGCACTGGTGACGGTGCTTCCGAGTTCAAGCGCCGTGCTGAGGTTGATACTCTCACCTATGCGGATCTTCTGCTCGAATTCTCGTCCGCTCACCCATCTTTCCACGACATTGTTCGCATTGTCGCTCCTATGAAGCGCCGCGAGTACTCTATTGCTTCTTCGCAGCACGTCACCCCCAACTCCGTCACCCTGTGCATTGTCACCGTCAACTGGGTCGATCCTAAGGGCCGCGACCGCTTCGGTCAAGCTACCCGCTACCTCAACAACCTCCGTGTCGGCAGCCCTGTTACCGTCTCCGTCAAGCCTTCTGTCATGAAGCTCCCGCCCAAGACCACCGCACCCATCATCATGGCTGGTCTTGGAACCGGACTCGCTCCCTTCCGCGCTTTCGTCCAGGAGCGTGCCTACCAGAAGCAGCGTGGCGAGGAGATTGGCGAGGTCCTTCTGTACATGGGCTCCCGTCACCAGCGTGAAGAGTACCTGTACGGTGAGGAGTGGGAAGCGTACCAGGATGCTGGTATCATCACCCTGCTCGGTCGCGCTTTCTCGCGTGATCAGCCGCAGAAGATCTACATCCAGGACCGCATGAGGCAGACCCTTACTGACATCCGTCGCTCGTACCTCGAGAAGGAGGGTAGCTTCTACCTTTGCGGACCTACATGGCCTGTGCCGGACGTTACCGAGGTGCTCCAGGAGGCCGTCGAGGTGGACCACAAGCTGAAGAACCCTGATGCTAAGAAGATTGATAGCAGGCGCGCGATCGAGACGCTCAAGGATGAGGGCCGTTACGTGCTTGAAGTTTACTAGATGCGATGTTAGCGTGCTATAGATCGTGTCTTTTTGGTAAATAGCGAAATCTAGACTTTCGATTCTTCGCTTGCGGTCCTTTGCTTTTTTGTGCTGAATCGTGGTTGATCTTCCTGAGTGCTAACCAGCCAAACCTGCTTTGAGCGTCAGCGTGCTTTTTACCTCGATTCTTGACAGCATCTGCACGTCGTCGTTCTTACGCTCACCAACGCCTACTTCGGTTTGAGACCAGACCGCTTTTGCTCGAAAAAGACCCAGTATAAGCATGTCAAGCAGCAATGGAAACGTCCTCACAATGTCCAGGCTTCGAGACGCAGCTGCGTGCACATTAAGGAACCAAACAGACTTGTATTGGGCGATTTCAGATCGTGTTCATTCCTGTAATGTAGAAATACATGAACTCTGGAGCTACCGATGGGAAATGAAGATACACGACAAGGCTATACAATGTGTGCCTCAATTGTCCTGAATCTAGGTATACGTCGAATAACCAGCCTCATTTGGGCTGCTAGGGCATCCAGTTCGCATTTTCCTGGCAAAAGACCCTATTTGCAGCATAGCCAGTCTATATGTATGTCAAGACCAAATCATATCAGGCCCTGTCTCGCAATCCATGCCTATTTGGCCTTTGACTGCTGGTTCATGGCGGCTCGCCTGGCCTGGAGCCGAGCGACCTTCAGCTCAAGCTCGGTGGCCCGCAGTTCCGCCTCCACAGCAGCAGCATTGCTGTCCTCGCCAAGGTTGTCATTGGGGTCGTCAATATCGTCCGTAGACATCCCACGCCTCTCTCCACGCCTCTCGAACTCAACCGATTCTTGCTTGACCCCAGGCTCGCTGCCTTGAACGTTCTGCGGGTAGCGGTGGGGCATGAATCCAGGGTGATTCATGGTGAATAGAGACTGCTCAACGCTTCCTTGTGTGTTTCTCTGGCCGCAGAACGGGGGGTCTTCGACGTGTCTACCGTCGGTGCGGTCGATACCTGGCTGGCCAGGGGCAGGGGTGTTCGCATGACCGAAGACTGGGTACTGGTTCATCCCAGGGAAGCCCGGCGGCTGAGAAGGATGGCGTCTATTGCTTTCTGGGGGCGGTCCATAGCCACCGTAGCCACCGAACATGCCGTAACAGCCATACCCACCATAGCCAGCATAGGGCATCGGTTGGCCCCAGTAATCTACAGGTTTGCCATAAGGGTAAGGTTGACCATAACTCTGCTGATTACCCTTGTTGACAGGAGGGGGCTGTGGCCGTACCGGCAGTTCGGGAGTGCGTCCAAGGTTTTTCTCTTGTTTGGTCTTCTGATGCTTCGGTAGCGGTCCAGGTGCGAGGTAGGGATGTGGGTTTTGCGGTCCGTTGGTATAGCCGCTTGCGTGGAGATACTGACTTGTCAGACCACCTCGACCCTTGTCGTCGTCGTCAGACTCATCCGCGTCTTCAACATCTTCATCGTTATCGTCGTTGTCATGACCACTTTTGAGGTCGTTTTCATCATCGCTAACGTCTTCCTGACCAGAGTCCACTCCAAGGATGTGATCAATATCTTCGTCGGTCTCTTGCTGACCTTGACGGTTTACGAGTAGATGCTTGTAACGAATTTCAAAGCTGTAAGCAACATCCCAGTCCTTGACTAACATGTCCTCGATGACATCAAAATCAGTGGTCACTAGCTGAGGTTTTCGGTTGCCTACATGTCGACATTAGCAAACGTTCTACGATTCAGCGCAGACAAACCCTGACACCTACCAGTGTTTTTGATGCGGTACCGAACGACATCGTTCATCGCCTTCTTCAGCCACGCCTTTTTGTTGGTAAGCCTGGCGATCATGAGAACGGCCTTCAGCACAGACGGCAGCCACTTCTTCGGGTCTGTCTCATGGTCCCGGTACATGGCGCGCTTGCCGCCCTTACCACGCTTGACAAGTGGTCGATGGCACTTTGGAATGTACGCCTTGATGAAGCCCTTGCCCCAGTAGACCTCGATCTCACGGATCACTTCCTTCTTAGCCGTCATATCGTTTTTCATGATCGGTTTGCTTGCCCATGGACGCGGCCCAGGCTTTTTCAAGATCTTACCGGAGGGCTTCTGCGCTGCCCTAGCGGGGCTGTGAAGCGTGGCTTTGTGTTCCGCGCGCCGCTCGTCAAGCAGAGAGATGCTATTCGAGTCGCGCATGTGGTTTCGAAGTCGGGGGCGGCCTCGGAGATCGGTGCTGTCTTCACGCTCTCGGGTTGGTGCTCGACGAGGGCGCTGTTGGCGGAGTGGCACATCACTGCTGCTTGAATCACAATCGATTTGGTCCTCTCGGGACTGCACATCAGGCGTGTGACCCTCGTTCTCAGTCTTAGGAGGACTGTACTCCTGGGTGGGCGAAGCTGGTTCGCGGTCCATACTGGTCTGTCGCAGTCTGTCAATGGGCAAACGCAGCTCAAAAGTGAAACGCATACCATTTGAGTATGAACGTGCTTGGTGGATCTCAGACTTTAGCCGAAGGACGAACAATGTCCGGCGAAAATGTGCGACGGACTGCGCTGGTGGTCTTTGAGTTAACACTGAATCCGCCTTGACGACAGTTGGAGTCGCGTATTCGGGCGCACCTAACAGTCTTGCTTCGTCTGTATCAAAGGTCAGGACTGAAGAGGCGCTCAGGGCGATCTGGAGAGTGAAAGACGGCGTCCAGAAGATCTTACACGATTCTGCCAGGCCGACAGAATTGGATGCTTACCGTCGCAGTACTCTTGAAGGATAGAGAACTACCCAGCATAGAGCGCAGGTCGACTCGCTGAAGTTGAGAAGATTGTTGTCGGTGACCAGAAAGATGAGGACGCAGCGGCTGCTGGCACCATATATATGTACGCTACGGCACCGCTCACTTCCACCGCCTATTGGTCGCCGGCAGGCGCAAAAGACTCATCACAGGGTAAAGGTAGACAGCTAGCGCCTGACGCGTCAACAGGACATAGGGTCAGATCCCAGGGCTGAGAAGCATGATCGAGCAGCTACCGGGTGGCACTGACCTTCACTGCGTGTTCTACGGCGTCGCTACAGCCAGTCTTGAATAAAACATCGCTCGCAAGAAGATCCCTCGCTGTGGGCAGCTTCACTTGTAGGTTGCTCAAGAATCATCGAGAGCTACTTCGCGTCATTAGCACCGCAGCCTTGAATATGTCATGTTTAGGGCGTTGGCTATGACAAGACATCTGGGAAAAGATGTACTTAGGCAGTTGTGCACTGAACCACATAGCAATGTTTGCTGTTATGTAGCGAAGATAGCTTGCGATTTTCGTCCTTCACTCATACAGCCCAGACTAGCTGCTGCGTGGAACAACCACTACGTCATGCCTTCCTGTATCAAATTTTAGTTCTTGTAGGATACTGTATTCAGGTTATCAAGATGCTTCTACAGCTTGAATGATACGATAGGGTTGTGTTCCAGAGCGATGACCGCCGGAATGTACAAAGTTATGATGTGGTATTGTGTATGCTAACCATGTAGCTCAAAACAGACATTGTATTCAGTCAAGCCTGGCGTATTAAAGCTTACTACTGTAACACACTATCTGCATCCGTCTTCTTTCTCGGCCGTCGGGTTCAAGAACAACTGCTGCTATGGCCTTGTTTTGAAAACAGACAAAGCTTCGCTACGTGCAGTAGACGTCGTGTGAGTAAGTAATAAGACTCTGAAAGGGGCGAAGAAGCATGTAGATGGCGATACGAGACTTACGTGCGTCTTGCGCTGTATACACAAAGTCCTACTTCCACCCTACCCCATCACCCGTCAACCCACCACTCACAACTTCCTGACACTCCACACCTGCGCCAAATAAGCGTTCCTCGTCAACGCCTCCCCATCAAACCCATACTCCGCCTCAGTGGACCTCACCCTCCCCTTCCCACCTTCCTCCCCCTCGAACGTCAAAACCCCACACTCGTCCCCCAGCTCCTCAAACACAAAGCCCATGCTCTCCACCACAGCTATAATCTCATCGAGGCTGAGCTGCACAAACGGACCCGTTCCGTACAACAGTGGGCCGAGGTTGATCCAGCGTCCACCTGGCGGGAGAAGGGCGTGGATGGTGTCAAAGTAGGACATTAGGTTGCGCGCTGTGTCGATGAAGAAATGGGTCAGTACGATGTCAAAGGTGGCGTCGTGGCCGTGGAAGGCAGTGGTGAAGTCGCCTTCTACGAGTAAGACGGCTGGGTTGGGAAGAGTGTTTGGGAAGGTGATGGGGCGCAGGAGGGATGCGGTTGTGGGATGGTGGCTTAGCGTGTCGATGAAGGGGTGCATAGTTGCTGGGGTGCTGGCGGTGAGGGTCGAGAGAAAGCGGTAGCCGATATTCATGTACATGGACCATTCGTTCAACGTTACGGAATAGCCGCCTAGGTTGGCGATTTCGGTGCCCAGGCGTCCGACGCCGGAGCCGGGGAGTAGGATTTTGAGTGGTGCGGAACTAGGGGAGTTTGCTTTTAGGTCGTTGAGGGTGCTGAGTAGGCAGGGGAAGGCGTCGTTGCGCTCTTTGGAGCCTTCAACGGCCCAGTCGCGGACAAAGTGCTTGAGGGTTTGCGACGTGGATATGCGGTCTGCGACACGATTTGCTTTTTCAGCGTCCTGGATATGCTCGTCCAGCTCTTTCTGCTCGATGCCGTAGAAGTCCATGGCATTGGCAACGATTGCTTTGCAGAGGACCTCGTTGGTGTAGATGAGCTCTTCAATATCGTCCAGTTTTTTCTTGTAGTTAACTGCTTTTTCCAGCCTCTATGATGGTATTAGTGCTAGGAAGTTGAGTTGTGTTTTTGAGGCATGCCTTCTTCTGCTTCTTCACAACGCTACCGTACATGGTACGCCACCTGTTCAGCTCCGCCATATTGCGTTCTCGATACTTTTTGAACCCATGAAGAGCTTCAAGCGTTCGATACCGTGGATGTGTGCTTCCCCATTTTCCAGACTTGCGATTCATCCTCTTCATCAGATGTGCCTTCTCTTGCCGATGCCTTGGCGACTCGTTTGGTGCCATCGACCCCATTTGCAGCGGATCTCGTGCGACATCATTTTCAACACTCGCATATACTACTTCATTTTTGGTGATAGTGTTCTTAGCAGTGAGTGGTGTTGGTGCAGCTGTGCTCGACACGTCGGTCGCACCAGCAAGGGTGCTCAATCCCGCCAGGAGAAGCAGGCTGGAAGCGATCAGCGACTTCATCTCGTAGGGTCTTTCGCGGCCAAATGATTTATTGTCAGTAATCATGTGCGTGCAAGTGAGTGTTCAATTCTGCTGAGCACCATGATGGACGCCAAGCACTCATTTGTGGGTATTATCTGGGCGTGCAAAGGGCTGTAGTTGTTGAAGCACGCTGCACCAGTGGGTTAGCATAGGACAGACATGATTTATATCAGGACTAGTCAGGCAATGAGCAGAGGATATCAATCCACACAAAAAAATTGTTCTGACGGAGGAAGCTCGCTGTCCTGAGGATGGTGGTCTATTGACGAGAGCTCTAAAAAGCTCTATATGGTATACACTAAATTCGCCGCCTGATGCTGGTAGTAGTACAAATGAATAGGAGATCGTTACAGGTGGTATAATACACTTTTACATCTTCTTGTGCACGGCCTTGGCGGCTTCAACACGCGCATTGATGTGCGGCACGGCATGGGTCCGAGGAGCGCCCTGCTTCATGACCTGATTCAGAATGGCGCGGCGGGGCATCGAGATCCTACTGTACAGAACAACTGCACCAGTGAGCAAAGCCAAAGCACCTGCTTGGTGTGCAGAAGCGAGCCATGTTGGGACCATGTAGATAAGCGTGCTGATCCCCAGCGTGACCTGCAGCGTGACAAGATGAACCATGCCAAAGACGCCCTTCTTCGCATCTATGGGGATGGTGGTGCGCACGCGCTTGGCAAAGCGCGTGTACGCGAAGAGTGACATGATGGCCGTGAATGTGGTGGTGGCTAAGATGCGATGGTCGAGCTGGACGAGCGAGGGATTCTCGAGGGCATTGCGCCAGTAGAGATCGGACTGGTCGGGGACGTGGCTGTACCATGGGTCAAAGAGCTCTTTCTTAGGTGGTGCGAGACCAAGACCCATCCAGGGGAACTCGTTGTAGATCAGGCCAGCGTCAAGGCCAGCAACTAGAGCGCCGGACATGGCGGTAGTGAAGACAAGGAGGGTCAGACCAACGACGGAGCGGCGGAAGATCTTCAGGACGGGAGACTGTAGAGCCTTGATAGACTCGGCGGCGGCGGCAGGGTTGGCCAGCATGCGGTGCTCCTTGAGGATGTTGAGACCGGTAAGGACCATGGAGCAGTAGACGAGGAAAGCGGTGCCGAGGTGGGCAGTCAGGCGGTACTGACTGACACGCGGGTGGCTGCCGGGCTCGAAGAGGTCGTCCTTAAGCCCGCTCTTGACCATCCACCAGCCAATGACACCTTGGAAACCGATCATGCCGCAAATGCCAACGAGCTTGGCGGCGGTTGCAGGCGTAACGCGTTTACGGGCGATGAAGTAGACGGTGGGCAGGAGGAAGGTGACGCCGATAACACGGCCCCACAGGCGGTGGGCCCATTCCATAAAATAGATTTGCTTAAACTCTGCGAGAGTCATGCTGGAGTTGAGCATGGCAAACTCAGGCGACGATTTGTACTTTGTGTATTCCTCCTGCCACGCCTCGGGGCTGCCCGGCCAGAGCGAGCCGGTAACGGGCTTCCATTCGGTGATGCTGAGTCCAGATTCGGTGAGTCGCGTGAGACCTCCAAAGATGACGATGCCGAAGACGCTGGCTGCGCTGCCGAGTAACCAGTATGCCACGCTCTTGGAGTTTGTCTTGGGGAAGCTGCTCGATTTAGAGTCGTCGTGGGTCTCGCTCTTAGCCGCGGCTTCGACAATGGCAGCACGGCCAGCTGCCTCAATGGTCACGCTGCTACGCAATGGCTGGGTCGACTTCCAGCGTATCGACTGTAGTACGGCGGGGCGGGGTGCAGCGCATGGCGAGATGGACACGGCGGGGCGGATGGGCGAGTAAATGCACGGTTTGGCGACGAAAAGCCGTCTCGAAAGGCGCGGTGCAGCGGTGCGCAGCTGCGGGAAGGCCTGGAAGACGGAAGCCATCTGGGGCAGGAGTGTGTGAAGAGCAATGGCTCAGCGGCCGGCGAAATCCAAAGTTTGGAGTCGATATATGACACTTGCATCAGCGATAAGTGGTTCGACGGTGGTGCGCACGGCGCGCAGAGAGGAGTGCGCGGTGGACCCTGACATGGTGGCGCTAGCGCGACGTTCTGACATATCAAAAGAGCCGAGGCGACTGACGAGCAACTGCAGCAACATGCGCAAACATGTTTCGCTAGGGCATGCTCGCTAACAGACACCCATGCAAGATGTATGGGAGAGCGCTCCGGAAATCCTTCAGCAAGACGATCAGTATTGGAAGCCTTGAAAACAACAGAGTCAAGTGCATAGTCGTGAGCACGTGAATGCCATTGTCAACAGGCGGGCCAGAGCAAGCAAAACGGTACAATACCTTGAAGGAGTGATTGAGAACTTCCTCACGGTCATCATACATATATCCTTGATGGAACGCCTTGCAGTGGACGCTGTTGCGCTTGCCCTGGCTCCCCTGTTGACGGTGGTCATGCGTACGGGGCTGCATATGTGGCACATACGACGTGAAGAGATCACTTCGACGTGTTGTTCTTTCGTGAACTGCTGGGTGATGCGTCGGTAGTGGCATGGACTACAATGAGTAGACGCGCGAGCTGGCTCTTCTCTGTTAGCAACAAAGCAGTCCGTTCGGTACCGCAGGTAATGCAAAACGTCGTCTTCTCCCTTGACTTCAGAGACCAATCATGCAGCGCAGTCGCACATTTCCAATTCTAGGCGAGACGATATGCGCGAGCTACTCGCTTAATGTGTTCTTTCAACGACTCAGAGACTGGTGGATATTGGATGGTGATGTGTCGACGTCTCGAGGCGCGGCTTCCTCTCCGATGCTCTTGCCTCGTGGACACGCGAGCTAGCGCGTCATCCAGCGTAAAGATCTTCAGAGTTGACCTGCTGCTTTCTCCCGACCTAGTTTTCGTTTAGGCTCTAGATTGGCCATTTCTTTTTTGTAGCGTTCCCTTGACTTGTACCCTGTACAAGTCGGCCTAGACCTCTTTACTGAGTGTTCTGGTAGAGCTTCTTAGGTACCCTGTACGCAGTTGCTATTCAGATTTCTGAGCGTACTACGTACGTGACAGTTTCTGTTCGAGGTTCTTCCAAGTACGGAAGTGTTCCTCAGTTTCTACACCTTTTCCCTTCTCCAATGTTTTACAATAATGAGCCCTGGGCACTGAAACAATGCACGTCCAAGTAGGCCTAGGCGTCAACATGAAGCGTTATGCAACAGTGCAGCACCAGCACTTGGGAGTGAAAGCCAGCGAGCCTATGTGGGGAATATGACCAGGCACCGCCAGCTGGACAGCGAGCCTCGTCGGAGAGAGTCATTCAGGTTTACTTTTGGAGTCGGTCACCCCATGTCTCCAGTTCCAGGCATACTCGGGCGCCGTCAAATCGTCAGCACGAGATGTCTGAATACGACAGAGAGCGGCGAGCATCACTGACTTATCGACATGAACACGACAGGAGGTGGGGATCTCCTTCATCCCAAGAGCAAACAACAACCATTCCCTCTCGCCAAGTCAAGAAAGACCTCCAAGATACAGCTGAATAGCTCAGTCGCCGTCTTTTCAGCAGCGTACTGCATGAACGCATGGCCGTTCAAATTTGTCCAGGTCTCCCAGAAGAAATTGCTCGTCGTCAAACATTTCGCGCGGTTGCTCTCGATACGAAGAGATGAATCGATCGATCCGTCGAGGGAACGATCACCAAGATCTGACAGGGGAGGTCGTCTATCATAACCTCTGCAGTGCGATCCTCTATGTACCATGTGGTGGCTCAATCCAATTTGTCAGAGCCAGCAGCTTTGAACAAGCCTAGCAACGAGACAATCAAAGCTCATCTTGGTTTTCTTGATCAACCAAGATCAACAACTCTCATAAAGCCAACACCTTCGCCACAGGTAGTTGAAGAAGACGACTCGGAAGATGATGAGAGGTGGTTCGACAGTATGGTGCACGAGCAGGACCCTGCCCCACATAGCGGCGCTACCGTACCTAGTGCGACGTTGTGACAGGCGACGGAACCACGCTCACGAGGCCACTTGATGATCAGCCTCTGAGGCACCTCGGTGGATTTCACCGTGCAGTGTGTCAGCGTGCCAGCATGCAGCATGTCGAAGCTGCGTGACGCGCTTGTGCTGCCGCAACCGTCCTGCTTTTCACTCTCCCTCGTCTGAGCGTTTGCTCTTTCGTACAGTTCTGCGCGCGTGCGTGCGTCATCGCAGCAACCACCTAGATAACCCCACCACAAGCCTCACCATCTCTATGCGCGCAAAGTAATACCGCGAGCATGAACATCTCCGACGACGACACCGCCGCCGGTCACGAAGGCTATGATCATGAGCGCCGCCAGCATCAGCACCAGCACCTTCACCTACATGCGCACTCGGCCAGCGAGCAGAGCCGCAGCGAGACATGGCCGCGCACTGCAGGACAAGCCGCTGGCAGTGCAGCCATGGCTCGCTCACCCCACGTGAGTCTGTTCTCACCAGGCGTACCCGTCGTGTCGCCCTCGCCCGCGCCCACCGCCTCGCTAGATGCTGCTCTCGGACACGCCCGGCCTCATGAGGGCAGCCCCTCCCGTCCGCCTGCTTCACTCGCAGCCGTGGCCAGCATGACGAAACGCACGTCGCGCCTCAAACTCGCAGACGACGTCCAAAAGAGCGCCGATGATCCCACAACACCCCTCGACACGCCTGGTAGGAAGCGCACCACTATTGACCTTGTTGGTCACGAACACGCTGCCATAAATACTCTCAGTCGCCTCTTCACCGATGGCTCCAGCATGGCCCATAGCCGAGCCCCCTCTTACAATCAAGCCACAGGTCCGCTGTACCTGCGAGGTGTGTCTGCTTCCCTACGAGGAATTCCACTGCACCCATGTAGCTAATATCGCGCAGCTTCCACCGATGCGGTCCCCTTGCCAGACCACCTGTACACGCGAGGCCTGCTCCAGGGACGTCACTCAGATATCTGCGTCATCGCATTCGGTAAGCGCTATAATCTGCACCGTCTGCTGCTTGATCGCGCTCCCTTTTTCACCACCGCCCTCTCGGAACCTTGGATCGAAAGCCAGTCGACAGAAGTGACGCTACATCCAGAAGAGATCGACCACAGCATCACCCAACCGGCCTTCGAACTGGCCATCCAGAGTATCTACGGCGTAGACATATCCAAGGCCATTGATGCCGAGGCTGTCGGCCTGTTTGCAACAGCCTGCTGGCTGGAGATGCAGGACCTCATTGACTCGGCCATCGACTCCATCCTCCGCCAGATGGTGCCCGAGAGGCTTGCTCCCTTGATCCGTTTGGTTACGGTAAACTACTACGGCCGTTCTGGAGAGCGTATCCTTGAATCGGCAAAGGCCATGCTAAGCAGGAACGGCTGGGAGATGCCTCTCAGAAACTGGGACGATATGCCGGGCGACATTATCCGCGAGCTAGTAGGCTCCGATGGCTTCTTCGTTGACAGCGAGTGGGACCGCTGGGTGCTCGCCAAGCGTTTGCTCGACCGCCGTCTGAGGCAAGTCGCTGTCGACGCTGGTCTGATGCAGCGCGGTCAGAGGCCCGTCCCCAACGCTCCACAATCGATGCGCTTTATGGCCGTGCGCTTCGATGGCGTCTATCGCCAAAACGCACTGACGGCAACGCACTTCGCCTCAGATGCCCAGGCGGAATGGATCACTGTATACACAAACCCTGACATTGAGCGCCTACTCGTTCTGCTCGACGAGGGTATACACTACATTCACATGGAATACGAGCAGCTTGAGTTCATCCGCAACGCTCGCGATGTCTTTGGCTTGCCCGTGATGCCCGAGAGAGTCATCTCAAACGCCCTATGGCAACAGCTCGCTCTGCGCCAGACGGTATTGAATGCCGACGAAACATCGCAGGTGCTTGGCTTATGCCAGGCACCATCAGGACCAGAAACAACCGATGCCGCTCAGCTAGAGGAATGCGTTGCTGCCACAAAGGGCAAGCAGAAAGCTAGCGAATCCGCCGAGGAGCCTGATATCGATTCGGAGAGCTGGGACGGCAACGGCAAGCCACGCAAATTCTGGATACCAAGCTCTGACTGCAACATCGTGCTAGGCAATGGCGCTGATCCTGTCGTGACGACATCAAACACGTTCCAACGCCACGCCACGCGCCTGTCAGCTACAATCCAGCCCGAAGACGCACAGTGGGCGACCGACTTTGCTTCCACACCATCCACCTTGGCCAACCCCAACACGCGCAACTACCCACAGAGGCCTCTGTCGGCAGGGGGAAGCAACGCTGGTCAGCCAAAGTCCCTTGCTTTCAGCGAGTTTCCACCGTTCCGCTTTGCAGCCGAGTTTCCCAACCCCCGCTTCCTCAAGGAGAAGAAGCGTGTCTACTCGAGGACAGTTTCGTACGCTGGGTCGTTGTGGAACATCTACATTCAAAAGGTCCGTTCAGCCAAGAACGTTCAGCTCGGTGTTTACCTGCATCGCGCCAAGGAGCGCGAGACAGACGAGACCACGCAAGACAGCGGTGTGAATTCTTCACAGAACAACGGCACTGTCGACGCCCGAATCGGTCAGCTCGAACGGGAGATGTTCCTGCGTAGTGAACAAATGGAGCGTCGGCGCAGCACTCGCGTCACCATGCCAGACAATACTGCCGAAGACGACACAAGCGGCAGTGGCGGCGACCCTGACTCAACGCTTGTCTCGACCGGCTCTCGAAACCCACTGTTGACTAGCAGCAATCTGGGTCGGCGTCGAAGTGTGCCTACCGCTCGACTCTCTAGTCGTGGTATTCACACGCTTGCAACGTCGCCATCCGACACACGAGGTCACGAATCTACGCCAATAGCCTCAGCTCTCACTCACTCCTACCACGACTCCGATGACTCCGATGAAGACGAGATGGACTCGGTATACATGAATCCTTCCCTCACGCCTCTCGCCCGGCGAACACGGCTCAGTATGCCAACGTTGCCGCCTTATGTGGACAGCCGCCCCACCATCAAAACCTACTTCAAGATCTACAGTCCCTCTAAGGGCGGCCGCATGCTGAGCATCTACGAGAGCGCCCCAGATGAGTTCAATTTCAGCCAAAGCTGGGGCTGGAAAAGCAGCACCCTGATGCTGGACGAGGTCGTCATCAACGGCGCTGCCGGTGACTCCCCACCAGCGCCGGGGTCAATACCATCGAAGAAGGGCGACGGAAAGTTGCGATTCATGGTCGTTATTGGTAATCTGTAGCGCATGGTGGCATTCATACCCCTTTCTTTTCGTTTCTTCTCCCTATCTGCATCTCGCCCGGCGTCTGAGCTTCCTTCTTTTTTCTTCTAGATATACCCAGCCTTTCTATAACCCAGCATAGCATGTATCTGCTATCTTCCACGACATTCAGCAGCGCATCCCCAATAGACTACTACACAAACATACTTGATTGCTTCCAATGCTGAAGCGTATATTCACGCGGACATACTCAGTGATTATCACAAAACGTTAAAATTCACAGCCCGGCCTTGACTACCTCGATTCTTCTCTCCAAGCCCTCTGCATCTTTCCTAGCATCTAAATGCCAGGTTCCCTAAGAAGCAGCTGGAACATAGCAACGTCCACGTCGAACCTAGCATAGCATGGCAAAAAGCGTACTGTCTCTGGCCGCTGGAGACTTAGAATTTATCTAAATGTACGTTGATGCCTTGTTTTTGCCAGGCTTGTCCTGGTTAGATGCGCAGGACTCGGGTCTTGACACGCATTTAACTTGTCTTCTTTCCTTTTTTGCTCTGTTTGATGATTAGTGCTTTGCATAGCTTCTTGTCGTACCTGCTGTGGAAATATTGGAGTGATAGGTCGGTGTAAGGTGCCAAGACGTTCTTTTGTATCGACGTCCCGGTCGATAGAGAGTTGTAGACGTAGATGTAAATATACTCGTCCAATTTCCTCACAATCCTCCCAAGAACGACTTTGCAATTTGCCTTTGCGTGACATGAGCAAAACTAGCCATGCACAGCAGCTGACCAGTTCTTTTGTAGTAACTTGAACACTCAGTGCCTTGGTCACTCAAACGCACGCTAACAATGGAGGTTTCTGTTTAAGAAGTTGAGCAACACTTGCCTGGAACCCGGTTGATTTGGGGACCATTTTTGTCGGTAAGATGATTATCTCGCTGTGAGCGGACGGCGAGATGGTGGGGTGGTGTAGGGGTCGACCGCCTCCTGACAGCAGAAGCTTCGGCGGTCTAAATAGTGTCGAGAGCTTTTGGGATAGGACGAAGAGCGATGGCGCCGCGAGCAAGATTTTTCTGTCGGTAGCCTCTGCAGTAGAAAGTTAACGTTATGTCTGTTTTGACGTGAGTGTATTTTGTGCTAGTTTGATGCCAGCTCTTCAACGCCTTTTCCTTTGTCGTCTCAGCGGTAGCCGCCAGTAAGGCACGCATTGTGTGTGCTGGGCCTAAGAATCCTGCGTCGCTAGGGTGAAGCTAAGTAGAGGATTAGCCTATGTCCTAGTTTTTCGACTTTGAGGTAAGAGACTAGGCCCAAGAAGTAAGCCAGATTAGAGATACACTTCAATTTGGAGGATTTGAACATTTCAGAGTTTCCCTTAATCGCAGAGGGAGTACTGCTAAATTCCGCTGCTTTTGGAGGGCGCACTACTACTAAGACTGGTGGTGTGAGGTGAGAATCACGTCTTTAATTGTCTTGCAATGACGCCTGAGAAGCTTGGTCTATGAATCCTCATAGAAACTGATGAAAGCACCTAAACATGTTGATTGTTTGAAAGCCGAGACGGCTACTGCTAAGTACGTCAAATATCGTGAGGTTCTAAATACTTGAGGTGACGGTTACCAGAACACACAGTTCTAAATATGCAGGACCAAGACCGGCATCTGACCTACCTGGTTGAAATTGAGAAAACCTTAGTATCATTGCGTACCTGGGTAGTGTAATTTGTGGTTGTTGCCTTGTGTTGGGTTGGTGGTGGGCGCTACTACGTACTGAGGTCCAATAATCATCACGATCGAAAATGATAGCAGAGAGTTTTACGGCTTTGATATAGGTTCTGGAGATCAGCTTTTCAGCGTGTGATAAGCTTTATCATTGTTGAAAGGATTCATTGAGTATGAAGGGTGCCAGACGGGTGTGGCATAGTTGTCAATTCTTGATAGTCGATTCAACGACGATAATCTGACTTGGCCTCGTCTTTCTTAACGTCAAAGGAGGAGGTCTACGCAGAACCATACTCCCTCTTTTCCGTTTTAACCTCCCCCTCCTCCTTGTTACTTCCCACACTTCCCCTGCTCCCCTGTTCCAACACAGCACCCTCAACAGCCTCCCACCCATGCTTCCTTACCCTGCGGCTCTTCTTCACGGCACCACCCTCGTAGAAAAGCCAGTCGACCTCCTCGAGTGACAAATTTGCCGTCTCTGGATAACTGAGATACACCAAGGGAATGAAGCTAAAATTCAGTGCCATGAAGATCAGGTAACCTTTCCACGCTAGCGAGTTGAGCAGCGTTGGCGTGATCATGACAACAAAGAAATTCCAGAGCCAGTTAGCGCTAATTCTAGGCTTAGTCAGTATGAAAGTATCACGTATACAAAGGTTCAACTGACCCGACAGCTGTGCCTTTCGCACGGACGTGGAGAGGCAGGATCTCCGGGACGTAGACCCATGGGATGCAGTTCATGGTCGCACCGAAGGAAAGCATGTACTGTAATCTGGTAAGTAATCGTCTTGATAGGAAAAGAAAGAGTAGGAGATTTGGTGGTCGTGGTGGAGGTGGAGGTGCTTACGGTGAAGAAGAACGCCACGCTCGCGCTTGCCGTCGCTTTCGCGACTGGATCATCTGATCCACGCTGCTGGAACGACAATAGTACCGCAATCATCAGCATGCTGAACCCGCATCCGAAAGATCCCCACATCATCGGCTTCCGTCGTCCCGTCTTGTCGAGTGTGAAGGTCGGGTACAGCGATCCGATGAAAAACATACAGTTGATCACACCCCCCAACAACAGACTTAGATTCCGATCCAACCCAACGTTTAGCTGCAGCACGCTCGTAATATAATAGACAACGAGATTAATCCCACCCATTTGATTCATGAACTGCGCACCATAGGCTAACAGTACGCGACGGCCGGTCTGTACGCGGTCTTTCTTGAGGAGTTGGGACCATCTGTATTCACCCGTCTCTTCTTCAACCTTCAGCGCCTCGAGGACCTCGCGGTTCTCCTTTGCAATCTTAGGATCCTCAGGCGAACCGTCGTACACGTCGCACAGGATCTGCAAGGCTTCTGCGTGGCTGCCGTGCTTGTACAGGTAGCGGGGGGACTCGGGGAGTCCGAAGATGAGAATGATGACAATCTGAGGATGAGTGAGATTTGTTTATTTTGAATGGCATCAGGGAGAAAACGAACCACTGCGAAGATCACCTGACACGCGATTGGCAGCCTCCAGGCAATGGATCCGGGGACAAAAGACATGCCATAGTCGAACCAGTACGCGATCACAATGCCTACACCGACGAACAGCGGCTCCGACGCTACGAGGCGGCCACGCTTGTTGGCTTCGCACAGCTCGGATTGGTACATGGGTACAGTCGAAGTTTCAATCCCGGTTCCGATTCCTGTGAGAAAGCGCGCGACCATGATATGGGGAACCGAATAGGCGGATGTTTGCAGGACAGCGCCAACCTGAATACATCCGTATTAGCACTCTCAAATAATACTATCAGTTGAGGAGAGAATGAAATTGAAGAAACGGCGACTAACAATAATCCACACCATCGCAATCCACATAGCCAGCTTCCTGCCCGTCTTCTCCGCGAAGATAAACGTAAGGATACACCCGGAAAAGCAGCCTAAGTTATAGATCGATACAATGATGCCCTCGAGCGCAGGACTCGGATGATTGAAGGTATCCAAGAAATGCGCATTCCCTACGATTCCACTGAAAACACCCTGATCGTAGCCGAAAAGAACAAACGCCATCTGGCACGCAATCGTGATGGCGGCGCGGAGGCGAAACCCTCGTCCATACCACTTGAAGTACGGTGTTCTGATCATGATGGTGGTAATTGGCGCGACTCAAAGCGCACACGGGAGAGAAGGCGGGAAGGTCAACACAGCAAGACAACGACAAAAAGCCGCAAAGGGAGGTCAGCAGACTCGAGCGATGGGTAAGAAATACCAATGTCAACGGGGATGCATAGGCTATATGCACCGGGATTCCATCATCCAAAGCGACGGTCCACACTAACCACCATCCCGTGTCGACCAAAGACGTACCCACCAAACGTTCGGCACGGCAAACTAGCCTTGGACATCACCTCAGGATCACGCTTTCATCCCTAGCGAAGCCTCACCAGTGCACCTTATCCCAAGAATCCGCACGCCTTGGTTCGGCGGAAATAACCCCGTCTGGGGAAAATCTGTGGAGGCGGGAGAGCGGCAACAAAGCCACGACGTCATCGCGACTTACCCAAGCGGGGAAGCCGGGGGTGGTGGTGGCTGGGAAGCGGCGCAAGGAGAACCGAGTGATGGTGGTGGCTCGGATCTAACGCCGAACCAAAACCTCACGACGACGGGGACACAGCCGTCCGAGTGGGGTATTCGTAGGCAATACTTCTAAATGTGGAAGTCCAGGGTGTTGATCTTTACCAGGTGCAACTCCACAAACTCATTTCGCGGCTACATGACAGGGGTCATCTACCCTGTTAGCAAGCTGCCTAGGACGAGTTCACTGTACAATTAGCTGTATCTCCTTTAACTACGACACGGCCTATCGTTACTGACAGAGAAAGAATTAAGTCTACATAAATACAGGCGTCTATCTCCATATCTCAAGATACCCAATTCATGGTGTCAACATTCCTCTGGCCGAGCTGAACAACTTTGTCGCATTCCGACTGCATGCAGACAGCATCAGTGATGATTTTTTTTTATCTCTGCTTGGTAGTAACAGTGTACTTTCGAAAACACTCTGCAGTGGTTCCCATGGACAGAAACCGTGTGCAGGGTGCACCGGGCTTCACGTCGCATTTCTTTTTGGTGGTCTCCTTGCATGGCGGGCAGTATACGTTGAGTCGTACGGACGTATGCACAGTGGACAAATCAACGGGCTCTGCCTGTAGGTCATGATTATTGACAGCCTGTAGCCGCCATGCACGGATCACGATATCATCAGCCTGCTCATGATCGTACAATGCTGCTCTGTCCACCAGTAACTACTACCGACGATGTTAGTTGGGAGGCAAGAGGAGGATGTGTAGGAGCGCATCTAGTGCTGGGATATATATACGAGCGAGATGTTGAAGTGAATGTACGCACTAAAACTTTGATTCATCAATATGGACTATGTGGTAAACACGGGGGGGTAGAGAAGTGGCTAGCTATCTGTAGATGTAACGTTTTGCCCTACATCCTATCACCATACCTGTCACTTCCACTGTGAACTAGTCATAGCTGGGTAATTACGACCACTTGCTTGTACATCATGCGGGTATGATCGTAACAGTGGAAATCTGGGGTGTGTGCAAGTTGCATGAATTGAAAAGTAGTAGTCACCGAACAGCCCAACGAATTACCTAGAGACAGACAAAGGCTAATCCCAGTACGATCGATTGAGTTAGATATTCGTTAAACATCATTAAAAACGGATCAAGTCCAACTCTACCCTCCCAGGGGCCATTCAACGTGCCCAGCTATGGATAACGTGCGGCCACCCACCTAATCAAGCAGTTCAAGGGCCACTGCGCTATCTCTCAGTCTTGCTATCTTCCTTCGCCTATCAAGGAAGGAGATCTGTGTGTGTTCACACCAGCTAAGAGTTGCCGAACCACTTGCTTGGCATTCACCCTTATACACCAATACTAGTTGCTACTAACTATATAAAGCTACAATCTTTTATAAAAACTCGTTTGTGTATTGCTTAGATATCTTCTTGTAACTCTCTAAAGGTTAAAGTTCTACCTTAAGAGTTGTGTATACGGCGTTTGTTGAAAGAGTTATGTAGTGCATAGAGGTAGCTCATCAGCGGCTCTCAGGTGGTGTATACATCGGGAGGGGGTATCAAGCCCCCAGATGATCGGTATTGAGTGCAGAAGTAGCGCGTTGTGAGGATCACCTTGTCTAGGTGGTCCATGGCTGTGACCCCTTCCTGCCGATAATCCTAGCGCGATAACCAGCAAAGACATGTCGCTGACTCAAGAAAATGATAGGTTCTCTATCCAAAGCATATATTCGTTTTCGTATTCATATCGTAACTATCGTAAGATGCTAGAAAGGTGGGGGCTGGCGAAGAGCAAGTCAAAAACTATGCTAACAATGTACCAAAACGGGCGACTAAACAAAAACCCAGGCGTGTACGGTCGAGCCCAATAAAGCAAAGCACCAGCAACCTCTGTTCTCCAGTCCAATTTCTATCCGGGTACTCCGTCTCTTCCTCGATTCTCGTTCCCAATCCTATCACAGCCATGTTCGTACTTCATGCAAACCCTTACCTTAGGGCATCAGCAACCACGCTGACAGATCCGACCTCAAGGACCATGTAGCCATCAGCATCGGCGCCGACGGGCGCTCCAAAGAAGCCTTCGCAGCTTCCTACGACCTGCAGGTCGACGCTCGCGCCTTCGGGGCCGGCACCTGCTGTGAAGCGCTGAGTTTCGCTGATCCAGGACGTCTGCGGCGTGGCTGTGAAGACTGCATCGTTACCAACCTTGAACTGCGCGGTGCATCGACTGGACCTGCTCGCCTGCCTTGTCAGAGCACTGAGCTCGTACTGCGTGCCTGGGCAGAGCGTCAGGGGCTGAATGAGCGAGATGGTACGGCCGGGGAAGGCAGAGCGGAACTGTGCGATGGTACCATTGTCCGTGGTAATGGAAGTTACGGTGATGGTGTTATCGCTGGGACCGACAAACCAGCCCTCTGTGGAGTTATCGGGCTGGATGTCGAGCGCCGGTGAAAGAATGAGGTTGGACGTGTCGGCGCAGGCGGCTGCAATTTGTTCTTCCGTCGCGAGCGTACCGGTGCGGCGGAAACGGGAGAGTGGCGCGGCTGTAGCACCACTCTCCACGTCCAAGGTGGTTGAGGCTGTGACCTCAGAGACGATGCTCGAGACGGCGCTGAGGATTTCTGAGACGACAGGAGGCAAACCGGATGAGGTAGGCGCAGAGTCAGTCGCAGTCAGGCTCTCAATCGCTGATGCGATGCTCTCTACCACAGAAGGGAAAGGCACTGTGTCCGTTGGGAGCGTTGTATTGCCGCCTGTTGGGAAGCTGCCGTTTACAGCTGTTGGAAGCGCATCAGAGATGCAGGTAGCTGCGACCACTGGAACAGTCTCGATAGTGTACGTGGTAATGATCACCTCCCTTGTAATGAAGGAAAACTCGGTCGGACTAGGACATGCCTCGGTTGTGCTGTCGGCCGGCGCTGTTGGCCCCACAGGGACCGTCGAATTACCAGTAGGGAATGGTGGTGGGGTTGTTGTTGCGTTCAAAAAGCTTGATACGCCTGTGGAGAGCGTAATGGGGCGACTGTAGGACCCAGTCCGGTTTCCTTCGTTGGGGTTGAATGGAGGACCAGTCGGGGAAGCCGATGTCGATGAGTTCAGAGACACCGGAGGAAGGGTTACAGACGGCGGTACAGTCGTCGAGTTCGATGGCACGCTGGGAGTCTCGACCACGATCGTGATGTTCGTAGTCGGTGTCGTAGGCGGAAGAATGGTGGAGAGGTTGCCTGTTGAGAAGGATGGAACAGTGGAGTAGTTAATCGACACCAATGACTCGACGGTGATGTTGCCGGTAGGTGTGGGCAATGGTGCTGTCGTGTTGTCAAAGGGTCGCGTGGTCGGGGGAATCAACGTGACAAGTGTAACGTTTCCAGTAGGGACAGAAAGCGTGACGTTGGTCGTTGCAGTGACAACTAGAGTTGATCCAGACTCAGACTCGGTTGGGGGCGACGAGGTGATCTCGATTATCCCAACGGTCGTAGGTCCTGTGCTCAGAGGAAGTGTAAGCGTGGATGTAGTGTTCACTGGAATGGAGCGCGAGAAGCTGCCCGAGCGGTTTGCCTCGCTGGACGGGATGGAAGAACTCGTGTTAAATGTGGGCGCCGGCGTGGAGCTAGGTGCAGACGTTATAGGTAGGCTCGAGTTTACCGATGGGATCTCGACCGTTACCGTTACTCCAGTGGACAGCGGCACGGTAAGTACAAGGGTAGTGTTTGTACTAGGTGTTTCAACAGGAATAGTCAGGTTCGACGAGGGGGTGATGAAGCCGCTGGCACTTGTTGAGCTAACTGTGCGTGTGTAGCTGCCAGTCCGGTTTCCTTCGTTGGGGTTGAATGGAGGACCAGTCGGGGATGTCGATGTCGTCGAGTTAGCAGATGCCGGCGGGATAACACCCGATGCTCCAGTAGAGCTCGTGAATGCTGTTTCAGCCGAAGCGGTGAAGTTGTCTGAGCCTCCGAACGAGATAATTGGCGCTGTAGGCGTGGGAAGCGGCAGAGTGATATTCGCAGTCTCGGTGACCACGAGAGTTCCTCCAGGAGGGATGACACCCTCAAGACCAGTGCTGTTTGCTGTGGCTGTAGCTAGAGTAACGGTGAAGTTTGCAGTTCCTGCAGCAGTCGTGATGACTTCAGTGACAACAGTGGGGGTGACGATGCCGTTGCCGCCTGTAGAGTTGAAGGTGGCGATTGAAGTGGAGGTGGCAATTGAAGCATTGCCAGAGAGTGTGGTGTTTGAAACGATCACGACAACAGTCTCAGACGAGACTGCAGTGATCACAGTAGGTGTCTCGACGCCGCTGAGTCCTGTTGAAGTAACGGTAAGGACTTCGCTCGAGACAACGACCAAAGTGCTGGTCTTTGGTCCATAGAAGCCTGGGGTCTCCCATTCGTCCGAGTCCGTGGTGGAGCTCAAGCTGCTCACCACGGGCGAGCTCTCGGATGCGGATGCGGATGCCGGTGGGGGGATGACGCCCTCATCTCCAGTCGACGTGGCAGTCGCGTCGGACCCGCTGAGAGTAAGCGTGACGGCGCCGGAAGACACAATGGTCTCCATAATCGGGGTCACGGAAGGAGTGATGACGCCGTCAGCTCCTGTAGAGAAGATGGTGGAGTTTGAGCCAGAGATAGTCAATGTAGTAGCAGTGGAAGAAACAATGGTCTCAGCAGTTACCGAGCCGCTGACGCTACCGTTCAAAGGCACAGACACGCTTGGTGCGATAACTCCAGCGGTGCCGGTTGAAAAGAAGGTCGAAAACACTTCGATGACGGTCACGTTACCTTCACCTCCAACAGAAGTCGGCGTGGGCGTGACAATGCCGTCGGTACCAGTTGATGTTTGGGTGGCAGTAGAGAAGAAGGTTGTGACGCCTGCTTCGCCGTCCGTGGTAGAGGCAGGTACGAATGTAGGACCGGCCGAGCCGCCACCTCCCCTGATGGTGGTAGTGGTATCTCCAGAGATGATCGTTGTGTAGCCGTTGCCGATGATGGTGGTGACGGCAACGGAAGTAATGGTGGTACCCTCGATCACAGTGGTGGCCTGCTGCTCAATGGTACGTGTGATGGTAGCAGAGCATGCCCACGATGTCTCATAAACAGCATACCAACTCGCGGAGGATGCGTACAGCTCGAACCAGCTCCAGTGAACATATCCAGACGCGTCGGTGGAGTTTGCCGAGACATATGTGCGGGATACGCCGCCTCCGGAGCTTTGGGTAACAAGGCCGGGGGTGGAGATGACGACGCCGGCGGAGGTGATGGATGCAACGAGGGCGGATGTGTCAATGGAGACGGAGCTGGCGTTCAGAGCAGCGCACTCATCGCCGTTGGCAAAAGTACCGGTGTGGATGATGGTAATGGATCCAGGCGCCGGCGCGGTCTCGACGTTGGTTGACTCTGCGGCCGAGATAAGGTCGCAGGTACCGCCTCGGCGACCATCGGTATAAGCTGTGAAAACAGCAGACTGGCAGGTGTCTTGCCCACTCTGCGCATTGAGAAGCGAACACTGAGCGGCGCAAGAAGTTGCGCTCTCCACGTTGATGGGTCTGCCGATACGGTCGGCTGTCACAAGCTCAGTGTTGCAATAAACGGAGTAGCCCAAGCGGATTCCACCAACGACTTGATCCACGTCTTTGCTGATGTCGTCTTCATCGCAGGAGAATGGGATGGCGGTGACAATCGGGACACCGTCGGAAGCTGTGGAAGTAGAGTTTGCAGAGGCAATCGTCGAGACGACGGGTGCAGCTGTGACCACAGGAGAGCTGGACGGCTCCTCGGCACTGCTCGAGACGGCAGACGAGCTGCTTGCTGCAGCTGCGCTGGATTCACCGGCAACGCTTGCGCTGGAGCTGCTCTCTGCAATTGCGCTGGAGCTGGCGGCATCCGTGCTGGAAGCGCTCGCCGCGTCTGCTGTAGAGCTTACAGCGGAAGTACTGATGGAAGTCGTGTCAGCAGTAGACGCGCGCACGCTGATGGTCGAAGTGTACGTCTTGGTCTCGGTCTGCTGAATGACGCGAATGACCCTGACACCGACTGTCGACGTCTGTTCTGTCAGCACAACATGGACACTTTTATCACGGGGAACTACTTACGACAGCAGGCACTGTGTAGAGTTGCGTCACGGTAGACGTGGGCTGCACCATCTTGCAAGAGCAGGCCGTGGCCAGACCTTGTTCGGCGAGAAGGCGGTTGGCGGGCTTTGAAGAGGCTGGTAGTACGGAGGTGGGTGTTCCGCTCGCAATGACGGATTCAACAATGGAGGAGGCAATCGACTCGACCTGGGCAGCGGCAGCTGCCACCATCCTACGCTGGATGGATGCCGTTGCGGAAATGGTGGCTGTCTCAACAAGGGTTGTGGTCGTCAAGATCCTCTGGATGTTTGTCTGGGTGGTGGTGGTGGATGCGCTGGTGGTTACCGTGCTGCTACCGTCAGTGTTGCTGCGCATAATGGGTAGAGATGAATAGCACTTACACTGTAGGCGTGACTTCAGAGAACACGGTCGTCGGCGCAATGTTGAGCCAGTCATTGCAGAAGCTTTCGACGCTGTCGTCTGGGTTGTTGTCGAGCAAGGCAGCGAATTGATTGTCCGGGCAGTCCAAGACGACATCACCCTGCCTCTTGGGAAAGAGGCTGTTCCATGACCAGCCGCCTTGGGTGCTGGGGGCAGTGACTCTCTTGACCTCGGCATGTTCGTCTGCCTTGCGATGCAGGACCCAGGCGTCGGAGAGGGCAGAAAAGGACAGAAGGGTGGCCGAAGCCAGGATCGAGCGAGTGAAGAACATGATCGAGCACTCGAGTGAGTGAGAGTGGCTCTGACGCGATGTTCAAGTTGGGCCAAGAAGGGAACGGTGGAGTTTTAGCCAAAGCGTGCCGCCATGTGCACTTATAAGAGAGCATGGTGGAGCTCGCGGTCGGTAGGCGTTCGGACAGTGATTCAAGATTGGAGCCATATCGAGAAATGTGCCTTGCAGGGAGGACTGGAGTACTGATCCGGATCAGCGCTGGTGGGCTGGATCAGTTTTGCGTGAAGTGTGATGGGCTACGGTGACCTTGTGTGGAACGTCTCGTTGAGAATGTTGGCTGAAGGGGAAGCGAAGCTGTTGGCTTGGGCCCGTTGAGCGTGGGTGGGAGGGGCTTGGCAGCGACCATGCTCTTTCGAGGGCGATTGGAATGGAAGGGAGGGAAGGCGACGGAGGGTTTGGGCCGTGTTGACGCATTTCGCAGGCCACCATGGACCAGGCTTGGAGGCATCGAGCGCATGTGAAGGGAGAGAACGCGTTTCAGATACCGGCAGCGCGTCTCTGGCGTTGCACGGTAGTGAGAACCAGCGACAGAAGAGGCGACGACAGAAGAACAGCACGACGAGAGGAGTATTGGTACGATGGAGGTCAGAGTGGACAGTCTTGAGACTTGAGGGGAGGGTTATGCAGGGTGTGTGCAGGGCGTGTGCGAAGGCAAAGTGGGGAGAAAGAGGTTGTGGTGGTGGTCTATTGAGCTATTGCTTGCCGTTTCGTGCTTGCCTGTTTCTTGCTTACTACTCTTGCGTACAATTTCTTTCATACCCTTTGCTGCTTGCCGTGTACTCTGTACTGCTAACCGAATACTGCTGCCGTGTACCGCTTACCGAGACCGATTACTGTGTACTGCCTGCCGTTTCTGTTCATTGACGAGGCGTGGAATGAGGAGGGCAGAACAGGTTTCAGATGTACATAGTAGAGCAGACGTGCAGAGGCAAAGGCAAAGGCAGCGGAGGTGGGGCACTGCGGGTGTCAAAATGTCAGGCGCCAAGACCAACCGCACCAACCAAAGCAGACAAGCAGCGCGGAGATTGGCAGCTGCGAGCGCCGACCTGGCAACGACGATGGACGTCGATGTCCTAATGCACGTCCAGCAGCGCCGGCCTCTCTCTCTCTCTCTTCACCCACTGTGCCATCTAAGTGAGGGCTGCGGCATGCTCCCCATAGGCGCACACGCACACGCATTCACACCTCCCCCCGCATAATCGCGCATTTCCCCCGCTTCCCACGAACTCTCGCTCCCACGACGTCTCGGCGTCGCATTCCATGGGCATCTGCTCATCGTGCCTGGGCGGGCGCTCCGACGAAGACGTGAGTACCAGCCTGCTCGTGTCGTCATCTGTCTCTGTTCTGCTCTCCTAACGCGCCCTTGCAGCCGTCGGACGCATCGCAGCTCCTTGGGGATAGCTACCAACCACAATACGGCACCCTCGACGCCCGCCCCCAACACGCCCCACTGCCCGATCCAGACGAAATTCGCCGCGAGCGTGAGGCGCTCGAGCAGATCTGTGCCGACACGTCCAGGTGAGCTTCCAGCGTCCCACAGTTCCAACGTCCCAGCATCCCAGCATCCCCGTCCCAGCGCTGCCCCTCCCCGCCTCGCTCACCACGCTCATCCCTTGCAGCCAGCTCATCACCGTCGTGCAACCAACGGCCCAGCCCGATGCAGACCAACCGCACGTCGCAGAGACGACCGACTATGCCCACCACTTCAGCAAACGCTTCCCCTCGCTGCGCGGCCTGAACAAGGGCCCTGCCTCCACTCAAGATGCCGACTTGGACGAGGCCGCCTGGCTCGACAGGGCCCTCGGCGGCGACGACGATGGCGACGATCCAGTCAAGCCTGTCCAGGGAGGTCTGACGCGCCAATTTGGCAAGTGACTCCGCTGAGTCCACTGCATCGTGGCGCAAGTGTTATGCGCCCTTCCAGCAGAGAGCGGGTGGCCCGCTTTTCATTGTTTGTCTTGCATCTTCTCAGATACCCATAATACTTCCTTCCACTTTCGCGCTTCCATGTCACAGCATTGCACATTGCATGGCCACGCGTTACACCACCAGGTACAATGCTACATCAATACTTCTCTGTTTGATTGTCTGTCTCTCTTCTCAAACTCGCCTGCTTACCGCAACGGCAACGGTGAACACTGATACACGCTGATCAGTCTAGTCGATAATCACAAGTTCTTGAGACCGCATGACCGTCGAACCGAGTAGCACACGCATGCCACCAAAATGCACGTCATGCTAGGGCAAGACATGGCCATCAAAAATGCCAAACATACAATGATACCTACATTATGCAACCATCAACCGCACGCCCTTTTCTCCTTCGTTGCATCTCACTCTCGCCATCCTCACTCATCGCCATCCTTTACCTCGGCCGCCGCAGCCAGCCCCATCTTCTCCCTGACCTTCTTCTGGATTCTCTTCTGAATCTCTTCAGCGCTCGGTCTCGGCTTGAATCCGCGCCTCACTACCTCTGGGATTTGGATCGTTGGATTAGACACTACAGGCTCATGGCGACTCAGTAGATGAGCTTTATATGGGTTGATCGAAGTGTTCACGTCGTAGTGCGCCAGAAGCTCATCTATGGTCATCTCCCAGAAAGGTTTTAGAGTTGACAGGGACTCGCCAACATTGCTTTTCGCTGCGATTTGGCCATTGTCGACCGAGCTCGGCACGAAGCCGGGGTTGTCGCTCGTTAAAGGAACATCGCGATTAGCGCTAGGACTCGATAGGGTGAGTGTGGTGCGGCGCCGCTTGTGGGAAGTGGGCGACGCAGGATCCGGGGCGAAAGCATCTTCAGATGAGTCGTCCGATAGCGTCAACGCCCTTGACCTAGCTTTTGGCTTTGATCTAGGCTTCGCTGCTGGACTCGGCGCGCGCTGCTTGCCTTGGATGCTCTGAATTTCGCTCTTGTTCTCTACCTCCTGTCCAGCAGTGTTCCTCTCTCTCTCTTCCTTGGTAGTCTTCATCACATCAACCGGCCTCCTTCTTTTTACACTGCTCCATCCTGCTCCTGGCGTCGCACCGTGCGGACTCACCATATTGCCATGCGCCAGGCTCCTCCCATCTTTCTCGCGCTTCTCCTGGCACGGCTTGCACACTTGGAACGTGCACCCAGGACACCGGCGCATGACGTCCCGATTGCGCTGATCGCACTCGGAACACTTGGCCGTGTGCACCTTGACGACCGTGAAGGCGGTAGGCGAGGACGAGCATGCCGTTAGCGGGCTGGAGCCTGGCGTGCGCGGAAATGAGGAGAGGCGGCGGTGTCCTGGGGTGCTAGGATATGGTGTCTTGCGCTGCACCGGCATGTGGACGCTGGGTGTGCTGGGCGTGGCAGTGCTACGGTTGTCTGCAGCTGTGGGGGTTGTGGAGCGCGCCATTGTAGAGCTTCCTGTATTCGGTTCGTGGTGGTGAGGGTGAGAGTTGCTGGGGGAGAGTGGGTAGGTGTAGAGTGAGTGAGTAAGGAAGTGAGTGGGTTGAACCGCGTGACCCTCCTTTACATACTACTGATTGCCAGGTCGCAAGTGAAGAGCATCCGCGCTGTTCAAACCTAGGAACAAACGGCTGGCTAAACATGCGTAGCGAAACTTAAGTGCTCTGTCCAATCTAATGTCATCCAATTCAATCCATTTCTCTACTTCTTCGCGTGCATTCATCTTCCAGCTATTTTCCTCTAACCTCAGTAGGTCCCGTATATGTGAACCACCGCTCTCTTATTAGTTGAATACATACAGATGCTTTTCTTGTTTCTTGGTTTTTTCCTTTCTTCTTCTCCCTTTTTATTTTCTTCTGACGAACATGTGTAGATTTGCAGATATAGGTAGAGATAGAATTAGCGATATAGATTGATTGGACAGATTGGTAGAGCTGCAAATCCACCACGCGGCTCATTAGTGTGGAGGATAGAGGTCTGCGTAGTAAAGGAGATCTTGCTACTATCTAGAATGCTGGAAAGTCTGGGGTGATGATGGAAGTCGGCGGGATCTTTTCTGCTCTAGACTCTCTGCATAAGTACAAAATGGCTCTAAGACTTACAATATTTGAACCTGCTACCACGTTGTGATAGTGGTTTTTGGACGGGCACGTGACGACGCAGCTAATACCCCAGTACCGCCGAGCTGCTGTCAATCCATGACCTCAGATCTCGAACATGTAAGCGTTGTTGCTCACGCTATACCCTCTCCTCACCGGTGCCTTCGATCACCTATTCCACGCGTTTGTTATTCTCTTGTGGCTGCCTGGCACGATGGGGAGTCATGAGAGTCATCTGGGCGCTGTCGCCGTGCTTACTTATAAAAGTGACTCCAACGCATTGCAGCACTCATAATTGGAGGTGGATCTATTGTTGGTAAAGAGGGCTGAAAAGCGGTGTAGCCTCTGCAAGGCTGCAGCACTAGCACGCGGGTATGCAGCGCAGCATCCTTCAGCTAGTGATGGTTTGCAGATTCTTCAGCGGAGAAGCGCGCCCGTAGCGCCGTATCATCGAGGTGCTCGCTACCATCCCCGACCACCGCAGTCGTCGTTGCGTTTCATCAATGGCAACAGGCGCGTTCGTTCGCTTGTGATCCCGTTCCCGAAAACAGATTCTTCAGCTGGCAGACACCACGCCCAACAACGTACACATAGTCGGCAGGTTTTCTCTCCTTGGTTAATATCGATTCCTACCCCAGCTCCGTCATCACGCTGCGCTCCGCCTCTCTCGTTCGCGCCCTTTCGCATTCGGGTCTATTTGCCGAATTTTTCCTTACAGACATCGCAGAACGCTGTGGCGGTGCTGAACATCAGAGCCTAGAATAGACGTACTCACCGCGACTTCACAGCCAAGGCACCAACCATTGCGAGAACCCCGATCTCGCTATAAAGATCGACCCGTCCCTGATCTGCAGTCGACGCCTTCGGTTGTAGGCTTGGCGCCTGTCCTACGCCGTGCATTAGCTCGAACAGCACATCTCCTTTCACCCCACCCAGATGACGGCAAGGGACATGGCGACGATGGATGCTCGCCCACCAGCATCGCTGTATCCAGCTATGGCGCTTCTCAACTACATACATGCTCCATTTGTTGGGTTTTTCTTTCTGGGCGCAACGGTTTTCAGCCTGTGCATACTGCAAAAGCCGATAGCAGTGTCTCACAAGCGGAGGAGGGGCGTGCTTGCCTTCGTTGTCCTTATACTTGTCTCTTATATAACGGAAGTGCTGTACTACTTCAGCCGCTCACTTGCAGACGCACAATATACACCCCCGGAGCCAGCGGCCATCTGTTGTCTGGGCTCTATCCTGGTATGGGGGCCCATATCCTATTTCATTTGGACGTCTAAATCACTGAGATGGCATCCTTACTTCGGCGCTTTTGTCCTCCATTTCGCCTTCGAGACTACGTCATGTCTCATGAACGCGGCCTCCATCCCTGAGAAGGATAGATCGAGTAACTTACCGTTTGTGCTCGGGTGCATCAGAGCTATTGTCTCTGTGTTCCTCTTGCTGGATAGCTTCGTCATCACGCTCACCAAACACGCGGATAAGAGCATCGACGAGGAAAGCCAGCCACTGCTACCGAAAACAACAGATAGTGCCGCGGCCCAAAACGGCGGCGCGGGATATGGTGCTATCGAGCAGATTCCATCGGATGATGAGGAAGAAACACCGAAAGATAAGGATAAGGAACTCAAAGAGCAGCAGGCCAAGCGTCTGGAGGAGGAAGGTGGCTGGTTTGGCTATCTCAAGTCGTTTGCTGTATTCCTACCATACCTGTTTCCCAAAAACGACTGGAAAGTCATGGGGGCTTTGGGCGTCCGCCTCGTTCATATGCTTGCAGAACGCGCCCTCAACTTGCTTACGCCTCGCCAGCTCGGTATCATCACGGATCAGCTGACCAAAGATATGGGGGTGATGCCTTGGAAAGACATCGGTCTGTGGGTCCTGTTTCAGTGGATAGGCAGCTACGCTGGTCTTGGCTTCATTGACGGCATCGCCAGCATGGTCATATCAAATTCGGCTTACCGACGAATCACTCTCCTGGCGTATGAGCATGTGTTAGGCCTCTCCATGGATTTCCACACTTCGAAGGACTCGGGAGAGGTTCTGAAAGCGGTCGAGCAAGCATCGTCGCTCAACTCGTTGGTTGAGATGGTTCTCTTCGACATCTCACCCATTCTCCTGGATCTGGTCGTCGCTATGTACTATGTCACGCATTTGTTTGATGCGTACATGGCGTTTATAATCCTATTTATGGGTGCCGCTTATACCTGCATTGGATGGTACTTCACGACTCTCTCGCAACCAAAGCGAAGAGACTATGTGGAGAAGCAGAGAACCGAAAGCTCGACGGTCAACGAGACTGTGCACAACTGGCAGACAGTCGCCTACTTCAACCGTCTCGACTACGAGCATTCGCGCTACGCTTCCAATATCATGAACACTATCAACGCTCAGTACGCGTACTACTTCCGCTCCATGGGCGGGCATGCTGCGCAGGATATGCTCACAACTTTCGGTTTCGCAGCCTGCTGTGTCTTCGGTATGTCGCAGATTGTTAGTGGGCAGAAGAAAGTGGGAGCGCTTGTTACATTGATCATGTACTGGCATACCATGACTAGCCCACTGTATGTCTTGTCGTACAGCTACAGACATATCTCAAGCTCCCTAATCGATGCTGAACGGCTCTTGCAAATGCTGAAGACGAAGCCTTCCGTTGCTGATCAGGAGGGCGCCAAGGATCTGGCAGTCGACGCAGGCGTTGTTGAGTTTAAGGATGTGGAATTCGCGTACGATGAGCGCAAATCAATCATCAGAGGTGTCGATCTGCGAGCCGAGGGCGGGCAGACCATCGCCTTTGTTGGCGAAACGGGTGGCGGAAAGTCAACTATGCTCAAGCTGCTCTTCCGCTTCTACGATGTGACTGGCGGATCTATCATGATCGATGGCCAGGATTTGCGTTCCGTCACTCAGTCCAGTCTTCGAGACGCGCTTGGCCTTGTTCCCCAGGATCCAGTTCTCTTCAACCAGACCATCCGCCAGAACGTACGCTACGCGCGCCTCGAAGCCACCGATACCGAGATCGAGGACGCCTGTCGCGCTGCTGCCATCCACGACGACATCGTCGGCTTCCCCGACGGCTACAATTCCAAAGTGGGCGAGCGCGGTGTCCGCCTCTCAGGCGGTCAACTACAACGCATCGCAATCGCCCGTGTGCTGCTCAAGAATCCTAAGATCGTACTTCTTGACGAAGCCACATCAGCAATCGACTCGGGCATCGAAGCACTCATCCAAGAAGCTTTCCGCAAGCTCAGCAAAGGCCGCACCACCTTCGTCATCGCCCATCGCCTCAGCACCATCGTGGATGCGGACCAGATCCTCGTCATCGAGAAGGGCGAGATAGTCGAACGCGGAAGCCATCAGGAGCTCGTTGGCATTGTTGGGGGGAAGTACAACGAGCTCTGGACTAAGCAGACTGCGGGACATCTGTCGACTGCGAACTCAAAGGTGCCATCTAAGGAGAATTCGATCAACGAGGGCGTAGATCCTGGTGCGCCATTAATTGATATCACGCCCGCGGAAGAGGATACGGCGACTGCGACGGGGCGAAGTGAGGGCGGGAATGGGGATGGGGAAGCGGTGGAGAGGCGAAAGTAGGGTTTAATGGATTGGAGCTATTTCCAGAATAGATTCTGGATATGTCAATTACATTTTTTTTCCATCTTTCGATCCTGCAGGGATAGGTTCGTCTATGTGATTGGGCAAGGATGGTTTGTCATTCGCGGCTTACATCACAGTCCCGTGCGTATCGGCTTCAGGATGCTCACATCTCCCATTTCAGCATTTGGTTTCTGGTGTGAGGTTTCACTTAGGCGATTGATTCCGTCTCTTGTTGGTAGAGATCTGCAAACAAGAACCTCAGTCGTAATTGGATCACAGAGACAGCTCAAATGTCGTGGAGGGAGGGGGATATAGCATAACCGTTTCAATATGTCAATTCATGCATGTTTGATATTCAGTCTACTCCACTGGCACCATTAGATCTCACACTCATTCACAGCTTGGCTGGCGCCGTGTTGTCAAGCATCCAACACAATGGAGACGTCGGCCACTGAAGCTGCATCACATCCCTGGTATAGATGATCACAAGTCTCCTGACCTTGAAAGGACGATTCGTTGACGCAATCAAACACAGCAGAACACAACATCTCTTCATTCAACCACGTGGTAACTAGGCTATCCAGGCAGCCATCAAACGCTCCACAACGCCAGCATCCTCCTTTCACGCACGAAGCCTCGTCCGCACACCCACCATCTCGAGACAACGACTTCGTCCGCGGCCTTGGAGTGTATGCTAAGAGACTCATGAGGTTGCTCGAGGCAGTGGGCGGGGCAATCATGTCACCGACTGCCCGCTGCGCACGGGCCATGCGGACTAGCTTCCTCCCGGGACGCACGACGCCTCATGGCAGAAACGAGAGGCGTGTGGGTGTTGAAGCAAGCGCTGGAGCGGGATGAGTACTTGAGGCATTGGGGTTCCCGCGGTTTTTCTTACACGAACACATACACATACAACGCTGCATCTTCCATGCCTTTTGCTTAGCTGCCAGTGTCTTGTTCGGTGTCGCAGCCTTACTTTGCCCGTTCGCGCCACAGTTTCGTCACCACAATTGGAACCACACGATGACGATTCCAAAGCGCTTCCTCACGCTCTCCGCATGCGCACTCACCTTCTTCAGTGCGCGGTTCGCGCCCGAGTTCCTCCTAGGGAATAGAAGCTACGTGAAGACTGCATCGGCGCTGTTCGCGCTGCAGTACCTTGCCCAGGCGTTCTACAGCGTGCTCATCTACCCGTTCTTCCTGAGTCCGCTGCGCCATCTGCCGCAGCCGAGTGTACGTAACGACCTCCATCCACAGGAACAGTAATACCTAGGTGTGGATGCGATGCTAACGCGGGTGGTATAGGGCGGTCATGTCATTCTCGGCCACTTTCCGCGCATCTTCCGTGACCCTACGGGAGAGCCGCAGCGGGACTGGATTGATACTGTGCCGAATGAGGGCGTGATTTATTACCGCAACTTGTTTAATAGTTCGCGCATTTTCGTTACTAATCCCAAGGCGCTGGGCGAGGTGTTGGTGCAGAGAAATTATGAGTTTGTGAAGCCGGCGCGCATTAGGAAGGGATTGGGGCGGTTGTTGGGTGTGGGGATTTTGTTGGCGGAGGGGGATGAACATAAGGTAAGTTGCTTCTCGAATCATGTTGAAGAGAGGATGTTAAGAAAGTTGGTTGTTAATCGGATCTGACGTGGTACAGCGCCAAAGAAAGCTTCTCATGCCGGCTTTTGCGTTTAGGCATGTCAAGGACCTCTATCCGATCTTCTGGGGAAAGAGCCAGGAGATGACGGACCGCATTATCAAGACGACTGAAGCAGCTACCGATGGCTCGGTAGTTATCGAAATCCGAGAATGGGCTTCTCGTGCAACCCTTGACATTATCGGTTCTGCAGGAATGGGCAAGGATTTCGATTCGTTGAGGGACCCGGAGAGTGAGCTCTTCACGACCTACCAGCGGATCTTTGCCAACAATCGGGGCGCTCAGGTTGTTCAGATCATTATGGGCATGCTACCCCACTGGTTGGCTGTCAACCTCCCATTGAAACGCAATGACGAGATCGGCAACGCGGTCGGAACTATCAAGAAGGTTTCCCGCGACCTCATCGCTGCAAAACGTGCTGAGATCGAAAATGGAGAGAAACTTTCCCACGACATCCTGTCCGTGGCCATGGAATCAGGTGGCTTCAGCGACGAGGACCTCGTGAACCAGCTAATGACCTTCCTCGCAGCCGGACACGAAACAACCGCCTCAGCAATGTCCTGGGCCGTCTACTGCCTATGCAAGCACCCAGAAACGCAGCAGCGTCTGCGCGAGGAACTCCGCTCCCAGCTGCCCGCACTATCAGACCCAAGCAACTCCATCTCCAGCACCGACATCGACCGGCTTCCATACCTCAACGCAGTTCTGCAGGAAACCATGCGCCTCTTCCCACCCGTACCCCTCACGATGCGCGAAACCGCGCTCGACACCACAATCTGCGGCGCCTTCGTCCCCCGCGGTACCACCGTTGTAATCTGCCCCTGGGCCGTCAACACTTCGACGCACCTCTGGGGCGCGGATGCGCGCGAGTTCAAGCCCGAGCGCTGGCTCGGCAACCATGCCAACACGGGGGGCGCGGACAGCAACTACGCCATCACTACGTTTTTGCACGGCCCGCGCAGTTGCATTGGCAAGGACTTTGCAAAGGCAGAGTTTGCGTGCCTTGTTGCGAGTTTGGTTGGGAGGTTTGAGGTGGAGTTTGAGGAAGGGGAGTGGGAATTGAAGATTCAGGGGGGGATTACGGCGAGGCCTAAGGGCGGGTTGAGGGTTAGGTTGAGGGAGGTGGGGAAGGTGTGATGTTTTCTGTCGTCCAAGGTGTGAATTTCATATCATAAAGATGTAGCGTTATGACACCTGCGATAGGCATTCAGTCAATCTTTTTGCACGGTGCTCAATTTGCTGAGACATGAACATGGCCTGCTAATAATCTGTTGTGAATCAGTAAACCGGTGTGCCACAGCCAGTAAGCGGAAATCCAGGAGACTTATCAGCCCGGAGTAAGTGAACCTCTCTGCCACGTTAATTTTTTGCATTTCCAATTCTCTCAAGTGAACCTTCCAAGCGTTTAGTGTCTTTGTCTTGGTTTCCCAGCAAGCCACTCACATCTTTATCTCACAACGTTCCCTCGAACCACTTTCCCAGTTTCATGCTTTACTACATCATCGTGCTGCTACCGTTCTGGCTTAAGTGCAGTCTCCTTTACGTTTTTTCTTGCTTCTCATGTTGACATTACACTACTCCACTCTATCTGCCTTCTTGCCAAGCAAAAGTAAGGCGCTCGATGCTGAATGTGTACATCTCGTTATTTTGGCGGCGATGTTGTGTACTAAACGGTACTGTTAAACAAAGTCCACGCCCACTACTCGCTGTTGACAACGTTACTGGCTTTAGACAAGCGATGTTGCGGTTTTGAATTCCATAGCTTACTAGTTTAAGGCGAGGCTATAAAGAGCAGGCGCGTGAGATATTGAGCGAAGAGATGTGTCTCTGGTTATGAGATATCATCCGCAGCAAAGATGTTTCCCTTGTGAAACATACGAGGATACACGGTGACATAGCTAAGGTACATTGCAAGATCCCGCAGCGCAGACAGCATGAGATTTTCAAGCCGACGCACAATCTCCGCTAATCGCACACTTAGGTTACTGTACAGTCACTTCAGGTTGGTGCATTCTGATCAAGTCATTCAAGTCTCGCTCTCAATCTCGTGTACTGTGAGTTTGTGGCCGAGTAGCCGTTATACTGGTAGCAAGAATACAGAGATGGTGGATCTTTTGGGTGAAATTTCTTCTAAAGCTGCCGGATTTTGAAATATCAATAGTCGATCCCCACTTTCCGATGAGTACGCGGCCAGTCGACAATTGAAGATTGAGACTGCCTTTCTCTTTTTCTACTGTACGGTGACAATCCTGGAATGCCTATTTTACATAAATCTTGCACTCTGACGGAAAGGTTGATTCTTTCATCGATGATCTCTGTTGCCTAGATGCTCTTGGTTCTGTAGGGGACGGAACTTTCCATATTGCTGGATGGATGAGGAAGGAGCATTGCGGGTGAAGTTCCGCCATCCCGTTCCGCACCACTTAAGTAGTCATCTCGAAACTTGCAACAAACAGGTTCTCCACACTACGGTTGGGTTTGTACGACAGAATTTCAGCTTTTAGTTGGTTAGCAACGTGATTCGGCGAGGTGCCCGCAGGCTCTGGATCTGTAGCCTATAGATTGGCTAGCATACGACAGTCTCGACTTAATCCTTGCTGGCCTATATTCTTCGCCTTTCTAAATTCTAGCATGTTTGTTTCTTGTTCTTGTTTTAGTTGCGCTGGGTTGCGAATTTGATCAGGCCGGTTGATGAGCTCGAATGGTTACTCAGTGGCTGCTAGGCTGAATATGTGGTATTAGTGAAAACAGCATATGTCAGACTTTAACTTCCTGGCACATCTGATCCCTAGAATGGCTCGTATGCTGTAGATGGGCCGGGGCATTTGACAGGCATCAACCTTGTCTTGGTGGTCTAGAGGCTTCCAGCCTTGGATAAGAGGATTGCTGGAATCGTATCGGCTATAATGTGGCAGGGTTTCTGCTTTGGACAAGCCATTCCCGCACGCTTCAGGCCAAGTTTGTGCTGGTTCTGGGCTTCGAATAGTAATGGCAGCTCTGTTTTCGGCCGCACGACGGTGAGGCCTCGTTGCGACTGAGCTCCTCACATGATTTCCACGTGAAAAATATCTTCAGGTCCGTACCATCCAAAAACGAGTTGGTAATGAAAGGACGTTCGATTTGTTAGTGACCGGTGGGGCAGGCTTCAACGGCGGCTCTTGATGCGCGTGTTTGTGGCGTGAATAGTCGTTGGATGATGTCGCGTCGTGGCGTTGACGAAAGCTGTAGGTGTGCATCCAGAAAGGTGCATGTACATCTTATTCGACATGTTCAATCTTACACTGAACGAGCATTGTGTTTAGAGGTTGAAGCGACTGCTAGAAGGAAGTCGCTTGAAGCTAAGGCCGATCGAACTCGAAGCTTACCCACAAAGAAAGATTAGTCATCAGAGCTAGGACGCGTACCACACATTGGCGAATTCAACGCTTGAACAACCTCCCCCATCATGACACGTGGGTTCGAATCTGATTAGAATACGGTCTGTCAGACAACGCTAATGTTCAGTCTGTATCGAGGGGGAGATTTGAACACTCCTCGTACGCCCCGATTTATGGTGCGCGTAGATCCCCATCTTGTCCTCAAGGCCGAACAAAGCAGCAATTCTACCAGATACGTCGAAAGGAGCTGAAGAGTGCTTTGTACAGCTGACAAAACCAAGTCACCTAAGATCTCACATTACGGGCTCATGCAGCTACACAACGTCTTGCTGACTTCGAGTGTCCTATCAAGGTCACACGCCGCTCATGCCGAGGCTCTTTGGAAGCCCAATTTTATTATGTTGGAAGAGAGCTCTAACTACGTCTTCTGGCTTTGTGCATCGCGGGTATGCATCGGAAATCGCACACCTTTTCGATACACAATCACACGAATCTAGTAGCTTCAGCAGCAAGCATCACCCCTAAAGGCATTTGTCAGTCGTCGCTCACCGCTTGCCGCTCAATTCTCGCCGCTCGATGCTTGTACGAAGCTCTCTCAAGAGGGCAATACGCCTTGATCAACGCTTCGGCCATGCATTGAATTCCAAGGGCCCAGGATCAATTGCCATCCTCGCTTAATCAGGAGGACACTAAATACGCACGCTGCTGCACGTCTAGACAATCTAAGGCGGGTTCGCTTCCAACCTGGGTGCCCAACGGCTTCGGAAGAAACGTCGCAGATATACTCACGTTGCGCAAAGGTTGACCGGTTGAAACAAGTGACGGTCTGTGCAAGAGACCTGTTAAGCGCTCACTTTCGCACCGACCAACTTTGCAGATGTTCCGAATGGCACGAGCGTCTACACAACGCCACTTTCCATAGGTTTTCCGCCGAACGCCTACCCCACCATTGGCCCTAAGATCGAAAAACAATCTAGTATTGGGTGTCGGTCCTATTGTAACTGAGCCGATTGACACCGCTCATTGATACACAGCACTTTGTGACGCGCCTTTCCGAGTCGCTGCAAGCAAGCTCGGCGTTTCGCTCATCGTCTCACCGCCCACATGATCCCTTCGAGCACGGCGTGTTCCATGGCACATACCTAGGGCAGGGCCTGCAGATAGCGGCTCTGGAGTTACTCGGAAACACCTGGAGATTGGCATACGCACAGAGACTCCTGGTCCCAAGATCCTGATTCACAACAGTCGAAGCAGACGCTGACTTTGTTATTAAGATATATATGGCAGCAAACCGATGGAAGACCTGCTGTTTTCGGTACGCACGTATGGATCTCCTCTCGGCACCTTGATGGGGTTTCAGCCTTCGTAAAGACACTTAACGTCTTTGCCCCTCAATGTGCGTCATAGAGCGGAACAGCGGGCTGGATATCTCGTTGCTGTTACTGTTCTCCCAAAGCTACAGAGCTGCAATGTGCAGAATTTACCATCAGACACGATTGCCAACATCAGCAATGCCACTGTAAATGTGCAATCCACTGATACAACATCTTCACAATGCACCAGATACTCTTCTACGGGCAGAGACGAGCATCATCATCTTCGTTTTAATCCCACTATCCACAACTGGGCAAGTCTCGTGGTCCATATGTCAGCCCGACATTGATGGTAGTGACAATCGATTCGAGTGGATTTACTCCACTACTGCCGTGCATATGCAGCTAGATGATAGGTGCATATTCGCGGCCTTCCATCTTCGAGCCTAAGTCACCTTCCTTGCACACGCTGGTCAAGAACATACCCAGGCAGAAACTTCAGCCTGGGACCCCGCCTTCTTACCCGCCTCATCCTCATGAGTGAAATGATGAGCGAAAGTTAGTACCCAGTCCTACTCGGCAAGACTACGATGACAACCATCTGAGCGTTACATTCTTGAGTTTGCGAACACCTGTAGTTCATGACCCTTTGCCTGCGCCCTTCCGCGAACTTCAGATCTCGGCATACATGGGATACACGTCGTCCTTTCCAGCCAACCAACTTGGCTCTGACCGCGGAGACATGCACATAGCCAGGCCAGGCCGACAGCGACCCACCTCACAAGCCGTAGCCCACCAATCCAGCAGCTCCTCCAAACCCACCACTCACGGTGCTAGGTCCGGCGACCGCGTTTCCGACCCACACACGCACAGCTTGTGCTCGTCCACTGATCAAAATTGCGTGCGACCATGCTCCTTTCCCCTCCGCAGTCTATGCGCGAGCACCGCACCCAGCGCACACTTCTCGTCATGTGAGTTGGTAGCGATGCGGACTGCCTTGTAGCAAATTTCAACGTCAAGCCGTAGAGAGATTTGAGTATGGTGTCTCAAAGACAGCTTCGAGGCCACTTTTGGGACCAAGTCTGTTGTTAACATGACGACAGCAAGCGTCAAAAGGTCATCAGGACGCAACAAGGCAAAATCAGCGTCAAATCGATTGGTTGAAGTACTACTCGCAAGGTTGGTAACGGCCGCAGCGAGGCCGCAGTTCTGGTGTTTGTTGTGATGGCTGGTGTGGCTCTGTGCACGACGCGAAACCGCTTTCAGACGAAGCAACAACACCTCAATTCCAGCACGTTATGCTGCAGATGTTCAAGCCAACAAGTAAACGGTTTTTCATGCACTGTGTCAGACAGACGAGCAAAGCCATACCTCAATGTACTTGCAAAGAGATTCATTGGCCCGGTAGTATGGACATATATCTCGTTCGGTGATTGTGGCGGTCTCCATAGCAGGGAGATGCTGCACCAAATTGCCACCATATCGCCAACCTTGGAAGCTATTGGCACACCTTCCATCCAGACTCAAGTTCTGACATGATTACCGGTGAAAGTGGCCCAACAGTAGACAAATCTTGCCTAAGTGTGACGCGTTTCCTGCGGGCTGTGGATATGCGTTCTTTGCAGAAGCTACAGTACCAAGTGCAGGAGCCAATGCCGTTCGATCCATAACACCCATGGCCGATGGCAAGATGAAGCTTCGGGATATACTCCCCTCATCGATCAACCAAACCGCGCTCGCCACGTCAGAGGATCTCCGATGGGGCATGATTTGGCCGGTTCTAGTGTCTGTCCAGGGTCCAGATGATTGATTTGACATGCAATGACGGGCTAGGTTCCGCATAAACTTCACGCCATCTTGTTATCTAAGAGCGACATGCCTGTCAGCGTGCATGGCCTAGCAAGTCAACAATAGGCCGGGCGTGGGAAGACCGAGCCGTCGAGTGGAGAGACTGATCAGCTGAACGAGAGGGTGCTGACGGTGTAATGCAACATGCATGCGGCCTTTGCTAGCGTTCCATGCATGTGGAGGTATGGATTTACAGGATGTGATAGTCAGGACGGCCGTTGCAGCATGGGCAGATAAGGTGACTGGTCGACAAGGTCTTGAGTTCGTGCTAGAGGGGTTGGCAAATTTGCAGCAGCCAAGAAAAATGGCTTGACTGCTCAGTGGAGATGGGGGTCGATCGAGAAACCATCGGTGAATGAATATGGTACTACACATGACAATTAGCGGGACTCTGTGCGAGGGACTAGGCTCGACCCCAAGAGACCACAAATTGGGAAGTGCCGAAACACGAGATGTCAAGAGAGATCTGGAGTGAGCGAGGGGAAGAATGTCAGCAAAAAGGCTGCAAGCATTGTGCGGCAAGATTCTGACCAATGGCCCATGGACATGCCTGCTCAGGAATTATGTTTCGAGAGCGTGGGTTGGACCGTAGCTTGAACTTGGCCAGTGGACCCCTTTCGCTTTCGGGACGTTGAGTTTGCCAGTAAAGGAAGTGGCATTGACCAACGAATCGTTCTTTCGTTAGAGCTCGTGGGCCGGTCCATCGCTCGGCATGGTTTTCGCGGCACGTGACCGTTCTCGCTTCACGTAAACCCGCGTTGCTACACACTTGATGATTCGAATCGTACGTCTAGGGGCCGTTGGAATTCCAAGCAGGACGCCGTCTGATACACAAAGACAGGGAAGCTGAGGGATTTTCACATCCACTGGACGAGATCGCGCGATTCCTGGAGCCACAATGCGGTGATCCCTTAGCAAATGTGATATCTTTCTGCAGCTGGAAACGCCGGCACGGTCTAGGGTATCATTGCAGCCCGTCTCCGCAGTGCTCTAGCGGCAGAATGAGCGGTCTCCGTTGATCGTGGCGATATCGTTGGACGCGGCCAGGTGGGGTGCCACCATGCTCGACGAAAGGATAGGCCATGGTATCATTCTCTGGTTTGACAGCGGCAAAGGGCCGTAGCGAAGTGCAGTCGACGAGTGGGCGAGAACTCTCCGTCTGGGAGCATAAATAGCGGCAATTTCTCCCTGAGAACGAAGACATCAAGCTCACATTCAATCAGTCTTCCAGTCAAAGACCAACATCTCCGAGCAGCTTCCATCTCTTGATACACCAAACCCCCTAGTTCCTACTCTTTTCTCTACTCCAGGATCCGGCTTCCGTAACAGGTCGTCTCTCATCCAACCATCTTGTATGTGTTGTCGATAGTCGAGTCTGCTATGCCCCCTGAACTGACCACATTCATAGTCCCTTCCACAATCCGACCAGCTGTTTGAACGACGAGACACTAGGTAACCCAACGGACCTTTATCAGCCAAACAATCGTAGGACAAGGCTAACAATGGTCAAGCCCAAACAACCCGACTCTTACGACTTGAAACATGTGCTTCTATGACCAACATCGATTCGGATGCGGCGACTGGAAATGGGGTCACTTCCGCCAGCACTGTGCCAAGGAGTACCGCATCGGTGAAACTTGTGGTATGAAACTCATCATGCAGACAATCCCCACAGGCACCAAGTGTAAGCTTTGTGAGAAGATCGACACAAAGATGCGCCGCCGGGCCGCCGAGGTCGAACGCATCAGTCGCTGGCAGCGCGACGGCAGCAAGTTCCGGGCTTCAATCGACAAATCAATGGAGATAATCCGAGGATTGGACTTTGAAATCTACGAGCTCGGCTGTGAGCGCAGTCGGAGATTGCAGCAAGTTGGACATTGAGCTGGCCACGATCGAGATGAGGCGTCTAAGAGCGTTTCATGTGCAACTGGAGATTTTTCTTTTTCGGTTTGAGTCCATTCATTTCCGGCGTCTGGGTTTGGTATGACACAGTGAACATCGACACTGGCTGGTCGGTGGTGAGAAGGAGCTTGCCGGGCGGTACCTCTTACAATCGCTTCTTTTGATATCTCCACTTTATTATTTCAATAATGGACAGATTGTTTCGAAACTGCATGATAGGCTGCGTTATTGAAGGTTGGCGATGATAGCCGCTGTGCCATTGATGGGCGCTGAAGCTGTCCAATCCGTGAACGTCGCGTAGCCGCAAATAGAGGTAAAGAGTGGTCGTGCACGGCCCAGCGGGTAAGGCACGGCGTCCCGCTTCCAAGTTTGAAGGCCCAGTTGCCGACCGTACGTGAGAGTGCTCCCGCGAACGTCCGGAGGTAGCAACAGCTGCAATGTGTTGGCGGATTTGAAAGTTCGAAGAAGTGTTGTCGTGACGCGCGAGGGGTAATTTTTTTGGCTCGCAGCTGCACGTGACGATGCTAAGCCTATTCCAGCAGCTCTTGCAGACATCATAAGTCCGTGCGCTCACCCAGCCTTCTCGATTGCTGAACATGGTCAATGGCAACCCTCTCGACACCATGTTTGCTCGTTCATCTGCTTTATGTTATGAGATTTACCCGTGTGCTTAATATCCGATATTCGATGCCTTTTTGTATGCATCGTGATTGCTCGTCAGTTGGCGCAATCTCCGGAAATGTGCGCAAATGTCTCGTCCTCAGCAATCCTTCTTGGAGGCTTGCGTTTGTCTAAGAAAGCCAAGGTTCCAGCAGGAGCTGAAGCTGTATCACCTGCCAAGAAGGTTGTCAAGGTAGGTATCGTTCCTATTCTTCGAGTACGTCGGCGTGCGTTTTCGTTGCAGAACCTCGTGTTCCTTGTGTCGCACTCTGCTCTCTGTAGAGACCGCGATTTCGTTCTCAAGGTCGACGAAGAACCGAGTGGGCCTGGCGACTTGTTCTAGGACTAAGCAAAGAGTCGTGTCAGCTTTCTGGGCCAGCAACAACATCGAACAACAACTACCCCACGTGGCGGTCTCTGAGTGGCCTGAAATGCGGTCGATCATCCACGATGAAGCTTCCTGCCTGCGCCCTACTCCGGTAATATACCAGTCGACTGTTGGGCTGTTTAGGGATGCCAGACCCGTCGTGATTTTCGGTATCATCCGTGAAGGTGCTGCCATGGAGGGGAGGATATCAACACTTGCAAGAGATTGAAGTCATGGATGAGGGCGAGCTTGAGAACTTGAGACTTCCAGAACTGTGTCTGGGCGACTAAGCTGGCGCTTATCACCAACAGCTTCTCGGAGCCTGTACTACCGACTCCCTGAACGAAACGATCAATCCTCGAAGCTCGTGAGTATGCTAGACATTGTGCACCAATGAAGGGCATGTACGCACTATCAGCAGGACAGGGCTTCTGACAGAGCAGCCCACGACGTATGCTTCATGATGCTACCAACGTTATGCATTGGGTAGCAGCTAGCAGTTGTGTGCATATCTGGGACACACTCGGAGCAGGTCCTGGACCAATCAACGCTGTAGACTCCGTGTCTCGGTCTGCTGGATTGATCTTTCGGATTCGCCTAGTTACACGTCAACTAATTTTGTGAATGCGGTAGTTTCGGCAACCGCAGGCTTCGCGATACAAACCACAAGTCGTTGCCAATCATGCCAGTGGTTGTTGTTCGAGGTTCTTTCGCATAACAAACTTTACCCGTTTAGGATTATCATGCTTTTCATAGCGCTCCCGCGTATTGTATGCATGTTGGAACGTACCCCGCCCTGCCAATGGAGTGGCCAGAGACGAGATTTTATAGTGATCCTTTTGCTTGGCTTTTACTGCTCATAGCTATTGAAGAAGGTGCCATTTTTGTCAAACGCCATGAGAGACCAATGGCTTTGACAACGTGATAATACTACCAGACAGTCAATATACCTCAAGCTCGACATTCGACTTGACCGCGTATGCGTCGCAGTTTGGCTTTTGCCGAACAACGATTGATGTTGTGAGACGTCAATCGTGGTACAGCGTTGGCAGGGGTGCTTGGCCAATGAGGGTGCAGAAGTCTACAATCGACTTACTAGCAAAGCCGCCCACATCACCCAACGAAACATCGCGAGACATCCAGACTGCCAATCAATACTCCAAGCGCTAAAACATTCCGGCCAATTCAAAAATCTACGGATTTTGACACATTCCGGGATTCAAACACACTGGGATAACATGTGCATCGTGCGATGATTGAATGCATGTTCGCGAACCTTGAGGCCATCAATGTGGCCGATACAAATCAAGCTGGCAACCTCGTTGTAGTGACAACCTCCGAATATCCTTTCCCGTACAGTGCTCCATGCAAGTCCAAATGTTTATGCATCAAAAGTCAGTGTCTCTGGACAGGTATGGCAGTGCAAGGCATCTTAGCTTCTCTGCATGTTTCAGTCAAATCACCACTGCGAAATGTGACGCTTGCACAAGCGTGCGATCAAACTGAAGGTGTTAATTTGCTTGGGCTATTAGCACTCATTTTCGATGGAACCACGCTCACAGTTATTCGTTACTAGTGTCCAGCCAGCAAGCATTTGAGGCAAGTAGATCTCAGGATCTCAGAATCTCAGAGAACGAACAGTTCATCTATACTACGACTCAGTCTGGCACAATGTCCCAAGACCTGTTTACATGGGGTGGTGTTGTCTTGCTTACTACAACCACAACACTTCGCGGTGGCCTGAGACATCTGAGGCTACGTGTACGTAATGTTCGATTTGGACGAAAGACAAGCTCCTTACTCTCGATTGAGTCAATTCGTTAGTTCTGGTCCAGCAATTGAGCTGAAACCGCCGGACAACAATAAAACCAGAGTCTCGAAATCACTGCTTCAATATTTCATGATCGTACTACCAAATGAAATGTACTTCAGACCCTTCATCATTATACATAAGATTTGAGGTTCGCTATATGCTGAAACGATGTCGGCTGATGCATTTTCGCGCTCATTCCTGTATATGATGCACACCAATCTGGTTGCAATCCTTCGCCGCAGTAGCAACACAGTGACAACCCAGTAAGATCATCGTTAACAACAGTGCATACTTCAGCATTTCGGCACATCACCAAACACCAAAATCGATCAATCTACTACACTCAACTGTTTGCAATCTTGAGTTGCGCCCTGCATAATTGACCAGCACGTCAGAACTCCCAATCGCTCTTACATTATACTGTCGACTGAGGACTCTACATGATCTAAGATGCGTTATGTCATCTTATTGGCTCATTCTCGGCCGAATGAGAGTGAATTTATCTCCACTGGTCGGTTCAAACATTGAGATCGCACAATGGCGCCTCGTCAATAATGTTCACAACACCTTTGTCTTTCACTAGTACTGTGGCTTGGGACTCATCGCCTCCCAACATATATTTACCCTCATTCTCCAAGCCTTATATATCAAAACACACCCGAATAACGAAAGACTTGTAGACAACTTAACTACACTAAAATGTCCAGCTCACACTCTTCTGGTTCCACAATGTCTGTAAGCCATGACTCAACATCACCTTCTCCTCCACCGCCAGGGATATGCCAACTCGAAACGTATCTGAGTCGGCCGGAAATTTCAGACGCTGACATCCTTCTCCACTGCTTAGGTCGTGAAAATCTTCCCGGCGCTCCACCCATGGCAAGCAATATGATTATCATCGCTTTTGACACCGAGAGCTGGGTGTTCGACATGTCTCGGCTGACTGAGATCGGCTTTTGCATCTTTGATTCGCGTGAGATGCAAGAAGTCCAAGTGCCTGGATCGCATGGCGAGAATCTTTTGGAACGCATGTACTGGTATCACGTTCGCATTCAACCAAATGCTCATATGATCAACCGCGAACGGTACCTCTCGGGAGATCCAGAAACGTAAGTTGAAGAGCCCCTTCAGCCGCACGTAATAGCCAACTAACATCCTACAGGAACCGTTTCGGTAAGACTCGTTTCCTGACCTTTCCTGAAGCCAAAGACATGCTGACAGAATGCTTCAGCTGGGCGATTTCCAACGAAAATCCAGAACTCGGTACTTGTCCAATCGTTGTGCTTGGTCATGCCCTTCATAACGATCTTCCTAAGCTTTTGCCACTAGTAGGCTTCGACTACCTCAAATCAGGCAATGTCGTCAAGCAGATCGACACCCAAGACTTGGCGCGTTCGACGGGCTACTGGTCTGGTCACAGTGGTCAGCCAGTAGGCTTGAAGAATCTAGTGAAGAACATCCTGCGCTTTGAGTACCGCGACGAGCACACTGCATGTAACGATATCGGCATGACAGTCGTTGCTGCTGTACAGATGGTACTCCCCGCCCAGTTCAAAACTGCTCAAAACAAGTCACTCCAGGAAGTCGTGGACCACATTGAGCAGACTAGCAAAAAGACTAAATGGTCCCACGGCTCGTCAACGTATTGTCTCCGCTGCAACAAACGTGGTCATCTTAAGAAGCACTGCCGTGCCTCGATCAAGCCATGTAAGCACTGCACTAACTCAGGAGTGGAGTCTCGCCAGTCTGCAGCGCGAGGACATGAGTCGCACAAGTGCCTTTCGCATGCAAAAGATGCAGCCAAAGCAGCGCGCGAAGCTCTAAAGGTAACAAACTCCTTTGCGAGACAGAATCAGATTATGTTGCACCTTGACAGTGCGGTTCAGCTTTCAGCCCAAGATTCGCATCCTAAAAATCAGAGTTAAAAGCGCTTGTATGTCGATGGAACACTGAACACACACACTGTCAAGCATTTATGAAATCCATCTTGCCTCACTCGAACCGTTTAGCACCTCAAGGAATAGCTGCAAATGCCCAATCTTATGTTCTTAACATACCTCTATCAGGATGCATTCGAATGATAGTAATTTCCACTCAATTAATAAGGTTCACTCATCCAAAGTGCTGGTACACCTTCATTTTGGGCTTGCTTTTCCGCTTTGACATGTATGTTTAAGACGTTGCAGAAGGTAGAGGCTTCAGACTGCAATGAAGACGGTCGAAAAATATTGTCCGTTCTGCTGAAATATGAGATGTCCTTGAACAAAGCTTGAACTAAACAAATACTCTAGTGTTGTCTTTCAACATACTGTTCGGAAACGTTTTCCAGTGTGCACAAATGATATGTCGTTACCTTCAAACACACTGGCCTTAAATACATGCTTTTTCGACCGTCTGATGTAGGACTTAAAGGAACATGTGCATGATTTTGAATGACAACCGCTTATGATGGGCGTGACGGATCCGCGTGTCCACGATCCGGTCAAGGGACCTTTGTAGCACAACGTCAACAAGGAGACTCCAGGAGAAAACTGATTGTAGCAGAGATTGTCGGGTTCAACTGTCTTGATCAAAATTTGAGCTTTGGAAAAGAATACCCGAGTCGTGCAAGAGTGACTTGGAGTGAGCCTTACACCTACAGTGAGCACGGACCATCGACCGACCAAACTTTTGTTAGACGGCAGTTGCAGCCGAGCGCTTATCGATTGCACCTTCCGCATCCCAAAAATTTCCCTCCACCAAAACATCCCCATACCAAAAGCTTAACCCTGCAAGATGGCCAAACGCAAGCGCTCTGAAGCCTCGCCGGCGCTGTCCGACACTCAAACGGCCTCCGACCGACTTCTCAAACGCCAGAAGAAGCAAACTCTCGCCCGCCTCACCGCCGCGCAAAAGTCTCTCGTAGCAGCACTCCGCCTCGGCGCAGGATTCGAGCGCCAGAAGCACAGTCGCCGAAAGAAGACGGCTTCTCAGAAGAGAGACACCAAAGCACTGTCGCGTCTCGACGATGAATACAGGGTGCTAAAGGCGCTGGACATGGAAAAGGTTGCCGAGCAGCATGTGAGGAGGACTATTGCGAAGGTCAAGAGCTTGAAAGATCACGAGGCACTCCCGGAGAGCGTTAAAGAGATTGAGAAAGGAGACAATAATGCTGCGCGGCTGAATGTGCTGGCGAGATTGTACAAGGTGGTTGCAGTGAAGAAGGAGGTTGATGCTCTGATCGACGACTTGAAGGAAATCGTTGGCAGTGACACAGGTGGCGTGAAGGCTGAAGGTGTTGGGAAAGCGCAAGTCGGAGAGAAGAAGGAGAAGAAGCGGAGGGTTGAGGACGAGGCGGATGTTGATATGCTCGACATCAGCGACGAGGACGGTGTTGCAGCCAAACTATTCAACGCGCGGATAGCAGCGCCCTCTTCTGGCGAGGAGAGTGACGGAGAGTTGTCTGACGACGAGCGGCCACCCAGTATAGGCGATAGCGACAGCGAGCACGATCCAGACGCCGACCTCGAAGTTGTTAGTGAATCCGAAGCCGAATCCTTCAATGGCTTCAGCAACTCAAACTCAGACATACCCGCGAGCCGTTCGATAGCACCTCCTTCCGACCTCTCGGGCTCCGAATCAGCTTCCGAATCTGACACGTCCGTCTCTATAGTTACCGAGAGAAAACCCAAAGTCCCCAAAGACACATCCAGATCAACAGCTTCAGAGTTCCTCCCCGCACTAAACCACGCCGCCTACTTCTCAGGCGACGAGTCCGCCTCCTCGCTCGACGAAAAGCCGCGCAAGAACCGTCGCGGGCAGCGCGCACGCCAGAAAATCGCCGAGGCAAAATACGGCAAAGCCGCCAAACACGTAGAGAAGAATGAGCGCAAGCAAGGCTGGGACGCCAAGCGGGGCGCCGTCAGCAACGAGCCAGCACGAGCCAGCAACAGGAAGGACAGGAGGGCGGCGGAGAAGGGTCTCAAGGCCAAGGGCGGCAGGGGACCGGTGATCAGTGGAGAGAATGCGGCGCCGCTGGGCCAGAAGCGAATGGTAGCGGCAACTGCGCCGAAGAAGGACGATCTGGGGACGCTGCACCCGTCGTGGGCCGCGGCGAAGGCGGCGAAGGAGAGCAAGAAGTTGAAGATTGATCTTGGGGGTGCGAGGGGCGCGAGTAAGAAGATCACGTTTGACTGATTCGACGAGCTGCGGTATACCCATTCTAAACGCAGCACTTGTGTAATAAGAACTGAGCATGAACTCTCAACACCACTACAAGTCTTTCCCTCAAGACCCACACCTCGATCTCACGAACCTCCCTCACAGCTTCCCCCTAGTATCAGCCTCGACAACCGCCGCCAACCACCCAACATCCACCTCCCCACCCTCCTCAACCTCCAAGACCCATCGCACCCTCCCACTCCTCGCACTCCTCACCTCCAACTCCATCTTCATCTGCTGCACCACGCAGACCACATCGCCCTCTCTCACCACATCCCCCTCATCAACCAGCACCTCGACCAGCTTGCCAGGGAACGGAATCGCAACGTGACTTGCGTCTGAGGGGTCGGCGCGGCGGTGCTGCGACGTTGTTGCTGAGCCGGATGCGGAGGTTGAGGCGAGGGTCAGCGTGTATGCGGTGCTGGATGACGGGGTGGTAAAGAGGATATCTGCGGCTAGGGAGGCTGGGAAGTCGTTACGGAGGACTTTGGTTAGCTCGAGGTGATGTGCTGGTGGCGCTTGGGTGGTGGAGGTGGTATTGTGCGTGGGTGCGAGGGTGAGGGACCAAGCGTCGCCCTTTCGGAAGAGCGTGTTCGCTGTGCTGACTGCTGCGGTTGTCGATGTAGTCTGCGAGGAGTCCAAGAGTGTGTTTGTAGGTGTTGCAAAGTGCTGGCGCGCTGCTATAAGGGATGTCTGCGTGCGCTCCAGCCATTGCGTGTCGCACTCGCCGTGCATAAAATCGGGATGTAGGACAATGGCGCGGAGTATGTCGATGTTGGTCTTCACGCCGCTGATTTGCGTGTCTTCCAGTGCGCGTTGGGCTTTTCGAACCGCACCCTCCCATGAAGATGCAGTGATGATGAGCTTGGCAATCAGGCTGTCGAAGTCTGCAGAGACTATAGCTGGGCGACCGCTAATCAGGTGCGTATCGACCCTGATTCCGTTGCCAGCGGGAAACTGGAAGCCGGTGATTTTGCCAATGGATAAGGACCAGTCACTCTCGACGTTTTCGGCGGTGATGCGGAGTTGGATTGAGTGTGATGGCGGAGGATCTTCAGGGTTATGCGTCGTAGTTGGTAATCCGCAAGATTCCAGCGATACGCCTTGTGCGAGTAGTAGCTGAGCTTTGACTATGTCGGTCATGGAGATGGACTCTGTGATTGTGTGTTCCACCTGTAGCCGTGGATTCACTTCCAAAAAATAGTATTTCTTTGTGTCTGGGTTGACAAGAAACTCAAAAGTGCCGAGCGAGAAGTAACGGACCTGTGGTAGTTGTCAGCATAAGCAAACCCATTCCGGACATCTTGCGGCCTACTCTTCTAGCCATTTTCAGTGCATCTTCAATTACTCTTGCAATCAGCTTCCGATCTGAAACAACGCTCGGTGCCAACTCCACAACCTTTTGATACCGCCGCTGAATACTGCACTCTCTTTCCCACAAGTGTGTTACATTGCCGCTCCCATCACCGATAATCTGGACCTCGATATGTCGAAAGCCATCGACTGCTGCCTTTTCAGCAAACAACTGCTTCGATGGACTCTCCTCAACCGCTCTCTTGACTGAAGAAGCCAATTGTTCTTCACTGTGAACCAATCTAATTCCTCGACCGCCACCGCCGTCTACAGCCTTGACCATGATTGGGTAGCCGATCTTCGCAGCAAATTGCCTCACGTCTTCGACATTGCTGGTGGGTGTTTGCAGTGCTGGTGAAACAGGAACGTTACCTGTGGTCGAGGTTAGCATGGAACAGCAATTCAATTGAACTTGCTTACACCGCTCAGCAAGCTGTCTCGCCTTCAGCTTGTCACCTGTATTAGCCAGAATGTCCCATCCGGGACCCACTACTACAGCACCAGCTTCCCTCCACATTCTCTCCGAGAAGACTTCAGATTCGGAAAGAAACCCATAACCTGGGTGAACAGCGTCAATTTGATGTTTCCTTGCAATCTCGATCAGGGTATCAATATCCATGAATGCTGCTGCAGAGGATAGTTCAAGTGCATGAGTGGCTTTTGCGGCATGTGATGAATCGCCTGAAGTATAAACGCCATACGTCTCGATATCGAGTTCTCGCGCGGAAGAGATAACTCGAGTCGCTATTTCACCTCTTTTCGACTGTGATCAGCTTGGGACGGATGAACCAGGCGCTCTTACGTACCTGTTTGCAATGAGCAGACGCTTGATGGGCCTTGGTGGTGGTCTCGACATCTTGACTTCTTCTCCAATGTCTGTAAAGCTACAAGATAACGAATTCCAACGGAGACGGTGGTGTTTAGTTGTTTTGTTGTATGAATTGCGTAGGAGAGTCGCAAACAAGTTCGTGAGGCAGCAAGCAATTCAACACATATACTAGATTTCAAGAAAGCCAAACAAAAGCACTGGTTTAAGATGGGTGCACCAATTCCAACGAAGTCTGGAGGTGTTCATGGTTCAAAGACATGCTGGAAGTGAATGCCTTGGTCCTGGACGGAAGTGGGATGAACGAGGTTAGACGCGCGGGGAGCTTGTCTGTGCCTCGGTTCCCCAGCTTTCCTTCCCCAGACTTCAACAGGTCGTCCGCACCACCATCGTTCCAATGTGAGCCGCAGAATTGCTCCGTTGCAGGAGCCCTAACTTCTGGTTCTTCAAATTACACGTCTGCAGAGGCTCGCATCAATGGCTGGTGACAAACAACCCCCGTCTACACCAACGGACGCCTCCTCCACAGCATCCGACCGCCTCGCGCAAGTCAGCGCGCACATCGCACCCAACACACCCAAGCGCCGACGCCGGAAAGGAGCAGACTCAGACCTGCCTGCTGACTACTCGGACATCCTCGGTCAGATCACCACTCTGCGCAAGATCGCTGCATCGCCGGATCCAAAGAACAGGGGATATGTGCGGCAGAAGCAGGCAGGGAAACTATGGGTCCGGGAGAGAGTTGAGCAGTTGCTAGATGCAGGAAGCTTTCAGGAGGTGGGTAGTGTCAGTGGGACAGTCAAGTGGCGGCAGACGGGGCCAAGTAAGGAGGAGCCGGTTGACTATGTGCCCTCGAATAACGTCCAGGGGTTTGGAAGGTTAAGAGGGAGAAAGATCGTTTTTACGGCAGACGATTTTTCAATCAGAGCTGGACACGCTGATGGGGCGTTGATGGAGAAGACGGTGAGTGTAGCAAGATCCAGTGTTTTGCAGTGTACTGATATAACCTCAGATTTACATGGAGAAGCTTGCCATAGCTCTCAAGTTGCCGATCGTCAAGCTTGTCGATGGATCATCTGGCGGTGGCTCGGTAACGACAATCCGCTCAACTGGGTTTTCCTACGTGCCTCCACTGCCTTCCTTCTCCCAGGTTGTGCAGCAGTTAAATCTGGGCATCCCCAACCTGGGCGCCGTTGTAGGACCAGCTATCGGTCTCGGAGCTGCAAGAGTGGTGGCTTGTCACTTCTCAGTCATGGCCGCAGACATTGGCTCTCTCTTCAACGCAGGACCTAGCGTTGTGGCCAACGCAACATTCGAAGAAGGGTTATCCTTCACCGACCTGGGCGGGCCAGCCATGCACTGTACCAATGGTACCATCGATAACCTTGCTCCAGATGAAGCAGGGTGCTTCGAACAGCTACGCACCGTACTCAGCTACCTCCCCAACATTGGCACTCAACTACCGCCAACCATCGAATGCTCAGACCCCATCGACCGCGTCTCTGAGAACCTCCGCACCATCATCCCACGGGCAAAGAACAGAATGTACAACCCCCGGACCATCATAACCTCCGTCGTCGACAGCTCCTCGTTCTTCGAAATCGGCGCCCTATGGGGCACAACCGCCATCGTCGGACTAGCCCGGTTCAGCGGGAAACCAGTCGGCATCGTATCTCTAAACTGTGAAGTCAACGCCGGCGCGCTCGACGCCCTCGGCAGCCAAAAGATAACGCGCATGCTGAAATTCCTCGACGTGTTCAACATGCCCCTGATCCAGTTCGTCGATATACCAGGGTACGCTATCGGGACCGTAGCAGAGCGCACGGCGACGATGCGCCACGGCATCACGCTCGCAACGACGTACTACGCCACCACGATGCCCATCTTCAGTGTCATTGTGCGCCGCGTGTACGGCGTCGCGGGCGGCATCATGCTAGACTGCCGTGATCCGCGGATGCGCGTGGCGTGGCCGTCTGGGCTTTGGGGTTCGTTGCCACTTGAGGGCGGTATTGAGGTTGGGCATTCGTTTGAGCTCAAGGAGATTGAGCGGAAGCAAGGGAAGGAGAAGAAAGATCAGAGGTATAAGGAGTTGGAGGACGAGTACAAACGGCTGATGAACCCAGTTAGAACGGCGAATGCTTTTGGCATTGAGGAGATCATTGATCCGGCGTACACGCGGAGAGTGTGCTGTGAGTGGGTGGACCATGTGTATGAGAGTCTGTTGCCGCAGCGGGTCATGGAAAGAGTTGCCGGGAAGCTAAACCCGGTGTTCACATAGATGCAAGCATTCATCAAATAAGGCAATGAAGAGCGAAAAGAAAAGGTTTACCAAAAACCTTACTCCAAAAACATTGTCTTGCCTGTTGCTACTACGCGACGACACTCACTTGCGGTCCACGCAAGCAGCCAAAAAAGAGGTCTTGCCCGGAATCGAACCGGGGTTGCCGGAAGATACTGAGGTGATCAGAATCCGGAGTGATAACCGCTACCTGTTAGGGATTAGTGGTTGATCGAGAGGATTGATTTGATCAGGGAAGAACGTACACTACAAAACCAAGTTTGATGGTGTTGATGAGAGTTGCTTCAAAATAGCAATATATAATCTAAATATTATGCCATCATACTCATGATAGTCTGCTGAATATCACCGTTCACTAGAATGCGGACTTTTGTTGGGGCTGATGGTGCAGCAAAAGTTTTTGCTAGGTGCGGGGTAAGGAGGGGTTCAAAGCATGAGAGGTAGCATGGTAAAAAAGGGTTTCTGCGCCAACACCGACACCACGAGCTTAGTTGCAAAGGCTGGCTAAAGAACGGTCGTTTTCAAACATGGACTTTTATTACAAAGCTGACATGAACCTGCCTGTCTGCAAAGCCGCTTTATTTCACGTTCTTTATTCCTATCACGCCTTCCCACTACTCCCGCAAATGTCCATCCACCGCTCAGTCTCCGCTTGCACGGCTTCCATTTGCTGGTCAATCAGCTCCACGAGTGATGTAGTGGCTGCGTTTTTTCGGAGCACCTCGTTCCCCACTTCCAGCAGGAGTTTGTTGACGTTCAGCTTAAATGCGCCAGCGCGAATACACCTCTGCATGACTTCAGCCGGGAAGTCGTTTGTGCCGTGCAGCGCGAGTAGCACGCGGTTGTTGATTTGCTTGTCGATGGCTTCGAGGCGATCGAAGTGGATTTGTCCTTCTGCAGGGCCTGAAGGCCCGTAGTCGCCGTGGACGTTGCCGATGGATGGCGCGAGGATATCGATGCCGGCAGAGATGAATTTGTCGACGTCTTCGGGGGAGGTGAATAGCGCTAATGATAACGTCAATACCGTGCCTCCATGTTCAGTCAATCGGATTCTTGCCTTCTAGATCCCCTGTGTCTGCGATGCCGTCTTCGCCGCCATTTATCCTTCCACTCTCAGCCTCGACAGCGATGCCCTTTGCGTGGCATTCTTTTGTCAAGCGCTCTGTCTTCTCTAGATTCTCGGCCTCCTCATAATGTGACATATCGACCATGACTGAATCGACTGGCAGTGTTGCAATGATCTCTCGAATTTGGTCTTCATTCTGCGCGTGATCGATGTGTAACGACAATGGCACAGTCGCAGTCTTTACCGCCTGTGCGGCTGCGTGCACTAGTAGTGGAAGTTGCTTGACTGTGGACGGGAAGAGTTGGATGATTAAAGGCGAACGCCGTGCTTCAGCAGCATGGACAAGTGCTGTGAGGTGTTCGACGTTGTAACTGTATTTGCGTAAGTACTGTTGTCGCATGACTGCTACGAATCAACTTACGCAATGGCTGCGAGAACGCCATATTTGCCAGCGGCTGCAGCGTTGAGGATACGCAACGTACGATTCTCTTGAAGACCTGTCATATTGTGCTGGATAGTCTTGAGTCAACAATGTCGTCCGTGTATGAGCTCAAGGAATCTGAGAGCTCATAGTCAAAAGACGCGACCAACACACCACGGCTTTAGGACTCTGTTCAAGCCGCGGCCTTCTGCCGACGAGGTGGGCGTGAACGGAGGTCTTGCGGCATAGAAGCGTTATGATTGGTGCTCGAGTCGAGCTCCAACAAGGAAATGCATCGCCGACGCGGATCCTCCTGCTCTCGGTCTGCTGCCGAAGATAGCGTTCAAGCTAAGCCGAACATACGCCGTCTCGAGGCACGACGGTCGAGAATGTGGAGGCCTACCCCGCGTTGACGGTCCCCACACAGCGTGGAGACGATGCACCAACAAGGTCGCTTGGGCATGCTCCTCGTATCGCGACTGAAGCTTTTGACGGGGTCGCCCCCCAACTTTGCTAGTCATGCACGTTTGGTGCGAGACTCTTCCGTACTCGGTACATTCACACGACAGTCTTGGAACGGCCAGCCGAGCTCCGTGGGCACATAAGCGTGCATTCGAAGCGAATTTTCCTGGCCTCTTGTTGAGGTGATCGCATCCAGCCAGCCTGCAGTCTAGCAGACAATCTCGAGTCTATTGCTCTGTGCGCCAATATGTCGCGAGGTCTTCCAGAAGGCTCTTTGGGGGGAACTTGGTAATGTCTAGTGTCTGGTCCAGGAGACGAACAACGGCCGCTTGTTTGACAGGGTCTCGCACAGCAAGACCAGCTGCGAAAATGTCAATCGAGCGTAGAAACTGAACCAACACAATTGAACTTACCTGCGTATAAAGCCCTCACGTTGATCATGGCGCTCGGGAGCTCTTTGCCTTGATGCGTACTAGCAATCCCACATATTGTTTCCACGCTATCGTCTAAGAGACGTTGACGTTGCCGCATGTCTTCCATGCCGCCTGGAGAAGGCTCATTGATGGTGACGATAATGCGAGAAAAGTGAAACGTCTGTATCGCAGCCGCGTACGATGGAGGATGTATCCAGATAGGCGAAAAGAAGGTGTCTGGTGCCGGTAATGCGGGTTTGTATATTGGCTGGAACGAAGATCCAAGCATACTGTACCAGTCGTTCAAAGCCTGGGTCAGCTTCTTGCCCTGGTCTACTCGAGTATCCACGTCGTACTTCTTCACTGATTCGGCGGCAGCGAAGTCGACGCATCTCCCGCAGATGTAGACGATTCTCAGACAGAGCTCATCAGGCGTAAGATCATCTAGCCGTTGAAGCGGCCTCCAAATAGTTAGAACTCTACGACCCTCCCGAAATGCGACCCAGGAGTCCTGACGGATCCAGCTCCACCACGCTGCTCTCCGGAGTGGATCTTTGCATTCACTGCGCTTGTATCAGCAATGCTCGATTTGCACTCTTCGCATTTCCATATGGGATATTGGTGTCTAATTAATCTGTACGAGAGTGATACCAGACTCCATGCCACTACTGTCAATGCATAGGGAGGGAGGAACTGACCCGTTATTGTTCTGCGATCGCTGAATCCAGAAGATCCCACGCAAATGGCGCTCCCACGCACCGTTATTGTATTGTCCTTCAGCGTCGAACATCTCATAAGAGCTGATCAAAAGGGCGGTCGCAATAATCTCTCTGGATTTTGAGTAACTAGCATGGCTCAGGTTCTGAGAAAGGTAATGAAGAGTCTCGTAGTAATATTGTGTCGCCACATTGAGAAGTAGATTCCCTGTGCTAGAGTCGCTGGTAGGCTGGGGGAGCGAGGATTGATTCAAGGCAACAAGATGACGCGCTCCTACTGCAAGTAACGATTTCAGCAAGCCTAAGTTGTGTACAGCTAGGCGAGGCACGGTGGTCGAGAACTGTTGCGTAGGGTCGCAGAGATCCAATATTGGGCCTACCACTGCGACGTAGTGCTGGAAAAGTACCAATTCATCTTCAGTCAGAGGTATGCTCTCAACGGAGTTCCACTGTTCTTGTAGAGCAGAGGGCTGCCTCTGGCTTGGCAATCGCGTGTCGTTATCTTGGTCTGGCGATCGTAATTGAGGGTCCAGAGTTGGCACCTCTTGTTCGGGGCTTTGTCGTTGTGAAACACATGGCTTATCGACATCCAGATTGAGATTATACTTGGCAACGTTTTGGATTGCATCCTCAGCAAGTAGGTCGTACCACTCATAGGGAGCTGAATTTGGCGAAGGCATAGAAGCTATGCTCGCAGTCGTCAATGGTGAATCGAAGACCAGCTCCGGCGAGTTGATGAAGGGAGCATCACTGGTAATCGACTTCCTGGCCAGTGCCGGCGATGCACTTACTTGTGCCGGTGGCGTCGATCCATCTGTCGTTGTGCTTGCTGAAGCATCGGTGAGTGGTGCATAACGACATTCTCTGCTTGACTTGCTGCATATCGCACAGCGTGGTCTCTGCTCGTCACATTTGATGCGACGCGATCTGCATGTTAAGCTGGGTTTCCGATTAGCTCCAAATGCAACAGGGCTGGTATGGTAAAATTCTAGACGTCGTATTTCCTGACGTACGAATCTGGCGTAACGCAGCCAACATAAGCCAAGGTTTACTTACCAACCTGTTGTTGTTCTCAATCCCCTTGCTCTAGAAGGACGCGGCTTTCGCGACTTCGGAACGCCTGATGATGTAACCGGCATCACGAATAAGGCTGCGCATGCTGAGGTGGCTGCCCTTCGAGGTCGAGAGTACCGGTAAGAGACGCGTCAAGAATGGGCTGATTTGCTGGAGCTCGTGTTGTGTGGGGACACAAGAACAGTTTTGACACCGGCAGTTCAGTTCTGCGAGAGCGGAGTTGAACGCCACGTGATGTGACCTGGAACTCAGTGCATGTGCTTTCGGATCGGGCAATGATCACGCAAACTTATTGTGTGAATGTGCAGTTCGCAGGAAGAAGCCATTGGAAGGACGGCTCGCTTGATTGTTGCGGATCCGGCGTTTGCAAGCGCTCTTGGGCCGGGTCGCCTTGAAACTCGTGCCATCTTGAACCTGCACATCTGGTCGCTGCTGCAACGAGCTGTGATAGCTGGAGCTGCAATGTGAGAAAGATGGGAGTTTCTGTTCGATTTTGAGAGACACGCATCGAGCGCTACTTTCACGCACTGCGTCTTTTCGGCACGTGGCTTATTTGGGTGCTAAAATCCACTTTCGTTCTCGTATGGGCTGCGGTTGCCGCAATTCAACAACGCACCGTCAACACCGCATACATTGAGACCACATCCCCTCACACAAACTCTCCGTGTTGACTAGAATCATTCATGACATTCATACTATGGGAATCGAAGAAATCAACCTGTACCGTAACTCCTTCCTATGCAACGACCCTCGACACCCCTCAGCCAGCCAATTCTACCACGCGCCCACGATACCCGCAATCGGGATGTCGATACCCGTTGTGTACGAGGCGCTGTCGCTGAGCAGATACACGTATCCGCCTCCCAACTCCCTGGGATCGGCCAACCTGGGCATACCACCATAGTAATGCATCTTCTCCGCAAAATCCGGAGCGCGCTCGATCTTGTACGTCATCTGCGTCCTGACGAACCCTGGCGAAATGCTGTTTACGCGAATACCGTGCTTCGCCCATTCCATAGAGAGGGTGTGTGCCATGTTGCGAACGGCCGCCTTGGTACCGCCGTATGGTGCAGACGGTCCGGCTCGGTTGGGTCGGTATGAAGTCATTGATGCGGTGAAGACAACGCTGCCCTTGATGCCAAGCTCAATGAACTTCTTTGCAGCTGCAGTCGCGCAGTAGTACGCGCCAAAGACGTTGAGGTTGAACATCTGTTCGAGCTGAGCCTGGTCAAAGTCGAGGGCCGACTGGTGCTTTGTCATGCCGGCATTGGCGACCATGCCGTCGATGCGACCAGTTTGAGCAACGATCTGGTCGATAGCCTTGGTAACGCTCTCTTCCGAGGTCACGTTACAGCTCAGGTAGTGGACGCGCTTTGGGTTCGCCTTCTGGAGCGCTGCGAATTCCTCTCCAGGTTCGAACAGATCCAGGGAGAATACATGAGCGGCCTCGTTTGCTAGAAAGACTGTAGCGAGACCAAGGCCAATGCCGCGGTTTGCTCCAGTGATAGCAACGACTTTGTTCTTCAGCGAAACTTTCCAGTCGAACTCCTCGCTCGGCATAGTCGACAGGTAAGGTGGAATGCCTGTCTGCTCGACAATCTCCGGCGCATTCCCGTTAGTCTGGCCATTGGCAGACAAAGGCGCAGCTTCAGCAGAGATGGCTGAGGGAGACATGTTGCGGGTGTGTAATTGAGGAACTCTGGCGAGTGAGAGGTAAAGCGGAAGGTATAGCGGAAGGTATAGCGAAAGGAAGGAAGACTGAAGATGTTTGGTGGACCAACACTTTGCTTGCCAGGCACTGGAACGTTTAAGTATCGGTCAACCTCCAACTCCACATGCTCTGTGGCGACCGAATACGGACAGACATTGCCGGCTTCAACCCGTCACAAAACTCAGCCTGCTCCGGTTTCTGCACGGCGCGGAGCCAAATTGCGCGTCGAGGCTCCTCGCAACGAGCTGGTGGACCACCCTGGTCTAGCGTCTCTGGTCCAGAGCATTTCTCCGCATCTCAGAATCACGCTAGCCATCGTCTCGAGACATGGCTTTCTGGAAGTGTGCAACAGGCAGGCGGACACCGACCACACCCTGATCGAGCATCTCGTCGGCCAATAGACGAAGGTCGCTAACCCAGATTTCTGGGCCTGTGCCCAGCAGACCGGCTAACATCTCCCCGCCTCTGGGGAAGTTCTGGGGTCGAGCAAGACACTGTGAATCCGGGGTGGTCTAAGCTTGATCAGAACACCAAGGAGAGTTGAAGGTATTCTCAGCTCCTTCTCTATAAAGCTCCGGCGGAACCTCTCCATCGGGACGATCATCTCGACTCCATCTATCAGTAGCACTGAAGATACCAGAGATCTCAGATACTACTACGACCTCTTTTACTCTTCACCTCAATTGTTCGCCACATCACCTGGATAACGTACCATGTCGGAAACACCAAAGTCATACGACGCCGCCGACCTCAAAGTGATGGATCCATCAAAGGACCACTTCGAGGTCTCTGAGGAATTGACATGGACGCCCGAGGAGGAGAGGAAGCTGGTCAGGAAGATCGACCTCTATCTCCTGCCAACCATCTGGCTCATGTATCTCCTGAGCTACATGGATCGCACAAAGTAATTCCTCCCTCTCCCAGGTTGAAGGGCGAGCACTGACACAACACCACCAGCATTGGAAACGCCAAGATTGCCGGAATGGCAGACGACCTCAAGCTGACTTCGAACGAATACTCCATCGCACTCGTCGTCTTTTTCGTGACATACGTGGCGTTTGAGCCCGGCTCCAACATGATCCTCGTCAGGTGGAAGCCGTCCTTGTACCTCCCCGCCATCATGGCCATCTGGGGTGGACTGACCTGCGTCATGGCTGCGATCAACCACTTCCACCACCTTGTAATTCTCCGCATCTTCGTGGGTGTATTCGAGGCTGGATTTTGTAAGATTTGTCTACCATCCCTCAAACGATCACAACAGCTAATCAATATGCAGCTCCGGGTATCTTGCTCATCATCTCGTCCTGGTACAAGCGCGATGAGCAGTCCAAGCGCTTCGGTATTTACATGAGTGCAGCGATCTTGTCCGGATGCTTCGGCGGCTTGTTGGCAGGTGCCATCACTGGTGGTATGGAGGGCGCCGGAGGTCTGCGCGGGTGGCGATGGTGAGTTTCATCCACAACAAGACTTGTTTACCTAAAAACTAATCAAAAACTAGGCTCTTCGTCATCGAAGGCGTTGCTACCATCATCTGGGCTGGTGTTGCGTCCTTCATCCTCCTCGACTTCCCCGCTACAAGCTCGCGCCTCACCGAACGTGAGCGCGCCATTGCAGTTGCGCGACTGCGAGAGGGTGGCGTCAAGTCCCGCGGTCTGGGCGAGGAACGCATCGGCAAGGGAAAATCCTTCAGGCTCGCCATCTGCGACTGGAGGACCATTGGCTTTATCTTCGGCTACATGGTGAGTTTTGCACAGAGCCTTCAACCCCCGACTCCTTACTAACAGACAACAGGTTATCGTGGGCTCCAGCACCCTCAGCTACTTCTACCCCACCCTCGTCTCGGGTCTTGGCTACACCGACCGCGTCCAGGCACAGTACATGACCGCTCCCATTTACGCCGTAGCCTTCATCTGCACAGCCATCACAACCTACTTCGCGGACCGCGTCTCCAACCACCGCGGCCTCCTCATCGCAGCGTGGCTGGGCTTCGCCCTCATAACAGCCATCTGCGTCTGCACCGTCTACGACTTCACAGCGCGCTACGCCCTGCTCGTGCTTATGGCCGCGGGATTATGGGCAAGCAATGCGCTCGCGCTGTCTTTCGCTTCTTCGACATTTGGTGACATGGAGCCGGAGGTCAGGGCGATTGCGCTGGCGCTTGTCAATGCCATGGGCAACCTTGCGCAGATCTACGGCGCCTACCTTTTCCCTGCCGAGGACAAGCCAAAGTACCTGATGGGCTTTGGGGTTATCTCCGGGATGTTGGGCTTCGGAATGTGTGTCTACGTCTTCATGCACGTGGCGGTGCGCAGGAAGGAGGGACTGGGCTTGTTCTAGGCTTCCTGGGCCGTACTGGACTGCAATGGAGACGAAAAGATAGATACACTGTTGATTACATTGCTTCGTCGTTTTATAGAATACACAGCGATGTTACATACAGTCTCTCATTCTTATACAACCATAATGACAGTGACACCATCCCCCGTACCGGATCAATACTTCCGAGTAACACTAGTACACCCACCAGACATATTGCTCGCAACCACCCCAACATATCTAACCCCCCCTCCCCTTGCATGCTCTAGCAGCTTCCACTAGTCTGCCTAGCTCATGCTTCGTTAGAACAGCGCAGCGGTTTCTTAGCAGTCCAGTCGCGAGTGAGTGGGCAGAAACTGTATATGCGCGGACGCGGCTCGAGATCATATTGTACAGAACATGAAAACCTGCGTACTGGGTCGTGTAGGCGGATTTGCAGATCAAAGATCGCGACGGTGAGGAGAAGGGGTTGGTGTAAATTCCTTGTCTTATGTGTTGCTTCATACGTCGAGAGTCAGGATGCGTACAGGCTTGGTAGAGTCCGTCGTCGATGTTGGTAGTGAGCGTTGTCCTTTTTGCTGCAAGTGTATACGCAAATATGATACACAGCAGTGTCTCCAACCTCGTGGCTCCGGGGTGTTGAGATGTGGATGGAAACGGCATGTCCTTCGTTCGTTGCACGTCTCTTCCTCGCCTTTTACGTCGCGATGAAGGCTCCATCCGCCGAGGATGTCCCTAACGCGTTGTTCTTGCGACGCATATCTCATCTTACCTCACCTCATCGTTATCGTTCGCAACGGATGATTCCACACTCCCCTTTTACAACAAACCCATTACACCCGCCCCCCAAACCCCCACCAACCTCTCCTCTTCAAAACCTCCCTCACAACACAACCCACTTGAACCAGTCCAAGTAACAAAGGCGCTGAAATAGCACCATTGGCATGCTATACATGACAGCAGGAACACAGCAAGCGACCACACCACACCACCGGACCGGTAAAGAACACTGCACCGCCGGATTTCAAGGTGTGTACCACGGTGCCAGTTGGTTGGATGGTGGGGTGTGGTGGGAGGGTGGTCAGGGGCTGTTGGGTGCTTGGATTGTGGGTGCTGAGGTAGGGTGGTGGTTGGGCTGGTGGGTGTTGAGAGGCGAGTGGTGGGTTGAGGGGCGGATGGGTGTTGACTTCGAGTTTGAAATTGAAGGGAAATGCGTGATGTAGGGTAGGGAGAGGACGACAGGTTGTTCTTATCTGGGTGCCTCAGCAGTGAAGGAATTCATCGCTGTGGGATGTGGTTCTTCGCAGGTACATGACAGATCTCCTGTATGGTAAAAAATTACATCTCTAAATCCAAACAAAGAATACAACATCTACACAACATCTACACAACATCTACACAACCCCTCTTCCCCAATCCAATCCAACCTCACTTCATCCAAACAACCCCCCACCGCACCACCCCTACATAGTCTCACAAGTAACAGTCGTATGCACATTCCCCTGCGTCGCCCTCGAATACGGACACACCTCCCGCGCCCGACTCACAACCTTATCCAGCTCCTCCTTCTCCAGCCCCTTGACCTTGACATGCATCTCCACGCGCAAGCCCATATCAAGCGCCTTCATATCCCCCACGAGATGCACTTTCGTCTCGACAATGGAATCCTCGGGCGCCGAGGGCATGCGCACGTTCAGGCTGGGGGCTACGGCGTTCATGGCGGATTGGAAACACGCGCCTGGGTTCAGTGTTAGCGTGTTCCAGTGATGGGGGAGTGGGAGGTAGTATACCGTAGCCGGCAGCGAAGAGCTCCTCTGGGTTCGTCTTGCCTGCGTCGCCTTTTCCGCCGAGCGCTTTGGCCATAGTGAGGTCGACGTGCAGGGTTTCGCCTTCGACGTGGCTGGGTGGGTTAGTTTTGCTGTCTACAATGTGGGGAGAAGGGGAGATGGTACCCAACGCGCGCGCCTACCACTTTGGCATGTGTGGCATACAGACTAGGCGCCGTCTCTGTATTCAAGAAGCGGCGAGGAACTGAAGTCGCGGATCGGGGGGAGATGCGCAGAGTGCTGCGTAGCAGGGGTGTGAGGGTCCTTGAAGCCATTGTACCGGTCTATAATCAATGAGAAATTCGAGATATGGTATAGCTGCGAGAATATTTGTTGTTCGATTAATTTCAATAAGCAGCAGGTATCTACAGCTTTAACCCATTTTTCCAAATGTACGGCGCGTCTGTGAGCACAGGCTTGTGACGTTGCGAAAGTCCATGACGTGTGTACCTTTCCTTAGACTGCATTGGGTTGGTGTGGAACGCGCATCTCCCGCGCATCTGGGTCGGACGGTGCCGAGATCTGGGGTATGTGGCGTGTGGTGCTCGGAGAGAACTATGGTCTTTTATAGTAAGGTCGAGTAGCGAGCTGTGCGCAAACCAGGTTTTAGTGTAGATCTAGACACGACGACCTCCTTTCCGTTCCGATTTCTGTACGAAACCACGATCACGTTTATAATTGGTAATTTCTGTGGATTTTGTCGATGGCAGTGTGCACGGAGAGCAATAGAGCCATCTAAGCTTGAGATGAACGAAGTGTCGGAGTCTCATGAGAAATTCTCCTAAACCAACGACAGCATCACATCCATCCAACGCATCCCCTCACCATCTACACACCCATCCCCTCACCATCTACACACCCATCCCCTCCCACCCTAAACCCCCCCACCCCAGCTCAAAGCCCCATAAACAACCGCCCCCAACACAGCATCCCACCCCATCGTCTTCACCGCCCGCCCTTTGTAGAAAAGCGCAGTCAGCACATCCCACACAGCGGTGTCCTTCCTCAACATGGCCCAATTCGCCACAACAAAGCCTCCAGAAATAGCAACGCTCTTCCCGACATCAGCAGCGTTTAGCTTCAGTAGCCCCGTGTGCGGCAGCAGGAGAAGTATGCGCTGGGCCAGCACGAGGAAGGTGAAGCCTGGGTGGGCTCGCAGGCTTGGTAGGGCTAGGAGTGTGGCGTTTAGGAGGATGGTGGGAAGCATCAGTGAAGCGATTGGGGTTTGCGTGGGCTGAGTAGGCGGTGATGTTCGCTGCTTGTTGGTTCCGGCCACGTCTGGAGCTGCAAGGTGGAGCTGGATGATGAAGAGCGCGGCTGTGAGGCTGATGGGGAGGTTTTGGCCTAGGACTATAAAGGGGATCATTGTCTTTGCCGTGAAGTTGTATTGGCGAGCTGGTGTCTGATTAGTAGCTGTTCAATACTGGATGGGGATGTAGATATCAACACACCTTTACCAGCCATCCATAGATTCCATACCCAAGTCGCCAGGATAGCTAGTTGTGTCCACACCGCACTTTCACCATCGCCCACCAGTTGCCTAGCAAAATCGCTGAACAGCCCCGTCTCCAACATCCACCTCCCCAGCTTCTCAACCCCATTATCACGCAGCACAGCAAGAACATTCCGCGTCGACCCACCATCCCAATCCAGAAACGAAGTTATGAGGAATCCAAGCATATGCCATGCTATACTCCCAAAGCTGATCAGCGCAAGAACAGCATAGATTCTAACATGCCGGGCGCGCGCATCTCGCGTCTCCACCTTCCCTGCGCCGTTCTGTCTGAACTTGCTCGGTGGTGAGGACGGGTGCGAGTGGAACACATTCGTGTACTGTGTGTAGAGGGAGTTTGTAATGGTTGTTGTGAGATATAAGGCGGCGAGGATGTAGGATAGGAAGAGCGCGGAGCCAATGTAGTTGGAGGGTGGTGTGGTGTATTTGGCTAATGAGTTCTGCACGGAGAAGGACATATCTTGGTGTGGACACGGGAGGATCTGTGGGGCTTTGCTGCTGGATATGAGGATTTATTTGTTTATAAAGGTCTGCGCAAGGCTTTCTGGCGCTGGAGTTTGACGATAGGTGACGTCATGAAACTAGTATGGTCGCAGCTTCCGCGCAGCAGCTCGGCTGATAGTGTTGCTTTTATGTTTCAAATGCACATCGTAACGTGTCAAAGCTCTCCTGTTTATGTGTTGTGTTGTGATATGTTGGATGGGTGTGGTGCTGGATGAGTCTCCTTTTGGTACGTTCACGCATTCGATATTGAAGTTCCACCGGTCTGAAAAGTCTACAACCACTGAAAATTCCACCTTCAGTTCTGGCAGGTGACTCCCTGTAGTCTTCGATTTGTCGGCTCTATGAACGCCTAGTAGTCTATTATTTTCTTGATTGCGTCGTATACTCCTGCAAAAAGCCATTAGTACACGGCCAGATAATGCAGACAATCGTCTTGACTCACTTGTAACATCCGGAATGATGATCTTCTCAAAGACCAAACCTGTATGTGTCGCCCATCCAGCAATTCTCTTGACAGGCGCTTCTAACCTCAAAAAGGCCTGCTCCTGAATGGTCGCCGCGACTTCTGCGCCGACGCCGGCATTCATCATGCTCTCGTGGACTACAATTGCCCTGCCAGTCTTCTTCACGCTGTTGAGCACAGTCTCCCGGTCCCACGGGTAGATTGTGCGAAGATCGATCAGTTCCACGCTGCATCCAAAGTCCTTCTCGGCGGCTGCTATCGCTGCTGAACATGTGTAGAGCGGTGTGCCGTAGGAGACGATGGTCACGTCCTTGCCCGTCTTCAGGACTTCGGCTTTGTCGAGGGGTAGATGGTATGCGTCTACAGGAACTTGCTCGACGGCGGCACGGTAGAGAATCTTGGGTTCCATGAAGATGACGGGGTCCGCGGTACGGATGGATGAGAGGAGAAGACCCTTTGCTTGGATTGGGGAGCGGGGGACGACGACGCGGAGGCCGGGAGTGTGTGTGAAGAGAGCCTCCGGAGACTGTGTGTGGTATCTGGTGTGGGTCAGTATAGATGTTGAGGAGATGTCGATGAGGAGGAAACATACAGTGCACCGTGGCCTACACTCCCGCTAGGCATGCGAATGGTCAGTCCTCCGCAGTGTACGCCAGTGCTTCCAGACCGGTATCTGTACTTGGCTGCTTCGTTGTGGATCTGGTCGAATGCCGGGAAGACATAGTCGGCGAATTGGACTTCTGCAACGGGCCTCATGCCCTCAGCGGCTGCGCCTATGGCAAAGCCGACCAGTCCTTGCTCGCTAAGCGGTGTGTTGAAGACTCGGTCTGTGCCAAAGTCGGCTGCAAGGTTCATGGTGCAGCGAAAGACACCTCCGAACTGAATGTCCTCGCCAAAGACCAGCACTCGTTCATCTGTTTGCAAAGCATGGCGGAGCGCTTCGTTGACGGCGGTGTAGAGGTTGATGCGCTTGGTTTGGCCCTTGCGTATGTGCTCTGGTAATTCAGGGTTGGCGAGGGCTGATTTGGAGGTGTGGTTGAGAAGAGGGGTCGAGTCGTACTCCAGCGGGACGTTCAGGCGTGCTCCAGCAGCAGCGGCCGAGTAGTGTTTGGTGTGGGGCTTGGCGTGGCAGCGGGGGTGAAGTGATGCTTGAGGCCTGAGCAGATAGCGCGATAAGGCGCGTATGGAGGGTGTTTTGGCGGGCATGACTTTGTGTGTGAGGAGATGGCTGTGCGACTGTAGCAGAGGTCTGCACCAGGGCGCAGAGATATTGCTTCACCCCATGCGCGGCGGCAGGAGTGGGTGCGGACGTTCGGTTGATGTTCCTCGGCGGGAGCGCTTGATGTCGGCTTACCCCAGATTCTGCCAGACCCTCAAGCAGCAAGCAGCAAGGGACAAGAAGGTGACATAAGCTCTGAGTAAGCAATCATCACGTGCATCGATGCGATTTCGACGAATGCGAGATGACGTCCCTGGTCGAGAAAGCTTCGGTCGTGCTTCGGCTAGTGGAAGCGTTCGCGAACGGTGGGGCGCCGCCAACGCTTTCTCCTGCAGCGGCAGCGGAAGGGCTTGGCGCGAAAATGTCTGAAGGCTCGTGTAGAGGTGATGGGCTGGGAGCACGGCAATCTCGTTTGCATGCAGCGCAATTGGCGGCACGCGGCACGGCATGTCAACCGCGCTGAGCGTGCTCTGTGAGATTGGTCTTGGTCTCAGTCTTGGTCTAGGCGTGGGCGCTGCAGCTGCATCGACGTGACCCACCCTGAGCCACACAGACCAGCCCGTTCGATCCGCGCATCATTGCATTATTTGCGCGCAGCCCTCGTCCTGCACCGCACCGCACCTCGCGCAACGCATCCATCCCCACCGCACTCAGGTGCTGCATTCGCATCCTCGCCATGGCCTCTGCCGTCAGCGCCTCTCGCGGCGCCATGAGCAGCGTCAATGGCTCGCGGGCCGGGCGCGTCCACATGCTCGTCGTCTGCCTCTTCCACGCCTTTGCACCCTTGGTCAAGGCCCTGCCCCTCGGCGGCTTTGTGAACGCGCTCGCCGACGAGGACCTGCCCAAGTCGCCCGAGGACGCCAGTCTGTGGCTCTACCTGGGCATCGCCGTCGGCCTGGTGCTCGCTGGTGGTGTCTTTGCCGGCCTGACCATTGCGTGCGCCCTCCCTCCCGCCATTGTGCGACCATGGACCATTGACCATTGACTGACCCTCGGTGCACAGATTGATGGGCCAGGACGAAATCTACCTGCAAGTCCTCGCTACCTCGGGCGAGCCCAACGAGCGCAAGACGTCCAAGAAGGTCCTGCGCCTGCTCAAGTACGGCAAGCACTGGGTCCTCGTCACCCTGCTCCTCAGCAACGTCATCACCAACGAAACACTGCCCATAGTCCTCGACAGGTCCCTTGGTGGAGGCTGGCCCGCTGTCCTCAGCTCCACGGTCCTTATTGGTATATTTGGTTCGCGCCTGCCCTCCCTGCTCAACACTGACCCCTCCAGTCATCTTCGGTGAAGTCGTGCCCCAGTCCATCTGCGTCCGCTATGGTCTCCCCATCGGTGCCTGGTGCGCGCCCATGGTCCTCGGCCTCATGTGGATCATGTCGCCCGTCGCCTGGCCCACCGCAAAGCTCCTCGACTACCTCCTCGGCGAAGACCACGGCACCACGTACAAGAAGGCGGGCCTGAAGAGCCTGGTCACCCTGCACCAGTCCCTTGGCCACGCCGACGAGCGCCTCAACGAAGACGAGGTCACCATCATCTCCGCCGTCCTCGACCTCAAGGCCAAGCCCGTCGGCAACATCATGACGCCCATGAAGGACGTCTTCACCATGCCGTCCGACACCGTCCTGGACGAGAAGATGATGGAGAACATCCTCTCCGCTGGCTACTCTCGCATTCCCATCCACACCCCCGAGAACAAGAACGACTTTGTCGGCATGTTGCTCGTCAAGATGCTCATCACCTACGACCCCGAGGACGCTGTGCGCGTGCGCGAGTTTGCGCTGGCTACCCTCCCCGAGACACGACCCGAGACCAGCTGCTTGGACATCATCAACTTCTTCCAGGAGGGCAAGTCCCACATGGTGCTCGTCTCCGACTTCCCCGGCGACTCGCATGGTGCTGTCGGTGTTGTCACGCTGGAGGATGTCATCGAGGAACTGATCGGAGAGTGAGTTTACCCAGACACATCCCCACCTGCTCTACTAACCGCTGACAGGGAAATCATTGACGAGTCTGATGTGTTTGTCGACGTCCACAAGGCCATTCGGCGCATGGCTCCTGCTCCACGAACCCGCGCACCCAAGGGCGCCGTGGTCGTGGATCCAATCCGCAAACCGTCTGAGACGCAAGTCATCGATGTCGAGACAGACACGGAGCAGAACGGCGGACCACGCACAATGTCCATGACCGAGCAGGGCGACGCTCTTAGGCCCGCCACGTTCATGATCCGTCGCCGCAGCACAGGCAACAAGGCCGCTGTAGATCCTCTTCGCAGCGACGATCCGGAAATCATGAAACATTTGAAGCACCTTGGCCCCTCGAATGCCGCCAACAGACCCAAGTCCACCCGCATCAACACTGTAAAGATCAAGCCCGCCCACTCCAACTCTCCGCAGCCCGAGATCCCTACTACGATCCCCGAGTATTCTCGACCGCCGTCGCAGGGCGTCCTTGCGCAACCTTCGCACGCCCCTGAGGGAGGTATTGGGGAGGGTCTGCTGTCGTCCGCCGCCGGCGAAGCGAGTGACGGTGTGCACAGTCTGGCCGTTGGATATGGGACAATGGCTGCTCCTAGTGGCGACCGAACGAACTGGACTGCTGGTCAAAACGGTGCCAAAAACACAGGTGATGATGCCGTCTCTCCGGGAGCTCAACCGACATACGCCGACGTTGCAAAGGAAGGCAAGAACGGCAACGACGATGGTCACAGGGAACGTCGCAACTCACACAGCACTATCGGATCTCTGCATTCCGGGAAATCTCGCTCTCGCAGCCCGCCAAAGAAGCGTCACACAGCCCGCAGCGGTAGCATCTCTGAAAACATCATCGACGTGAACGGAGTCAAGAAGATTGTCTTGGAGACTACAAGTTCTAGTGACTCCGAGGGCAAGCTCGCAGGCAGCCAGGCTGACGGTACCCAAGACTCGAGACAACAGTCCGAAGACGAATCGCAGACGGCAAGCAAGGGCGACAGCAAGAAGAAGAGGAAGAAGCGAGGTAAGAAGAAGAACAAGGGCGGTAGCAGCAGCGAGTCGCAACCCCTGCTTGGCAACCGGTAACCCACGTTCTTCTTCAAACGTATCATTGATTTGCGGTTTCTTTAGCACGTAGCGCGCCCGTCGCGGCAGCCGTGGGTAGCGACGAGAACACGAACCCTGGCGACGGTTCATCGATTCTGAACAAGATCAAAAACGGAATCCTGCGTCGAAGGGCATCGAGGGGCGATGAGGGACTGGCGCAGTGAAGAGAATGCGGCGGTATTGTGTAATGGACATACAAATGGGTGGCATACTTAGGGTTCTGTGCGTTTTCTTCTTCTTCCTCTCTGTATCATACGAAAAGCAAAGCAAAGCAAAACACCGCATCGGAGCCGTGTATTCTTCTTTCTCTTACAGACCACTTTTCTCGACTCACGTTGCTTTGCTTATCTACATACCTTCCCATTGCAATCCAGCAGCCGTTGTGTACTGACGACACCAATTCTCTCCCATCTAACATCTCGAAACCCCACCTCCTCCATCGAACATACTCTCCCTCTTTCCAACCAGATCTCTCCACCCCCGTATCCGCGCTAAGGTCGGTGGAAAGTAGATCATGAGGACGCGCTTGTGATGATCGAAGGAGATGCGTCGTTGAACAGCCTCCCTTTCTGGCGCACGCAAGTAAGCAAGTGAGAATGGATGAATGAAATAGGGCGGAGGTTGGCGTTGGCTGGTGTTGGTGGGTATGGATATGGGTATGGATATATATCCATCCACAATCCCCTCTCCCTCTCCCTCTTCTTCTTCTTCCTCTCGATCTGACTACCCTGCTTAGCGGTACGCACACCACCCACTCAACTCAATCGAAACAGATTAGATGTGTAACGTGAGGGGTTGATAGGGGAAGGAGATGGGCGGCTGTGTAGAGACAGAGAGAGAGGGAGAGAGAGGTGATATTGGGTACGGGGGTGCGTCGATTGAGGTCGCTGGTAGTGCAGTGTAGTGGTGTGGAGTGGAGTATAAAATATGAGTGTGCTGTGCGGTGACGATCCAACTCTTCCCTATTGTATCGATCGGTGCGTTGCGTTTCCGAAAAGGGTTCGTATTTTCCGCGTGGTTGTTTCTTTGGGAGGTCGAGACCTAGCTCCGTATCAGTACACAATACAAACAAGCATAACGCCAACATTGAACTCAATATAAGCGAGCGTCGATTGCGGTCTTATCTTCTGCTTCTCCATCCCGCGTCGAGGGGCTAGGTACCTAGGTATAGAGCATGCTACTACCCAGGTACCTACCAACTATAGTATCACAAAGCCACCCTAACCACGCACACAACATCCCTAACAAAGTAAACTCGGCCCCATTGAGAACAAGCAGAAGGAACTCCAGACCTCACCCCCCTCATGCAGTAGGTTGAGGCATCGGAGCCCGTTGTTCAAGTAGCTGCTATTATTGGTGCCTGCAAGAATGTGCGCACCCCCCTTAGATTTGGAAGACAACAATCATAAATACGTCATAGATAAGCGAGAGAATCTTACTGGCTAGCTATAGCTGGTTGACAGTGAAGTGACAGATTGGGTGAGAGCATGCAGGGTAAAACGTGACAACCACAAGAATTCAGCCAGTAACCTACCTGCCCGCGTTCATAGTTTGTGTTGATGAATCAACGTACCAAATTTGGGGGAGGTGCGCACATTCTTGCAGAGGTTGTACAGTCTATCCTTTCTTACGCAATAGGTATACGTCGACTCGAGGTTTGCACGTGTCTTTGCCGTGAACTGCAGCGTACTGATTAGAGCACAAACCTCTAGGTCTTGAGCTGCTAGCGTAGTACCCACTATTCACGCACTGGGCATTAAACTATAGCTCCTTGCTATCCTATCCAGTCGCAACTTACAACTCAGTGGATATTGGTGCACGGCGATATGTACGCACCCCCCCCCAAATTTGGAACGTTGATTCACAAACACAAACCATGAACACAGGCAGATAAATAATTAGCTAGTTTTTTGTAGTCGTCACATTTTGCCCTGCATGCTGTCACCTAATCTGTCACTTTCACTGTTGGCTAGATATAGCTGGCCAGTCAGGATCTCTTATTTGTATATGACGTATCTATGATCGTACTCGTTCAGATCTGTGGAGCGTGCGTATATATCGCTGGGCATTATAACCTGACCCAAGGCTTTCACTATCCATATCCATATCTACATGCAATTAAATCCCAACCCCCATCCCATCCGTCCAAAGCCAAAGCCAAAGCCAAAGCCAAACCCGAGCCCAAACCTACAAATCCCCCAGCAATCGAACCAGCAGTCTCCCCATCTAACCCATACAGTTCTTAATCATCAGGTTACCAGCATCACCGGGTATCAGCAAGGAGACGTGAACACTTGAGCTGGTTGCTGGCGCATGAGAGGGCAGTTGGAGGTTCGTTTCTTCGCGGCTCCAGTTGTGAATGTGGATGGACGGATGGATGGATGAATTGCTAGCTACTCGAGCTTTGGATGAATTCGTCAGCCACTTTGTGGATAAGCTAGTCTAGTTATTAGACACGCCGCCGCCTGCGGAAAACATTCAGATCAAACAGAACCACCAGTATCAAGTGGTTGTTTCAGGGAATGGTGTGTTGACAGGGTACAGTGTTTAGCATTTCAAGGGTACAGCGGAAGGTTTGAGGAATTGGTGGTTACGTTGTATTTGTAAGTCTGTCTACAGGGTGATGATCTCGTCTGATTGATGGCGGACGAATAACCCCTGTTGATGGTCATAAATATACTTTGCTGGTATCAGTTATCGAGCGGGGAATAGATGATGCTCAGTACTCGACCTGTCTACCATCGATAGTAACTTCAAATGCAGTCGATAAGCGGTGAGTAGACTGTGTACCCTCATCATATGGGCGCAATATTGGCGGTGAGATGAGCATTTACCAAAGTATGCACTCAGCGGTCAAGAATCCATCAGGCAGCCCCATGTTTTTGTCGAGTAACTTGCGGTCAGTACATAGGTTGTGCTCTTCCTTACCGCGTTCAAGCGGTGGCGTCCTAGCGCGTGAGCTCGCTTGATAGCTACCGCCTCGAAATGTAATGTGAAGTCGTGCGAGTAGCAATGACGACCTATCTTGGTTGTGTGACGACTGGTTCGTACCTGCGTCAGCCTTCTCCGAGCATGGTGCGCGGCCCGATCGCACACGGTCCTCACCAGCACACAAAACTCCAAAATCGGGTCGCTCGCCGAAATGACCTCTCACCTCCCCCTCTCACCAGGTTAGCGGCGGGGTCCCTCGTCTCAATTTCGCACAAACTTTGTCCAGACCGAAAGATCAGCGGTTTTGTGCTCGAGGGGCTCCACTCTTTTCGTTTCTGTTGTTGATCAGCAGTCCCGGCACGTTGGCCATGACGCTCGCCGGAGCGTTTGGTGTGCGCTGGTAGCGTGCGGCAGAGGAGCCGCAGCCGCGACCGAAGGGTGATGCTTGGAGTCAACGTTAATATGGTCAACGTTAACATGGTCGGGCGCCAGCGCGTATTGGGAAGAGCAGTGTATGTGTGTACAACATGCTTTGTCGCGTAGAAGCCCGTCGATGCAGTGTTCTGCATTTTGGAAAAGGCTGGCGCACGCTGTGATGGCTCTGTCGCTGCGTGCTTGACAGATGACCTGATGTCTTGACGCAGCGTTTGACAGTCTGCAGGTGAGGAGTTTGTGCTACCGAAGGCTGCGCGGGTGAGTGCATGGCGCGTTTCATCAGCTCAGCGTTGTCGTTGCTTTTGACGTTGTGCGTTGCGGCGGGAGAGGCAGGGCGAGGTGCGGTGCCTGGGGCATGATTGAAGTTGATGAGCGTGAGACAATGTCTGGCTCTGGTAGCTGGTGGTGCGGCTCTTTGGTAGTGTCTCACGCTATGCTGAGGCACGTGTCGAGGGCTGGTTGTGGTGGGGGCGCGACTCGATGGAAGTTTCGATATGTCGAGGCGTGAGATTTGACAGATGGCCGGCAGTGCTAGCGTGACGCAAGGCGAGACGGGAGTGACGATGTGGATGCGTGTCTACTGTGTACGGTGTGGTTCTGGCGACGGTCGTGGCACGGTGGTGGTGAGTCGCGGCATGTGAAGTTCGGCGGGGAAAGGCGCCAGGCTTCCAGAAGGCAGTGGCAGAGGGCAGGTGGCATGGCTGGCCCAAAACGGCAGGCGCGCAGGCAAGGCCAGCCGTGCTCTGCTGCCGTGATGATTTGGAACGAGGGGGAGCATGTCATGACGACAGGCAGTGAATTTGAATTGGTGAATCAATGCATCACTCATCATGGTGAGGTGGAGAGTGCAGCGTGCTTTTGCGTGTGTGTTGTGGATGCCCAAACGCAGGCGGTGCACGAGTCGTCTCTGGTCGCGAAGCCTTACGTAGGTAGGCGGTAAACATGGACGGACAGCTCCCTAGCATGGTGGAGGCCGTTTAGCCGGCACATGGGTGCAGAGTTGGAATGAGATGGGGGAGCTAAGGTGAAACTCATTTTGACCTTGTGTGGAGATGAGAAGCAGGACCCATTCGGCGCGTGGGCACGGTGGGCGGTGGGCGGTGGGCGTGGGCGGTGGACTAGCAGGCGCTGGCAGAGATACCGAAGTACCTAGGGTGGTAGGGTAGGGAACCAGGATGCCAGCAAGGCGAGGTGCAGTCTGTCACTTTCGGTCCACGGTGTCTGTGCAGCGAGGGTTGAAATCTGCGCCGGCGGTTCTTCGTTGTTGGACCGTGGGATGTGATCAAGCCCATTCTCCCCTCGACTGCTCGACTGCATCAGTGCATCCTCCTACGGACCCCTCTCTCTCTATTCGCTGGCCGCCCTTGCACCTCTCTGCACCTGCACTGCCTGCACCGCCTGCGCTGCCTGCATTGCCTGCATTGCCTGCATTGCACTGCACTGCACGCTGTTTGGCTGTGTGGATTGGCCCGCTGGACTGCTGGACCACTGACTAGACTGGCTTTGATACTGACTGGACTGGCACTGGCACTGGCACTGGCACTTACTGGACTGGACTGGTACTGCCTGACTGGACTGGTACTGATTGACTGGCCTGGTACTGATTGACTGGACTGGATTCGGCGGCGCCGTGCAACGTAGCGACCGACGTACCCAAGGCCCCGGGGTCAGCAGCCAGCAGCCCGCAGCCAGCAGCGCCCACCATGGACGAGCGCGACAGCAGCAAGGCGGCACAGGCCCACCGCCGCCTGTCCAAGAAGACACGAGAGCGCGCACCGCCGCCCGTCGCGTACAATAACAAGTACAGCACCGCAAACACCCTCAAGCGCGCCCCCTCTGCTGCCTCGTACTTTGAGCGCTCCGGCAGCTACAGCTCGGGCCTTGGCATCTCTCCCGCCGCGGGCAGCAGCCACCCTGCCTCGTCGTCGTCCAACAGCCTCCGCCGCTCGCCCTCGCTGCTCACGCCGCTGACCGAGACGCGCACGGTTGATGCGAGCGGCGCATACGGCTTCCACGACACCAGCACCAGCACCAGCAACAGCCCCACCAACACCGCCGCCAGACTGCCCTCGGCCCACGAGCTCACCGGCGACTCCTTCACCCACATCGTCGCCGGCGCCCACGCCTCCAAACAGCCCCGCCCCCCCGGCCCCGTCCACTCGCAGACGCTCGACGGCCAGTCGCAGCCGTCCCGCTTCAAGAAGCCCCCGCGCCTGCGCCAGTCGACGTCGTTCCAGCAGCTCGCCCGCAGGATGGAGTCGCCGCCGTCAGGCACAAAGAGCCCCCGCAACCGCTACAGCGATGAGGGCGATGGCCCCAAGAGCCGCAAGCCCGACGCCAGCAAGAAAAAGGGCACCTTCTCCACCTTCATGAGCAACATGCTGGGCTCCCAGCGCCGCCCCACCATCTCCACGCCCACCAACCCCATGCACGTCACCCACGTCAGCATCGACAACGAGACGGGCGAGTTCACGGTACGTCTATTGCAGTCAATGTAGGCTCTCACTAACTCCCTCCAGGGTCTCCCCAAGGAATGGCAGCGCATGCTGCAGCAGAATGGCATCACAGAACAAGAGCAGAAGCAGCACCCCCAGGCTGCCATGGACGTCGTCAACTTCTACAAGAACAACGCCGAGAAGAACGGCGACGACGACGTCTGGGAGAAGATGGGCGCCGCCCACCCCCACCACCAGTCCCTCAACCCCGGCTACGGAGCCGTCCAGCCCCTCAGTCCCCCGCAAAGTCCACGATTCCCACGCAACGAGCACGACAGCTTCGAGAACCCCCGAGCTCCTCCTCCCGTACCGCTACCCCGCAGTCTGACCTCGCCCGTCCCTAACACTCCCCAGCTCAATGGCGCCATCGTCCCTCACCGACCCGCTCCTCGCCCGCCCGGCGCTGCTTCAGGTTCAGCGAACCTCGTCCCGGCCCGAGCCGCCCCTGTTGCGCCTGCCCAGATAACCACCCAGCAACCTCCTCGCCAGGAGAACGACATGCCCCAGGCCGTCTATGCTTCTCCCCAAGCTACAGACAGCGCATATGGCACCTCTGCTTCATCAGCACCGCGCAGCCGCGCCAATACCACAGGCGGGACGCCTCCGCGATACGATTCTCCCTCCAACAGCCAGACTGCCATCTCGCCTGCTCAGCAATACCAGCAACAGCAAGCTCAAGCCATGGCTGCTGTCCAGCATTCCATGAGTGTCCACAAACAGCAGCAGCAGCAGCAGCAGCCGCCACATCTCGGTCGAAGTGTCAGCCAGAAAGTACCGCAATCGCAGCCCTTCAACCATGGGCCTCCCGCACACGTACAGCCCTCGCCGCAACAACAGCTCGCCCAACAAATGGACCCACAGAACATCCCCCTACCTTCGCAGCAGACGCGTGTCGGCCCAGCGCCTCGACCCAGGCAAAGACCAAGGCAGAGCCAAGGTCCTGATATCGTCGCCAAGCTCAATGCAATCTGCACAAACGCCGACCCTACACTCCGATACCGCCAGATGAACAAGATTGGCCAGGGCGCTTCTGGTGGTGTGTACATGGCCTACGAGATCGGCACCAACAAGTGTGTCGCTATCAAGCAGATGAACCTGGAACAGCAGCCCAAGAAAGACCTGATCATCAACGAGATTTTGGTCATGAAGGACAGCAAGCACAAGAACATTGTCAACTTCATGGACAGCTTCCTCGTACGAGGCGATCTATGGGTCGTCATGGAGTACATGGAGGGCGGCAGCTTGACTGACGTAGTCACCTTCAACATCATGTCAGAGGGTCAGATCGCGGCGGTCTGCAGGGAAGTCCTCCACGGCCTCCAGCATCTGCACTCCAAGGGCGTCATCCACCGAGACATCAAATCGGACAACATCCTTCTGTCTCTCGAGGGCAACATCAAGCTCAGTAAGTAGGCTGTCCCGCAAGACGTAACAAATTCTAACAACAAACAGCCGATTTCGGTTTCTGCGCGCAGATCAACGAGCACCACAACAAGCGCACGACCATGGTCGGAACTCCCTACTGGATGGCACCAGAGGTGGTCACGCGCAAGGAGTACGGCCGCAAGGTCGATATCTGGTCACTAGGCATCATGGCCATCGAGATGATCGAAGGAGAACCACCCTACCTGAACGAGAGCCCTCTCCGTGCGCTCTGGCTGATTGCGACAAACGGCACGCCTGCCATCAAGGAAGAACACGCCTTGTCTCCCGTCTTCCGTGACTTCCTCGGATTCTCACTAAAGGTCGATCCTGACAAGCGTGCGAGTGCCCACGATCTTCTTGTGGTACGTTCTTATGCTGTATGTTCTTGTGAGGTCACCCGCTAACCTGTCTGTAGCACCCCTTCATTCAGACTTCAGAACCGCTCAACACACTGTCGCCCTTGGTCCTGTCTGCACGCAAAGCAAGAGCTGATGAGAGGAAGAAGAAGGGCGGTATGTGATTTGTTTCTTTCCAGGCTCTGGGTGTATCTCATCCAGGGACCTAGGAAAAGTCACGGCGCACCCTCAGAACAGCAACTCTTCGCACACCAAGACGGAGTCGTATGCCGAGTGGTACGGCGAGATGGAGGCGTTGTAGCACGGTCGGACTGCGTTTGTTGAGTCGGCCGTTGAGAGTTGCGCGTTGGTTATGCATGCGTTGTGCAGGACTGACACAGGTTGACATACAAGCTTTTGGATTCGAACTTCTCCCGCGTTCAAGCGACCCACATCTAGCGTACCGCGCACGAGACGTGTCGACGGATACGGAGCGACGACCTACACACTTCGATGTACATGTCTAGACAGCATTGCGGAGCGAGCCAACGAGCCCAGGCCCGTTATCTTTACGTTACGCATTCAAGAGGCTTTGGCATTGACTACACTTTTTTTTCTTTCCTCCCTGGTTATCTGGCAGGGGTTCGGCGTCGGAGAGAGCGAGCGTGCTGTGGTTTCAGCACGCTGTTGACGAATCATCATGTCCAGAAATGTTTGTGCCTTATACACCACTCTTCAATCTATAGTGTCTATACTACCTAGGCGGGCGTCATGAATACAAGGCTTGGCTACATGGTCGGCACGGAAGTAAATCTAGTCCCACAGCCACTCTGCTCTCAACTGCGACTGAAGTGAAGAAATACAAACGAACATATCCCAAGGCAGTGCATCAGTGCACGAGCAATGCCCGACGCTAATCAACAGCGTGTGGCGCAGTCGGTCGGTGTTCGCGTGTCCACCCGTCGCCCGTCGCCCGTCGCCCGCGTCATCCTCCGCGCCACTAGACTAGGCCGTATAGCTCGGCAGCAGCTCTCCAAGCCTCCCTCCATACGACACCTCGAGCTCTCGCACTCGACCTCAGAGACGCTGACCAACCTTGAACTGCGAACCCGAATCCTACACAGCACACATCACTCTTGTACTGCTGTCCCTCCTATCGCCCGCTCGCACAGCGCATCCACGACAGATACTCCACCGGCCGCAACAGGCAGCAGACCGACATCATGTTCCGCGCGCAGTCGAATGTGTTTGATGATGCTGTTGGTAAGGCTACAGACGAGAATTTGACGAGTGAAAATTGGGAATACATACTGGTATGACTTGATCCACTTGAGCAGATTGCACACGACCGCATGACCACACACACTGACATGCTTGACAGGATGTATGCGACAAAGTTGGATCTGCAGACACAGGCGCTCAGCAAGCCGTCGCAGCCATGATCAAGCGTCTGGCCCACCGCAACGCGAACGTACAGCTCTATACCCTCGAGCTCGCCAACGCTCTCAGCCAGAACTGCGGGGTGCCGATGCACAAGGAGTTGGCATCGCGCAGCTTCACAGACGCGCTACTGCGCCTCGCCAACGACCGAAACACACATCAGCAGGTCAAGGCCAAGATCCTCGAACGCATGGGGGAGTGGTCGGACATGTTCTCCCGCGACCCAGACCTCGGGATCATGCAGGGCGCCTACAACAAACTCAAGTCGCAGAGTGAGTTGCCTTGGCACATGCACGGTATCATGACGCTGACGTAGCCAGATCCTAACCTGCGAGCACCGTCGAAACCACAAAAGACGCAGATCTCCGATACCGACCGCCAGAAGGAGGAGGAGGAGTTGCAGATGGCGCTGGCCATGTCGATACGAGAGTCCAAGGGGTCCGCCCCTGCCACTGCCAAGTCGAATGCTCCTCAAGACGCAGGTGCAGGTGCAGGCGCCAGCTCCAGCGCACCGCCTGCACAGGCCCCGGCGCCAGCACCGCAAGGAACCACCGCAGCAACAGTCTCGCGAGTACGCGCCTTGTACGACTTCCAGCCTTCGGAGCCCGGCGAGCTGCAGTTCAAGAAGGGCGACATTATCGCGGTACTTGAGTCGGTGTACAAGGACTGGTGGAAGGGCTCACTGCGTGGACAGACCGGCATTTTCCCTCTCAACTACGTCGAGAAGCTGCAGGATCCCACACGAGAGGAGTTGGAGAGGGAGGCACAGATGGAGGCCGAGGTCTTTGCGCAGATTCGAAATGTGGAGAAGCTGCTTGCGCTGCTCAGCACAAGCTCACAAGGTGGAGGCGACGTTCGCGACAACGACGAGATCACAGAGCTCTACCACTCGACGCTAGCCATCAGGCCGAAGCTGATCGAGCTGATTGGCAAGTATTCGCAGAAGAAGGGTAAGTTTGTCCGCGCGCACACCGTGGACAACGACTGACTCGCAACAGACGACTTTACACAACTGAACGAGAAGTTCATCAAGGGCCGCCGCGACTACGAATCGCTACTTGAGGCTTCGATGACACAGGCAGCACATCCGGCATACGGTGGCCGGCCAGGATATGGCGCATACAACGCACCGCCTCCATCTCAATACGCGGGCTATCCACCCAGCGCCGCAACACCTCAGCAGGATCCAAGCCGCTTCTACGGCGCTGGAGCACCACCACAAGGCCCATCTGGCCAGTACCCCCCAGCAGCCTCAAACCCAGCCTTCTTCATGGTTCCTCCTGGCGAGCAGCGTCAGCAACCAACCCCAGCACCTCAAGCCGGCCCTCCATCCAACGCCTACAACGACCCATCTCTCAGCAGGGTACCCGTCGGCCGGCCCCAAAGCTTCGCGCCCCAAGAGCTGTCAACAGGGCACTACGACTCGCCCATCGACAACCGCCAATCCTTCCACAGCGCTCCACCCGGCGCTCCCCCAGCAGGACAGGAGTACCCTTACCCTCCCACGCAGCCACAATCCCAACCCCCAGGCTACCCACCCCAATCGACCGCACCCCCTCAGAACCCCTACGAACACATCACCTCCCCGCCGCCACAGTCGCACGACCAACAACCTCCGCAAGGAGACCCATACGCCCCCGCCCCGCAGCAGAATCAGTACGGATACCCTCCGCAACAGCAGCCGTCGCAGCCTGGCTACGCCCCCCCTGCGCCGCCGGGCGGGACGGGTAGTCCGCAGCCGCAGGGCCAGGCGTATCTGCCGTACAGACCTGGTGGGCAGGCGCCGGTGGCAGGTGGTAGTGGTGGGGAGGAAGGGTTTTATAGGTGAGAATGGTGATGGGTGGACGTGGAGGAGTTGACGGGGGGTAAAAGATACCAATACAGTGAATGAACAGTGGACATGTAGACGAGCATAGCATAAGCCTAAATATTGCATTTTCTCTCTCTTTTCATCTTTTCTGCATCTGTACGCTATAAGTCGCTGTAAGTATCCCCGTACCCTAGAGCAAAGCAAGACGTATATATCTTCTACACTATACTGTACCTACCTAACAGACAGTTATTAACCACACTACCAAACAAAATAAAAACATAACACAGAAGAAGAAATTCCACAAACACCAACACAAACACCAACACCATCAAAACTAACCCCGCTGTAGCTGTAAACCCACTAACATATTGGATCAGTATGGAAGTAAGTGCTTACTTAACATCCAGACCGCATAGATCTAGTTGATTTAATTGCATGTGATTTGCGTCTAGTAGATTTAGGTTTGTTAGATTAAGTCTGCGTTCTTGGCTGGGTGAGGAGATGATAAGGAATAGGGAGAAGTGGTGGTTCTGTTCTATTGTGTTTGAATGCTGGTTTTCTGGTGGTCAAGAGTGTGGAGGTGCTGGGTTGGGTTTCTTTGACGGTGGGGGTGCTGCTGGTTGGGAGAGGAAGAGGGGGTGGGAAGGTAGGTAGTGAGTGAGTGGATGGGTAGGTGGATGAGTGTGGATGTGAATATTTCTTCTTCTTCTTCTTCTTCTTCTCCCACCAAGCCCCCTCTCCACTCCCGAACTCAAACCCTACCAAGCCCCCCCACTCTTCTCCACCCCCACAACCAGCCCAGCAAACCACCCACATCCCTAACACCAGCACCCGCAGCGTATAATCCCAGCAATGCAACCACAATCCCATCCCACCGTACCTCGCCTAACTCCTACTTACAAACTTACCTACTTACAAACTCCACTCCATTTACTAACCACTCCAAAGCTACACTACCTGCACGGAACGTGACTTTGCGTCCTGAAAAAGAAGAGAGGAGGAGGGGTCTGCTGTGTAGTTGGTAGATATTCTGTTGGTAGATATTTGGTCGGTTGATCGAGCACTAAGACATTGGCTATGGCTGAGTACTGGTACTGGGCTCGAGTGGTTGTCTAGTCACTTGCTCTGATGATGTTAATGGCTACCATGACGACGACGACGACGACGACGACGACAACGGCAACAACAGTGGCAACAACAGCGGAGACAAAAAGGCGACAAAGATTTTTTAAAACAACAGGTCAAACTTTTGGTATTTCCATGTTAATATGAGAATCCCCAGATTTCGTTCCTTTTTGGAATCCCTGGCTTAGATAGATATCCATATCCGTATCGCGAAAAAAGAGATCAAATCATCAAATTGGTGCTCAAATCGCTCCTCCCATGCTATATAAACCAACACGAAACGAACCACATCACTCGTCACGACGGCCGCGACCACCATTGCCGCCCTTGGAGATGATGTCCAGGATTAGCTGGCGCGCCTGCTCGCATCCTTCCCTCGTGCCGGTGATCTCAATGGCCTCGTCCTTGGCCTGATCGCGGGGAACCTGGATCTTGGTCCCGGTCTCCTTGCGGAGGTTGTTGATTGTGCTGCCGCCGGAGCCGACGACGAGCCTGTAGCTGCGCGGGTCGGGCAGGATCAGGAAGCCGGTGGACGAGGGCTTGGACGCGGCCTTGATGGCTTCCTCAAGCTGCTGGCGCGCCTTGGGGATGTTCTCGGATGGGCCGCGGAGGATCCAGGGGATGGTGGCGTCGGTGTCGGTGCCCTCCTCGACGGCGTTGTTGTCGACAATCTCCCAGGAGTGCTCGTCTGCGCCAGTGGTGGCGTCGTCGGTGATCAAGGGGAGAGCACCGTTAGCGCCCTTCCTTGCCTTGCCAGCCTCGGTCTGAGCAGGCTTGGGAGGAGGCTGCTGGTTGCCGTGGTCGACGGTGATCTTCTGGTTGTTGCGCAGGCGGCGGAAGAACTGGCCGTTGTCGGAGATGATGTGGTGGAGATGGCGAGGGACCTCGACCGTCTCACCCTCCTGACCCTTGACAAGCTCGAGGATGTGCGCCTTGGCCTTCTCAACGGCCGAGGGCTCACCTGCGATCTTGACTTGGCTACGCGCAGCACCTTGTGTGGTCTGCTTGGGGATGTCAAGCTGAACGCTGAACTGCGACTCGAGTGAGCGGCGAGTCTCGCCACCACGGCCGATCAACAGGCGGTGCTTGTCAGGGGAGACCTCGAGGATCTCGGTGGTCTGGTTCTCAAGAGCCGAGACCTGGGCCTTGATGGCGGCAACGATCTTCTCGACTACGCTCTTGGGACCCTCAATCTTGATGGTGCTGGAGTCGCCATCAGTGTCCTGCTTGGGGAAGCGGACCATGCGAGCGAGATCGCGGGAGTTGTCAGGTCCACCTGCAGATGTGACAATCTGGCGGATGTTGGAACCCTGGCCACCGATAAGGTTACGGTGAAGCTTGCGGTCAACGTCGAGGGTCTCAGTGACAGTGTCGTCAAAGACCTTGACGCGCTCCTGGAGGATCTTCTTGGCCTCCTGGACCTGCTGCTTGGTACCCTTGATCTTGATCTCAGCACGGCCAGAAGGATCAGCGCCCTCACGAGCACCAGGAACATCGATCTGGGCACCGGTGGTGAGGCGGAGATTCTCCATCTCGCGACCACCCGAGCCGATCAGCTGAGGAATCTGGTTCTGAGCGACAGAGATGGTTTCCACGTTGGAGTTGTCAACAATGTACTGGAGAAGACTGAGGATCTCGTCACGAGCCTCATCTGCACCCTTCTTGGGTCCTCGGACGATGACCTCGTCAGGGCTCTGACCACCCTTGGTGTTGCGCTGTGATGTTGCGTCGGCATCATCATCGTTCTTCGCCCTCCTGGGGAAGTTGACACGAACGCCGTAGCGGGTCTGCAGACGCTCAACCTGCTTGCCACCAGCGCCAATAAGCTCGCGGTGGTACTGTGGCTTGATCTTGAGGACGTGAGAAGACTCATCCTCGAGCTTCTTAGCCATGCTGAGAATCTCCTTCTTGCAGGCCTCGGCCTTTTGCGAAGGGCCCTTGAGTGTGACCTTGCCGTCGTCGATCTGGACATCAACATCGAACTTCTGGCGCAGCTTCTGGATGTTCTCGCCGCCCTTGCCAACGAGGTGGCTGGCGTACTTCTGGGGGTAGTCGAAGGTGGTGATGTGGCCACGCTCGAGCTCGTCCTTCTCGGCCTGCTCGATGAAAGCCAGGATCTTGGCGTTCAAGTCGTCCACAGCGTTCGAAGGTCCGCGGATGGCGAAGCTGTCCTTGGAGCGGTCGGCAGCCTCGGGTCGTCGTCCACCAAACAGGACCTGGACGGGAACCTGGTCGTGTGCAAGACCTTGCTGCTCCTCGTTGACGAACTGCTCAATCTTGCGGTGGAACTTCTGGCTAGCCTCAAGGTCACGAGACGCGATCTGGGGCTGGTTCTTGGTGAGACGGTGGATCAGCTCCGAAGCCTCCTGGAGAGCCTTCTTGTAGGCGTTAATCTCCTCGCTCTGGGGCTTGCCACGGGGGATGGAGTAGTCCTCGTAGGGGTCACGGCTCTCGTACACAAGGATGAGCTCGGGCGACTCCTCCTGTTCGTCGGGGAAGACAATGTGCACACCGGTGTCCTGGCGGATCTGGGGAGCAGGGCGCTGACGCAGGAAGGAGTGGTAGAAGGGGTCCACGTTGACGGTGGAGAACCTGCTGGGAGGGTGAGCACCAAAGACATTCATGACATCGCCACGAGCCTTCATGCTGTTCTTGCCATCCCGCGCGTAAATCTCATAGCCGGTCGGGCCGTCGCGGTCTGTGGGGGCGACAATGCTGGCCTCGTGTAGGCGCTCCAGCTCGGCGAGTGCCTTGCGCTGGCGCAGGTAGCGGGTCAGGTTGTGGGCGTGCGCCTGCGCGTTGGGTCCGCGGTGCTCACGGGCGGCGTCAGCGGTGGCCATGGTCATGCTGGCGGCAAGGTCCTCGAGCTTGTTGATACCCTGCTCGATCTTGTCAGGTGGTCCAACGATGTACACGGTCTCGCTGTCGTCCGAGTTGGGAGGCAGGACAAGACTGCAGCCAGTCTCCTCGAGGAAATCGTGGAGAGAGCCACCGCGGTCGCCAACAAGGAACTGGTGTCGGCCACGCTCGATGGAGCGCTGGTCAACGGCCAATCGCTGGCGGAGCTGCTGCACACGGCGCTCGAGCTCAGCCTGGACCTGTTGCGCAGCGACGCGCTCACCAGAGATGCGGATGGGGAAGTCGGCCTGAGGAACAAAGTTGCCTGGCTGGTTGCGAGCATTCTGGGGAGGAGCCTGCGACTGCCAGGTGTAGTACTCGGGGATCTTGATGTCGATATCCTTGCCCTGTGCGAGCCTGTCGGTGTGGATGTTCTGAGGACCAGCGAGGAAGGGGTAGAACTCGGCGGGGATGTCCTTCAGGCGCAGGTTGACGGTCGAGGTGCGCTCGTTGACAATGGCGTCGATCTCGCGACGCGCCATCTCGGCGGTCAAGGCGTTGCCCTCGATGTGAACGTTGACAACGGTGTCCTCGTCTTCGCCAGCCTCAGCCTTGGGGACCTGGATGCGGGCGCCAGTGCGCTTGCTGATCTCCTGGATCTTGGATCCCTGACGACCGATGATGTGGGCGCGGACCGAGGCAGGGACGGGGACGTCGACAGATTGCTGTTGCTCGTTAGTAGTGTTTCACAGATTCGAGGGGTTGCAAACATACCTTGCTTCCCACCTCGTTGGCAATCTCCTTGAGCGACTCCCTCACAGCGTCAACAGGACCGGTGGACTCGAAGATGATCTGGCCGTGGGGGCCGGTCTTCTGCTCGAGCCTGGCCTTGGAGCGCCTGTTGATGTCGCGGATGATCTCGGCGACGGGCTTCTTGAGCTGTTGGCGCGGTGTCAACTGGGCGGTCGAGAAGGAGATGCGCTCCGTGTGCTTGCCAGGGAGGTTCATCGAGGCGACGGCGGGACCGCGGATGGCAGGGCCGGAGGGGGTCGAGGCGGCGTTGCTGCCATTGGTGCCGTTGGAGGTGACGGCAGCGGGCTTCTTGCCCCAGGTGGGGACAGGAGCCTGGCCGCGGGGCTTGACGGGGCCGAGAGCTGGGAAGGCCTCCTCGGACTGGGTGTTGAGGGCGGGCTTCTTGGGGGCAGGGGCCGGCTCCTCAGCTTTCTGCTTGCCGGCGGCCTTGTCGCTCAGAGGGGCGTCGGTAGCGGCGGGCTTGGAGGCAGCTGAGGGCACCGGGTGAGCGACGTCCTCCTCATCGGGGACATCCTCGACGGTGACGTGGTGGTCGTTGTTCTCGTGCTGTTCCATCAGCTGCTGCGCGGGGGTCAGACCCTCGTTGGCAGAGCTGGCAACTGCTTCGGATGCCATGTTTCAGAATAAACCGTGTCGAGTGGACCAAAGGGTGTATTGCGTGGACGGTGGGTGGAGTAGCTTAGCTGAGCGAAGCCACTTTGAGGGTCGGGGGTTGCTAGATTGGACGGTGGATCTATGAGTGAAGTGTCAGAGAGAGAAGGGGAGTGAAAATAGGTGGAGGGGACAGGAAGAGGACAAATATCGGTGTGAGCTCCAAAAAGTGGTGAACCAAGGATCCAGAAGGCTACCGCTACGAACAGCCAACGAACAGCCAACGAACAGCCAACGACCAAGCCTCGCAATCACGCAGCCCGCACCGTCAAGAAAAAGAAAAGAAGCAACCTGAGAAACACTTACCAGGGGGAACGGAGCAATTGGCAAGCAAAAAGACTCCTTCAATCGCAATGTCGACTGACAGATGAGGTTATGGCGAGAGCTGCGGTAAAGGTGGCCGCCGTCCCTTGGGGGAATTGTGGGGACCCTAGCCGGCCTAGAGCTGGAAAGGTGCAAATGACTCGCGCAGCCGCAGCCATGGAACCTTCTACCGCCACAACCTTCTTTTCTCTCTATCTTTCGATGTTTTTGAGGTGACGTCTGGCGAGGAGCTTCTGTGCGTTTCTGTGATTTCTTCTTGGAGGAGTCGTGCGTTCCTTGATCGTTAGTGCTGGTTTTGCTGTAATTACAGCATCAAGCTCTCCTACATCTTGATTCAACGTAGCGAATGCAAAGCATATGAGTACTCTATATATAATCAAAGCAGAACGGCAGTCCTCTTATCCATCAAATACCAACTAGCTTTATACGAAGAAAAACATCGTTCCACGAGAATCTCCCAAACGCTAACAAACACACACAAGAAGCACACGATCGATAGCACATAAACCTACACTGCACCTCCACCTGCTCACCCATCACGTCATCACCACCTACCTCTTCTCCATAGACAATCCCACAGTGACCCACTCAACCGCTCATACACGCCAAGCGTAGCATCACTCGGCTCAATATAATGCATTCAACCAGCTTCAGATCCAGCGTGAGGATGGAGATACGCGGCGGTAAACGCTGCTAAAGCCAGGAGTGCGAATGTGAGACGTGGCATGGTGGGTTGTTTGTATGAGAGGAGTATGTTGGGGCTGAGTTAAGGGATGTTGATGAGGTTGTTGAAGGGTTTAGGAAATATACACACCAAGCCCTCGTACGTGCGAGGACAGTGGAATGCCACCACATCCATCCACCCACCAGCGAAGATCGCCAGCAAAGCCGGGATTGCTATAGCTAGAGCGATCAGCAAGCCACTGTACAGAGTCTGGTGTTGGGTGTTGGTCTGCCTTCTTCGTGAGTGATGGTGGTTCTGGTGTGGATCGAAGAGCTCGGGATATGAATTGGTTGTAGCTAAGGGTGATGAATGCATAGGAATGAGGCGTTGTGGTGAGGGGAAAGACGATCGGGCCATTGAAGAGGATAGGGACTCGAGAGTGAGGATAAGCTTCGAGGCAAGCTTGAGAGCAGAGGGCACAACGCTTTGGGGATCAGAGCCTCCCTCATGCGGGGCACACGGGTTGCTGCATTTACTGTACTTCTAGCCGCGTGCGGCTTTGTCGTAAATTCCATGATGAATGCACCTCACGCTCACCGCCTCGCACCACCACCAATGTCTTGCCCCAGCCTGTACCCGCTAATCTTCTCCCACTCAATCTTCTGCCTCGTGATTGGCAACTGTCTCCTGAGGCTCTTGAACGCGCCCTCGCTCAAACTGCCAAAGGCCTTGTTCAGATCCTCCTGGTACTTCTTCTCGACGGTTGCAATCTGCCTCACCACCTCGCTCGCGCTGGCGCCAGAGCTCACATTCAGGCTGACATCCTTGTTGGTGAGCAAGCGTACGTTGCCGTCTTCGTAGTAGTGGACATCGACCTTGATTGCGCCGGTCAGGCTGCCGCTCGAAGGGTTGTAGAAGTAGGACGAGCGCCAGCGGCCGTTCCAGTAGTTTGAGGGCGAGTACTTGTTCGCGACCGTCACGAGGGCGAGCTGCGAGTCGTCTTCAATGGGAAAGACGCCGTGCGAGGACTTGGGGTAGTGTTCAGAGGTGTGGGTTCCAAGGCTCTTAACGAGACCCTTGCTATTGCGCGTCAGCGTTCGACATGTCTAAGTATTGGGTCTGCTTCTCATGCTTACACCAGATCCTCGTGTTGGCTCTCCACTACGTAGCTCTGCACTGCGCTAGCCTTTTGTGTTGCATGGTCGAAGTCAAAGGAACTCTGTGTCTCGACATCGTAGTAGCGTCCTTCGCCGAGGGAGTTGTAAGGGCTAACGAGGATCTCGGTGCTGCCGCCGGGGAGCTTCGTTGTGGTGAATTGCTCCTCGTTGTACTTTTCGTACGCAGGCGCAAGCTCCGTCTCGACGTTGCCGTCGCCGAGGATCGACTTGATTGCTTTGCTGACGTCCGCAAGCTGCGCCGTGTTAGCATCGCCGTTCACAGGTGGGGCGGAGGGAAGCGCACCTCGCCAGGAGGTGCAGACTCCACGAAAGAGCCGAGGGCTGACGATCTTGACATCCTGGTGTTTCGGCGAGCCAAGGACAGTCTGTGGATGTGCTGTTGGGGTGCAATGGGAAGGAGGCGCGAGCTGTCGGGGGTGTTGCGGAGTGGAAGTGCTGCTACGGGCCAAGTTCGCGATCGAGGGGTCCAAACATGGAGCCGCAAGAGCACTAACTGAGGATGGTATTTCACCCACTCAATACATATGAAGATAATGCCTGCTAATTCAAGTTCACGGGTATATGTGCTATGCAACAAGCGTGCAGACGTGCAACTCTCCAAAATGCAAATACTGATATCCCATCCTGAACGCCGCGCTGGATCATAGTGCCGGAAGGAAGTAACGCCATTACAAAAACAAGTAACACGGCAGCCTACTCAATGCTCATTTTCATCAGCCCGTCGCTGGTGTCGGTCATGCCTTGCAAGCCGACACGCTTGGGGCCCAATGTGGGTGTCATGCTCATGCTGCCTCCACTGTTCGACCGCTCGCCGTTGGATTGTCCGCTGATAGATGGCTCACGACTCGCTTTAGTCGTCGTTCCCCACAGACTGCCATCACGCTGGCCTGGTGACTGTGAGATGACAGGGCTGTTGTGTACACTAAGGCCAGGCGACACGGCACGTCGCTTCAAGGAATGCTCGTCGAAGTCGTCGTCGCGCCGGCGCTTGTTCGACTTCTTGAGCCCCTCGGCAGCGGTCGGTGGACACATCGACTGCGGTGTTGACGCTCGAGATGCCCAGCCAAGATTGACGCTCTGGTCGGGCGCTGGCATGCCACTGCCGTTGTTCGAAGAGATAATGGGCGAGTCCATGTTCATATCCTCGCTCATGGCTGACGACTCTGCGCGATTGAACGAGGAAGGTGGTGGTGGGGTCTGCGCCAGGCGTTGGTTCCAGAAATCCGTGCCGACAGAGTTGCGGCCTGTGTTCAAGGAGCCAAATGTACCAAATAATCCTTTGGTAGTCGAACCATCCAGGCACATGCTCCCTTCGCTTTCCTCCTCAGGAACTCCCTCCAAAGGGCCATCTAAGCCAGGCACAGTGGGCAGAAGGCTGGGAGATGACTGTGCTGTAACAGACGGTCGCTCCAAGTCTGTATCGCCTTCTCTCACCTGTCGAATGATCTCAGCTTCGCGCCGCGTCTCGCTGTCGACAGGAGCCGACTCGTCGAAAAGCTCAGCCTTGATACGACCAAACTGCCTGGACTTTGGCTGTGCTCTGTCAGCATATCATTCACACTACCGAATTGAGCAACTCACCAGCAAATTACCCCTACGTGTTACTACGCGTCGTATAACGCCAGGTGTTTGAGGCATTGCGATAGCTTCGTCGCCGCTGTCGTTACCGGAAGAAAGATGGAGATCATTTGTGAAGAGTGAGAGGCTCTCTCGGCGAGACCCTTCCCTGCGCAACACGGCTTCTCTGGAAAAGTAGCCTTCACCTTTACTATTCGGTGGCGATGCAGCGCCGCCAGGGCTTGCCATTGAGCTGTGGCCACTTGCAGAGCTTGAGCTTTTCCGACTCCTACCTTTGCGCAGCCTTGCTCTCTGTATGCTCATGAAGTTGGGCACTCCACTAGGCGAGAACATATTCGCGAAAGGACTGTTGTTGATGGCCGCACCTCCGTGATAGGCATTGCTTGTCTTTGCAGCCTGCGGGGTCATGATCATGGGATCATCGGTGTCGTCAGGGTCCAAAGGGTCGAGTTCGTCCGAGGAACTGCTCGAGTCGTCGGATCCCAGCATGTTCATGCTGCCTACTGAGCTCGAGGGAGCCGTTCTACCGCCGATGCTCCAAGCACCGTGCAAGTTGATGTTGGGCGAATCCATTATCATCGAGTTGGCGCGCGGCTTGCTCGAAGGGATCTTGATACCCTTCTGCGTGATCGTCGGAGAGGAGTCGGGCGATGACTGGTCAGGCAGCGTCGAGTGGTGGAGGTGGGTGCAGGCCCTCGAGAACTCGGCGCCTCGTGAATGTCGAGGCAGCAACGACGCAGGGGAAGCGTACGTGTTGTGAGCGTCTAGTTGCGGTGACAGAGGCACACGCGCGGCGAAGTGTGCAGGACTGGGCATGGGCGACTCCCGCAGGGGCATCTGCAGTGAAAGGCCTCGCGAGAAAAAGTCAGGGCGCCGTGGAGTACTGGGGCTGGCAACAATCGTGTGGTCATCCTTGGACGCCCTGGTTGGCTCGCGAAACTTGGGCGAAGGTTCCAATTGCGGTGTGCTGTCAGATAGAGAACGCGTTTTAGACTTTGGTGGTGTCTGCATTGGCTGCGGCTCACGCATCGCGCCTTCTTCGCGTCGGAGGCTATCAGTCAACATGGTGTCGATTGCTGAGATGGAACAAATGACCGTTGGGTGTCAACATATCCGCCGGGGACCTTGGAAAGACTGTAGGTTTCGCGATATTGTTTTTCATGATGAACCACGGGCTTTGAGGGAACGTTGGGGTGCATGAAGCGGGGCGGGAGCTCAATCTCACGTGGCAAGCGCGATTATGTCACGGTCACGGCTCCTATCATGGATGAGCGAGACTCCATCAACGCAACCTCGCTAAATCCTCCATGTCGTGGAAGCTATACCTGATACCTGCGTTTGAAACAAAATGTTGCGCCATTTTCAGCTACACAGCTCCGACATTTCAAGCTTCGATAATTGCTGTTGCTTAGATCGTTTACAGAGTGTGTGACATGCCATCTACATCACACCGACCCCTGACAAACTTTTCGACATCATGGCCTTCACGAACTAATGATGCCTTCCACCCACTGGACATCGTCCCAAGTTGCCTCCCACACATTGAACACGGTCATGATCCAGTCCTTTCCATCGCGCTTCAATGTACCTATGCATCGGCAAATCCTGCCTTGTTGCAGTAGACGTGCGCTGTCATACTCAAACAACTGAACAGACTTCCATATCGCGGCACCGTAAACACCTTGGATATATGGCGGTTTGGCGTGGAATAGGTCGCAAAATGTGAACTGTTGCTGCAAATCATTCCGTTCAGAATGGAGTACCCTTGCGTACAGTTCGATGAGGATGTTATTGCAATTCTTGTTCGCTTGACAGCTTTGGTTGATGGCTTCGCCAACACGGAAACAAGTCTTCAGCACAGTTTGAGACGACAATCCGATGATGGGCGAGCGATCACGAACTGCAGCAGGGAAGGCTGGCCTGATGATACGCTTGCGAGCATCATCGTCCATTGCTGCATGTAGTCGAGTTGTCAGGGTGACTGGCAATACAAACTTTCTCAGTGAGCTACTGGCTTCTTCGCGGAGAGTAACAGTATCATCTGCAGAAGCGCTAAGAGTCTGTGTCACCGATAGATGTCCGTTCACGATGTCAGTCTTGGTAAATGAACTCGACTGCATCTCGAAGCTGCTCGGATCATCGACAATATTTGTTGAATCGATAAGGTCGTCGTCCATGAGGCCATCATCATCGAAGTTGTCGTCGCTGATTGGTGAGCCCGCATGCTGAGTTAATCTTGACTTGGAAAGCGGGTGTGCTGGGTTGCTGGTAGAGTGATGATTGATTTCAAAATCGAAGCATAGCTGATCCCAATCAGTGTCCTCGTCCGGGGAGACAACAGGAAATACACGAGAAGTCTCCCCTGGTGGAACATGACTCGTCCTCACAATGATTTTACCAGAGGGTCGCCCTTGGCAAGCTGAATGGGTATGCTGAATTGCTGGGGCAATTGCTTCAAGACCGGCTGTGGAATCAAGCGTTGGAAGGTGTTCTTCAGTTGACCCATCCAGCTTGTGAGGTACGGACGGACTCGAGTGCTCAATCACGCAAAGATTCTCAGAGGTAAGTTTCTGTCTCAACGCTTTCCCGCTCTTTGTGTTTGTCTTCTTTCTTACGTGAGTCTTATCACCATCCTGCCGCGCTTGACGCTTTCGCAAGGGCTGTGGAGGATGATCATCCGGTGTTGGGGCATATGTTGCCAGATGCGTAGGCTCTGCCAGGTCACCTAAACCGAGATATGATGCTACAGTCGGGTTCCTGCGTCGACTTGACTTGCCTGTAGTGCGTAGCTTGTGGTCCCGCTGTGGTGCAGCAACTGCCGATAATTGTGGAACTGGTACGCGTTGCAGGCAACGCTGGTTGATAGCAGTGAAGCCTGAAGACGATGAGGTTTGTGCACATTCTCTGTACAGCGGGTGTCAGTGCATAGTCTAGGTAGGAGCAATGGGCGTTGGAGATTGATGAGTCGACGCGTGGTTTGGACTTCTCACGCGACTTCACCAGCACCAACGTCTCTCGTTGCCTCTGAGTCCCAGCCATGGTATAACACATTCGCCGTGTTGTTGACTTCCATCGGCGACGTATACAGCGCGAATAAATCAGCAGGGAATGAAATGCCGATCAATGTTGGGCGAGAGGAATGTGTACCCGCGTGAGGCTGTGTCGCATGAACAGCCCCCACCACTAGCGCGGGGCATCTCGGAGCTTCAGATCAAGGCAGCTCCATTCACTGCTTCACTGGGCAGGCTGCATACAATCTCACACTCACCTTTGTTCTACACCACCTGTACACCGTCTAGGAGCCTTTGGAGTTCCTGCTGATACACTCGAACGACCTCGGTGTCGAGCGCGGCGCTATTTCTGCCTTCTGTAACGCCGGCTCCCAGCGGCCATCCCTCAACGTTGGTCCTGAATCAGACATCTGACATCAAAACGTCTTCTTTCCTACGGCAGATCCCCATTTGGCCAAACGAAACAGCACTGTTCGTTCCAGGCGATTAGCATATAGCTTCGGCGTCCAAATATAGCTGGTGCTGGTGGGTATAGCCTCGAACCAAGAGCCTTTCAACATGCCAGTAAGTCAGAACTCTCAGATGCGCGGCTGTATAAAATGTCTCTTCAGACCCTGTGTTTCAACGAAACAAGAAGCAAAACTCGTCTTTTGTATCTCCCTTCCCAACCTTTATCAGTGCCGATCTCCTTTGTTATGGACTCTGGGTTCCTTAGCCTTGGTTGCGAGCCGCTTCTGGAGGGCAAAGCACTCTGTCGCGTGACCTCGGTGGATTCAAAATCTTTCTGCGAATTTCAGGTGCCGCCCTCGTACCGTCAGAGCGTTGTCATTTGGGATCTACCTAAGGCCAAATATCCTCGAAAACCACTCCATCATCACAAAACGCCCGATGCCTATGCAAACCTACCCATCTTCGAGAACCCTTGTCCACTCTGTTTCTTCAAACACTGTCGCAAAGTACTAAAGTCGTGGATTGATGATAGGCGAAACCTTTCTCGGCTGTTACGGTCCAGGTCGACCGATTGACAAGTGAACAATACGAGGAGAATGTAAGCCAGGCAACTTAAAAATCCCGATCTAATGGACTAACGATTGCAGGACATTGGTGGCGTCGTCGACCTTATCGAAGTCATTCGAATCCAGTCAACCGGCCCTACAGAAGCAGCTCGAGCTTTACGGAAGAAGCTGTACGTCATCAAGATTCTGCATGCAACAGGGAACTAATAGCATACCAGAAAGTATGGAGATGCACATCGCCAGATTCGTGCGTTGGTCATACTTGACGCTTTGATTCAAAATGCAGGTTCCAGATTCCAAAAAGCTTTCGCGGACGAGCCCCTTTTGGAACGTTTACGCATCTTAGCGCGTGACGAAACGGTCGACGTTGATGTTCGCAAGCGAGTGAACGTTCTCTTCCGGCAGTGGGCGGTCGCATACAAGGGCACGCCTGGTTTAGAGCGCATTGCAGCCCTGCATAAGGAGCTTCCTCGCAAAAGCCGACCTCAGCCGCAGCAATCACGAATCATCCGCGAACAAGATGCAGAAGCAGCCCGCGAACGTGAAGAACACTCGCCGCCACCTACACCTCAGCCTCGGAGACCTGACCCTCCACACACGTCTTCGTCATCAAGTAGACCTGTGGCACTAGGTTCCACCACATCCTCCGGCGGCTCCTCGTTGTTCAGTAGAAGCAAGAAGGACAAGAAGACACCGAAAGGACAGAAGTTCAATCTCGAGAGAGAGAAGGGCCAGATGCTCGAAACGATGGCGTCGGCCAATGTCGCTAGCGCAAATCTGTTGAACGGGCTGCAGCTTATCAATCGAGAACAGCAGCGTGTCAGCGAGAATCCAGAGGTCATGAAGCGTTTTGAGACCTGCAAGCAGCTCCGCCGTCAGATTTTGCGTTACATCCATCTTGTTGAGTCTGAGCAGTACATTGGTGGTCTGCTGAATGCGAACGATGAGCTTGTGAAAGGGCTCATGGCTTTCGAGATCATGGACAAGAGCATAGACGATGATGATAGCGACAGTGAGGATGAGTCCGACATCGCTCAGGCTAAACTGGCCAGCTTGAAGATGCAGGAAGAGGCTCCTCCCGCGAAGCCACCCAGGCCAATGAGCATCCCTATGCCTCCTGCGGCTCCTGCTCCTACAGCAAGTAAGCAACGCGCTCAACCGGATAGTGAACCAGAAGATGATGACGATCCGTTCGGGGATAGCAATGGTAAGTTCCCTTGAGCCTCCCTCAGACATCGTACTGATACTGTGTATAGCTGTTGCAACGCCATGGGCTGAAAAAAAGGAACCGAATTGGCGAGATGTATGATTCTTGCAGAATTGCAGGAATAGTCAACACGAGAGCTCAGCAACTTGCTATGTCAGAGATGTCCCCTAAGCTGTGGAAGTCCATCATATGTAATAGCGCATGAATAGGGTAGATTAAACAACTTCAACACTGAGCGGGTAATTCCTCTATGTGCAAATCCAATGGTAGTCGAATTAGATTATGATGCCGTTTTTCGCTCCAGATGCCCAACTGCGCCACAAGCGCTTGCACCGCCCGCAAGTGAGACGTCATCCGCGACACGCCCCAGCTGTTATAGGTTAGCGCTTTCGGGCGTAAGCAGGGCTCGAGAACGGTCCCTACGCAATCATAAATCACCCTCTCCTGGCGACAGCCTTTGCTTTCCCATTCTGTAACCTACGTCTTATCTACACTTTGCGCGCAGCTGGTATTGTTACCTCTAGAACGTGGCCCTTGTGAGAGTCGACTGACTTCGTTACAGCAGTACTTTATTTCGCGTACCCAAATCCAACACCCCTTGGAATCGCCTTACTCTACTCCTCGCATACACTCAAGTCGCTCCACGAACAAGCTCGAAACTCTTTCTGGACACTCTACAAAAATGCCTGCGTCCACCATCTCCTCGGCTGCCGGCTCTGTCGTCAAGCCCCAGCCCGGCAAGTGCAGCTGCCTCTCGACCGACGACTGCTCGTGCTGCTGCATCCCGTGCACAGTCATGTAAATCCGCAGTAGACCGCTGGAACCACCCACACCTACGGCGCGATGACGACGACACGACATATCTGTTTGTGGAATTGCGAAGTTTCGAATAAGCACATACTACTTTGGCTGGAGTTTTGAGGACATTCTACTGGGGCGCACAATTGCAGGTAGCGTACTAGGGCTGAATCATACCATTGCTACGGCATGGAGTACCAGAGTGAATTAAGCATTTGTTGATCTTTCATCTTATTCGAATGGTTGTTCATACTCAAAATCTTGCCGCTGTCATGCCTCGCAAGTTCGCCCTACCACCAATCTGCCTTGTGTGTATTGGTGTACTTGCTGTGATTGCATTCTTGAGGGCGGGCGTATGCAAGCGCGTGCTGGCGCTGACACGACTTGAGCATCTTCACACGAGCCGTCCATACCACAAGAAGTACACGAGGGCGAGTGGTACACTAAGCAATGCATATTCGCCAGTTCGTATCAGAAAAGCGCTGACAGCAAGCCACTTCCACTCAGTCGTCTAACGTTCGATTTTCCCATTCGTCGAAGCATCGCATTACAGACAGCATTAACAAACCATCACGATGGAGTTGAGTGAGGTGTGGACGAGTGTTGAGCAGTTGCTACCATATATCATGGTAGTTGGCGAGTTGATGATTGTGAGCGGCAAGTGGGGCATTGGAGGAAAGGTGTGGGCAGGAGTAGTGGTTGGGAGAAGGATGATTTAGTTGTAGAGAGGAAGGAGGAGAAGAGCAGAACGATGAGGGTTTTGGTTTGGCGAGAGACACCAGGGAAGTATATGGGAACTGGCGAAAAATACACACATCCTCCACGGTGTCAGTATTCTGCTGTGATTGGGTCCTTCGTGATGAGGGAAATGGTAGACCAGTGTGGAAACTAAGCAGTAATACTACTTTCTCAGCTGTTTAGGTCGCCGCGGTCGAGGAAACGAAAGCAAAGCGGCTGTGAGCAACACGATAATGGGTTTACCAGACATACTAAGTCATGGTACTCGTAGGTCGCGACCGTAAGCATGGATCTCTTGTCCCTTACAGGTCCATATGTTGTAAAAATTATCTAGCAGGTGATGAAATGGCTGTTCGCAAAGCACTCCACATCCCGAGTCTCAGACCAGAATGAAAATGGACCAACTTTGGTTTCAATTAACTACACTTTCGACAACTACAGTCTCGGCAACAAGTAAACTGCCGAATCAAGGCTCCGTTCTTGTTCTCTCAGAGGCTTCATTTGATCAAGTGTTGTTGTAGTCGGTGAGCACATCTCGGCCGCGGGCGGGTACACGTTCTCTTATCGCCTGGCAGACATCAACCGCGCATCAGCATCGACACCGCCTCGATGTGCGCACCGTCCCGGCTGGTCTTTTGCATATGTTCGTGAAGCCCTAACGAATGAGAGTTGAGGAAGGTATGCACGTCATTCAGGAACAACCTTTGTGTGGCCAACGGAGAAACAATCACCGTGGCCGGAGCGTGGATGGAAGTGCAATGAGATCAGTGTGCCTTAAGCCGAGGGGCATCATCGATTCAATGCTATATTGTAAATGCTCGATGATGAGATGTAGCGTAGTAGATGCGCGGCTGGTCAACAAAGATCGTGAGAACGACTGGGGTCATAGTCCACAATGATATGCGCACTTCTGGGCTATTGTTAAATCTCACGTGAGAGTTCAAACTAACTGTCAGATTCTTTGGATGAGAGTGTTGTCACATTCTGTCATGGTGATGAAACCTTGGCTTCTGGTGTTGAGTATCAGGTCGGCCTGTTAGGCGGACATACGTCACTCTTGCTCAACCTCACTGGCTTCCAACCCTAACCGGATCCGCATGCATCACAGCCAACAACCAGGTCGGTCATGTGCCTGACGATCACATGGATGTTCAGCTCCATGTTACCGAACAGTCTCAGTCTCCGGTTCCAGGTAAAGGACTGCCATTAGAGGTCGAAATGCCCAGTGACACGCGACAGCACATCCTGTCACAAGCCAGGAGTCCATCACGTTTGGGCAACTGGATTGACAAGATAGTCAGCAAAAGATTCAACAAGCTTTATCCGATTGGGCCACGACCACCAATCCACGGTCAAGCTCACATTCTACTGGTTGTATTTCGCTGACTGCGTTGCATACCTACTGGTACCTCATCGCGCCAGCTTTCCCCGCATTTGAACAGCAGCAAGACCCCTCATCGAGGAACCGCTTGGTTGGATAGTACTACGCGTCTCAGGACAAACATTCCGTTTCTCCTGACATCTCCTTCATGAGAGTCCCGTCTTCTATATTTCTCGTGTTTATCATTGTCCATTGACTGCTTCTTCGTCCAAAACGTCGGAGTGCATATATTCACCCAGTCTAACCGCTTATCACCGCGCCCCACACCCCCATTCTTAGCGCGGCTCCAGCTCTCCGCACAGCGAACTGCATAGGTACGCACCTTCTCTCAACACCTGCTGTGCTGCGCATTGCGATCTGTCGCGGGTAGTATCGGACAAGAGATGGGACGTGCCGCACGTGGAAGCACGTACACGCACCTTGCAGCCCGGGGCTTGGATTTGCGCTCCGCCGTATAATGTAGCCGGCTAGCTTCCACGGCCGCGGCTGTTACACTACGACCGCGACGACCGCAACACCGCCTCGTCAGGCGCCGTGAGGCTCTGCCTGAGACTATGGAGTACCGGAAACTCGATCCGGAAACATGTTGTGCAAGATTCGAGATTTCCGGTGCTCGTGGATATATACTGGCATTTTCCGTTGCTGAACGTTTTCCGCAGCTCTCCATTGAACTTCGGCGATTCACATCTCTCCAGCACTTACTCTTGCATCTGCTTATCAGTCATTCTTCTGTCAATTGCCTGCCATTTGTCACTCGCATATTCACGACTGGGTGTTGGTGACCGACACTAACATGTCCACCACAGCCTCTACTCAAACCCTCAAGATGCCCGCCTCCCGCGCCCTCGAAAACGCAAAGCAAGGCTCTGAGACTATCCTCAAGGACGCATCTGAAACAATGTCGAAAGCGGCAGAGAACCCAAAGAAAGCGACAGCTGACCTTCTCCACACACCGTTCATGCGCGCAGCACTGCCCTTCATAAATGGCGGCCTTGCAGGCATGACGGCAACAAGTGTTATCCAGCCTGTCGACATGGTAAAAGTACGGCTGCAGCTTGCAGGCGAGGGCGTAAAGACAGGTCCCAAGCCTACACCTATTGGTGTACTCAAGGACATTGTCGCTTCAGGAAAGGTCATGGATTTGTACACTGGCCTCAGCGCAGGCCTGCTCAGACAAGCTGTCTACACCACCGCTCGCCTTGGTTTCTTCGACACATTCATGAAGCGCCTATCCGTGCGAGCAAAGGAGAATGGCACAACGGTCGGCTTTAAGGAACGCGCTGGCGCCGGACTGACAGCTGGTGGCCTCGCCGCTGTTGTTGGGAACCCAGCAGATCTTGCCCTCATCCGTATGCAGTCCGACGGCATGAAACCTGCCGCACAAAGAGCGAACTACACCTCAGTCATCGACGCGCTGACCAGGATCTCCAAACAAGAAGGCGTTCTGCGTCTATGGGCGGGTTGCTACCCAACAGTCGTCCGCGCCATGGCACTCAACTTCGGCCAACTCGCCTTCTTCTCAGAAGCCAAACAGCAACTCAAGAACACTAGTCTCTCATCTCGTAGCCAAACTCTGGCCGCCTCCGCCGTTGCCGGATTCTTCGCATCCTTCCTGTCCCTGCCCTTCGACTTCATGAAGACAAGACTTCAGAAGCAGACCCGCGCACCCGACGGCACACTACCTTACAAGGGCATGTTTGACTGCTTCCGCAAGGTCGCAAAGGAAGAGGGTCTTCTGCGTTTCTACCGCGGGTTCGGAACATACTACGTCCGCATCGCGCCACACGCGTAAGTTTAGCCTTGACTTGAAGACTTGATAGACCGAGCAGTGACTGACATTAAATAGCATGGTAACGCTCATCGTCGCCGACTACCTTGGCTTCATCACCAAGTAGATGAAGATACAGAATCTGTTGAAACGGCACGAAACAAAGCGACATGAAGAGAAATGACGAGTCGAGAGGAGACAGAGAGAGAGAGCAAGAGAGCGAGAGAGAAGGAACCAGATGATCTCAACGAATTACTGAGTTGATTACCCATACCTATACCTTTCCATATCTGCAAGCGCAGAAGGATCCTACCCAGGCGTCTGGTGTCGATTAAAGGGCAAGATATTCAGGTCGTTACTCGCCGACATGCAATGCGCATGTCCATAATGAAACATTTTTTAATAAGGGATCTTCACACTCGTGTCTTTGCTTGTTTCTGTGACGACATGGCAACAAGGTACTTTGCGCATTTCGATGGCCCGCAAGGAAGGCTCCACGGCTCAACGGAGCTGGTGCGGGTTCCTTCCGACCGTGTGCACGTGAGCCGCTGCGTGGTGTCAGGGGAGCGTAAGACGTATATGATAACGCCCTGTTAAGTGCTTGTTGAGCTCTGATGCAAAGTCGACTTTGGGCTAGTCACTGAAGAAGAAATGTTTGCATGTCAGTCTCGCTTTCAAGATCACATAAGTAACCCAAGATATGCTAGTAACATTTGAAACGCCGTGATAAAGTCCTGGGTATCTCAATTCATATGCTCTCGCCGCACATTCCCACCATCTCGGTCTTCTGCTTCCTACTCATCGTCTTCTTCGTCGCTAGGATCCCCTAGATCTTCAATAATGGAGCTCTGAGGCGGCTGTTGCGAAGAAGGAACCTGTATTTTCGAGTTGCCGTGTCCGCTCATCTGCGAGCTTGCTGGAGCTTGTACTTCGTCGTCATCCTCGGCATCGGAGTCTATTTGGCTCTCCTCCAGCTCGGCGCGCTGCATGCGTCTGATCTTTCTCACGAGGATGGGGTCGGAGCGGAGATCTTCAGCGGATAGGTGCTTTACGGTACATTAGTAGCGCTCTTGTATTGAGGGTTTCTTGAAGGGATCGAAAACAACATACCTGATCGCATCCGGGGATAGGGCAGGCTACGGATTTAGCTCCCCCTCTTCCGAAGTTCGAGTTGCTACGACGGATCATGTCAAGTATGGCGTTCTTCTCGAACGTGTGCGGGCACTTGTTACTTGTGTATGGCTCCTTGAACTGCTGGAATGTAATCGGGCACTTAGTACTGATGGTCGCCTTGTCCATAACAATGTCGTCGTCATCGTCATCAAAGGCGCCTCCACGAGTCTGTGTAACGCCCAAATGTGGCTCCCCGGTCTCTGTGAACCATGTATCTTCGTGCCCGAGCACTGGACCATCGTCCCCGTATCGAGCATCGTGCACGACTCGCTTAAAGTCGCGGTACTCGTTGTGTTTGGCATAGCGCGCGGTAAGGGAAAGAGAGGTGTAGTCGTTCTTCTTGCGCTCCATACGATCTGTGAACATCTCCACAGAGCCGGTGAGCACCGCACGGGAGCCGTCGAGCGGTGTTGGGCCAGGCGTTGGGCCCTCGGTCATCTGTATGTCTGCATCGGAACCTGCATCGCTGCCCTCTTCTGCCCTCTGCGTCTGTCTTCGCTGGGTCTGGCGCTGTGTCATCTGTGTTTCGTATTCTTCCTCGAGCTGCTTGGGCGCGTTCTGTCTGAGCCACTCGAGTGCGTCCTCGATTCGCTGTGCCGCAACGCTGGAGTCGATCACGGCGCGCATGCTCTCTTCCAATTTCTTCGTAGCCTCGTCGACTTTTAGTTGAAGATCTGCCATGATCGCTTCCTCGTCCGCTTTTTCGTCCAGTTTCTTGCCAGCATCCCACTTTTTGCTGCGTGCCTCGAAGTAGCGTCGATGCTCGCTCAGCATGTCGTTGACGTTTTCTGCCGTGCTTCTTATCGTGGTCACGGCGGCAGTGTTATGTTTTTTGACCTCTCCGAGAGTACGGCCGTTTAACTCTCGTAACGCACGTTGGGCCTCGCCATCCAAAGGGTGTGACGGCTTTTTGTAGGGTGGCAGCGCATCCTGAGTAGCTCTAATAGGCGTTGCGGCGACTGAATGCCGGCTATTGCTGGAGATGGCTCCAGCGCGGGAATTGCGACTACGTGAGGACATCGTATACTTCAACTGTGCTGTTTGTAGTCGTATGTGCGGAGAGGGTCTGGGGGAGCAAGGCGTAAAGTGAGACGCGTCAAGTTCTTAGCGCGTCATCGCCAGATCACATGTCTCTTTCAACAAAGTCGGCCATGACAGAGCACTCATCGTATGTACCTGCGCAAGGTGTCGAGTGAATTTTCTTTCTTTTCGAAATTGATATGCTCAAAATGGCAAGGCTATAGGTAGGTGTGGTATATGTGGGAACTTGGTGGTATATTGCGTGAACCTCGTGACGATCTTAACAAGGCGTGGATATCATAGCTGCTAAAAAATACAAGAAACAAGAAACAAACATGGCTCTTAATGGCACTCGAGAGCAACTCTGGTTCACTCCAGCTTTCCCTCTTTATCGTACACTCATTTCATTTGCGTGTCGCACCCAGAAAACACGACGCAGGAGGTAACAGACAGTCTTTGCTCCAGGACGTGTGGATGGAGCATGGCTCGACAACTGTACTGGCTGACCTTGTATCTCTGGCCTGGAAGGTAGCGTGGTGTACCGCAAACACACTACTTGTAAAGCATAGCAAGTGCCTTCATCTGATGGTGCTCGATATCGTCGTCACCGTTCGGCCTTCCTTGGTCGACATAGGCAGCGCCTTCTCAAGATCGCGCTCCTGCTTGGCCCTTGCGTTCTTGCCAGGCGGCGGCGAAGCCAGGCGGATACTGCTCCGGCGGTTTTGACGATTGTGCTTGTTGACGTTGACTGTTGAGCGACCGGTGATACGACGAGAGGCACGGCGAAGAGATTGTCGGACGTCCCACTGGCGCTTCTTTGCAAGCCACCAAAGGGTTGCTGAGCCAACTGCACAAGCGTCAATATGAGGGAATCAGACTAGATGTTTAAGAAAACGTACTGCCGCCGATAACCACAATCACGGCTACCACGATAATAGCTATCAGTCCGCCAGACGACAGCTCAAAAGCACCTTTTGATGAACCCGCTGCGCCAGCATCGTCCGCATCCTGGGGGTTGTCTGAACCACCGTTGTATCCTGCAGGAGGCAGATCGCTGCCCGAACTTGAGTCCTGAGCAAGGGCGACGAGAGGAAGCAGTAGCGAGAGGAAGAGAGCCTGGCTCATGTTGACTGAGGTGCGGTTGTTCGAGGAAGAATCGTGACGCAGACAGGCGTTGAACAGGTGGTGCGAGGATCGCGTGAAGATTGCGAGATCAACTCGATCAGGACGAGACACTGCCCAACAACTCAGGCAGGGCGTCCATCTCTATATTCGTGCCCGCGTTGGCAGAAGCTATTTCCAGGCTAACACCCCGCTGTGAGAGCGTTGCGGGCGCCTAACATGGTGCGATTTCCAAGGTACCAAGGTCGTGACCGGCGATTTTCTCATGCGGTAAACTTATTATAGAGTCACTGGCGTCGGAATGCCATGTCTTAGGGGAACAGGCGAAGCGGATTGGTGAAGGCGTTGTACATGTCGGCGCGTACAATGTTGATGGGAGATCACCCTGCAGTTCGACAGGGGTATTGCGAGATGTGATTGGCTTGGTGCCTCATGCAAGCGCCGGTACTTGTACATGCAGTGCACAGTTCGTGTTTCAGAGTTGCCTTCGAGGGGACAACACCACAACATCAACCGCCATGGGCATGCGGCAGCAGATAAGGAGCGGGAGGCCGCATCAAAGGCCTTCGTCGGCGGTATCCCAAGTCGAGGAAGATCGCTTGAGATGTCGATCATCGCAAAAATGCAACAATGAACGCAGGAACGCTTACGCAGCAGTAGAGTGCCCCAGGGATAGTAGACGTTACCTAAAGCACGAGAGACGTCCGACGAGAAACTAGTTGACATGTGAAGCGTTAGCAGAAGAGTCGGCAAGGAGGGCACAAGAGATGCCAGGGATACCTCTCTCTAGGTCTCTTAGTGTAGCAAAACATCATAGCTTCTCCCGCACGGCGGCGGTGCGTGAGAGGGCTGGTAGGTTTACACAAGCGTCAAGGCGTTGAATTCGTGGGAAGAGACGGAAGATCGTTCTTGTGAGCATACTTATATATGCTGCGATTAGCACAATACCACTGGCCTTGCTGTACTCTTCCTGAGCACTTGAGAGTGGAGTCTTGTTGACGTTATTGATCTACCAGTGCATGCACTTAGCAAGCGATTGGTGTAATTTTGAGGTTGAGCATGTCTTGGAGTTGGTATCGACGTCGGTGGTCTGCGGCTTCCTCACCTTCAGGTAGGAAAGAGCATAGTTGCAAACTTCCTCGCCACACCTCTCCCTCTCACCCCTCACCCCACTTACCTGTCACCGCGTATCGCTTGTTGTGTCTGGTCTTACGTCTTGTCCGTACGATTGCCATTTCTGGGCTGCCTTGTCCACTTTGCTTTTGTTCTTGATAGCTGTACATCGCCAAAACTTGTCTTCGCAATGGCTGAGATTTCAAAGGGGAAGCAGCATGCAACGAACCTCAAGCCTTCAGGTCTCAGACATGTAGAGCAAGTTCCTGACAGCGATTTTGAAATTCCTGAGACGCAACCGGACGCTTTCCAAACTGATTTGATTGAACTCAATTCTGACGATGCCACTTTCTTGGCGCTCAACCAGGTCAAGCGGTCTTCCCAGCATCTTCTCCTTCCAGAAACTTTCGGTGTGGACAAACCCAGCTCAGCGACCATCGTGAACCCCGCTTTCAGCTTTGAACCCACCAAGCTGGCTCTGAACAGGACCCCTCCAAAGCAAAACGCACCAGCCTCGCAACCCTCTGACCAACCCGACGACGTTGTGCTCTCTATCGATCACGATGATAGTGGAGCACACAAGCAAGGTATGAGCGTAGAAATCGTTGACGCGCCCAACTGAGAACTTTACAGATGCCAATATCACCCGCAGTGTATCTCTTTCCCCACCACCTGCAATCGAAAAAGATGCTGCCATCGTAGCATCTAAGAAGGAAGACGCTCCGCTCGTGCTAGACAGAACTCCGGAATCATTGCACAAGATCCCAACACCTGTTGAAAATGGAGATACCGGGCACATCAGGCAAGTAACTTTGCAATTTCTTGAACTACGGCACTAATGTCCGGTACAGCTCATTTGGGCCTTCGGTGGCGGATATCATCTCGCAGCCTACCTCAAAGCGTAACTCAAAGCCAGCATCCAGTACGAAGGCTACGCGTAGTGGAAGAAAAGCGAAGAAAGGCAGGAAGTTAGTCGTCTCTGGACTGCTTGTGCCATACCCGAACCCCATCGCCGGATCATCTCAGAACCACACATCACTCGAACGCACAGTGGACGCCGGCGATCCGATTGAAGGAGTTGGGGACTTGGCTGTCAAGCCTCAGGAGGTTAGAGTTTGTGTGCCGACAGATGGGCCAGGTGATACTCAGGCGCAATCATCCCTTATGGCTGAGAAGAGGCCGCGACGTGATCTAATCGACATAGAGGACACCGTACGTCTTATGCCACCTGGAGCAACTCAGCACAGCATCTTCTCTAAGCCAACTGTCCAGGAGCCAGCCAACATTGCAGATCGTTCCAGCTTTGCAGAAGAACCATCGTCGTACGCTTCATACGAGGGCCATGTCCACCCCTCAAAGATGCAGCATGCTCAAGACGCAGATGCAGGTGGTCAAGGTGGGTTATCCCTTGTTTGTAAATCCATCACGCAGCCTCCAGGAACAGATTCGATACTACGTCAAGTCCCAAGACCTACATCAAGCGGGTATCACAGCGGTACGAACCAACAGATCTCACCGTACAATTTAATGGCTGATCTGGACCAAGGCCGAGCATTATCACCATGTTCGCAAGACACGCACACTAGCTTACACGAGGCCTCGAGCCGCATGGGGCCAACCCGAGTGACCAAAACACAGAAGAAGATCCGACTTTTACACAAATCTTACTCAAGGCCGTCCTTAGCTGGTACAAATTACCAACCGAATTCTAGGGTGACGGCTATTGAAGCTGCACTGGACAGTTTCCGAACGGCTTGCCTTGTTGACCAGAGTCGAATGGAAGATCAAATGGCCTCTGCAGTGAGCCTTTGGAAGCAAGAAAAGATGGATCTTCAAAAGGGTCTATCAGAGCAGCAGACTGCTAAGACTGAGTTGAGTATGGAAAACAAGACATTGAAGGAAAGCCTTGCTCGTCTGACCGAAAAGGCGAGGACGATTCAGAAATATGTTTCAGGCCTTCAAGATGACCACGAAAGGTGTCAGAAGCTGGTGGTGGTTTCTCAAAAACAAAACCACCAGGCTTTGCAAGATGCGATTGCTGACACAGTGAGAGAAAAAGCTGATTTACAAACTGCGTTCGATCAAGCGGTCGACTCGTTCAGGAAAAGTCGATATGAGATGACAAAGACGATCAACGAGACTTATGTGCAGTATAAAGCCGCACTATCAAGGATTAGCGATCTCGAGCAGCAACTTACCGAGCTGACAAGCATGTACGAGGCGGAGAAGTGCAGAAGCACTGAAAGCGAGAGAAAACTCGTGCCGTCTCTTCAGAGTATGCAGCGTCAGATGAGCGAAAGCGCTGTTGCCTTCAACGATAAGTTGAGCAGAATGAATGCGACATTGGATCGTCTTGCGTCTGAGGATCACAGTTCAAGCGGCGTCACGGATTGCTTGCAAAGTCTGCAGAAACTGGAGTCAACCCCCTTTCTGACTGCTGACGACGCACGGAAGGTTGAACGCATGCTGCACTCCATTTACGAGCGGTCAGTGCTAAGACCTGCCTTTTGCATATCGTACTGACATTCCAGTAGAATGAATGCAGGGTTTGAACTTATGGCCAAGACTCTGGTAAACGAACCATGTCTTGTAGGAATCATCCGACAATGCATGTGCGACCAGACCCAGCGCTTACTATCAGAGATCTCGCGACGTGACCAGGCGATGTCGGAATGCTACGTCGCTCCTCATGCGACTGAGTTGATCAAGTCAGAGCTGGATACCTTGAAACAGACTCATCAACAGACGGAGGCGCAGATCGATTTACTAAGACAATCAGAAGCCGCTCTCAAGTCACACAACGTGCAACTGGAGACGGAACGAGATGGATTGCGGGCTACTCTCGAAGAGCATCAGGCAAGGGCACGGCAGTCTGGGCTTGAGATGGAACAGCTTCAGAACGAACGCAACCAGACCCAGAGCGATTTTCTGCTTGCAAACGACACGATCAAGCAGGCCGAACTCAGAAGCCTGGGGCGCGAGCGGGAGTTTTGCTTATACAGATCACAAGCTTTGGCCCACTTCAATGGCCTCGAGAAGCAAACACAACACATGAAGGCTCAGCTTCAAGCCCAAGTCCTCGCAAGTGACACTCTAAAAGAAGACATCCTTGGCTCGAAAGTCAGGCTGGAGTCCGTACAGTCTAGTTTTGATCAGCTGAGTAACAAGGTCACTCACTACAAGTCTATGGCTGACACACTCCGCCATGAGAGAGATCGTCTGGACCAAGAGCATGGAATAACTCAGGCTTCGCTCCGCTCCGCAGAAGAGAAATATTGGATCCTGGAAGCAGACAAGGAGGTGATTTCTGGTACGCTGAAGGAGACTCGCACAAGTTTGCGCGAGTCAGTCAATGCTGGGGCGAGCTCGAATTTAAAATGTTCCGACTTGCAGCAACAGCTTGACGACCTGCGGGATGCTAAAGATGCCAGCGACGAGCAGTTGCAGAAAATGCAGTACAATCACTCGATGGAATTACAGCAGACCGAGCAGGATTCTATTGCGCGGATCGAGGACTTACAATCTCGTCTTGGTGTCTCCGAGGATGATCGTAAGGATGCCCATGCGAAGGTGCGACGAATGGAAGCTGCGCACAAGCAACAGCTCGAATCTCATCAGCAAGAGGCCAGTGCAAAGTTCGAACAACTTGGGTCTGAAGCAGAACAAACCCGGAAAAAGCTTGAGACTAAGCACGAACAAGACTTGAAATGTCAGCAGCAGAGAGCTAACGCGAAGATTGAAGAGCTACATCGAAAGATCGATGAGCTGAATGCTAGAGCAACGATTAATGTTCTCGTTCCGAATTCACAACCATCTTTTGCACAAGATGCAGCTTCGAACTCATTACAGCAATCTCAATCCGGGAAAACTCGAAAGAAGGTCGATCGACAGACCAACTCGGTGACAGTGGTACCATCGAGTAGCCGGCGGCCTGGTACTGAGGAAGATCGGTCTATTATTGACAGATCCAATCTCTCCCACAGCCGTCAAGAAGACTCGGAGCACCAAGCGGGCTTCTTTGAAGAAGAGTACGGAAATAGATTCGAGCCTCAAGTCACGCTTCCCGAGCAGGAGAACAGTCTGCCGCTGATCGAGCCTGATGCCGAGATGGTTCCTGAGACCCAAGATATCGAGTTCGCACAAGGGCCTACTGCACAATTTGCAGTGATCGAATCGCAAGTCCCTGTTGGTGGTGATAAAAATCGTGAGAAGACTGGGTCAGACTTATCAACGATGCCTTCAGAAGACTTGTCTGAGATGCTTCTTGATCTTCGGTCCGATCTTGGAAGACGATGCGAGTCTTCTGGCTACTTGCCATCTCCCAAGAACACTATGCGCACACCGGAGCGTCCAGGACAAGAGACGACCTCAGATCCTCCGTCGTCAACATCGCAGGATCGGCCCAAGTCTCGAGCGAACACAGCATCTCGTATGGCGCCAATGCCTGTACACGATGCGCAACCACAGCGGGTGCAAGCCCATGATGTTGCCCAAGATCTGGCGTACGTGCATTCCCATCGGAGCTCGTACAATGCAAACCCCAAACGTGATCACGCCCAACTTGTTCCAATGTATGCAGGCACGCAGCCTGGGGGTACAGATGCTGGCCAGAAACGAAAATCTGCTGTCGAAATTGAGCAGGGTGCTCCGATCAAGAAACTCCGCATTCATGTTCAACCCAGGGGCCAACGTCCTTCATCGACATCGAGAACTTATGCACCCCATACGCCAGCACCAACCAGTACAACTTCTCACACTGATGTCGGCTACAGTCCATCCAGTACCACAGGCCGCCGCTCAAGTAACCGATCGTCATCCAATGCCGGTTCTCAGAATAGTGCGCCTCGACTCTCATCCACTCGTAACACGCGAAGCAAGAGTCTGTTGATACTCCTATTGATTTTCGTGTATATACTAATGTTGCAGCAGCTAACAAGTATACGGATCGTTTCGGACAGGAGCTCGATGGACATTAAAAACGTGTGTCGAACGTTGCGGTCGAAACGATTATCAGCGCCCGTAAAGTACGATCGACGAAACAGATACCATAGTATCGTACGGAGGATGGACCTGTGGGTCGCGAAGATCAAAGGTCGATTTCTCCACAAACGCCGTTCGGCTTACTTGCTAACAGTCCGCAGTCAGCATTTGTTATGATACATGTAGCTACCTTACGAAATCTGTTCTTAGGTTATCTCCATCGACATCATGAAAGATTTATTCCCAATATATTGTAGGGTCGATTGTAAGGGTCTCGAGCTTGAGCGTTCGCTCCTTACTGCCGCCAGTGATGCGTAGCTGGAGGGTTTGCAGGCGAAGGACCTTAACGGGCAATCAGAAACATATGGATTCGGCATATATATGTACGTTCATACGTATGTTTAGGAACACTGAAAACAACACTGTCAAAGGTAGCCTTCACTCTGACCTTCCGCATCTTCAGTGTCAAATAAGTACCAGCATCCTACCTTCATTGTCTTTAGCCGTCCAAAAAGATACAGCACGCTGAACTCAATTCCAAATGGAAAAGGTTTGATCCTTAGCACCTTCATCTGACACCGCAGGTCTATCACGACCTTCATCGCCAGCGAGCTTCATCCATTTCCTCTATGACTCCTCTTCTTCTTCAATCTCGATCTCCACTAGCCACTATGGCCTACAGGCTTTGCACAATGTGGTGTACTCTTTTCTGTAAAGCATTCAAGCCTACGGGTGCAAACGCTCAGGGCGATGCAGACAAGACGACAGTGATGCGTTTTGACGATGCGGGATTGCATCTCCTCAACGGTGTGTGATTGGCTGAGCGGCGCTGCCGCCGAAGATCTGCCGCTCAAGCCCTGGAAAGCGGAAACCTCACGATTCAACCGCACGACCACCATCGCCAGTAATATAAGCCACCGCTCGTCGCCATGGCTAAGAAAGGTACGAAGGCACCTCCTGCGGACACAAAATCCATTTCAGCAAGCAACAACAATGAAATATGCACGGCCGCATGGTCGCGCATTCGCTTGCTTTCCCAGAAAGCAACACCATAGAACCTCACGCTGACGAGATGCCTTTACAGCGAAGTCCCGTACCATCATGGTACGTCTCATCTCGATGGCCATGACGGGTTACTACCGAACAATGCAACGACCACGTGCGCACCAACCGCTGAGCATGCTCAAATACGATCCCATTGGTACGCCCACCCTATAAAGCTGTACATGGAGGCGAGACTATGTTGCGCATTATCATTGCTGCGACATGCAGCGACACATAGAAATGCATATGAGCAAACGAAGAGCAGGACTGCCTTGATGGTGTCCAGATGCTGCGGAACTCAAGGACATGGGCTGACAAGACGGCAGTGCGAAAACAAGTTCTCTTCCTTGAGGCGAAGCGTGGAAAGAAATAGAATGGCCAAACAGCAGCACAACTTGTCGTGGCGTAGTGACAGGGAGGCAAAGGGAAACCGAACACGACACAGCAGGTGGGGACGAAGCTGTACGCGCAAAGCGCGAAAGCTGGCGATGCAACAAACGCAAGACGATACACCACAGAGTCGAAGATATGTACAAATACTGTACGTGCACTGTACCATATTCAGCATGGCCTGGCGTTATAGATGGATTCGGCAGATACCGGGCAAAAGCCCTCCAATCCACAACATTGACTTCTCCACGAGCGCAGCTCCGTCCTATCCTCTCTGGTGTCAAATTTCGCATAGATCTTCTTACCTTCTCTTTTGCTCTTACTCAATCTTTCATGCGGCTTCTGCTTTCGGGATCCGGCACTGGCACGTATCGTGACGAGCGCACGCTGGCTGCCAAGCGGAGCGGATACCTATGGCATTCGTCATTTCTCTTGGCTGCACTCCTTCGACACCAATCTTGTATCGACGCACAACAAGCCCCAAGATGGTGTAACCTCAAGGCCCAGAATTGGTCTGCTCTTAGTGTGGTAAGCCCCGATTGATGGGCGTCAGCGGCGACCTTTCAGCAACTATTGACGATGGTTCTCACCCAAAAGTGGCTCGATATACTGTTAATACTGGAGAAGATGAAGCAGCCTTCAAGATCGAAGGCCACGCAGAAGAGCATGATTTCATGTTGTCTGTTACTGGGCTGGAATCTTTCCTCTCACAGCTTGCGCAATTGCAACGAAAGCATACGCTGGGTTGCTCCACCCAGGTACAGGGATACCTGAGCCGCATTGACACCTCAAGTGTTCTCCAGGTTTACTACTCTACGCCCTTGCCGGTATACCTGATTTGGCATTCCGAAGTCCTCATCTCTTGGGGGTGGAGACCTTTGGTCGAGCCAAGGATCCCGCCCGGGGTAGGACAAGAGTATATTGCGGCATTGCTTGGCTGGTAGCAGACCACATCCGACACCATCGTTGCTTTCGTCGGAGTTTGCTGGAGCCACGACCGAGACTATAAGATGGCGCTGACGCCCGAGTCTCTACACAGCTTCTTACGCGCAGCCAAAGGTCTTACACTCGCCTCTTACCGCGCCACTATGACCTCGACTACATCGAAAACGTCGGAAAAGTCCGACAAATTTCAAGATGAACGTCATGAGAATACCCTGTTCTCACGCAACGATGGCCCATACGACTCTCCAGTAGCGCACCACGAACAGCACGTCGTGCAAGAGAAAGCTGTTGACCGCAAGGGTGGTGTGTTGGGCATGTTCCAAAGACTCGGCAACCTCCCAGAATGGGACGTACCCGGATATGGCCAGTTGCGCGGCAAAACTCTCAACAATACCATCGCATGGGCCTCTTGCCTGGCATTCTTGATGTTTGGCTACGATCAAGGCGTCATGTCCAGTCTTCTTACTCTCGATGACTTCCAGCGACATTTTCCGCTCATGACGCCCCTGTCTCGCTCAAATGGTATTTGCTGGCTCGACGCGCCAGACAACACCATCCGAGACGAGCAGATGTGCACAGGCGATGCAAACACGCAAGCTGCGGCTGTCGCTGTGTACCAAATTGGTTGCTTCCTTGGCGCAGTACTCATCCTCTTCTACGGAGAAGTCTGGGGTCGCAAATCCTCTACGTTCTGGGGCAGCCTCATCATGATCGTTGGTACAATCTTCCAGGTTGCAGCAGGTGGTTCCAACGGAGGAGACGTGGGCGCTTACGCAATTTTGGTCGTCGGACGAGTCGTAGGTGGTATTGGAAACGGCATGGTGACCTCCAGTAAGCATCGCTCTCTCACTCACATCTTACCCACTCGTGCTAATCGTTGCAGCTATTCCGACATGGCAATCCGAATGCGCGAAGCCAGAGAAGCGCGGGAGACTCATCATAACCTCGGGTGCCATCATCGTGGCCGGCGTTATGATCTCGTATTGGGTCGGCTATGGGTTCTACTTCCTTCCCGCAGGTATGAGCTATAGCTCGGTTCGCTGGAGGTTTCCGGTCGCATTTCAATCGTTCTTCACAGTCATTGTTATGTGAGTTTTGTAGAATAACTAAAGCGGCCAATTCATACTGATGCTCTGATAGGTTCATGCTCCTGTACCTTCCAGATAGCCCGCGTTGGCTACTCATGCGCGGCCGTGAAGAAGAAGCCAAAGACCTCCTCGCACGCTTGGCCGGCGCCGATGTCGACTCTGAAGTTGTCGATATCGAGCTCAACAACATCAAAGAAGCCCTCGCAGCCCAAAGCTACCTTGGAACTTTCAAAATGCGCGAGCTCCTCACCAACGGCCCATCGCAGAATTTACGCCGCACACTCTTGGGTATTGCAGCGCAATTTTTCCAGCCGATTTGCGGTATCAACCTCATTGTCCGTTACTCTATTTTTCCATATCTCGTACTTCGTACTGACGTGAACAGACATACTACGCCACCTTCGTCTTCGAGAACTCCCTCGGTTTCGGCCCAGACATGTCGCGCCTCCTCGCCGCCTGCAATGGCACTGAATACTTCTTAGCAGGTCTGATTGCCATTCCGCTAATCGAACGCATCGGGCGGCGCAAGTTAATGCTCTTCGGCGCTTTTGGGCAGATGAGCAGCACGATCATCCTGGCTGGTTCCTCCTCCACCGCTACCATCGACGAGCTTGGTGCGCCGAGACTGAACACACTCTATGGCGTACTCGCTACAGTATTTTTGTTCGGATTCAACACCTTCTTTGCCATAGGATGGCTGGGCATGACGTGGCTATACCCTGCTGAGATTACGAATCTGAGGATCAGGATCCAAGCCAACGCCCTATCTACATGTAGCAACTGGCTCAGCAACTTCCTCATCGTCATGATCACGCCACCCGCCTTCGAGAACCTGCAGTACAACACGTATACGATGTTCGCAGTCTTCAATGCCGCTTTGATCCCGGTGGTATATTTTTTCTTTCCAGAACCGAAGGGACGGAGCCTGGAGGAGTTGGACGTCATCTTTGCTGCGGCGAATGCTGAGGGCATCAGTCCGGTGAAGATGGCGAACAAGATGCCGAAACTAGAAGGGAGAGAGTTGGATATCGAAATTGCTAGGTACTGGGGAGGAGATGTGGAGGGTGCGAGGAGGAGGAGCGTCACGAGCATGCAAGAGCGTGAGCGTAGGAGGAGTTCTGTTGGCGTGCGATAGTACTAAATGTCAATGTGTGTTCTTACAGCTCTGGCATCAATGTCTGCTAGATTGGAGCTCAGGATAGTAGTTTTTAGATTTAGATACCCGAGCGAGCTATTTACTCTTCAGAATGCACTCGTTCCAACAAGACAGAAGCACTACACAATCACCAACGTCGTCTCTTCGATACCCACGTCTTCGTGATACTGTTTCAGATCCGGCAGCGCATCAGACTCGAAACCATGCGCGTGTTTGCCACCTTTCCTTCTCTTATAGAATTCTAGATCATCCCACTTCATCCACCAGCTCAGAGTCTCAACAAAGCCTCGATCAACCTCCCACCCGTGCTCTTTTGTCCACTTTCCCGGCCTCTCCACGCCCGAGTCAGAGTGCTGCTCACAATTATACCCATACCACGCACAGTGACTCCATACAGCATACCCGACACGTCTGTACTCGCCGGTATCTTCTCCGTACTCGCCTGTAGGTACTAGTGCAATAGTGTACGTTTCTAGTGGGTCATCTGGCCTGTGAGTGTGCAACAGTGAAGGAGGATTTTGGCCAGTGTTCTGTTGTGCGATTGCAAGGAACGTGATTTCCTGTCGTGCAGAGATGATCTCATCAGGACGGAATGTTCCATGGATGAGCCGCCAGTTCCAAGACTTGGTGAGGTGAGTGGTGGGGTGCAAGTCACTGCCCCAAATTCCTCGCATTTTGGGCTGCTCTTTGGAGAAGAGGAAGTAGCTGTTTGGCGGGAACGCTCGACCTTTGAAGTTTGCAAAGTCTTTTTGTCCCTCGGGTTTCTGCATCATCATGTGCGAGCGGTGCCTTGTGGCTGCCTCTTGTAGCGCGAAAGGATACACGGCATTTACGTAGCCTTTGCGTATATGACCGCGGATCTCAATGCGGCCAGTTTGAACGGCTGCGTCACCAGTCGTGTGGGCGCTGAGGATAGTGCAGATAGGATCCAGAGCGGTGAGGGTGGGACTTGCGTATACGACGGGCGCAGTGACAGATGCCCAGGACCAACTGGGAGCAACAGGCTCATTGTGACGAATTCGTTTGTTGTCTTCCAGACTGAAAGCGTCCTGAGTTGAAGAGATGTATTCTCGTGTATGAGGAATGCTCCATAACATGCCGGCCCAAAGAAAGCGCGAGAATAAGCCTGCAAGGTAATCGCTCTCAGTGTGTCGCTCCAACGCTTGTGCTATCCCGGCCAGGGCAACCAGGCGATCCTTGGGTTGTGTCATGCCTCGATGTGTATAGTCCATAACAGCAGAGCACCAATATAGATGCTGCGAACGCATGCTGAACTCACGATCTGGAAACTTTGTATCGCTGAAAAAGTCCTCCTTGCTCATGATAGCTGCTCGAACTGCCTTCTGATGTCCGGCATGCCTTGACATGCCGCCTGAGTGAGAACGCTCCGAGGCGTGAGTAGTGAGACATTCCCAACGAAGCTGAGATCCGTCGAAAACGAGCGTTCTGGGAGACAGAAGCTGCTCTTGCAAAACCCATGCTCTTCCGTAGAGAGGTGGTTCTGGGCCACCAAGGCCTTCACTGCGACCATAAGATGTGAAGACCACATGGGAAGGCTTTGTTGAGGCACCTGCTCGCGAAATATCAACAATGAACGGCATCTGTAAAAGCCCATCCCGCTCCTTGAAGCACCCCACGTTGCCACCCTCTGCATGTGCGGCAGCGATTGTCAAGGTGGCATATTGGTAAACATCGCACATAGTCGCAGCTTCTGCTGACCAGTCGTCCTTGTCATCCTGCACAATGCACAGCGAGTCAATCCAGATATATCGAAAGCCGAGCTTGCGTGTTGCATGCACTGCGTCCTGAAACGTCTGTGAAAGGTCTTCAAAGTTGATGTGGGATAAATGTTGATTGTAGTTGTCCTTCAGCGTACGGATAATGTGGACTTTACCCCAGCAGTGACTCAAGGCAACATATCCTTGGTCCACAGCACCTGAAGAGACCGCTTTAGTCTCAACAAGACGCACTTCATCATTACTGGTGTCGAGCAAACGGGTTGGAACGAAGTTGAGATTGATTTGTGTCGCCGAAGGCCTGCAGCTTGGATGGTTCAGAATGCAGTTCTCAACCCAGGAAGACGCCAAATGGAGCGCGCCGTCCGAGCCAGTGCTATTGTTCGTCAACTCGATGCTGCGGCGTAGAGTAGCAATAGCATTCTCTAACATAATGTCAGCCTGTTCTCTTTCTCAACGCATGGACTCACCATCATCCAACAAGCCACCACAAGCAGCTATCATACGCTTGGGCACCCTGATGCCATCGCCCGAGGCTTCGCGGAAGGTCACCGAAAGAACTGGATGGGGACCCTTGGTAGGATCGATGTCGAGTACAACGTTGAGTTGTTCGGCGTCATCTCGAAGCAATTGCTCATGCTCGTATATAGTTGGTGTGTGATGGATGATGCGACATGTGATGCACCGTGAGGCCGAAGCAAGCTTCAGCTCTTGCAGAGTTGAATGAAGAACGACTTCATGTTTCGACCACTGAACATCTCCACAAGTCTTGACGACTTCAGGCACTTGCGCTTGTGATATGGCGCCGCTCCAGAACTGTTGGCATTTAGTGCAAAACATGACGAAAGCAATGGCGGAGAGTTCTGGGAGGGGGGGCCTTCTTTAGCGTCGCCGGTCTAACTGCATGTGTAATTTAACGTGAGTACATCAGATTCCCTTTTCCCTCTGTTCTTGATAAACAATGCCGTCGAATTTATGATGTTTTCTTACATGGACGGCGCCTTCATAGAAAGGAGACTTGATAGCCTGTCGTTGCGGGGCTTGTTACAGGCGGCCATTGCAAGTCAGCCTTGCGTCGCCGAACTCAGCCTCAGTTAAGGCCCCCTGCACCGCTTGAGCATCAAAAAAGTCCGAAATCAGCCGGGCCACGTTTTACAGGTATCATACTGATTCATTTGAGAATCAAGTATGGGCGTTGTGCTTGAGCTGTTGAACGATCTCAGATTAGATGCTCCGTTGGCCTCTATGCCGGAATTTTAGTAAGTCCAGCAGACTCTCGCAGCTAGGCATATGCCAGAATACTTGAAGCCGATCAAACCAAATTGATTGACTAGGGAGCGCTGGTTAGCGGAGCCCTACGAACCTCTGGTTGGCTGTTCGAGTATCCTGGACTTTACCTCCAGTGGGGCTACGAAACCCTGCAGAACGCCTGAAAACAAGATATCCATTAAAGCTGTTGCCTGACGGCCTATATAACTAATCGAGAAAGCAGAATTGCTACCAGATCGCGTTGACCGCATCAACCAGTGACGTCACATAAAATCCACCATGCTCAACATCACGATCTTCTCCAAATCCACGCCGCACACCCTCCGCGCGATATCTCTAGCAACATTCCCACCAGCCTTCATCATCCTCCTCATCCAAGGCATCGTCTCCCAACAGGTGAACCCGGCTATTGGAATCATACCGCTCTTCTTCTCAGCAGCGTATGCCGCGCTTTTACTCTCCAACGAGAAACGATGCGGGTGTCAAGCCGGCGGCCTCACTGGGACGCCGTTCCACTTCATCCTTGATTTCATGATCGGAACGGCGTTGCTGGCGTGTCTGATTCTTTCTTGGGTGTTCATGGGAATGGGCCGGAGACGTCTTCGGGGCGTGGTGCTGGGAACGTATGGAACAAACTTTTTTATTAGCAATTTGTGAGTGTTGAAGAGCCCTTCTGCTTGCTACGTAAGCGCTGACGACGATAGCTTGATTCACCTCTATTTTGTATGCAGGCAGCTCTGGGAAGCCATCCAGGGTGGTCAGGCTTTTCCGACAAGCTGCCCGCAGTGTCAGAGTGGCTCAATCTCGTTTTCGATTGGAGGGTTTCAGTTTGGGCGGAACTACCAGTTCGGTTCTGGGTCCAGCAAGGGGAGGGACAGCGGGTATGCTCCGCTTCTGGATGGCGAGGGAGAGCCAAACAACAGTGCTGGGGAGACGGCAAACGGCGGCGAAAGCATGGTGTAGATCTTGCACGATGATTGGTTTCAGCATTGAGCGGAGTCTGGTCGAAAAGACGGTGGTGTTTTAGCATTCTTAGACCAATGTGTAAGAGCTATATGCATGTGTTGAGCTGAACGCGCCTTGCCAGATAGACTTTAATCGCCACGTCTCGCTACTGGACTGTGCCACTACACACTCTGACCAGATATACTCAACATCGAAGTAACCGCCGTTTGAGCGGCGACTATTAGCATCCGACTCCAAACGTTCCGAAAATGACGTTCAGGTAACGCCAGCAACTACGAACCACTCGCATTGCAACATCAACAGCACTCCAAAACACTCACCTGCGACCTCCGGCCTCAAGCCACGTCTGGCAAGAAACCCAAGCCTCATTCGCTGACAGTCGTTCGACGAAACCACCTCCTGCGGCGCAGCAACGAACACCTCGCGAACCTCTCCCGAGCTATTTCAAGCATGCACGTGATCATGGCCCCCAACACTCATCTCCCGCCCGCGCTCCAGTACCAACGAACGCCAGTTCGGAGTCTCGACAGCCAGACCCGTTACCGGCCCCCAAACTCGTCATACAACGATGCGACGGACTTGAGCCACCACCAATCTCCACGCTCACGTGTGTTTTGCGAAGTGGCTGAACGGGCGTTCACTCAGCCCTGCTGCGCCCCAGCGTTCCCGTCGCAACTCAGATTGCGACACCAAACGCGTTCATTACCTGCGTGTCCAATGGCGAGCAAGCTTTCTGCCCATTGCGAAGCGGGCATAGCCCTGTGTCTGACAGCTGCTTGGATGTTGAGGAATCAGCAATCTACCGTGTTTGGATAGAGGGTGTGTTCGCTGCGATAGTGAGGTGCTGGGATGGAGCTTGAAGCGGGAGACAACACGTCGGCGCGCATCTCCTTCTAGAATCGCGCAGTGTGGAGTACCCGGCGTTGTCCAGCCGGCCAGCGACAGTTGTCAGTGTACGCAGCAATGCACTGCGTTTCAGCAGTTCTGCGTCGGTGGGTGGACTGCGGGCGTGGCTGCGGGCGAGCCCGGTGATCCACTTCTTCCACTTTGACAACCCCTTTGAAGACACACGTTGCTCATACAGCGAGAGCAGACGGAGTGGGTCACCGGTGAGGCTGGTGTGCATGTGCGCTTTAGCGTGCAGATGGGCTGGTGATAGCGAGTCGGTGAAGATGGAGGAACGGATCCACAGGTGCGTCGACATCCCTGCAATCATCGCGGCTAGCAGTGGATGACCGGAGTCAACGGCGTGATGCGAGGATGTACCTGAGTTGACGATTTGACACGACCTGACGGCGCACTGTTGAGGTTAGAATTTGGATTTGGTGCGTTTGAGATGCAAGTGAAGGGTAATGCTCCACTGCTGCCGCTGTCAAATCGACGTGACGTGGTGGGTAAGTTCTGGACTCGACGGTGCAATTGCACAGTACATGGCCAACCACGCGATTGTGCAACTTGCTGTTGTTGTCCAAAGCAGACGACAATGTGCAATAATTGCGCATGGTTCTTGCACACCATTCGTCTCGCCTCACTCCAACTGACGCGCGCCGAGATACCTCCATCCGTAGTTCACCACGCGTTCCCACGCGATCCTCGGTCGTATCCCGACTGCCACTTCACTACACACTCTGCATACAGTAAAGATGCGCAAACACGATCAACGTAAATCTACTTTGTTCGTCTCTCCCGCACGGCATGTTGGGCATCGTGAGGCTTCAAGAGTGGATTCCGGTCGCTCAGGAATTCTGCCAGCAACGGTATCCCGGGCTAGCAAGCGACGTGTCCACCCTCGAATCTGAGGTTTTGGGTACCGATCAGACGCGTGCTTGACGCGACGGATTATGCACCTCGATTGCTTGGGTGCAGTATCGACATGGAAACGAACGTCTTGGAAGTAGGGGAATGTCAGGTGTGTTGCGTGGACCCTGACGTGTGCCCCGCCTTTTGCACTGCACTGCACACCTTCATGATCTTGTTTCCTGAACAAGTCGTCGACATCACTCTTTCTTAATTACAGCACTATGTATGCGTATGCAGTCAGCTGTGCCTTGTCCGGTTCTCGCCGTTCGTGACATGGACCTCGCACAAAGAGCGCAGCCCAGGCCAGCTCTCTCATAAAGCCACAGTCATGATAACAAAGGCGCAGAGCAGCGGGACGGCCCACGACATACTGGGTGGGTGTGCGCGCAGGATGATGATGCTCGTATTCGAGTGCTCGAACTGGACGGCCGATGTGTTTCTTAGCTTGAAAAGGCTCGGCGACGGCATGTTTCTGGCACATGAGCGCTGCGGGCGTGGCTGCGGACTCGCCTGGTGTTGCACAACAGGAATAAAGGCTCGGCTAGGTAGAGTCAAAGGGTGTGTGACTGTTTCAGAGTAACACCACTTCAACGTGCAAATGTCGGAGCGTGGATTCTGCCTTGCGATAGTGCATAATCACTTCAAAACTTAAGCGTCTGAGATTGCAAGTTTGTCGTATGTATTTTGGAATTTCGGCCCCAAAGTGCTAGTGTGCTATTCTAGGCGTGGCAACGGACGTCACTGATCACAGATCATGAGAGAAGACGAGGCAATGCATGATGGCACAGTGATGCGAAACTGAAGTCTTCGAATTGGTAGAACGTAATCTTCGTAACTCCGCCAGGCTAATCTGTCTTCTCGCGATCTCTTACATCATACTCTCATCATTCGTCCTCCACTCAACACCTCGCAGGTGGAGTCATTCTCTCATGTGCCCAACAAAGCCTTTGTTATCCGTTTTCAGGGTAAACTTTATCCTCGAGCCGAACCACGTGTCCCGTATAGCAATAAAGCTGATTCTGGAATGCAAAACAAAACTGTAATCGCAGTGTGCAAGTGCAGCGGTCGTACGGATTGGCGTAGTGTTCGCAGCGGGCGTTGCCATACGGGTCGCCGTTGCGGTGGAAGGTGATCGTGTGTGATTGGTGTACCGAACTTTCGTCAGGGTTGAATTTGTAGCGTGCATCGAACGATCATGTGGTCCTTCAGCGGTAGTAGCCGGAGAGTCGGTGCTCACGCAAGTCGCGAGCAGAGGGTTCCCGGACTTCTACGTTGTAGTTTGCATAGCGTCGCTTCTTGGCCAGGTCCTCCTCATACAAGGAACCACGCCTCGAGGTGGTGGTGTTGCTGATCTCGACCTTGTCTGGCCATTCAACAACCTCACCAGATCGTGGTCGAGAGTGCTTGGTCCTTGGCTTCTGGTCGTGCTCAACCTTGACAGACTTTTGTCGCTGGGGCAGGGTGGGTGTGCGAGGAGCGACATGGTAGCTGCGGTCCATTGACACAAATGGCTGGCGTGACCTGTGGCGCAGACTGCGCTCGATAGCCCTCAAAAGGTCGCTGACCTCGACGTAACCGGATGGGATCTCGACTTGGACGGTCTTGCTGTCCTCCTCCTTGGTGGAGAAGAACTTGCCGTCCTTGTTGTAGATGTAAGAAGCAACTTCTTGGGCTAGGCGGTGTCCGTGTTCACAGAGCTGCTCGTGTTTGCGGTGGACTTCGTATGGGTCGTGGCAGTATGCACATTTGCGAGCGTGCATCTCGAAGTTGTACAGTGCCCAGCTCTCAGTGTTGTTGACTGGGCGTGAGACAGACTGAACAGGGTCCTTCTTGAATCCAACCACCCGCTCCTTCTTGGAGGAGACGGGCTTGGAGTGAATGACTGTAGGCATGGTGTGGGTACGCGAGACCGAAGGCATCGTGGTGGTGGTTGTGTTCTTCAAGATGGAGTGGAGCCGGGGAGCCGTGGTGCCGTTGTTGCGAAGTGAATACAGAGAGGTGGTGGTGGAGTCACTCCCGGACGAATGGGTAATGACTTTGTCGATTCGTGATGTACTTGGTTGGTGAAGTGGTGGTGATGGTTAGTCTGTGAGGATTCATAGTGAGTGCGGACTTGAATCAATATAAGTTTCTCGAGTCTTGCTGGCCGCAGCTGGGCTGGTGTGGATGGGAGCCTGCGCTAACGACGCATCCTCAGGCGGCAGGGGTGTCGCGCCCTTGTCTGGCGCGCCCATCAGCAGGGCTAGCATGGCTAAGCCAGTGGGTCTTGCTAGCGAGGGCGGTCAGCCATCTTTCCCATGACGACAGGGCCCTGGGAAGCGCTGCTGCGCTAAGGACATGTTTGGCATGCTCGCAAGTCAGAAGGTCGTCCAACGGCTGCCGCCAGAGTGCGCCAATGTTGGCGACGGAGATGCGCTGAGGTCTGCCTTCATGAAACAGGTGAGCGCGTCTCAGTCTTGGAGTGCGCCAGCTGCCGCCTGGCTCGACTCCTGAACTCCGACCGCAAACGTGTTTGGAGTGCGGGCGTAAGCGTGTCCGTCGCGCCGTCAGAGAGGTCAGTTGCCGTGGAGAGCGCATCGTGATTCGATACTCCGCCCCAAGATTGGCAACATCGTTCACGCACGTCGATGGTGTTGGCGCGGTTTGCTGCCTTGCCCGTCGTGCACTAAGGTCCGAGGACAAGGCATCAGCCACAGAGCCACCAGCTAGCGTCATATTCACCCCACCTTTCCCATCTCTCACCCTGCTCTTTGCGCAGCCTCTTTCTGCTCTCACCGTCACGCACTGCCACAGCTCTTGCAGGCATCTCTTCTTCCTTGCGCAAGTCTGCATATGTGACGCCAGTGTCAAGCGCGAGTACATCAATTTATTGCACTACACGGTGCATTTCTTGCCGTTCACCCAGCACAGGCCAGTCTGCCCCCATGTGTCACACCCAAAGCTCCACCCTGCGCCCTTTCAACCTTTTCCTTGGCTGCACAGCTCGAGAGTGCGAGCGTGACTGCAAACTTCGTGGGTTTCCTTCAGACTCACCACTCGTTGCTCGAGTCTAGGCCTGTCGGCAGCCGCTGCCTGCTCATGTTGCAGACGCCCTGCAGGCCATCGCTTGACGCACCAAACGTAGCGTTGCTGGTCTTGTCTGACCGGAAAATGAGAAATCATCATCCTGATTCGTCAATTGACTGTCAATTCGTTGAGTCTACGTAACCGGGCTTCGACACCAGCTCGCAAACTCCTGCTAAGCTAGCAGTTCTCTGGAATTACGCATGTCCGGATTGCGGAGGAACTGTTGCTGCATCAAGCCGGATGCTTACTTTTCGAAACGCTTCCAAACCATGCATCGACATTCCAGGCTTGTTGACCTCGGTGAACCCATTGCGCCGCCGGTGAGTCAATGGCTGTAATCCATTAGGGGACCGGAGGTATGACTCTATACCCTCGATCGGCCCGCGCCCCGTATGTTACACGAACTCTCGACAAGCGAGTCGCTCTACCACCCAGGCTAGGTACCCTTCAAGCAGCTGACCCATCCGTTGCGAGTGCTCGGCCACAGAAGACGGCTTCTAGCGCGGCTCTGCAGACGTCACCATGGCTGAAACACTGCGAACCAGCGGTTTACCGCAAGGTCTAACACCTTGGCCACGATGCGGCCAGCAGATGTTGATTGTCCATCAGCTTGCCAACCTGCCTAACTCTCGGGTGTGTCGGGAATCTTGGAGAAGCTCGAGCTGACGACGTCCACTCCCACTGACACCCTTACTGATGCCAAAACGTGGCAGAAAGGAGAGTATTGGGGTCGATGCCACGTTGTGAAAGTACCACGCCTTTAGACTATGACACTCCCGTGGCTCACGCATCTTGTTTCTTGTTTGTTGTATGCCAATGACTCTGTTGTTTGAGGCTACCATGTCCGCTTGCCTTGTTACATAGTACATTGTCGTACATCGTCTACAACATCATTCAGGCTCTCTTCTCGATGGTCAGCGACGAATCAATGAACGTCATGGTCGGTCACTATGAGCTCGAATAGCTAGCAGAGAGCCTCTGGTATCATGGTTAAGGAGCTCTCCTTAAGAACGGCTTATCCCTGGGTTTAGTGACCGAGCTGAGAGCGATCCTCATCTGTCCAAACGCGGTTCACCGGACGGCTATACATAGTCGGCAACCTTCAGTCTCTGGACTAAGTGACCGAACTCTCCGCGACATGGCTGACGATGTGCTCACCGGGGCTCTTGTATTTGTACGCAACGCGCGCTGATCGTAGCGCAGCTGAAATGGACACCGGCCGGGCATCATCCACTTGGATGAGCATGATCACGGTCACGCGCTTTGATGAACAACTAAATCCACGCCGTGGACAGAGGGACGGCTTGGCCTAAACAGAATCTACAAACCCAAGATGTCTATCGAGTGTCCACATGCAACCAGTATATATTCTGCATTGGAGACTTGCCCGTTTGGCCGGTCGGTGCTGTCCTTGGCCGTACGGGCGCATAGTCTGACCAAACAGCTGCCTGCCCTCAGCTCGTTTGCTGACATACGCGTAATGCATGCTCACGATGCCATCAGCTGCACCCCGCAATCTACCGTCTGTCAAAGTGTTTGAACCGTCAATGTCGGTCAAGGAGTTGCACTACTCGCTTTGCTTCTGCAGCACAGGCGACCCTAGTCCCACAACAGGTGATCGGAAACCTGCATTGCTTTTCTCCGATCTGGCGCTTGGTCGCGCTTGCGGTGTAAACTAACGAATAGCTTCACGCAACGTTCTCCTACAGACTCCACATCAGCTTTATTATCATCATCAAATCCTACATTTTCGCAGGAATTGTCTCGTTTTCCAGTCTTTACCGCACAATTGTCTGAGACACATGACCGCGCGTTCTGCGCTTTGGTCAGCCATTAACCCCTTTCCTCGCTAGCGCGAATCCGTGTGCTGGCTTCACCGCAACTTCAGGAATCTTATTTTGCGACCTGCAGACCACAGACGTCCTTTTAAGCTCCTGTCTCCCCTCCGAATACACTCAAACTCAGCAACTCCGAGCCAGCAAGAACAAGAAAGTCATACCAGAAAGAGATAGGAAATGCCGCCCCGAAGTGTCTGCTTGAATGTTTTCACCACAAGTCTTGGCGAGGCCGGCACGGCGGTGAGGGAAGGAAGAGAGGTCAACCCACACGAACTCACCTTTGGAAGGAGAGACTCTGCACAAAGCTTTCCTGATGATGGTGTGTGCCCACTCTGCTCCTCTGGACTCTGGACATTGTTGTCTTCTTGTCGCGGCGGCTGACATGAAACGCAGACACCGCCCGTCGGTCATCCTCAGGGTCCATCGCCCCTTCCTCAGCCTCCACATCGCCACCGCCTGCATTCAACCGGGCGGACTTCTTCACATCTCTCCGTCCTGTAGCCTCTACTGAGAGCCTGAACTCAGCTTTTGCTTTTGCTTCCAAACGTACGTTGTGCATCATCCTGCAGGAACCCGACTCATTACCTCTTTCGGCGTTAGCGTGTTGGAGTCGCAAGGCACCAACCTCTCATGCCTGCAACCACGCTGCAGCTCGTTTCGAATACAAGGAAGCTAACAGTCCTTTGCAGCTTGCTCAACATGTTCCGGCCAACCGGCCAAGCTTCGCTGCTCTCGCTGCAAGTCCGTATACTATTGCGACAAGGCATGCCAGAAGTCATCCTGGAAGGCGCACCGCACTGTCTGCGAGCCGGCCTCGCACAGCCAGGGCTACTCTGCACCCGCAACACCCAACTTTTCCAACCCAACTAGTCCTACCAACGCCTAATTTCTGTCTACATATTCGAAGCCGGAGTTTCGCATGCTGTTGTACAAACAAACGGTCCGAAGGGCATGCGGACCGACCATGAATGAGCGGTGAAGATGAGCACGGGCGTTTACGACAACCTGCATAGCATGATGTGGCATATTTGCATCCAAGCGTTTCTACAAGGTGTTTTGGAGTTTACTAGACCGATCAAGCATTCAATTGCTGACAATGAACTTATGACCATACTACATCTACTCTCCTGTTCTGCGTCTATCGATTACCTGAGGTGCTCGATGTCAACTGATACAATGACATACGTGATACACGAACGTATGTATAAGCGCGTTGGGTCAATGGTGGTGATATGCGTCATGAACATCATGAAAATCACGTGACACATGTGTTCATTCCGCTTTGCTGACGTTCTGACCGGAAAGACTGACCGTCTATTTCTTCGATGATATTCAGCACAGGCTCAGCTTAGCAAGCAGTCTCAAATATCACCACTCCACCCATCACCAACACCCCTCATCCACTGCACACCCACCAACTCCAATCCATGTTTCTCGACAAACTCCCTCGCCCCAAAGCTCCTCCGATCCACAAACTCCTCACCTCCAACATCTCCCTTCTCAATACTGAACCCCTTCGGCTCCGCAAACAGCAAAAACAGATACCGATGCGGCCCACTCTCATCCTTGGGCCCAGGCGCCAAGTACTGCGTCAGTGTCTTCCCCTCCTTGACATTCCCCGCCCCCGAGGACAGCGGGACATTGACAACGACCCAGTGGCGCCAGTACGAGAACTTCGGGTCGTCGGGCGTCGGCGCGTCGGGGTCGATGAGGAAGAATGTGAAAGATTGCGCGGAGGTGGTGTTTGAGGTGCTTGAGATGGTCACTTGCGGTGTGTCCTTGACGTCGCTGACGCGCACTAGGGAGCCGTTGGAGGGTGATTTGGAGGCGAAGGTCACATTGAGGTTGTAGGTGGGGGTGAAGTTCTGCGGGATGATGGCGGAGGGGAGGAGGGAGGCGGATGTGAGGGAGTCGAGGAGAGATGTGAACGCCATGTTGATGGTTTTCCTGGTAGCTTGTGAGAGGGTTTGAAGAGGCTGGTTCTGGGACTTCTCGAATTCAAGTACTGGAGGAGTTCGGACTGCTTTATTGCGTCGTTGAGTCTGTTTGGCTCTGATTGGTGGATTAACCTGGAGCTTGCAGTCTTGGAGACCCATCTTTGACTTGGCTTGCTCCATAGTTTGGTGGTTGGAGTTCTGCATATAGCAGGTGCCGTGGATCTTGAATGGTCAGCCAGCGAATGTGTGTCAGGTCTGCATTGATGCGTTCCTTTGAGGTATCTTTTAGGTAACCTGACAAAGCACATTGCCGGTACGTCTGTAGAGAGTCTCATATACAGGGCTTATGCAGCAATCGATGACTGTTAATATATCCAGTATCGCGACGACGATTCCGTTGTTTAGGCATTCGTGAGCGGTGTATGCTTGGTCCCTGGTCAACAATCGCGGCCTCTCCCCTCTCTAGCATCCTTCTTGCTTCTTGACAAACTGAGTCGATTCTGTAGGCATGCACCTTGCGCTCCTGTATTAGCATGAATATATCGAGAAAGGATCGATCTCTGTGGTGTGTCGAGGCGTAGGAAGCCGAGTTGGTCTTAACGCTAGACGGCGAGCTTGTGGTAGCCATAAACAGAGAAGGGTAACACTCTGTGATATTTTCGTGAATGAAACACGCTTGATCGTAGTACTGGCCACTATCGATCTGAGTGTTGCTTTACCGCGTGACCCAGTGCTGTACATAGAGACGAGAGGCCTCCACTCCAGCTATGTTCCAGCGAAGCCACTTTTTCAAGCTTTAGAACTTGGCTTAGCGTTGCTTGATAGCTTTGCAATCAATACCAGTTTATCTCCGATGTACGCTTACTCTCTCTGTGTGCATGGCAGAAAGACCTCGCTCGCATGATATTTCGTCTTCGTGTTTCGAAGAGCTGGCATTGTTTTCGCTTGGCAGTAAATTTTGCTACGTGACTGAACTCTGCTGCATTGCTGTCATAGCTCGACTAATACGTGATCTCGTAGGTTCCAAAAAGAAAGTGCGAAGCGTCTTGTCAAGAACGACACCATGATCCAGGAGACTCTTGTGTTAAGAAGCACCCGGCTCCCGTAGACGGTCGGTACTGTCAATGTGCATGGGGACGAGATAACCGTGCCCGTCAGCCGAAAAGCAGATCGCGGGGTAGCAGGGGCTCGGCCGAGCCAATGACGCCCGTTTCCCCACATTACGAGCCTCCCGGGGATCATCACTGTACTATTTCGGAATGAGGGCCACGGAAGCAGAAATTCGACGACGTTAAGAGCTCTCTTCAAGTTGCGTGGCCCCAAAGTAGACTTAGAGGATACAACAACATGGGCAGTCTCATCCCCATTCTCGTCGCGCTGGGTGCCGTCGCCCTTGCCTACACCTTCTTCACGGACCCTCTTCGCAAGATCCCCGGCCCTCTCTCTGCCCGCTTCTCACGATTATGGATGGTTCAACGCGCACGCAGCGGCGACATGCACACGACCATGATCGATTTGCATGCGAAACACGGCAAGCTTGTGCGCACAGCACACAACGAAGTCAGCATCTCAGACCCAGCGGCCATTAAAACCATCTACGGCGCAGGCTCCAAGTTTCGAAAGAGTGATTGGTATTCAGTCTGGCAAGGACATCGTACATTCGATCTTTTCGGAGAGCGAGACGAGAAAATTCATGGCAAGCAGAGGAGGCTTGTTAGCAATATCTACAGTCTGGACCAGTTGAAGAAGATGGAGCCGTACGTTGACAGTACGTTGAAATTGTTCCTTGAAAGGTTGGGCGAGGTCGGGAAAAAGGGCGCGGTTGATATGGGGACGTGGGCACAAATGTTCGCTTTTGGTGAGTACCAGCATACTTCGACACTGCGCATATGACTGACAAAACCTAGATGTCATTGGTGAAGTCACATTCTCTCGACGATTCGGCTTCTTGGCCGCTGGCAAAGATGATGGCTCCTTCTCTGCCATCGACTCGGCTTTGATCTCAGCTGCTTGGATCGGTCAGACTCCTTGGCTCTACTGGCTTCATGACTTCTTCATGCCCTACATTGGCAACTATCTGGGCATCAACAACCGCAACGGCTCCCTGCGTCAATTCGCTGCACGAGAGTGTGATGCACGCAAAGGTCGAGGGAGCGATCACCGCGACATCCTGCACGCACTCATGGATGTCAAAGAACAGAAGCCACGAGAGTTCGATGACAACGGTGTGTTGAGCATGGCAGCGAGCAACATATTTGCCGGCAGTGATACCACAGGAATAAGCATTGGTGCGATACTCTACAACCTATGCAAGAATCCTGGCTGCAAAGAGAAATTATTGGAAGAAATCCGAGAAGCAGTACAGAAAGAGGGACTAGACCTTACGGAGAACATGCCGTTCAGAGTGGGGCATGCGATGCCTTACCTGCAAGCATGCATTTATGAAGCGTTGCGGATGCACCCCGCAGTTGGCATGTCCCTACCGAGGACTGTTCCCCAGGAAGGTTTCGAGATTGATGGAACATTCATCCCTGCTGGTGTAAGTTTACGCAAGCTCGAAAGACCTTATATCAGGACCTGACCACCGTCTAGACAATCATTGGCGCGAACCCTTGGGTCATACACCGACAGAAGGAGGTTTTTGGAAACGATTGCGACATCTTCCGACCAGAGAGGTGGCTGGAGGGAGATCGGAGCCAGATGGGTAGGAATTCCCCAGCAGCGGTGATTACAATACTGACAGACCCCTTAGATCGCAACTTCTTCGCTTTTGGAAGCGGTTCTCGTACATGTATTGGAAGAAGTAAGTCGCTTTTCACATCACCCAGCATATGCTAACGTGGCTGCAGACTTGAGCTGGATTGAGATGACAAAATTCGTGCCTTCGCTCCTCATGCGCTTCGATATCGAGTTGGCACATCCAGATGAGAAGCCAAAGCAGCACTGCTGGTATGTCTACCCCAGATCCACTACCCAGTTGTGGGAGGAAGCCCTCTGACCGAGCCTAGGTGGTTTGTAAAACAGGAAGGCCTCAACATGCGGCTTATTCCCCGTGTGCAGAAAATCGACAGTCCTGTAGCATAGATTCCTCATCAATTGGAGTATTGGCGCTGTACCAAAAACGCAAAACTGCGCTTTCTTTGGGTTGTTCCGAACATTGAGCGTTCCAAAAACCTGGAGTTCGCAGGCGAGATGTTTTTCCCTTGGAAGAATTGGTTAAATCAGCGGTCATACGGCAGCCCAGCATGATACCAAACTTGATGAGCTTCCAGTGACGGTGATTATATGATAGTAAACCTGAGGTTGATAATGTTAAACGTAACGCGCCTACAAGTTGCTAAATCTTACGTTGTCGCTGTCAACAACGGCTCCATTAGCCATTAAGTTACGCAGAAACCGTATTTGACTTGTCCAAACCACGTTCGGCTTCGCCCTTCACGTTCTGCTGCCTCTCCTGTAGCACCTCCGTCCGTGACCTGCTGTCAGGATCGAGGAAGGGCGCCTCTCCGATACCCACCGCACGATTGCCGAAGCGCTCACCCAGACCTTCGTAGTCGTGTGTAGCAGAGTGAAATGCGCTGCGGTTATCCCAGATCGCTGTTGATGTCAGTGCCTGATATTTGTGTTCTGGGGTTTGAGCAACACTCACCGAGATCGTTTTGGGACTTCCACTTGAACCTCACCTGGAGGTCGTGGTTCTCGTATATCACATTCAGGAACTTCGATAGGAGTTCACTTGATTCCTTGTCGTTGAGCTCGTTGATGTACTTTGGGAACGGGCCAAGCGCGAAGATGCTCTTCCAGCCAGTCACGGGGTTCGTGCGTACAACCGGGTGAACAGCCGTCAAGTCTTTGCCGACGTTCTTCGGGCTACCGCGCTGCTTGTCGTAAATTTTGATCTTTTCGGGGTTTGCAGCGGCAGCCTTGATGAAGCCATCGCCGATGAAAGTCGCGGTCAGACTCTCGAAAAAGGTTTGGTAGGCCTTAGAGAAGCGGTCGAAGATCTCGTAGCCAGACGCCCAGAGTGTGTCGCCTCCCGTCTCTGGAAGCTGGGTCAGTCGCAACGACGTGTAGTCAGCTGGAACCGGCTCAAACTGGATGTCTGAGTGCCATTGTGCAGCATCGTAGCGACGGTTGCCGGTCTGCCTCTGAGTCTTCTCATTGCCGAATGTCTTCTTTCTTTGCAGTGAGCTGATGGTGCTGATCTCAGCATCGTTTACGCCGAACTCGCTGGTGTTGTTAAGGATGGGATGGATGTGTAAGGTTGAGTCAGATGGCTTGTTGGTCAGTTGGCCAAGGCGATGCACAAGCTGCTTTTGGAGGGCATCTGTAAGATTGTCCTGCGCCCGAAAGAAGACGACGCCACGTTCAGATACTGCTGTTGTAAGAACTCGTGTATTCTTAGACGGCAATAAAATACTGACTGGTGATAGCGAGATCACGGATGAGCTCATCCGCATTCGAAGCATTGAGGATATCGTCAACAATGTTGAGTTTCGAATACTCGCGTCCGATAACGGGCGTGGCTTCTTCAAAGCTGAACTTGCTATCAAGTGCACCTGACTTCTGCAGTGGTGAAGGGTAGGTCCTCGTTTCTGACGCCATGGTGACAGGGTCCGTTTGCAAATACTAACGGTTCGTGGTTCAAGACGAAGATGGAAGATTTGCTTTACTTTATAGACAACAAGCAGAGATCGGGTAAAGCTATATTCCTCAGTGGTGAGATCCTGGTCGTTTCCATTACACTGATTTGGTGGGGAAAGCACGCAATTTAGCTGTTGCGAGCACGTCAATCACTAGATGCTTGTAACGCAACAACGCCATCGAATGAGATCATCCGGATAGCACATCATCCCACTTATCTCCTCAGAATCGCATCGCGATACGTCTTGATGATTCGGGGACGGGCTACTGAACAAACGTGTTTGGTCAGTGAGCTGCGAACTTCGGCCACGAACCGCCCTGACACTTGCTCAGGTCGCGAAGAATACGAAGACAGTGACTGCTATTTTTGAGTAGTTTTTGAAAAGAATCGGCAAGCTTGAAAGCGTTGATCTGAGGCTATGGCAGCCCATTGTCAAAGTAAGGCAGGCAGTTTTTTGAAGTATCGATTTGATTAAGAAGACACCACATGCATGATCCTAGAGTGATCTTGACCGCCGAGTATCGCGTCTCTTACATGCTCGAATACGGCCACTTCTCAAAGGTTTTGCTGCTCACTTCCGTAGCCCGCGACAAAATAACCTTCTACTCCACTCACTCCCTTTCCGGTGCGGTTGGCCGGTGGCTGTGGCCAATTCTCCAGTACCTTCTGCTCTCCCGTCAACGTGAAGTTTGCCATAGCTAGGGGGCCGTTGTCAATCAAAAGGCTGTAGTCACCCGGATACAGCACTTTGTTGCCCATCTCATCGACCCTCGCGAGACTTGCAAGCGTAAGATTTAGGGTTGCTGTACCAGTAGCGCCGCCAGCAATGTTAAACAAGCGCTGGTAGGACACAAGGGACTTCTTGGGTCGGGGCGAGGGACCAAAATCGCCCGCTACATAGCCAAGCGCCACATAGTCAGAAGCTGTTGTGCCGGTGTTGGTGATATCGACATGTACAGAGGCAAATGCACAGCGGTCGAGAGATGTTGCGTTGGTGCTTGGACACGCTGAAACAAGGTCTGCAACAGCGTAGCTTTGGTTCACAGGAGAGACGATCTTGGCTGAGAAGTTGGTGTAATGCAAGCCGAAACCAAACTCAAAGATAGGCGTATTGTTGTACCACTTGTATGTTCGTCCAGGGTTGTTCATGCCTGGACGAAGAGCCATGTCGGTCATGGGCACCTCGTTGATATACGAGGATGGGTACTGTGTTTGCGGAAGTCGACCAGCGGGAGCGGCCTTGCCGGTCAGAATATCCACGATCGCAGAGCCACCGTCCTGGCCCGGGTAGCCAGCCCAAAGCAGCGCTGAAATTTTGGGATTGTTTGCGATGGGCGATGAGTCGATCTGGCCACCGCCCATGCTTACGACGATGGTGGGCTTGCCCGTTTCTGCGAGCTGTCCGATGACATCGAGCTGTGCACCGGTCCACTGCAGCGACGTGCGATCATGACCTTCCTCCTCGACGCTGTTGTCGATTCCTCCTACATAGATCAGAACATCACTGGCATCCATAGCAGGCTTCAGGTTCGTCCAGCGGTTTGTGGTGGGGTCACCTTGGCCTCCAGGGTTGCCGCCTGCATAGTGGACCGTGATGTTTTGTTGTTGCAAGGCGTAGAGTGGGCCGTGCAAGTACGTAGGCTCTCCAGCATAGTTACCTTCGACCGTCATTAGTCAAATTGGAGCTTCTACGAGATTTGAACATACCAAGCAGTTGGGTAGTCGCGTTTGCCCAGTCACCAAAGAGTCCAATTGACTTTGAAGAATCGAGCGACAGAGGTAGTACACCATCGTTCTTCAGCAAAACAATGCCCTCTGTAGCAGCCCTTCTTGCTAGTTGCTGTGAAGCGTTAGTTGCAACTGCATCCCAGCCAAGCTGCCTGTATGGTTGACTGTCTGCTGAGTCGAACCACCCAAGACGGACCAGCGACGAGTATTGTCGGACCAGCGCCTGATCAAGAACTGTCTCGTTGACCAAGTTCTGCGCAAAAGCACCAGGTAGATGATTCTGCATGTATGTACCGCAGTCAAGGTCTGTCCCAGCGATGAGCGAGTCAGCCACTGCTTGCTCGCGTGTCGCAGACCACTCGTGTGGAAGATATACGTTCTGTATCGCATCACAGTCTGAAGTCACCCACTGCTCTTCATTTGTCCAGCCCCAGTGCTCCCGCAGGATGGTCTGAAGCAAGTACGGATCGGCGCACGTTGGCACGCCATTGACCGCATCTAGCAAGTGGTCAGCCGGGTGAGCTGCATCCAAGATACTGCGCTAACATCATGGCTTAGCTTGAGTGATGAATTGGACTCACTGTATGAACACATAAAAGCACCCACATTCGCCTCGACGCACGCCTGGAAAGGAGCAAGATAGTACTCCACGAGATCCTGCTGAGAGATCTGCGCATCAACCTGATATCTCAAATTGCCGTTCCAGTCTTCAATATCGTAACCAGCGTAGTGCTTGCACGTAGCCACGACACGCTTGTATGGATCCATCGTGTCGCCTTGGAGTCCATGGATCAGAGCTTTGACATAAGACGAGAGATGGTAGGCGTCTTCTCCAGGTGTTTCTTGGCCACGTCCCCACCTGGGATCTCGGAATGGGTTTATGTTCTTGTCGATTGTTAGTCACCATTACGGATCGAAGAAATGAAGAAGCTAGTGGTAAAAGGACGGCTCACCGGTGTCCAGAAATCTAGGCCGGTGCGATTTGCATTATTGAATGCTCTGGCTTCTGTCGATATGACTTTGGCGACCTCGGTGATGAGAGCGTCATCAAATGCAGCGCCCATAAGGATCGGTTGGGGAAATGAGGTTGAGTAGCTGTATTCGCCTTGGTCGCTGAAGTTGGTGTATGGCCCTGCGATGCCGTGCAGTCCCTCGCTCCACCATTGATATGGGGGGATGCCGAGTCGTGAGACACCGGGTGAGCCGCTTGAGGTGGCATTGATCTTTTCTTCAAGCGTATAGAGTGCGACCAGCGACCTGGCGCGGTCGAGCGGGGCTAGTGTAATGTTAGATTGAACTCGACATGTGAGTGTTAGGTTACGTACATGCTGCGGCATTGCATATTGTCTCGTTCTTCAACGGGCCGTTGGTACAGTCAGGAAAGAGTGCGTAGGCACCTGTTGCCCACAAGAGCGCAAGATAACGCTGTGTAGTGTGCATGATAGATGTTCACTGCCGCTGTTGTTCATTCATCAGTTTTATCGACTATCCTTATAGTAAGCAAAATAGCCGTAGACTGCACGCTTCACCACGACCGCAGATCCTCAACACGAGAAACCTCGATGAGAGTACGTCATGGTTCGTTGCAGACGCGGCCGAATATCGGTCACGGCGCCGGTGATGCCACCGTTCCCCTCATGACGAACGGTGTTCTGTCCGGAACTCGCTAGTCAGCCACAGCCGTTGCTCGAAGGAGGTTTTGGGGAGTTGAGCCGCATGCGGGGCCCCGCAGAGCGACGTGATCTGTTCGCACTAATTGCGGTGACCGAGCTTTGATAGGTGTTGAATTCAGGCTGAATTGGTGATCGACAACGCAAGGTCAGTACCAGTCTTGGGCAACGGCACTTGTCAGAGTATACAACGACAGCCAAAGCGGCTAGGAAGACGATGTCTCAAGAAAGATATCAAAGTGGATGCGAGAGTGTTTTACTGGCGGTTCAGGGTGAAGGGAAATGCACGTGACCTTGACTTTTTTTGCGCATTTCCTCTAGAAGTATGCTCGCCCTCTTTTTGTATGGTACAAAAGAATTTTGAGTGTGAGAGCGAACAGACATACTCTACGGCTCGCTTCAACAAGGCAAGTGATTCTTTTCGCGACTCCAAGCCTCGGGCGCGGTAACATGACACACGGGGTGAACACGGCGATGCGCAATCTTCTCTGATGTGCAAACGTTGTATAGCAAGGTGGAAGAAAGCTGAGCCGGTTGACGGTCACAAGGAGTCCAACAAAAAGCTTAGCCTCAGCCTCATCCACGCCACGGCATGCGGCGCGGCAGATGGTCAACTCCAACAGCGAGAGCATAACACAAGATGCACAAGATGAGGATACAGTTGAGTGTGCTCGAGAGACGAACGCAGCTGGAAGTATGCCAGACTCGCAGCTGGTGATCCTGGGAAAATATATCCAGCGGCGCGAGCGTTTCTTTATCATCATCCGATCGCCCTTCCGACGGAAACGACGCACCCCAGGTTTTGTTCCGTCGAGCTCGCAACGCCCCCACTTTTCGCGGAAATGTTCGAGATGGCGCATCTGCAAGACCACCGCGCAAGAGATGTCGTCGGCCACGTAAATTCCTGCTGCGCGCTGTCTCTGTCCATACTTTCTGAATAAGTAAAAGCCGGCTACAAGTCAACAGTCCTCGTTGATACCACCTGCAACCTAAAAAGAAGTTACGAACCTTTAGCAACTTCTCTTACCTACAGAAAGTGGTAACAACACCGTTGAAGGCCTCCAGGAATACGAAGTATTGCCGAAGGGGCTATTACCAAAACACTGCAGTCGGTCTTTTCTGCAGCGCGAAAGCCGACTTGTTTCGGCGAAGCTTCGTCATCAGGGGAGCCCCACGCGCGCGGGCGCAACCGAGCCATATCCGAAGGAACCCTTGTTAGGGCGCGGTATCGCTGTTTCCTAAATAAACGTCACCCTTTTTTCGAACATACACACTTCAACCATCGCAACCGAGGTGAATATTGTCGTCGACGTCGTCATCGCGTAGTCACATACACTTGTGTGACCATGGCGAGATCGACGAGTAGCAGCAGCGACGACTCTATGCTGGAAAATGCTGAAATCAGCGAACCGAACGTCAGCGAAAAGAGAGAAGATGGCTACGTAGGGGGCGACGAGGAAAAGGCGATAGATCTTGATGGAATTGAGCATGCAGCATCGAAAGAGGAGATTGTGCCGTCTGGGAGATGTCAAAGTCGTGCGCGGCGGTCACAAGAAAGCCGAGACTTGAAAAGGGTGGCGTCGCATCATTCAAGAGCTGGCGCAGATGGCTACACTTGGCATCATGACGCAGATGAGAGTAGCCAGCGAACGAACAGAGCCAAGGCCGGGGTCGTGACGCCCGAGCCGTACCTGGTGTCGTTTGATGGCGATGCAGACCCAGAAAGCCCGCGGAACATGTCGATCCTTAGACGCTGGGCCATCGTGCTGATCTGTAGCGCCAGCTCACTTTGTGTGTAAGTGAGAGATTATGCAGTGTTGGAGTATACATCCATACAGAGACCATGCTAATATTACCTGCAACCAGGACTTGCGCATCATCGCTATATACATCGACGTATACCCAGATAGAACCTCAGTTCGGATCTTCTCGGTTGGTTTGCACGCTTGGTCTCTCGCTCTTCGTCGCTGGGCTTGGCGCTGGGCCGATGCTGCTTTCTCCTCTATCTGAGGTGCGTTGCTTGAATATGCAGGTGTATGCAGCATTTGCTCACAAGATCTAGTTCTTCGGCCGGCGACCAATCTACATTGGGTCATTTACATTTTTCCTCATCTGGCTAATACCATGCGCGGTTGCCCGGAACATTCAAACCATGCTGATCGCAAGATTTCTTGACGGCCTGGCTGGCTCTGCCTTTCTCAGTGTTGCAGGTGGTACTGTAGGAGACATGTTCGCAAAGCACGTAAGTGGTTGTGTAGTCACCAGGCTCGGAGGTAGCTAATGTAATCAAGGAACTATCGGCACCGATGATGGTATATACGGCGTCACCGTTCATCGGTCCTGAGATTGGACCGCTTATTGGTGGCTTCATTGTTGAGAACACCTCGTGGCGATGGTAAGTGCGTCGCAAGACCCATAGCTGTGGTTCCACAACCTACAAGTCGATTCGTCATTACTGGGTGGTCTATCTGCCCACGTTACTTCTTCTGTCGTTCACTTGTACGGCTGGGATTTCATCATTGTGTTCTCATGGCAAGAAGCGGTGTACTGATGTCAAACAGGTGTTTCTATGTACTCATCATCTGGGCCGCACTTCAAGTAAGGCAGTGCTGCACACCACGCGATCAAACTACTGACACTAGACACTAGCTTCTCCTGATCATCTTCTTCGTGCCTGAAACGTACCACCCCGTCCTGCTTCGGCGCAAAGCGATTCGCTTGCGAGAGGAAACGGGCAACCAAGAATGGATCGCGCCTATCGAGAAGATGGACCGATCTATCGCTAAGACAGTGCTCTGGTCATGCATTCGCCCGTTCCAGCTCCTTTTTTTCGAACCAATGGTGAGCAAAACGACGTCGCGTGAAGGATTATTGGTGGGCTTACTCTTGTGTTCCAGTGCCTCAGCCTGTGCATACTGTCTGCCATCTTACTTGGAATTCTGTACCTTTGTGAGTTCGTTGGGCCACTCCACACCCTGCAGCTGACGATCCTTCAGTCTTCGGTGCGTTCCCATTGGTCTTCCAGACCAATCACGGGTTCAGCATCTCCCAAGTTGGTCTTGCGTTCCTGGGCCTGTTTGTGGGCATGCTTACAGGCATCTCTACCGACCCAATCTGGAGGCGAGTGTACGGCAGGCTCGTGCGTCAACGAGAGATGCAAGGGGGAGAGCCCGGTGGCTCAGAACCAGAGTTTCGGCTTCCATCGACGATACTTGGCGCTTGGGTCGTCCCAATTGCACTTTTCGGTAAGTACTGCAGGTGCGTGACGTTTAACAGGCTTCTAATCACGTTTCATGCAGGGTTTGGATGGACCACGTATTCGTCGTAAGTAAAAGCTTCTAGAAAACGTGTTGGGCCGTGGCTAATTTGCTTTTGTCCAGGGTGCACTGGATAGGTACGACACAATTGTGCATACCACCATGCTGTGATGATAGCTGACCATGACACGACAGTCCCAATCATCTTTTCTGGTATCTTTGGCGTCGGGTAGGTCTAAATGTCCACAAGCGTCATCAATGACTGAATACTGACCACATGGTTTGCATAGAGTCATCTGGGTCTACTCAGGCGTGTTCACCTTCCTTGTCGAAGCAGTGAGTGACACCGAGGCCGGCCCCACACCTTGATACATGACTGACTTCGGCGACCAGTACCCTCTGTACGCTGCAAGTGCCCTAGCAGCGAACTCATTCGCAAGGTCGTACTTTGCAGCGGCCTTCCCTCTGTTCGGTGTTCAGATGTACAACAGTAAGCCTCTGAAATGTTTGGCCTGACGAAAGAGCGGTCACTGATTTGGAAAAGATCTTGGGTACCAGTGGGCGACATCCTTGCTCGCGTTCCTTGCCCTAGCTATGGCGCCGTAAGATTGTCCCGGAGCAGTGGATCTGGTAGTCGCTAACGCATAGAAACATAGATTTCCCATTCTCTTCTTTCGATTCGGCAAGCGGCTCAGGGGCAACAGTAAGTTTGCATCAGCATAGGTAGACGGGCCGCCGTGGCGAGAGCGGGGTGTGGCGGGATGCAATAGAAGCGCCTAATAATAGAGAAAGTGACACGGCACGCATGCCGTCAGTATTGAATGCTGCGTCCAGACGTGAGACGACGTGGGCCTCTGTGTAACCTGACCTGGGGCGCCACACGGCCAGTCGAGAAACGGCGGGCACACGTCGACAGCAGCGGCTGCGGCTGGTGCCGTTAGCGAGGGAGGATACGAACGTGGCCAGCAAGCCAGCGTCATGGATAGCGAGACATTTCAGGGCACACAGAGTCTCGCGAAGGGTAGACGAGGAGGGACATGGTGTGTCTTGTGGTGATGAGAGGTTGCACAAGACCCACGAAGGCTTGCCATCAGCCACTCATGAACGGCTGCCAAGGCCGCAATCGCAGACTGCACACATGGCCTGTAGCCGAGCCTGGAGGACATGCAGTTGAGCGTGGCGGCGCCTGTTCTCTCCTGCGTGGTGCAGCCCTGAGGCGTGCACGAGGATAGCGTGGAGCAGTGGACATGTTTAATTGCAATACGAGCAGCTTGAAGGTTCGCCGGATAGTGTGCAGTAGCCTGAGGCAGCTCGAGGGTAGTGGGCTCTAGGTGCAGTGTTTCGAAATGTTGGCTCTGCCACATGGAGGGCGCCCATGTGTGTCAAAGAACGTGTCTTAAGCCTCGCAGCGTCCTATTGGCCGGTGCAGCTCGCTAAGGGCCAACGGACAGGGACCGAGGCAGGAGCGATGGGCCGCACCTTGAAGCAAAGCTCGTCAGCCAATTGCGGGGAACCGCATTTGGGCGCAACATCCTCGTCAGCCTCGACCAGCAGCAGCCGCACGCACCCGCACACACACACCCCCCCATACGCACACCCACACGCACACACACGACCAGCGCCGCCGATTCGAGTCGCCCACCGCACGCGCAACTCCACTGCCAGGCCCCGGCGCATTGAAACATTGGGACTTCCAGCTGCTGCCGCTGCCGCTGCCGCTGCCCTGCGATCACCGTCTACTGCGACCGACACAGCCCTCCCAAGCGCCGTCCCACCGCGTCGACTGCTCCTGCCACCGCTGCGCTCCTGCCTTGCTCGCCACGCCCGCCCCACCCCGTCACCCCAGCGCGTTGGCCCTCACGGCACTCTCACCGCGGACGCGGGCCCTGCACCAGTAGTACACTCGAGCTCCCAGCAGCATGGGCAGCGCGTCTCGGTAGCATTTCGCTATCAAACATGCTCCTGTGGCCCTGTGGAATGCCCCCTCGATTACATGGACCCCAGCCCTGTACCACTGCCGTATTGCTCCATACCTGCGTGCCGGATTGAGCGTGCTGTCAGAACACCGTGCCCTGGCCTCTTCATTGCTCGGTCCTCCACCCTCTTTCGGTGCCCCCCTCGACGCCCATCATTGGACGCGCCCGTGTGCCACAGCAGCCCCCGTTCGAGCAGCCAGCGCACGCGTGACTTCACCCCGAAACGCGCCGCTGGAACGCCGCTATCCGTGCCTCCGCTGAGACATTGGCTGAGCCGTTGTGCTGGGTACACCCTCGAGTGCACCACTGACGGCTGCACGCAGCACTAAACGTGCGCCGACAGCGCGCACCGTAGAACACAGCAGCATCCGTGCGAGCCTCCGCGTAGAGCTCACATTAGCTGATATCATGTCGTCCCCGGACCGGGACGATGCTTCTCCCTCGCCGGCACTCAGCGGTGACTACGACGAAGACATGGCTGTCCAGAATTCAAAAGACCATAACGATGACGAGGAAGACCAGAAGCATCCTAACGGTCAGACGACTAAGAGTAATGCCAAGGACCCACTGAGGCCGAGGAGGAAGAAGGCGAGGAGAGCGTGCTTTGCTTGCCAGCGAGCCCACTTGACATGTGGTGAGTACCATGATGCAATCTCATAATCACCTTCAGAGTGTTGACCGGCCTAGGCGACGAGCGACCATGTCTGCGATGTGTGAAGCGGAACCTCCAGGACCATTGCATGGATGGCGTACGCAAGAAGGCCAAGTATCTCCACGATGCGCCCGACGGCGCCCTTATGCCTGGAGTCGGCGGCCACTATCCCTACATGAACGGCAACCGTCCTACGCCTCTTCCGACCCAGGACACCCAAGCCGTCTCCATGGCTCAGCAGGGTGGCCACTATGCGCAAGCACCGCAACAAGCATTCTATCCACCCAACACCGCACCTGCACCACTACCAACTGGACATGACGGCAGGAGTTATAATCAGCAGTCTCCCATCTCGCCACCTTACCAACACTCGCATCAAAGCTCAGTACCAAATGCGTCGGCTGCAATGCCACAACCACAACCACAGCCGGCGCAGATGCAGCAGTTTGGTGGACCGTTATTCGACCCAAGCGACCCTGCACTGTTCAACTTCGACATTTCCAGTCTCAACTTTGGAAACCACTATGGCGCTCTTGAGTTCGGTATGCTCGGTCACATGTCGTCAGGTGCTGCCGAGACTCCACCCAACGATAATGGCATGATGAACTCACAGCAGCCCGTGAACATGTACAATCCGCAGATGCAGGGAGGCTATGTAGACCACTCACAACAAGCTTCGATGATGCCCGTTAATCCGAACGGTCTATCATCGGATGAATGGCAGCAGCCAAGCTCTCGGAACGGTAGCCTACAAGTCCAGACTCCACATGGCACCCCCACCACTGCTTCCATGGACCACAGCATTCACCGCCAGGACAGTTTGAACGGCCCGCATGCGTTTGCAATTGGCCAAGGGCCAGCTAGTCATCATACAGCTAGTCCTGCATCGACAGACGCAAACTCCACCTACGAAAACGATAACCCCATGGCGACGGCTGCCTTCTTTGCTAATTCACACCAACCTCAACCTCAACCTCAACCTCAGCGGTCACCAACCATCAGCCGACGGCAGGGATCCCGTCAAGCCAACAACGCACTGCAACCAGTACACTCTAACGGTGTACGAAAACGGCACCGAGACACCAAGAGTATCTACCAAGGCATCGTCAAACCTCATGACTATGTTAAGGGCTACCACAAACTCTTCCAACTGATTCTCAGCAAATATTCGCGCCCCTGGGCTGCTAAAGCACAGGAATACGTGCACAATTTCCGCGGCGTGCTGGTCGACGTACATTCCAAGCTCGAAAAAGAAGACCTGATCCACCAAGAGAAAGGACTCCAGCGGCATCTGCTCACACTACAAGAGCATTTCGCCGAAGTCGGCACACCGTTCATCATCTGCCGTCGCTCAGGCGAGATTGTGGGTATGAACAAAGAGTTCACGATTCTGACCGGATGGAAGAGGGAAGTGCTCTTGGGCGAGGAACCAAACCTGACAGTCAACCAACACGGCAACCGAGACCCAAACGAGAGCGAGATGAGTACCCAGACGAACACCACGCCCACCATCGCCGCCCAGCAGGCCGAGAGCGAGAGCGAACCGCAGCCAGTCAACATCATTCAGCTCATGGAACCAAAGAGTGCATTGCAGTACCTCCAGCGCTTCTCCGAGCTCGCATACCAGGACCCCCGAGGCTTCGCGCATCAAAGAGTCAACATGCTGCGTTACCAAACCAAAGCCGATGTCGAGCGCCTAGCGGAACGAGCAGGCAATAGAGGTGATGGCGACGAGAAGATGGTCAAGCTCGAGGGTGGCGGTGTCCACCAGGGTGAGTCTGCGATGCAGAGACTGGGCGCCAAGAGCGGGATGGTGGATTGTATGATCTGGTGGCATATCAAGCGCGATATCTTCGATATGCCGGTGCTGGTCTGCATGTCGGTATGTTTCATCTCCGCATTGTACAATTTGGAAGTCTTGCTAACCTGCTGGTCATAGGTGATGCCGGTCTTGGATAAGGGCTTGCATTGATCGCTTCACGTCCGTTGTCTTGGCGGCATCTACACAGCTCTAGCGCCAACCATCACCTGTTCACCATCGATGTGGACTGCGGATTGCGAACGCTCTTACTCGTACCTGTTTATAAGAGTTTTGATTTTTTCTTCATCTTCTTCTTCTTCTTGGACGTGTGCCTTGCACAAGGCACACCCTCTTTGGGTAATTGGATAATGGCTTTCGAAAGACGGGCTAAAGAGTCGCACTCTGGCGTTTGTGATTGGGATTGCTATGGCATGTCTGGGATACCAAATGGGGGTTTCGCATTGCTTGGACCTTTTTTTCTCCTTGTTAACTGAACATACTTGTGCTGTCGTTGTTGGTTCTGGTGCTGTCGATATCGTCTATATATTCGTTTACGTTTGCGTCCCTCACCTCTGTCTAACTCGGCATCGCGCTCATGGCCACTTCATCCTTCTGCCCCTGATCCCCAGGGACAAGCTTCACGTTCTCCCGCTCATCCTCCTCATCGCCCTGCACGCTCTCCCCCTCGTTCGTCTTTCCATCCCCATTCGACGCACCACCCTGCCCCGTCAACTGTCCGTCCTCCTGGCCCCCCTCACCCTTCAACCACGGATCACTCTTACACGCCTCGTACGCCGGCCGCGCCAAACTGCGCTGCGAAATCCGGATATCCTCCCGAATATCCTCGACCAGCGCGTCTTTGCTCACGTAATCGTACTCTGGCCGTATGAAGCCCAGGATCACGAGCGAGAGCTCTGCGCCGTAGAAGTCCTTGTCGAAGCTGGCTAGGATGTGGATCTCGATGCTGCGCGTGGTGTTTTTGTAGTACGGGTTGTAGCCGATTGATAGCACGGTGGGGTACACTGGGGAGCGCGAGGTGGTGGGGGTTGAGGCTGCGTATTCGAGGTCGAGGACCGCGTGCGAGGAGCTCTTGGTAGGCACGGATTTGTCGTCTGTGGCGCTTGGAACCGAGGTCGGTGTTGTGGTTTTGGGGATGGTGCTGTGGTCCAGAGTGCAGAAGCCGTAATAGATGCCGGAGTCGAGGTCGGAGTGCCCGTTTATGCTGAGGCCTGAGAGGGGGATGTTGGCTGTGGGGATGCCTAGCTGGGAGGGTGTTACTATGGTGTAGCGCTACGAGTTTAGTTATTGCAGTGCTTACCTCCTTACTTCCTCGCCCAAAGCCCTTGATTACTGGCCCACGAAGCTTGAGAGGAAAGGGCGGTTGTGGGGTATCTGGGCCGGCGATAGGATCGCGGGGACCTGTGGGCCGGACCATGACGACTAGCTTCGAAGATTGGGTTGAGAGGTTTGTGATTTCAGGCTCAGTGTTGTGTTTAGTGACTTCGTGCAGTGTCAGTCGTGGTGTTGAGTAAGCTTCCAGTACTTTCTCAATCACGGCATCGCGGGACTGGTGGGGCTGACTGGACCCTGGAACCGGAGCTCGGAGGTTACGTCAGGACTTCCTGGAGCCTCACCACTTGCTTGTCTATCAACAATCCTCATCGACCTCATTGATGTCTCTAACGCGCCGTCTCGATCTTCAATTTCATCGCAACAATTTGCGTTGCTTCACAGGCGTCATTTTGTCAAGCGGTCGTACGCTCGCTCGAAGCATGGCCTCTATAGCACCATTCAGTCCTCATTCGCGTCTGTCTGACGACAATCCAGCATTCACCTATGGTACGGCTTGGAAAAAAGACCAAACTAAAGCCTTGGTCAAAGAGGCCCTCAGGCAAGGCTTTCGACGCGTCGATACAGCTGCTCAGCCCAAACACTATCAGGAAGGCTTGGTTGGCGAGGCGCTGCGCGAGGCGTTCAGCGAAGGGACGGTATCACGAAACGATCTCTATATTCAAACAAAATACACCACGCCAGCGGGACAAGACCTGAATGATATGCCCTACGATTCTAACGCGCCGTTGGAGAATCAATTACACACCTCGATTGCGTCATCTCTTAGGAACCTGCGGCCAACGCAAGATTCAGAAGGCGGTTCTTATGTAGATTGTTTACTGCTCCACTCGCCGTTGCCGACACTGGATCAGACACTTCGAGCTTGGAGCGTATTGGAGACTTATGTACCGCACCAGATCAAAGCGCTCGGCATCTCGAATGTCACACTTCCTGTCCTGCGCGAGATCTACAACACATCGACAGTCAAGCCTTCGGTTGTGCAAAATCGCTTCTATGCCCAGACGCGCTACGACGGACCGCTGCGGGCGTTCTGCAAGCAGCATCGAATCACGTATCAGTCATTCTGGACCTTGACTGGCAATCCAAAGTTGTTGAAGTCGAAACCTGTTGTCGAACTGGCGCAGGCAGCAGAGGTCACGGTTCCGACTGCACTATATGCGCTGGTCATGGATCTTGGTGTCGAAGTATTGAACGGAACTACGTCCGCAGAGCACATGAAGGACGATCTGGATGGCGTTCGACAGGTGCGCAACTGGGCATTGTCGAATTCAAGTCAGTGGGCGAAGCTTGGTAGATCGTTCGCTGAGTTGTTCGCATCTGGTCCTTCTTACGCATGATCATTTCTCAATACTCTTGAGTTTGACTAGCGTTCACCACGGACGAGTGTGTCTTCCGTCCAGATGACGGCCGTTAGTTGTCCCCAAAGACCAGTATCGACCTGTTCCTCCCAGGGCTGGTCTCCCGGGATTGGAGAATTTCGAACTAAAAAGCCAGCAAAGCGTGTGAAGATTCGGCTTGGAGGCGCAGCGGGCGATCGTGTAACACAAGTGCCAAGTTCATTGCGGCACAACCGACGTTTTGATTGGACGCTCTCGACAGGGATGCACGATCACTTGCAGTACGGGGGCTGTGTCGGTCAGCTTCATAAGTAGGCTCCCCGCTTCGTCTTTTACAGCAGCAATCTGCTCGTTGTGCATTCGGAGCGTAGTTATGGAAATGCTCTCCTGATAGTGTTCATCTACCAATCTCAATCTGGGGCGTCGAGTGTACAGCCAGCGCAATGTCCTCAATTCGAACGAGCCTGCCCATCGCAACTCAGCCTTGGGAATCAGCTAGAGCAAACTTTCTCGATGGCTTGACAGCTGAAGAAGTAAAGCTTTACCAGAACGCAACGCTAGAGAATCTCTTCTACAGTGCCAGCTCTACTCAACAACAGCACGCGCTAGGCAGCCGTAGTTGGCGCTTACAGGCGCGTATGTCCTCATTGACGGATTCCATCGAAGATTATGGCAAGGCTATGGATGTATTTGTCAACACGTATCCGCTGGTCCTGAGTCCTATTTGGGGAAGTCTTAGAGTCATTCTACATGTACGAATACCTTTATTTCTGATTGAACTGCAACTGAAAATATTATAGATAGTCGCGAACGCTGCCAGCTTCCAAGAGAAACTAGTGCAGACTTTAGCTCAGATTGGCGACGTCCTTCCACGGTTTCGCGTGTATGAAGTACTCTTCAACAACCATGAGCGCGTATTGGTGGCACTGTCAGCAGTATACCTTGATCTTTTGCGATTCTGCGTCGCTACCAAGAATTTCTTTGCAAAAGCAAGGAAGTCACTGAGTATGTTTTTTGGTTTGATTCTAGTCAGGGCGCTGATGTCTATCCCCAGTCCCACTGTCGATCGTTCTCAAAGGCGCCTGGAAGAACCACCTGCCGCATTTCGACCAGTATATGGAAGCTTTTCGCACGCATTCGAAGCGCCTGGAGAAGGAAGCCAAAGTAGCGCATATGATCGAGTCTGCACGGAGCCGGGAGATCCAATTAAGGAACCAAGCTTTGCTGCTTCGAAATGAAAAGCTAGAAAGACGTGACAAAGTGCTTTCGAACCTCCCTGCCGTGGATTATTTGAACAAGCAATCGAAACAGTTCGGCTTAAAGCATCCTGGGACATGTGGGTGGCTGCAATCCACTGCAGAGTTCAAGACATGGATCTCCCAGTCAACATCGGACTGTCTGTGTTGCTACGGAATTCCAGGATCAGGCAAATCGGTCCTGGCAGCGAATCTGCAGAATTTTCTTCTAGACAATCTCTCGGGCGACAGTAATCAGATGGTTTGCTATTATTACTTCGACTATGCTGACAGTTCTTCTCTCGATATAGTACATGTTCTTGCATCCTTGATCAAACAAGTACTTGAACACCTCCCTCTGGACCACTTTGGGGACGAGTTCAGTTGCCCATTTCAAGCAGGTTACTCTCCGCCTACAGTCCTCGCTGCCATCGAATACCTTGCGGATATTTTGAGAGAACATAGTACAGTGTATCTGGTCCTCGACGGATTAGATGAACCGAGCCCTCACAATCAGAGTTGCGTTTTAGAGCTCATCAAACAGCTCCTTCAAAGAACCGAGATGGTGACAAAAGTCTTTGTCACAAGTCGCACTGAAGAGTTTCAAGTTAAGAAAGCTCTGTGTTCTTACGGCGCGCTACGTTTGTCGGACAGACTTGTGAGCGACGATATTGCTCTGTACATCAGGGACAGGGTTGAACAGCTCGAAGCCCCGCACCCGCTTTTGTCGAACGACGCACTCAAAGAAAATGTCACACAAGCACTCGTCGATGGTGCAAAGGGAATGTAAGTCGCTGGCTGCATTGTCACTCTGTATTACAGGAACGCTGACTCGAGTTCGCAGGTTTCTTTGGGTCAAATTCCAGCTGTTCGACATCGAGGCTGCTCTCAGCGAGACCGACGTCCGTAGAACGCTTGAAAACTTACCAGAAACGCTCAGTGAGACATATCTCAGAATCATCCAAAGAGCCTTCGATGCACCTGGTGGTAAAGCCAAAGTCGACATGATGCAAAAGGTGTTTCGCTGGATTGCTGTTGCACGGCGCCCTTTACGCATCGAAGAGCTAGAGGAAGCTGTCTCTCTCTCACCCTCTGACACTTACCTCCACAGCGATCGCATCCCAAGAAATGCGGGACTGAAGCTTGTCAGCTTTTGCGGCAATCTTGTCATGCACAATGAAGATGATGACACTGTCTCCTTTACGCACCACACCGTCAGGCAGTATCTTCTTGAACCACACAATTCCGGCGCACCTTCTAAGTCATCACTAGAACTTAGTAACAGCGAGAAAGACGTTGGTCGTATCTGCATGGCCTACCTGAGCTTCTCAGACTTTCAAACTCAGGTTACAAGAGTGCCACTGCAGACCCGTCTCGACCCCTCACTCGTCCAAACAGCCACATGGTCAAGCCTACCTCTCGGCGTTCAAATGCGAGCTGCTGTCTCATGGATCAGCTCTAAGCGAGGAATTACGCAGAAGACCGACCACATTGCCTTTGCGGTACCCGTTGCTTCAACACCCACAGAACTTCTGATCAAAAAGTACACGTTGCTGGAGTATGTCATAGAGTACTGGGTGTCCTATACCTCCGAAATACGGTCTACCTCGGGTCAAGATTGGGCGCTGCTTGAACACGTCGCTCTGTATCTGCAACTGCCGTTTGAATTTCGACCTTGGAACGAACAAGGCCATCGCAAGAATACCGAATCGACCTTGCTACTGGAAATCTATGATGACATACCTGCACCGTTGGAAAAGTCTTTAACTCAGATTAACATGTATACCTGGGCGCTGAAGCACGCCATGGGATCGCTGCTTGGTCTGCTTGATCGGGAGCTCATGGTTAACTACCTTGTCCAGATCCAGTTCGTCGGGATGTCTTCCTCTCATCCTTCTGGCAAATTCGTTCCTCTCTTTAGCAATATCGCCACTGAACGCCATGCCGCTGAACGCCTCGCCGCTGAGCATTTGCACGATGTGTTTCATTGTTTGCCTTCTGCGGGGCAAACATCAGCATTGATGCAAGGATCGTCAGGTCATCCACGCCGAGGACAGAACGAAGTTTTACTGCTGCATTTGTTACGCCAGCCAATACGAACGAAGCAAAACCAGTTTTTGAAAGAAATTTTGTTGATTCTCAGCATTGAGATGAATCGTTGGCTTGGCCCAGGAACCTGGGATCGACTCTCGATCGATGCAGCTGTACAGGCTCTACGACGCAGGGACGGTGAAATGTTCCAGTGCATCTACGAGCAATGTATAGATCGAAGTATATCCACGGAGTGGGAGACCTCCCCAGCGTTCCGAATAGTCGAAGGGTTCTTGCAACAGCCTGTGTCAGGAGATCTATGGATTCCTGCAATGCAGTGGGACCTCGTGTTTCTTCTAGAGCGCTACTATCGCGAGGGAGACGCCCTCTTACGAATATGTAGTTCTCTCCCTGTCTGTGCGGATGATGTCAGCGTCGCACAAGCGCTCATTGTTGCGGCGTTGGCATCGGGGAAGGCCTTGTCGGACATTGTTTTCATGGCAACTACACTCAAAACAAACACCCACAGATCTTCGTCTTTTTGTCCGAGTGGACTTATACACAGCAGTTTCAAGGAACGCGCAGATCCGTATGAGAGGATAAGAGCTTTCCAGAACGTCGATGTCTTTGCTCTAGTTCAGGATTTGCACAATGCTGTTCAACCTTTGGTAAACTTGTCATACTCGTCAAGAGAACATCACCTTCACATCGAGCTGATTGCTGGAACAAAGGCAATAATGGACGTTTGGCAGCGATACGGAAAGTCATTCAGACTTGAAACAATCGAAGGCGACGGCCTCTATCTGCTGGTATGGGCCAAACAGTACCAGAATCACGATCTGTCAACCGCTCTCCTTCCGTATGCGAGTCACATTACAGACCCCAGACATACGAAAAAAGTTCTATCTATTCTCGACGAATCAACTGACGCGTCAGATAAGCTCAGGCGAATACAGTACTACGTGGGCAGATGACAGAGATGAATAAAAAAAAGATCGTATTCAGGTCACTATCAGAATTAGACACCACAATTTTTGAACCTTGAGCATACGAAGCACTGTATGCTCTTCTCGCCGATGATCAAGATTCGTTTATGTTTCAAAGATTTCAAAACCAGTTTCCCAGTTCTACTCACTTCGACCCAGCTGAAGAAGCTTTGTTCTCGTGTGCCCATCACAATTGCGCGAATTCAAACACAGTACATATCAAAGGCCGGCTGAGAAACAGGCAAAGTCTTCACACGAGATGATGTCTCAGCCAATTTCCCGCAGCCTAGGATCCTGCACTTCAGTCGGCGATGAGCCTGATGCTGATCTTCCTGGCACTAGTAGCCAAGGTAGAGGTAGAGGTACTAGAAAAAGAAGGCCGTCCTTAAACGTCATCGAAGAAGAGAATGTCGATGGTGGTGCGCATACTCCAGGGATAGTTGAGATGATTTGCTCTCCACAAAGAACAGAAAGTGAACATCTAAGAAGCAGCTGGAACGGCGAAGCTAGCGAGAGCCAAAAGGATGAATGGGTTGATGAGGTCCCTAGTAGATGTTCGACGAAAGCTCCTCAACAATGTACCCGCAGTGATCAGCCATCTAGCGAGAAGAGGCAGGGACTTTTCATAGACGACAAGGTGAGAGCACGAGAACGACACTGCGAAATGCGCCATAAATACGTACGTACTTTGTATTAACAATTTCGCTTCTTAGGCAGATAAGACACACCACTTAATCACTGATTGGGCGGCGAAATCGGCCTACCCAAAGTATTCGTATAAGCTGGAGGGGGAGGTCGCTTTACACATTCTTCGTCTTCCCATGCGTTGCATCTTTCCAGAATATCGACTAGGAACCTCCGACACTTCCCGCGCTGGAACTTCTGCAAGTCTGGCCAATGGCACTTGATGTAGATCTCCTTGGCTTCCTGTTTTTGATTTGTTGTCAGAAAAAGTGTCCAGCCTTGCGATCGAGAATTCCATATAACTCACATGAACCCATCTGTCAAAGTTGCGTGGTTCACCTGCTGGCCAAATTTCCCAGACAAGCTGGCCAGACTTTCGTGGTATAGGTAGCATTTTGAGTAATTTGAGATCCTCACACAACCCGTCAAAATAGGCAGTCGCGGGCACAGGTCTCGAACTGCGCCACTCCTCATTATCTGGTACTTCCTCTGGTGGTCTCGTAAGTTATGGTCCATGAGCAGTGAGCTCACCTACATTGAACAAAAGTTAGAGATAAGAAGATTCAGATCAAGGTCATGTTGAGCTATCTGTGTTGGTGTCCAGTGTCCACCAGGTCCCAAAAGGATCTCCTTGCAGAGGACGTGACAATGAAAGAACGCCTTCTGGAACTCTTTCGTCTGGCATTGGCCACATTTCAACCATCATAGGATCGTCAAGGTCGTAATTTTCCTCGAGGTGTCTAAATAGGTTGCGGTGATAATTAAGCGTCTCCGTACCCGGGAAGACAGGCCTATCTGTGCTGTGTACAAACGGTACATGACGAACAAAGTCTATCACTCTATCATCGAAGCCTAGGCGGCGTAGCTTTTCGACGGGAATCGTATCGTCTTCCCGCCCTCCTTCCGGGGCGTATCCGATCTGCTTTGGTTTGATTGCTACCATCTTAGAAAAGAGCTCATAGTATCGTGTGATACTTGAAATAATAGCATCGCGGTCGTGATTTGAGTCTGAGGCTTGGTCCGGCAGTGTATTTTCCTCGGCCGACATAGTACCAACTATCCAATGTATGACCCCGCTGTTAGCGTCCAGGTACGAAAAAGCCGAAACCGAGATGTTGCAGTCATCCAGTGTTTTGTCGTGTCCCAAGTATCGCACTTCGTATCTCGGCCTGGCAGGAGCGTTATTTGTGACTTTCCAGCGGGACAGCATGGCACTGCGGCACAGGTGGGTCCTGACGCAAGATTAATCTTGGCGACCACCTGCTAGATAACGACTTTCGGCTGCTCACGATGTCTCCGGCCACGTCTAAGGGCAGGACATTGGGCAAGCGGGGACATTATTGTACTAGCACCCTATTGTCCGACCGAATATACACACAGTTAGGATGATATTGGCTAGTAAGGGGTTCACGAGTCGATGCGTTACATCGAGGATACGCTATGCCTACCTAGAGCCTAATAGCAGAGCTATATTCGCAGTGAAAATTACCTTCAGATCTGCACACGACTCGCCAGAAAGAAACGAGACGACTTCCCTGATAACTAAGCAACCAAGAAGCTAAATAGTTAGACAATACTGCTTTGAGCAGCTGCGAACTAATACAAAGCATCAAAAAGCTATCCTAGTATTTGCACAGACATTTCGTACCTTCGTAGAAATTGAAGTTACGTTTCAAAGAGAAATATCTTAGTTATGGTTGCTAAGTAAAGACCAGATTAGTCGTCGGTTTCCTGCCGGGGTGCGGGCGTGTCTATGAAATGATATGCCAGTTACGAGGAAGCAACAAAACAGCCTTACCCGCTTTAGGAAACTAATACTCGCCTAGTTCGGCACAGCTCTGCCGCTCAGCGCACTGCTTCTGCCACGGACACAAGATCTTTCGTACTCCTTAGCGAGGTTCTCGGTAATAGTGCTTATTCACTCAGCTTAAGCAAGCCACTACTATCATTTTCATGTGCCGGTGACCCGATTTGGCTCGTATCCCGATTTAGCTCAGATAGTTCAATAACGCTAGGTGGACACGACAGAAGCTTAGCTAATTAAGCTTTCCGATGAACCCGGTATCCTTTGTTATGATAGGCCACTACCGTAGGTGATCGTCGTTAGTCGAAAGCTTGATAATGCTTAGCCATATAAGCTTCTGGCCTGTCCGCATGTTTCGCTCTTCAGTGCGACCTGAGTCTGCTTCTTCTTTCCACCTTTGGACTCTAGTGTTGTAAATCTCTACACATTCTCTTTACCTACCTATCATGCGCGTTCTACTTATTTCTGCTGCACTTGCAGCATCTTGCAACGCCCTCTCTATTCGATGGTTTGCACGCGCAACCGACCCATCACACACAGCGCTTCCTCTGGAACACTTCAACACCGCGAAATGGGCGCGTCCATTGACGCTCAATCAAGCTTTGTCGGGTGCCAACGCTTCTGTCACGACCATCAAACCCGAGGACCTGCAAGAAGCCAAAAATCAAGTGCCTACGCTTGTCATTCCAAACAACGCGACGCTTCCAAACAACACTCAGACCCTTGAAAAAGAGCTTGGCAAATTTGCAAAGAGACAGAGCATCTGTTCCAACGTCCGTACTCGCGTAGAGTGGGACAGCTCATCTGACAACGACAAACAAGGCTACATTAACGCGATCAAGTGCTTGATGAACAAGCCAGCGTCTGGTCAATTCTCTACCTCCAGGAACCGCTACGATGATCTTGTAGGCCTTCACCAGACTTTGACTCCCAACGTGCACGGAAATGCAAAGTTTCTGCTTTGGCACAGATACTACACATGGACTTTTGAGTCCCTCCTTCGTGACGAATGCGGCTTGACTGGACCCCTGCTGTGGTTCGACGAGACCCGCTATGCAGGCAACTATCCGGCTTCATCCCTCTTTAGCGACCAATGGTTTGGAAGCGTCGATGTAGGCGGTAACTGCGTCACAAATGGAGTGAGTATCTGCTCTGCTATCATGATCCCGAGAATTTGCTGACTGGTGAACAGCAATTCGCAAACTTGGCACTGGTGTACGGACCAGGAACCAGCAACCAGCCTCACTGCCTGTCCCGTAACAACGACAACTCTTATACAGCCAACACTGGAAACGCCATCGTCGATGCTTGTAACTCCCGATCCGACTATGCTGACATGGCTGCGTGGTAAGTAGCGCTAGATATTACCTTTGCAACACGTCTAATGATTGAACAGTGCTGAAGGAGGTGCCCATGCCTGGGGCCACAACGGAATCGGTGCTGTAATGTCAGACGTCTTCGCCTCTCCTTCTGACCCCGTGTTCTTCCTTGTAGGCTCACCTAATTCCATCAGCACGTTCAATACTGACTCGTCATAGCACCATGCCTTCATCGACCGCAACTTCCGCATCTGGCAAAACAACGGTGGCAATGCGCGTGTTTCGAGCATTGATGGTACCGACAAAGCAGGTAATGCTTTGACGCTTAACACTAGGGTCAACGTGTACGGCTTCCGCCCAGACGTTACAATTGGCCAGATCTTGGATACAAGGGGATCGACGCTGTGCTACAAGTACAACTACTAGCTGCTGCGTCTCCAGGTCTTAGCTGCGACTTAACTCGTTTTGTAAATACTCTTTTTTGTTTTGTAGATACTCTTCTTGTATATATTCTTCTCTGTCATCACGCCAGTTTGCTAGCCTAGGCTGGCGGTATGGTATTTGCTAGATATCTGTTAATTCATCTCCTGATATCTAGCCACTCTCGTCCAAACCATTTGAGAACGTGTATTTCTTGGATCTTTGTGTTACGCAAAGTAGATTACTTCAGCACTCCAAAGTCATTGCACCGTGCCGAACATTTCTGATACTTCTGCTCATGACCGTGCAGGACCACTCAAGGATTTCGTTCACCTTTTAAAGTAATCTGTCGAAGATTACCATATCGGAGTATCATGCTTACAGAGCCACTGAAGAATTCGTTCCCGTTACTCTTTCATCGATAAGATTACCCACAGACAGAATCGAGATTCCGAGGCAAGTTCAATAACACCGTTCACATTGCAACTTGCAAATGACTTGGGACTAGTGCTTGCTGGTCGGAGGTAACGCCGCCAGGCTGGGTGGTTTAGGTGAAAGTGAAGACTAGAGCGTAGCGACGACTCTCACTAAATCAGCCTCATGGATTTCCCTTGACCTACCCAAGTTGCTTCCTGCCTGGCTCGTGGTACGCGTTTCGATTTATGCAGTCGAGTCCAACGGGTAAGCCATCAAACTAGGCTGCTGACCATTGGATCTGAGCTGTGCACGGGCACGCCTGCTTAGGCGGCGCGCTATACATACACATCAGGGCAAGATTTGGACATGACCAGGCTCGAAGGTACAGGTCCATCACCAAGCGTTTGGAAAGGTGATACACCAAGAAATTGTCTTGCAGTTCTATCCAATTCTACACTTCCATCTCGCGCCCAGGTTCCTGTAACCGCCTTTTCCTCGCTGTCGGGCTCTCCAATCCCCCTTCAGATTTACCGCCGCTCCTTTTCCAGCGACCTCTTCGATGCATCTGCGTACCTTGAACTGTTCCAGCATGCGAAGTCTTTTCTGCATCGCATCAAGACTTTCGTCCGCCATCGACTCTAACAACTCCTCATAATCACGTTGCTTTTCGCTCAGTACTTGCTCAAGATCTTCTAGTAGGGAAGTCACTCGCTTTTCCATCTCTTCGATGTGGTCGTCTTTGGCTTGGATCAATTCAAGCATCTGGGACTCCCAAGACTCATAGAACTGACCGTCCATCTGGTCTCTATTTGTTTCGGCCTCATCAACGGCGTGATTGTAGACGGTAGTAAGGGTGGGTCGAAGGAGCATGAGAAGTCGACCAAGCTCACCAGTCAGTCTTGGGGGAGATTGCAAGTGCTGAGAAGACAGTGGCATCATCGGGCCTACAGGGCAGGGAGGGATAGTGAAGAAACGTGCTAAGCTAGAGGGAAGGTGGCGCTTGACCGCGCTATCAATGGCCGCACTTTGTGACTCCACCTCCTCTAATTTATGACACGACACAGGGCTGGAGTCGCGCATGCTCGATGAGCAGACAGTTGGGGATTCATCGTGTATAACGCGCTTGCGACTTGGTGAGGGAGTTTGGGATAATACTATGCGTATGTTAGGCAAACCCAATGCTGCTTGTAATCAAAGCTCACCTGCTCTCGAACGCTTCTTCGTCACGTCAGTATCCTTGTTAGCTTCAGCGTAAGAAGGTGGGTTTGCAGAAATGTCGTCGGCGTCGAAGAGATCCAGATCTACTAGCCTATATTCTGAGTAGCGATCGGCAACCGGGAAACCAGTCAGATTGCGTTCACCTCCCACAAAGCGGTCCAAAAAAGGGCGTTGAGTTTGTGGGTGCAGGCGATTGTAGTCAAGCACGATGTGCACCTCAGTCGCCTTGGTGAACTCAACCAGCTGGCAGAAGGGTGTGTTGGCTACCGACGACGGCGTTGTGAATTGCAATGATTTAGGGCACCAAGTAGGGCATGATTTCTTTAGGCTGAGGGATAAAGTTCGTGCTTCAACATCAGGGCTGTCGATACGCCGCTTGATGTAGTCCAGTCGCTCCTGGGTCAGGGCGATATCTGCAGGGTGATGGATAGAGGAGTTGTGGCAATTTATGTTATCTGCATCGATCTGGAAAATGATCGACTGCTCGTCGATGGAATCGTTGATATGCAACGAGAATCGAAGGCAGATGGTGGCTTGCTTTTTAGGTTTGTCCGAGTGTTTGAAAAGCAGACGGCAACGCCATGGCGATGTGAAGTTGGATGAATGGTAAGCGAGAACGGGAAACCCGTGCAATGGGCTTTTGCGCTTCCCCATTGTTAGCACTCACTCTGATCGGCACGACTCACCCTGTTGTCCCCTTGCGGTGTATAAAAGCCAGCAAGGAACCCAACCCACCCGGGCTTTTGTATCAAGCAGCCCTGACTCTGGCAGCAGAACGCCTCCGGAACGCACCGCCACTCTATCCAATCCACACCCGTGGCTGCCAGGGAAGCACCCCTCTGACACGAGCAAACCAACGCCTGGGCCGAAGCGAGCTTCAGCGGAGTCGTTGGCAGTCGGTCAAAGGCCTTGTACAAGGATGGTGAACGGAGTCAACGGACGGGTGCGAAGAGAAGGAGCAATGACGGCGGCGGAGGCAGTGAGCTATAGGTGTATCGTGTGGCGGTATGTTAGGAGATAGAGGTCGCAGGTCGAGTACGGAAGGTGTAGTTGCGATGGAGAAGTGATGGGCCAGGTGCGATGAGGTACTTCGCAAGTGGGAGGTTGGGGCGCCTGTCTGTCACAGCTCATTGGCCGTGCCGAGCTCGGACCACCGCGACAACATTAGTCGCGAGACGAACTCAATCCCCGTGTCTGGTAACTGAGTCTGTGGGTATGACGATCACGCGAGGTGCTGAGAGCGAGCGGGAATATTACGATCGTGCGCGGCGGCACACATGAGGAACCATTTTCAGTGTTCGAGAAATGGAACCAGGAGTACCTATTAGGGTCGCGACCATTACGGCAGACTGCTTGCTGTCTTTCGAGTACCTAGGGCGGATGATAATATGGCGTTGACGGGCGTCGCTTCTGCGACAAAGTTCGTATGGAGCATGTATGATCGTTATCAAAATATGCGCGCCCCTGCCGCGAGGGTCTTCCCACGCGAGTTGAGGTGAGACTGTAAGCAAGCACTTTTTTACGGATGTTACCTTCGCCACCACCAGCCCGACTCCATCTGCATCCGCAACAGCAACAGCTTCACAGCTTAGCGTCTCCAGTACTAGCTCGACCGGATCTGAGTCGTCTTCTCTCCTACCTTCATCCACTTTGATGACGATCACAAGTTCGTCAAGCTCGGCTCCAGCTCTGACGACCATTACCAACTGCCCTGCAACACCCACTTATGCTGGAACTCTGGAGTACTGCTTGGCTACTGGCAAGTTTCCAGGGGCTTGTGTTCAGCTTACCCATAGTCTCGTCGTTACATCCATGTCACGAGCTCTAAACCAGTGTCGAAGCTTGCTGTCAGTGCCTGGTGCGCCTGTGGCAGTTCCAGCTACCTCTTGTTTTCCTTCTATTTCTTCGTCTTACGTCGTCACACACCGAGCTGCTGTGTCATCTACTATGTCAAGTGTTATATCTTGTCTGCAATCGCCGACCAATTCACTCATGTGTCAGTACACCTCGACATGCACAACAGATATACACAGTCGGTCAGGAGCCATCTCCCACTCCAGATTCTGGGATTGGAAATGAACTCTTCAAAGACGGCAGCTTTGAGGACGGTACTCTGGGAGGCTGGACTCAAACTTTGACCGGCCAGAATCTCACCAATTTCAAGCCTGCTGTGAGTGGCAGCAAGCCGCACTCAGGCAGTTATGGAGTAAATGTCAAGTTCAACAACAATAACGGCGCTATGGTCAGCTGGGATCGCTTGATAAAACTCATCCCAGGCAAAGACTATGAGTTCCAGGCTTATCACTGGGTCTCAATGGCAGACCCGGGCACGAAGTGTGAATTCAGATTGATGACGTCCCAATTGAGTTTATGGACGGCCATAGTACAGAGCACACCCCTGTGATCAAAATCTGGAGGGTGCTCACTTTCCCCTTCACAGCGCGCAGTTCGCTGGATCGCTTCACTGTGTCAACGACCTGCTACCCTCAAGAGGGAGAAACAAAGAACGTAGTGGCTGGGTCCTGGTTCGATGACTGGACGTTGACGCAGATGTGTTAGCGGCCTATGAATGAGGGGAAAGCTAGGGTGCCCTAGGTGCCTGTAAGTCATTCGATATACTAATAGATATGTACGTTCTTATGAGCTCTCTTGCGGAGGTGTCGGTCTGTATCGATCCAACTAGATTCCTCATCGTTTGGTCTAGCTTGAGGCCCCGAACATTCGCGATGCATGAAGTTTACCAAAGTTCCTTCACGAAGCCTGGATCTCTGTGGAGAAATCATTGTTGCAAGGGCACGTCGGCGCTACCTAGTTGGAACAAGTTGATTCAAAATATCTGCTACGATGGAACTATTGCTCTGTGTCTGCCAGTCACAGCATTGTGCAAGAGTGTACTGCAAAATGATTTCGGGGCTCTATGCGTTGCTTCCAACTCGGAAACAACGCCTGCCAGAGGACGACATCACTTGCTAATCTCGAACACTAGTAATAGGGAGAAAATAGGCGCAACAATGGTACGAGGAGATGCTACTTGAGGCAGACAAATTTGCACCAAGCAAGCTTAATACTCAGCGAGTTGCTTTCACTATGGCTTCCGTGGCTGCAGGACTTAGGTGGACCTCGGCTCTAGCGACCGGCTTTGCTATTATCGGCGCACCTTATCAACGCACGTCTGGCCGCGGCCTAGATCTTATTGACCTCGGTGTTGTACAGCATCTGCAATGCACTCACCTCAATTGTACAAGCGGATGATACGAGTCAATGCATTTAAAGTAGCGAACATATTGCTCGGCGTCAAAAAGCTTGCTTATGCATTGGCAAAGCTTAGCAAGCTTCCTGTTTGAGCGAAAGCAAAGCTTATCAACCTTGTATCAAATAGCCGCATTGGGCAGGTGCCAGCACTAAGGTGCTCACGCGATACTCTGTCCAAACAGAGCATGAGAACAGATGATGATGCGATTTTCAACATTAAGGTGTACAAGGTGTTAAAAAGCACGGCTTGCTCCTCAGCTTTCTCACCAACCGCAGTCATGCGCTTTTCGACCGCTGTTTCTCTGGCAGCCTTGGTATGTGCGTCTACTGCACTGCCAACCAGCAATGTTGTGTTGGAAAAGATTGAGAGTAGCCCACCTGGGTGGGTCGTGGACAAGGCAGCCAACATCGACAGAGATGCCACGACTATCACATTGAAGATCCATCTCGTGAATCAAGGAATGGACACGTTCCATAAGCTTGCCATGGACGTAAGTTTTTGCTGCATTGTGACAAGTCAACGTTGGTGCTGAACATATGCGCAGATCGCGACCCCGGGTAACCCGCAATACGGCAACCATCTTGATTACGAACAGATCTCAGCATTGATCGGACCTAAGGAAGAGTCTGTGAGTCTGGTAAAGGAATGGATTCAGAGTGAGATATCTAGCGACAAAATCAGCGTGGCCGGCGATTACCTCACCGTCGAAGGAACCGTAAACGCTATTGAGAAGCTGTTGAAGACAACATACAGCACTTACGGTAAGAGAATGCCACTTTCCGCTTACTAATGTGGATTGGCTCTGACCATTCTTTTTAGTGAACGAGAACACAAACACGCGCGCCATTCGAGCGCTCGAATACAGTGTTCCTTCAGCGCTGGTTGGCCATCTGGATATGATCCAGCCGACCACATACTTTGGCGTCAAGCAGTTTCGGTCTACTATCTCTGAGCACCATGTCATAGAGGACGAATTCCATGTTGAAGCAGTACAGGCTGTAACTGGATGCACCGGAACCCGCATCACACCTACCTGCCTGGCCAACTTGTACAATTTCGCAAACGCGAAAAACCAGACAGCAGGACTTCTTGGAGTGGCAGGCTTCCTCGAGGAATATGCCATTAAGACTGACTTCACTAAATTCCTCTCCAATTATGCATACTTTAATAACAAGGGCAAATCTTTTACCTGCACCGGGGTCAACAGCGGTACCTGCCCGACATCGCCTGCCGGTATCGAGGCCAATCTCGACGTTCAGTACGCGGGCAGCATCTCAAGCTCCGTACCGATGACCTACTACAGCACAGCTGGCCGTGGGCAGTATTTGGGCAGCGGCACCAACTCCAACGAACCGTACCTCGAGTTCTTGAACTACCTGCTGGCTCTTCCTGCGGCTTCGCTCCCCAACACACTCTCCATCTCTTACGGTGATGACGAAGCCACTGTGCCGCTATCGTATGCAACAAATGCGTGCAACTTATTCTCTCAGCTCGGAGCCCGTGGTGTTTCCATCCTCATCTCTTCAGGCGACTCTGGCGTGGGTGACACTTGCCAGCTCAACGGCAAGCCGTCTTTCACGACCGCTTTCCCGGCGAGCTGCCCTTGGGTCACAACTGTCGGCGGGACTACAGGTAACTCCCCTGAGAGCGCTTGGTCATCTGGCGGCGGCGGTTTCTCCGAAGTCTTTGGACGACCATCTTACCAGAATGCGACCGTCAACAAGTGGCTCTCGAGCGACAGCACCCACACAGCCGTGGCAAAATACTTCAACTCTACAGGCCGTGCCTACCCAGATATCTCAGCCCAAGCAACCAACTTTGTGATTGTGGCTTCGGGATCTGCACAGGCTGTGTCTGGTACATCGTGCTCCGCACCGACTACTGCAGGTATTTTCCAGCTTCTGAACAGTGCTCGCATCGCTTCTGGAAAGAAGGGCCTTGGTTTTCTTAACCCGTGGCTATACAGCACTGCGAGCACCGGGTTCACAGATATCAAGACTGGCAAGATCAGCGGATGTAGTGGTGTTATATCTGGGGCAGGTTTCAGCGCTGTCACTGGATGGGATCCTGCAACGGGTCTCGGCACTCCAAATTACGAGGCTTTGCTTGCCTTCGCGACTTCAACTGCTTGAGCTTGACAAGTCAATGTGTGGGGGTTACATACCTAGCATCATGTATCTATACAGCTAGGTTAAATTTGCCTTTTACCAGGCACGCTACAGGTTGGAATATGTTTGTGATAAGATCAGTCAACAAAATCTGACACATCTAACAGTTTTGAACGCACAATAACGTGGGTTTTTGTGAAGATTGCACTGCACCCAACCTTTGCACTGAATCCATTGAGTCTTCGCGCTGAGCCTTTGCAATGCCTCGAATCCTCGCACTGAATCCACGCATTTCACGAACTAATCTCAGCGATGCATTCAACCTTCGCGGTGAGTCTTTGTGCTAAAAGCCGCAGCTGTGAAATGGGCTATTCGTCGTCTGAGAAACTAACTATACTCTAACAGTATGTCTTTCTCTTGCTCGATTGGCAGTGGGCAAAGATACGGGACGTACAAAACAACATAGTCAACCGCGTTCTGTAAAGCGCTCACATGGCTAAGTGGCATCACATGGTCGTATCAATCGACTAAAATACCGCTATTGTCCCGACCGAGAGAGATCGACATTGAGTTTATTCCTCGAAATTGCGTTGGCCTTCGAACATACTCTATTGCTCTGTGTACTCTTATTTTTGGTCTTTCTCTCTATCAAAAAGATGGTTCACCTGTCTGCGAAGGCACGAGACTGCAGCTGCAGCAGCAGCAGCGGTGACGGCAACGTTCGTCATGTATCTTTGCCCATTGGAGCGGACTTCCAGTGAGCAAGATCTAAGGGAGTTTGCCATTGTGACTGTCGAAGCACGTCGAGAAACAGCCTTGAGGTTCGAGCTGGGTTTTCGAATGCTGTAACGCCAGATTCGTAGACTCGGCCGACGTGAGTTAGTAAAGACGTCAAAGACTACATCATGTCAATGTGCAGGGTGTGCTCAAATCGTACACCTAGGATCGAGCAGATATACGCGCTATTCGTTTTGGGTGCTGAGCGTCGTGGTAATTGTGCGACCGAGCCGTTGGTGGAGAAGATGTGACAGGAGAAGCAGGAGGAGTGGAAGTGCTTTCGATATGAGGGGATGAGAAGGATGAAAGCTGTGCGCATTGCGACTGTATCGAACTTTGTATATTTTCATCGAACAGCAGGTTGACGCTACGCATAAGTCACTCCAGAATCTTGGCCTGGTCTGGCGTCACCAAAATCTTAACATGCTGGTCTTTGTTTGTGACCAACTCTTCAAACCCCTTTTCGACAGTATCGTCGATGTGAATCTTACTCGTGACCATGCTCTCGATGCCTTGGAATTTGCCTGCTTCACGTCAACGGTGAGCCTGGTGCCCAACTTTGCGAGTACGTACCAGCCACAAAAGCCTCCACGACATCTTTGAATTCCTGCTCGTTGTATGCGAGACAACACTTGATCGTGATCTCTTTCAGCATGAAGGGGAAGAACGGGATTTGCATCTACACGTTGTCAGCAGTATGTAAATATGGGGTCATGTATGGAAACTCACCGGCGATCCTAACCACACTGCAACATCCATGTACGTGCCCCTATACCTCAGTGCGTCTATACCAGCCTCAAAACCCTTCTGGTCACCTGCACAGTCAAAAACAACATTGACACCCTCCCCCGCCGTCAGCTCTCGACAACGTTCCCCAATATCCTCTTTGATAGGATCCAGTACTACATCAGCGATTTTCTCGTTCTGCCTCCGTCGTACCTTTGTCGGCTCACTCAAGACAATGCACTTACAGCCGAATGCTCGCAGCACGATCATGCAAGCAAGCCCCACCGGCCCGCCGCCAACAACCAACACACTTCTGTTTGGCCAGTCTTCCAGCCCGGTGGTAGCGACTGCGTGCCAGGCCACAGCCAGCGGCTCAATCAGCGTAGCAAGACTCAGATCAGTGCCCTCGGGGAGGACATGGCACAGCTTGGCGTCCACACAGATGCGCTCAGAGAACCCACCGCCGGTACCGGAGAGCCCCTTGAAACCAAGCGTCGTGCAGCCGTGCGTGTGTCCGTCCATACACCTTGAACACGAGCGGCAGAAGATACGCGGGTCTACTATCACGGGCGTTCCTGGAGCGAGCCCTGAGCTGGCTGGAGCACTGAGAACACGGCCTGTGAACTCGTGGCCCATGGTCACTGGAATGTGCTCTCTAGTTTTTGGGTGGGGAAGTGATGGAGTCGGGCATATGAGGGGTCCGTGGAGGTATTCGTGTAAGTCGGAGCCGCAAATGCCGCACCATTCGATGGCGATGAGAGCTTCGTGGGCTTGAGGCTCTGCAACGGGGACATCGACGACGCGAATGTCACGCTGGCCGAAGTACTGTGCTGCTTTCATCGTTGTGATAAAGAGGTGATTGAGAAATGGATTGATACAGGCGTCGATGTTGGTAGACGTAGGCGGGGTGTGCTTCGATAGCCGACTCAACAGAAGGATGTCAGCACTTAACCATATTCATATTGTGTCAGTAACATTAAATTGCATCACGCATGAGGGGAGTCCGCAGGGGAGTGAGGGGCGTCCAGTAGGCGTACTGGCTTCTCCGCATTTTCATAAGCTGATATCATACAATCTTGAATCGAGATGTTGGACAGTGTCCATGCAGATCAGCTCCAAGCACAACATCTCAATCAAAATAGCTTCCGAGATTTTGAATATGAATGCTGTGCACAGATCGAGTGATAAGGTTTGAAGTAAGGCTCGTGGCGGTCGTCGCGTGGAGGTCGCGAATCAGCTCCACTGCGGGGAACTACTTTCACCGCCCTCGCTACCGGCCAATTGGAAGCTAGTGACCCTCGGTGATAGATGATGCAGTCGACCACTTCTCCCACACAACATTCTCGGAACAGCACAAACTTTGTCTATTACTATATTTTTTGTACCTTTTGTATCTTGTTGTTATTGTTGTCTATATCGCCTATTCGATATGCTCAAGTCCAGATGGGCACCCCAGGGTGACGAGGAAGCGCCGAAGCCTGCAACCACGCAAGCAGCAACAGAAGCAGCGCCTGCGCAGACTACAACAGCACCACCTGTATGAACACCTTCACTACTTTCAACCTTTGATCATGGAGCTTATGCGACTCAGGCGGTCAATGTGTCTTACGACTCGACGTATGACGCCCCCTCCGTAGACCCTTTTGCCCAGACTGCGGGCACCGACGACCTCTTCTTCGACGATGACATCACGCCAATCTCTCAACCTGTCGTAGAGCAGAGCAGTACCCTTGGCGCAGAGGCCCCAGAATTTATCCCTGCGCCCGAAGGGGCTGCACCACCGACCGCGCCGCAAGCACACCTCGCACCCAGGGCATCACGCGAACCCAGGAATGCCGATCGTGGAGGCCGAGGACGGGGCCGTGGGCGCGGGGAAGCACGCGGTCGAGGTGAAGGACGTGGCCGAGGAAGAGGAGGCCGTGGACGCGGCGGTCCCGTCGGCGACATTCGTCTCGAGGAACAGCCAGCTAAGGACGTAGAAGCAGCCAAAGAAGCCTCACCCGCGCCTGAGCCTACAACTACAGCTGCAGCCGCAACAACAGAAAACAACGAGGCCCCCGCCGACGCGCCCACCGGCCCCTCTGTACCCACCACCGCCTCCGTCCGCGGCGACCGCACCCTGACCGGAGGCTCGAAGCGCACGCGCCTCACTGAAGCCGAACTCAGCGCCAAGCTGGCCTCCATGCGCAGCAAGAACGCCGCTCTAGCAAACGCCCACGCGCGCGCCGAAGCCGACGCAACAGCCTTCGAAGCCCGCGAAGCCGTGCTCAAGCAGCAAGACGCCGAGCGTAAGAAGATAGCCGCCGAGAAGCAAAAAGCCGAGCGCAAAGACCGACAGCAGATGATGGGTGAGCGCGAAAAGAACAGACAGAGGAAGCTGAACGCACAAGGCGGACGTGAGTGGGATATCGAGAAAGAGGACGGCTTCGATGGGACAGGAGAAGAGCGCCGGCGAGGCGCAGCACGCGGTGCCTACGGCGGGGTCTCCGCACCGCGAGCCGCTCCTGACGCGCCGCGGGAACTCTTCGACGACGGCGGCGATTCCGCATCCCAGCGCGGCCGTGGCCGAGGACAAGGCGGGCGCGGCGGACGAGGAGGCCGCGGCGACTTCCACGAGAGCCGAGCCCAAGAACCGCACGCCCACCGAGGAGGCGGCAAGCAAACCGCCCAGCATCCCCCCACAAACGCAGACTTCCCAGAGCTACCCTCTGGTCCCAAGTCCACGCCCAGCACCACCGCCGAAGCGCCCAAGATCAAGGAGTTCTCCATCAAAGGCAAAGGCGATAACAAGAACGAAGATATTCGCAAGTTCGAGCCTGAGCTTAGGAGTGAAGTCGAGCCGGCAGCGCCAGCATCAGCATCAGCACCAGCGGCGACGGAGAAAAAGGCGGAGGAGCCGGCCCCGCGACCGAGTGTCAAGAAGGTGGAGTCGTTTGGGCTGGAGCCGATGAAGAAGGGCCAAAGCTGGGCGGACGACGAGTAGGATGTGTCGAATTTGGCGTTGTTGTAAACAATCAAGAAAGCGAATAACCGATATCCATAGAAGCAAGAGAGAGAAATTCACAAGATGCAACCGATATCGATGGGCGTGCAACAATGTGCTCATATTGACTTTGTTTTTCCCCATATCATACGATTACATACATACTGACAAGACATGACATGATCCTCATCCCGTGTTGATCCTGCCCAAAGGTTTTCACTTTCTTTGGGGAGACAGACCATCTATCGTTTCGAAGCGGAAAATGCTGATCAGAAAGCGCCGGGAACACTGACATCCTGCACCGCCACCGCCAAACAGAAACGAAAGAAAAGAACACACCCAGCGCCCGCTAAGGCGAAGTGTGACAAGTTCGCCGTCAGAAACAAAATTATGCTAAGGCACATGAACAGCCCAACGGGTCCAGTCCCGCTCTGTTCACTGCGTCAGCATATCCGAAGAAGGGGTATCAGAGATGGGGGTGTGAAGGGTGGGAGGTTGTCATAGGCTTATGACTCGCCTCCTGTCACTGCTGGGGCAGCACCACCCTCACCCGCTCCACCACGGAATCCGCCACGTCCTCCACGGCCGCGACCACCGCCACGGTCGCCGCGCTCGCCGCCTCGGAAAGCGCCGCCGCGGCCTCCACGTCCTCCGCGTCCGCCGCGGCCACCCTCGCTGTCTGAAGCGCCCCCGCTCCTGTAGCCACCAGTGCCTGCGGGTCCACCACGGCTGCTCGCCTGCCAGCTGCCAGCACCGTACCTGGGGGTGTTGCTACGCTCGTTGTAGATCTTGACGCTCGGCTTGTCGGGCCCGCCCCTGGCGTTCTTAACGTCTGCTGAGACACGGCCAAGAGCAGCGTGCATCTCGGTAGGCGAGGTGAAGTGGGCAACGAAGAAGTGCTTGATCTTCTCGAGCTTCTCAACCTTGGGCCTGTCCTCCTCGGCAAGAAGACCCTTAGCCTCCTCCTCGTCCTTGACACCTGTGATGAACAGGCCCTTGCTCTCCTTGCGCTCTACAGGCTCACGAGGGGCGGGCGATGAAGGGCCCTTCTCAGGTGCCGTTGTGCCGTTCGATTTGACCTCGCTGGGGATAGCCTTCTCGGCGGCGGCGTTCGCAGGCGTGTTGGTGTTCGAAGCAGTAGGCTGAGGTGTAGCAGCCTTTGAGTCCTTCGGTGCAGCCGCAGGTGCTGGAGAAGGTCCGGTGCGTGTTGGCTGAGCAGCCTTAGTCTGCTGAGGGACCGGTGGGGTAGCGACAGCCGCGCGAGGCTGCTGAGGAGCGTTTGCTGGGGCGTTAGCAGGACGTCCCTGAGCAGGCGATGTGCCAGGAGCAGGGCTGGGAGCAGCAGGGGTAGCAGAGGTAGCAACGGCGGGGGCGGGCTGTCCGGCCTGGCCTGGAGGTGCGACCTTGCCGCCACGGTGGGCGAAGTTGAAACCCTGAGCGCGCATCTCGGTGCCGATCCTGCCGTTATCGATGTCGAGGACGAGCCAGCCGTAGGCAGCGTCAGCAAGGTTGAAGTTCCACATGTTCTTGAAGGCGCTCTCATCAATGACACCGCTCTGGGGACCAGGGGTGGGTCCACCGAAGGGGTTGCCGCCGTTGGCAACAGTGGGCATCTTGTTGACAATCTCGAGAGCCAGGTTGAGGAGTCGCTGCTGCGAGTCGCTGTCGGCGATGGCGGGCTCGACCTCGGACTTGACTGTGTCCCAGACGTCGTTGAACGAGGCCTTGGAAGCAGCAAGCTTGCCGCGGTAGTGGTCCAGGGTGGGGTTGACACTGAACTCGTTGTACGAGCTGCCGTAGCGGAAATGGAGGCCAGCAGATACAGAGAAATCGGCCTTCAGGGTGACGGACAGCTGGTTGAGCAGACCCTCACGTGCAGGCGAAGCATGGGTGACGAAGATGCGCGTTTCGGTGGGGTCGTATACTCGGTTCGCGGTGTCGACAAGCTCGCCCATCTGCAGCAGGGTAGTCCACATGGTACCCTGACCACCTGCAATGGTTGTCCTGCCCTCGCCGTTGTCGAACAGCTTGTGCATGACTACGGCGCCACCCAGACCAAGCAGTCGCAGCTTCACGCCGCCAACGTCCAGCAGCCGCGAGTGCGCCTCGTCGATAATGTGCAGGTTGTCGATCTTGTACTCGCCGGATCGCAGCTTCTCCAGCACCTGGACGTCTTCGCAGGCGCCCCATACTGTGTAGACTGGCACGTTCAGTGTGTATGTCTTGTTCAGGAACAATGGCAGCTCGGAGAGGGGCAGGTGTTCTCGCTGGAAGCGTTCCTTGATCGGTGGCTGTGGTGGCGCTTGAGCGATGGAGCGCTTGACGCTATCAGACAGCAGGGGAGAGTACTGTGCGACGTGCTTGAGTGTCCTGCGCCGGTTAGCCTCCTCTTCATCTATTGCAGTCGTGTGCTTTGTACGTACTTGTCGGCGATGCGGTCGAGCGAGCGGTCGTCGTAGAAACCGAAGTCACCAGTGTGGATGATGTAGTTCGCGCGGGCGTCTGCAGCGAGCTGGTTCAGCGACTGCAGGTTTCCTGCATCACGTCAGTCGAGAAGCCCAACGCAGAGCAGGCGACAGCATTCTTACCCCGTACGTCAGCGATGCAGAGCACTCGTACACTTCCTTGCTGGATCACGCGGCCTTGGTTGGGGAGCAGCGGGACAGCGCCGGGCGCAGGGCCGGAGGGAGCGCCACCATTGGAGAGGTAGTTGCCGGAGTAGGGGCGCGGCTGGTTAGGAGCTTGCTGGAGGCAGTCAGTAGGCGGACGAGGAAGAGCGGGGCAGCAGGGCGCGCTGTCAGACGTACTGAAGCCATGGGAGTGGTGTCAGGCGTGTTGTGAAGAGGCCAGGTATAGCGTTGCGGGGCGGTGGGGTAGGAGTAGAGGTGGCAGGCAGGGACTTCCTGGGTGTTGCGGTGAAGGAGAGGGATAATAGAGCCTCTTCGATTATTAAGTGGTGATGGCGACAGTGAGGAGTGGTCAAGCAAGATGCTCTTTCTCTGCAAACATTGGGTTGGGCACGGGCGCTACACTAACCAGGTAGCGCGTTTCTGACCTACCGTGACAAAGTGCCCTGTACTCTCGACATCACATCGCCATCCCCTGGATTAAGCTATGCAATAACTTGTTCTGCTTCCATCTGTCTGAAGCTCCTCCCGGATGGCGCCCATTCAATCATACGAAACAGTCGCCAACCCACCCTTCGTGTGATTCTCCGGAAGCTCGAAACTTCTTCCTGTCTCACCTGCACCATGTACACACGACCCTGCAAAGCTGTATTCCAGCACCGAACAACGTTTCAACCGCGCCGCCTCCCCGTGGCGTTATACTTCGCAGCTTCTGCAGTGGCATGAGAAATGCTATAACCCCTGATGGCCATGTCAGGATCGCACCTGGCTCCTCAGTGCGTGGTTCTTGGGCTTTCTTATACAAGAGCCAAGTTACTGAGGCTCGAAATTTCCCATTGAGACCCTCTGAGGTACTCATAGCACTGGCACTTTAGACTAGAGTGTCCTCACCTCGAGCTTCTCACGATTGTCGACAAGACAGCACCTACGCACGTGCCGTCACGGCAAACAGCTGGCTGCAGGGTCCCAGGGTACAGGGAATTGGAATCGCTCCTTTCAATTCCAACTTCGACGTCTTCGACCTTCTGAACCAGCGCTGAAGTCGTCACGAAGCCCCATCGTCGTCACAGCCTCAATGTCTACGCGACTGGGGCTGGCCAATGAGTGTCGGCCTCTGCGCCTGCCCGGCACGGAGATTGGCGCGCTAGCGTGGACCCTCTCTTCAAAATTATTCCATCTTCCCCACCTCGCAAGCAACACAGCGCCTTGTCCGCCATAAATCTCTGATCTTTCGCTGCTCTGCGACTGATCTTCCCTCAGGCCTGCTTCTACATTTTTTTACTGTAAAAGCACCGCCATGGACGAGCAACAGTTTGTTCAGCTGCTCCAGAGCCTGCTGCAGCGTAAGATGCCCACATTCTTCGAGGTCGAGTCGTCGCAACTAACACCAGCCAGCTGACACGGAGGTTGTCAAGAATGCTACGGCTACTCTGAACAAGAACTACTACAACTCGCCTGCGTCTCTCAACGCCCTGCTGCAGGTTCTCTGCGGGCACCCCGATAATGGCCTGAAGCAGCTCGCTGCCGTCGAGGCCAGGAAGCTCGTTGTCAAGCACTGGGCTGCGCTGCCTGACGACCAAAAGACGTCCCTGCGCAACCAGCTGTTACAGTACACACTGAACGAGGAGTCCAAGCTGACCAGGCACTCTGCCGCCCGTGTTGTCGCTGCGATCGCTGCACAGGACTTCGAGGACGGACAGTGGGCTGATCTGCCTGGCCACCTGCACCAGGCCGCCACCAGCTCCACTGCACGACACAGGGAGGTTGGCACATTCATCATCTGGACCACACTCGAGCAGACTGGTGACGCCTTCCCCGGCAAGCAGTCTGACCTTTATGGCCTCTTCAGCAAGACCATTCAGGATCCAGAGAGCGCCGATGTTAGGATCAACACTCTGATTGGTTTGAGCCGCATGGCTATGCTGCTTGAGCCTGAAGAGGACGCCAAGTCTCTCTCTGCCTTCCAGCAAGCTATCCCCGCCATGGTTGCTGTCCTCAAGCAGACTGTCGATGAGGGCGACGAGGAACACGCCATGCAGGCCTTCGAGGTCTTCCAGACTCTGCTCGGCTGTGAATCAGCCCTGCTTCAGAAGCACTTCGGTGATCTTGTCAGGTTCATGCTCGAGCTTTCCGCCTCCACCGAGGTCGAGGATGACTACCGTTCCCAATCGCTCGCATTCCTCATGCAGTGCGTCCGCTACAGGAAGCTCAAGGTTCAGGCCCTCAAGATTGGTGAGGAGCTTACCCTGAAAGCTCTGCACATCGTCACCGAGCTTGGCGATCTCTCCAGTGAAGACGAGGATGTCACACCTGCTCGTTCCGCCCTGGGACTGCTTGACATTCTCGCCTCCAGCCTTCCTCCCAGCCAGGTTGTCATTCCCCTTCTCAAGAACCTTGGCAACTACTTCTCCTCCCAGAACCCCGACTACCGCCAGGCCGGTATTCTGGCCCTGGGTATGTGCGTTGAGGGTGCGCCCGACTTCATCGCCACTCAGCTCCACGAGATCCTGCCCATGGTCCTGCACCTCCTTGAGGACCCAGAGATCAAGGTCCGCGCTGCTGCACTCAACGGTATCGCTCGCTTGGCCGATGATCTTGCTGAAGACGTTGGCAAGGAGCACGCCAAGCTCATCCCTGCTATGATCAAGAACTTTGATCTCGCTGTCCAAAATGCACCCAGCGCCGATGATGAGCGCACCCTCGCCATCGTCCGCGGTAGCTGTCACGCAATCGACTCTCTCATCGAGGGCCTCGACCCTGAGGATGCTGGCAAGTACGTTCCTGAGCTGGTCCCCCGCTTCAGCAAGCTCTTCCACCACGAGGACCTCAAGGCCAAGAGCGCTGCTATCGGTGCCGTTGGTTCCATCGCTTCTGCTGCCGAGAAGGCTTTCCTGCCTTTCTTCCAGCAGACCATGAACGAGCTGTCTCCCTATGTCAGAATCAAGGACAGCCAGGATGAGTTGGATCTTCGTGGCGTCACATGCGATTCCATGGGCAAGATCGCCTCGGCCGTCGGCCCTGAGCCCTTCGAGCCCTACGTTCTGCCTCTGATGGAGGCGTCTGAAGAGGCACTGCACCTCGACCACCCTCGCCTGCGCGAGACCAGCTACATCCTCTGGAGCACCATGGCCAAGGTCTACGAGGAGGGCTTTGCCAAGTACCTCCCAGGTGCCATCAAGGGCCTCAACGAGTGCCTTGACCAGGATGAGACAGGTACCGACGTTGAGCTCGGTGAGCACGCCAGCGAGCTTGTCGGCCAGGAGGTCATCATCGAGGGCCAGAAGGTCAAGGTCATGTCTGCAGGTGACGATGACGACGATGACTACAGCGATCTGAATGACGCCATGGCCGAAGACGACGACTGGGATGACCTTGAGGGAGTCACTGCTGTTGCTATGGAGAAGGAGATCGCCGCCGAGGTTTACGGCGACATCATCACCCACACCCGTCGCGAATACATCCCCTACCTTGAGGAGACAGTCACCAAGCTTCTGGAACTTGTCGACCACTCATACGAGGGCATCCGCAAGGCTGCTCTTGGCACACTCTGGCGCACCTTTGCCTGCCTCTTCGGCATGGCTGAGGGCGACGGCATGGCTAAGTGGGTACCTGGCCTTCCTCTCAAGGTCGAGCCTCCTGCGGAGCTGAAGAAGCTCGGCAACCTTGTCATGACTGCCACCATGGCTACTTGGCAAGACGAGATGGACCGGTACGTTCGAATTCTTCCTTTCTCTACCCCATTCCTCGCAAAGATGACACACTATTCGTTAATCCCAGCTCACTCCGATGCACAATGTTGCACTTGAGGTGAAAGCGATTCTACTTCTGAGCCCTCCATCACATTGACACTGCTATTACGTTCATGGAAGAAAGCATCACTGACAATGTTTTAGGGGCACTGTCACCGACATCAACCGCGATGTTGCTGCCACTCTCAAGCTTTGCGGTCCTGCCGTCTTGATGACCGAGAACGGCACTGTCGTTCCCGACCTGTGCCAGCAGTTGCTTGCCGTCATTACCAAGCGCCACCCCTGCCAGCAGGATCTTGGTGACGAGGCCGACGAGGACATCCTTGACGAGTCCTCCGAGTACGACTGGTTGGTCATTGAGACTGCCATGGAGGTCGTCACTTGCCTTGCTGTCGCTCTTGGCAGCCAGTTCTCCGAGCTCTGGAAGATGTTCGAGAAGCCCATTATGAAGTACGCAAGCAGCCAGGAGTCTACCGAGCGCAGCGCTGCCGTTGGCACCATCGCTGAGTGCGTTGGAAACATGGGCGAGGGCTGCACACAGTACTCGACTGGTCTGCTCAAGCTTCTGCTCCACCGCCTCTCCGACGAGGACCCGGAGACGAAGTCCAACGCTGTCTACGGTATGGGTCTCCTGTGTGAGGCAACTGCCAATGACGACGAGATTGTCAAGAACCTCCCTACCATCTTCTCCAAGATTGAGCCCCTTCTTGACGCTCAGGACCAGGCTCGCCTGTTGGACAACACAGCTGGATGTGTCAGTCGATTCATCTCCAAGCACACAGACAGGCTCCCCGTCTCGGAAGTACTGCCCCGCCTCGTCCAGCTCCTGCCTCTCCGTGAGGACTACGAGGAGAACAAGCCTGTCTTCGGCATGATTGTCAAGCTGTACCAGAGGAACGACCCCACTGTACAGCAGCTCACGCCCACGCTGATGCCCATTTTCGAGCAAGCTTTGAGCTCTGAGGAGCAGCTAGAGGACGAGACACGCGCGCAGCTTACTGAGCTTGTCCAGTACCTGCGCAAGTAGGAAGATTGATGAATGGCATGGAACAAAAAGGATGGATACCCCGTCGCAAGACACCTGTAGATGATGATAACGACCCTGGTGGTACAAGGGCACATTGATACCACGGATTTACGACCTAGATAGGATCTTGAATGAACACTTTAGACGCCTGCACAGGCAAGCACATAATACGTTGCCTTGAACTTGGTGCGAGCGTTGCGGGCACGGTCTTGCTGAGGGGTGGCTGGCGTGGCTGGCTGGCTGGCGATGATGTTCCAGACGCCAAGTGACTTCTCCGCGTGACGTCGATGCTGCCAGTTCCTGGCGGCTAACCGAGTCTGTGACGTTGATGTCTCGTACGTGCATGAGACAAACAGCTGCCTCACGCTCCACATCACTACTGCTACAACTAGCACCAGCATTACCACCCGCCACCGACTATCGCTTGCAGCGCAGCAGTCTAGCTGCACTTCCATAGCTGTACACAGCCCCTCACCCATCACTACTAGACGTTGCTTCGGTTGGAAGACTCCCAAGCTCCACTAAGCTCCAAGCTTCGCCGCCACCTCGGCTTCCACCAGCGCACTGCAGCACGCATACACCTTCGCACCTTTCGTCGACACCACATCTACGACCCAACTATTGTGCGCGCCTATTCGAAAGCTTCGCACCGCCGAGAAGAGCATCGTCACTGGACACGCGCCAGGATGGCACAACGGCGCTCAGCAGGATGGAGGGCGGCAACAGTAGGGTTGTTCTCCATGCTCGCCGGTGCAGCGCTTGCAGGACCCGACTTGACGACGAGGCACGAGAAGGGACGGTGCGCCATAAGGGGGCAATGCGGAAAGCAGAGCTTCTTTGGCTCCGAGCTGCCATGTCCCGATAACGGCCCAGCCAAGACGCCCACAGACGACGTCAGGAAGCAACTCGTATCCATCTGCGGCGAACAATGGTCAGATACAGACGTCTGCTGTGAGGCCGAGCAGCTGGACGCCCTCAAGACAAACCTCGACCGCGCCACACCCATCATCAACGCCTGCCCGGCCTGCAAGGAGAACTTCTACAACATGTTCTGCACCTTCACCTGCTCGCCGGACCAGTCGCTGTTCATCAACGTGACAGACACTGCGGCAAAAGGCGACAAGTTTCTCGTCACTGAGTTGACACACCTGGTCTCGGACGACTACGCAGGCACCTTCTACGACAGCTGCAAGGATGTTAAGTTCGGCGCGACAAACGGCAAGGCCATGGACTTCATTGGCGGCGGCGCGAAGAACTACACGCAATTCCTGAAGTTCCTTGGTGATAAGAAGTTCCTCGGGTCTCCTTTCCAGATCAACTTCCCTCGTCCTGACGAAGCCGAGTTCCCCGGCATGGAGGCCATGAACAAGCACGCATACCCGTGCGACACTGACGATGAGCAGTATAGGTGCGCCTGTCTTGACTGCGGCGGTTCGTGCACTCAGCTCCCTGAGGTCACCGAGGCCAAGCAGTGTTACGTTGGCTTGCTGCCATGCCTTTCGTTTGCTGTCATTATCATCTACTCTGCATTACTAGCTTTGCTGTGTACTGGTGTCGCCGCGCACGTCGCTAAACAGAAGATTTCGCAACAAAAGAACGAACGACTGCGCCTCCTACAGGATCTCGAGCCTAGCGACGACGAAGATGAAGGCGACATTGTGCACAATATCGGCATGTTGGATCGTCCTACCAAGCACTACATGGTCAACACATGGTGCGACCGTCTTTTCAGCCGCCTCGGCTATGTATGCGCGAGGTTTCCGGTCATCACCATCGTCACCAGTGTTGTTGTCGTCGCGTTGATGAGCTTAGGGTGGCTGCGTTTTACCATCGAGACTGATCCTGTTCGCCTGTGGGTCGCTCCAGATTCTGCAGCTGCACAAGAGAAGGCGTTCTTTGACGAGAAGTTTGGACCTTTCTTCCGAGCCGAGCAAGCTTTCCTCGTCAACGACACGAGCAAAGGTGCGCCAGTGCTGAGCTACGAAACGCTCGACTGGTGGTTCGGCGTCGAGGACCAGATTCGCCGTCTCAAGTCATCTCAAAGTGGAGTCACTCTCGATCAGGTTTGCTTCAAACCAATCGAAGACGCTTGCGTTGTGCAATCGGTGACTGGCTACTTCCAAGGCGATTTCGCAAATCTCTCTCCCAGTACGTGGCAGGACGATATCCTGGACTGTGTTGACAACCCCACTCAATGCTTGCCTGAGTTTCAGCAGCCTTTGGACCCTCATCTTCTATTCGGTGGTGTCAATCAAAGCGTCCTGGACGCACAGGCACTCGTTGTTACATGGGTCGTCAAGAACCACGCCGAAGGTACGCCTGAGCTGCAACGTGCGATGGACTTTGAGGATGAGATGAAGAACTATCTTAAGCTGGTACAAGATGATGCTAAGAGTCGTGGTCTTCGCCTGAGTTTCAACACCGAAGTCAGTCTTGAGCAGGAACTCAATAAGAGTACGAATACTGATGCTAAGATCGTGGTGGTGAGCTACATCGTCATGTTCTTGTATGCCTCACTCGCGCTCGGCTCGACGACTCTCACAGTAAGATCTGTCCTCCGCAACCCTGCCAACGCGCTCGTTCAGTCCAAGTTCATGCTGGGAACTGTCGGTATCCTCATTGTCCTCATGTCAGTCGCGGCCTCGGTTGGATTGTTCTCTGCCGCCGGTATCAAAGTCACCCTGATCATCGCTGAAGTCATTCCCTTTCTGGTACTGGCTGTTGGTGTCGACAATATCTTCCTTATCGTGCACGAGTTCGAACGCATCAATGTCAGCCATCCCGAAGGCTCCATCCCGGAGCGAGTGTCGCGTGCCTTGGGTCGCATGGGACCGTCCATTCTGCTTTCCGCACTTACAGAAACGACTGCGTTTGCTCTCGGCTGCGCAGTGGGCATGCCTGCGGTTCGTAACTTCGCTGCGTATGCCGCAGGTGCTGTCTTCATCAACGCTATCCTTCAGGTTACGATGTTCATCGCTGTACTTTCTCTAAACCAGCAGCGTGTCGAAAACAACCGCGCCGACTGCTTCCCATTCCTTCGAGTACTGAAGGCGGATCCCGGCTACCTCAATGGCGGCATGGGTCACGGCGCTGGTGAAGAGGGCGCTCTGCAGCGTTTCATTCGTAAGACTTACGCCCCAGCGATCTTAGGAAGAAAGACCAAGGTCGCCATCCTCGCCGTCTTCTTCGGCATATTCACAGCTGGCATTGCTTTGTTCCCTGCCGTCGAGCTTGGCCTCGATCAGCGCATTGCCATGCCAAGCGACTCTTACCTCATTCCATACTTCAACGATCTGTACGACTACCTCGACGTTGGTCCGCCAGTCTACTTCATCACCAGAGAGCTCAATATCACTGAGAGGAAGCCTCAGAAGGAACTCTGCGGTCGCTTTTCCACTTGCGACCAGACCAGTCTCGCGAACATTGTCGAAGCCGAACGTAAGCGACCCGAGGTGTCATACCTGGCTGCACCTGCTGCCAGCTGGCTGGATGACTTCTTCCTTTGGTTGAACCCCGAGAACGAGAAGTGTTGTGTTGACAAGGGCAAGCCTTGCTTCGCCAACCGCAATCCAGCGTGGAACATGACCCTCCATGGCATGCCCGAGGGCGAAGAGTTTATCCACTACCTCGAACGCTGGATCGATGCGCCAACGACAGAAGACTGCCCTCTGGGCGGCAAGGCTGCCTATTCTGACGCTCTTGTCATCGACGCCAAGCACAACACGATTCCAGCTTCGCACTTCCGCACATCTCACACCCCTCTTCGTTCGCAGAGTGACTTCATTGCTGCATACACTGCGGCACGCCGCATCGCCAAGGAAATCTCCAAGGATGTCGAGACCGAAGTCTTCCCCTACTCCAAGTTCTACATCTTCTTCGATCAATACACATCCATCGTTCGCCTCGCCGGTGCCCTCATCGGCTCAGCGCTTGCGGCCGTACTAGTCATAACCACCATCCTCCTTGGATCCATCGCCACAGCCCTAGTTGTCACTCTTGTTGTCGCTATGATCGTCTCAGCTATCATCGGCTCCATGGCCGTTATGGGTGTGTCGCTCAACGCCGTGTCCCTCGTCAACCTCATCATTTGCGTCGGTATCAGCGTTGAATTCACAGCTCACATCGCACGCGCCTTCACATTCCCAAGCCGCGCAACAATGGAGCGAGCGCCCCGTCACCGCTTCCGTGGTCGCGATGCTCGTGCCTGGACTGCAATGGTCAATGTTGCAAGCAGCGTCATCAGCGGAATCACAATCACGAAGATCCTCGGTGTCGGTGTACTGGCCTTCACTCGTAGCAAGGTATGCTCGTTCCCTCACTTTTCTCTCCACATCAGTGACTAATGCCAATGCAGATCTTCGAAATCTACTACTTCCGCGTTTGGGTCGCGCTCGTTCTGTGGGCCTCCACACACGCACTCATCCTCCTCCCCGTCTTGCTTAGCCTGTTTGGAGGGAGAGGCTACGTCGATCCTGAGAGTGAAGGCGGGCTCGAGCAGGATCTGAGACGGAGACAGTATCCCGCACTGCTAGGTGACGACGATGAGGAATACGACAGCGATGATTAGACGTCGCGCATAGCGTCCCTACGGTACTATGGACTGGTCGGTTATACATGTGTTCTAATCTATTGTGGCTGGTTCAAGCGGACGATTGATGGGTGGTTGGGTCGGTCAGAACCGTGATGGGACTGTATGTCACCATGGCCGTGGGAGACTGTAGTATATCACTATTGCCACAGAATGCTGAAACATCACTATCACACGCACATCCCTCTCGTACTGGCACCAACCCGCACCAAACCAATCTCACAGCTCAGACTTAACTCCCTCCCCCTCATCGCCACCACTCCCCGCCTCATACCCAACACGACACAGCCGCCCATCCACCCCCTCCACAAACATCTCACTCCCAACACACAACCGACACCACAACACCCCCCTCGGATCCACCTGCCTCTTGATCCCCACCAATCCCTCATACCCCCCCGCGAAAAAACTCTCCTGCCAATCAACCTCCCCCGCATCCGCCTCATTAAAGTACGCACCTGTCTCTGGCGCCAGCTGGCGCAGAATCTGTGTCTTTGCCGTGACGTCGCGGCGGACCCGCGCTGCCAGGGCAGAGGGCGAGTTGTCGGGCCATGTTTGCACGGTGACGAGGTGCGTGAGGGTGTGGCGCCATGCGGGGTTGAGGCTTGTTAGGTGCGGGAAGTAAGACGGTGGGGAGGAGGCGGCGGTCATGTGGCCTATCAGTGTGGGGTTTGAGGCTGGGCCCTGCGGGTGGGTGGTCAGATGGGTAGGTCGGTGGGTAGGGGGGTGGGCTTACGTTTAAAGCGTTGGGGTCGCTGCTTGGTCCTACGGCTTTCAGAACCTGAGCTGTGCGGTCCGCGTCGGAGAGGGATTTGGGACTCAGGAGGCGGGAACCGTACGCGCCGCCGCTGTTTGCGACGGCTTCGTTGGAGAAGTGCTGCGCGAGGGTGAAGTACGTGGCGCCGTGTGTGATGTTGCTGGACCACGCGAATAGGTCCTTTCGCTGGGTGAAGTAGGATTCAATGGGCGACATCAGCGCTTCTACAGTCCCGTTCGGTTTGTCGAAGAGCATGAATGCCCAGAGGAAGGAGAGCGAGGGATACGCTGGTGGGCCGACGATGTAGTAGTACCCTTGCATTCCGCCGTCTTTTAGGCGCTGCAGTTGCGTGTGCAGCCAGCCCATGGCGTCCCAGAAGTCTTCGCCGGTGGGCGATGCGGCGGGGAGGGAGGCGAGGGTGAAAACGTGCATCGTTGTCTTGGGCGTATCGTGGGTTTTCATTACCACGGATGTGAGGACGCCAAAGGTGCCGCCCCCGCCACCCCGTATGGCCCAGTATATGTCTGTGTTGCGGCACGGGTTTGCAGTCACGAGTTCGCCGGAGGGGAGGACGATGTTAGCTTCGAGTAGGTTGTCGCTGCCCATGCCGTACGTGCTGGAGAGGTATCCATGTCCGCCGCCTGTTAGCCACCCAATGATGCCAACGCTAGGATTGGCGCCCGATACGATTACCTTCCCGTACGGCGCAAGGTGGGCTTGGATTTCGCCATTGGTGTGGCCGGCTGCTACGCGGACTGCTTCCAGTGGCGTATCAATGGGGCAGTCGGTCGGTGAGAAAGATGAGAGGTACTCGATGCCTCGTAGATTATGTGTCCAGATACTCAAACTCCCGTATCCGATGCTTCGGCCAGTGTATGAGTGACCTGTTGCTTTTACGATGACTCGTATATCGCGCGAGCCTGCCCATTGTAGGGCTGTGGAGATTTGGTCCGGAGCTGTGACATTGACGACGTACGCTGGATAGGCACCCATACTGCATCCGTTCTCTCCGGCGTTGATGTCACCGGTGACACTGGTTCCGTTCGGGTAGATTGGGTTGCAGGAGTTGTTGGTCCAGACTGGGTAGTCTACGCTGACGGGATTTGAAGCGTGGAAGGTAGAGTCGAACCATTGGGTCCGCACGATACCACATGCTTGCTCACTGTAGTTGGGCTCGTTGGGATAGCAAACAGAGCCTGGCGGAACGCCCTGGATGAGAGTGCCAGATAGTGTCGTGTTCAGTTTTGACCATTCTGACTTGGAGGGACAGCATTCGTCTTTCGGAATCTGCTGGGCGGTCAGCGGGTGTGGCTTTGCTTTTTTGTTGGTAATACGATACTTACACATTTGCATTGCGGCTTTGTTGCTGTTGCAATAACGGAACTCGTCAGGATTTGAAACCAGACACTATTACTGATTTTCATGTTGTCTAGTCTCAAGTTCTTGTGCGTACTGAAGCATGATCGATCCAGCGGTCGCATGAACGTATAAGTAGATTTGCAAGCAGACTGTGGAGCCTCTCTGGATTGCTCGCTTTAGGTTACAGTCGCGATGTCAGACCACAGGCTCTTGAGGGACGACGTGATTGGGCTTCCTGTGGCGTAGGATTGAACTTTGGGGCTCACCGGGACAAGGGTGGGTCAGGCCAAGGCTGCAGTAAGCGCGGGGTGGGAACGAGGAATCCGAAGAATGCGATGATAGTTTTGATTCTTGCATGACGGTAGGTCCCACGAAGTCGCCCGATTGCTTACCTAGTCTCAGGTAAAATGTCCTGTTCGACTTTACCTATTTCGTACTCTGTTGAGTAGTACAGCCTTCTTGAAGTCGAACGAGGTTTCAGCTGGCACATGGCTATCTATCAGCAGAATGGAACAAGAAAGCCTGATGAATGTATTTCTGGAACTTGCTTTTGCTATGTACATATGTAATTTGATGTTCGCCATCTATGTTCGTCAGCTGACCGCGCAACAGATTCTCACGGGCATACTGACTGAACTCAAGCCTTCAGATCAGGCATGCGATGCCTCTTGCTCAATCTCCTTCTCGGTTCCTTCGTCTTGGTCGGAGGTGCGTATCGTTCATGGGATGCTATACTCGGTGCAAGGATAGGCCGAGCAGCGCGCATGTCGCTATCGGCTAAACTTGCTCCATCTTTCGACCCGCCGTACGCTTGTGCATGTGAGGATAGGTTAAGCTGCGAAAGCCTGGCTCGTAATCGTGTCTCCGGCCTCTCTGACGCGTTTTTTGTGATCACGCGTCGTGAGTGCTGGACGTCGTCCTGTGTGGTGGTATCTCTCCGGAAGCTCAAGTGCTTGTCGCTGAAGATGCGGCGTAGAAACCGGGGCATGATTTCAATATGCACAATGATGGTGGTGATGAAGAACGCAGAGACCGTAGCAAAAAAAGGATACGTTACCTAGCCCTAGTAGTGTTATCGACGAGATGGTGATGGACGGTGGCGGGAACGTAGTTGCGGGGCTAGACCCTGTGGCTTCGAGGGCGCACTTGCCATTGGGTGACGATGTGGGTCACGGTTCTCGTCGCGTCTCTCCAGCCGCTCTGCTTTCAAGCGTCAAGCACCAGTGTTATGTCTCTGTCTTAATCTTGGTACTTCATTTGCTAACGTGAAAGTCTTCCTTTTGTGCAACGCTGTTCGCGCATGCTAAATTCGAAGTCTTGATCCCGAACGCCACTTCGAGAAGTACTTGTCGTGTGAATCCACTACTACAATGTCCTCTTATCCTGTCCCCGCAACAAGACACCTCTTGCATAGCTTGACTTCTGACAGTGTGTTGCACAACTTATACTTACACATAGGCTGTGGATAGCAAACCACGTCAGATCGAGACTTTGGGCTTGCGAAAAGCCAGAAGACAAACAATGAATTTTAACTAATGCTCTCATCAAACGAGCCTCCTATCCGAATTGGTACGACTGGAGTTGTGTCAATGCTTACCAAAAGACAACAGATAGTAAATATGACTAAAAACCGAACCATTCGTTAAAGCATATTAAAGGAAAGTTCGTATCGAAGAGAGGCTTTCAAAGGCGGCATTTTGAAATCATGCCTGGCAAGGATTTTCGTTCTCGTTCAGAGGCTCTACACATATTGTCTAGTTCATCAAATTTGAGATGTCTATAGGTTCCGGCTTAAATGTAATTAACTAGATCAAAGTAGCTTTTGAAACAGATGGGAGAATAGAGGTAGCATCCTCATCAGCAGCATGCGAGGATCTTGTAGGCTCCCGCCCGTTACGTCTCGTTGTGCCCCTTGCTTCGATACTCGACGTTCCGAGCCTTGCAGCTCAAAAGCATCTGAACGGTATGCGTTCGGCCTTGCACAATGCTTGGACGACAACCAAACAGTAACTGAGGCCGAGGCCCGGTCGAAACTCAATCCAGCGATCTGCGAAGAAATCTTGGTTAGTATGAACGATTTTATCGCTGTTGTGCGAGAAACCAAGGCTTACTGCCTCAGTCGCAAGTCCGGTTGATGGTCTTGCCTATGGTTGATTGAGGATATCGGTGAAGACAGCATTCCTATGGACGGTAGATAAGATTGTTTTGCGCGCAACCAGGCATTCCTCGAAAAAGTTGTTCATTCTGCTTTGTGAACCATAAGACAGATAAAACTGGAGACGTGGGATTCCTGTCCTTCGGTCTTCGATGTTCCTACTCGTGTCTGCTCGAGAGCCCAGCTGACCGCCAACCCGCGAGAAGCTTGACATGACTGTCATGACAGACATCGTCGTTACCCGCGAGATCGTTCCAGATCACGATTGTGTATTGATTGTTGGACCGGATAGGGTGAGGATTCCTGCCAATTCACTGTTTCTCAGCGCTGCCTCGGCATTCTTTCGTGCGAAGTTCGGACCGCAGTGGAGAGATGGTAGTGATCTGAGAGATCGATCCAATCCCCTTGAGATACCGTTACCTGAAGACGACGCCACCGCATTGCAGATTATCTGCGCCGTATTACACCATCAGAACGACAAGATTCCCAGCGAGCTTCCAACATACACTGTGCTCAGAGTCGCTGTCATAGCAGATGAGTACGACATGACACTTGCTCTTAAGTTTGCCAGTGAGAGCTGGCTCCACTCTGCTCGCGACGACATGGACGATCTTTTCGTTCTTGCTGTTGCAGCTTATCTACTCGGAAATGCGATAGCTTTTCGTAAGATCACGAAGAAGATGATTCTGACCCACAACGGTGCTTTCACTGCCATCTCTGGCGCGCCAGTGGAGGCTGTCATGGACTTGAGGTTCTATGGTGAGAAGCCAAGCAAGAAATCTTACACGCTCCGTATAGACTGTTAACCACCCACAAAGGTCTTCTAGAAGAAGCAAGAAGCATAGCAAGGCTAGGTTTGGCAAACATACTCATGAACGGAGTCAACGACCCCACTGGAACGTGCGTCCACAAATGCGGATGGTCGGGTAGAAATGCCTTCGCCTACCTGAACATGCTGCAGGCACAAAACCTCTGGCCTACAGACCTAAGTGGCCAATCCATTGCTGTTGCGATAGCAAAGGCTGCGACAATACCCGATCCAATTCCTGGAGAGGCAGAGCCCTCGTGTACCTATGATTACAAGCACTCTTCTCCTGAGTATAGGAGACATCGCCAATGGGGCTTGGAATCCCTAGATAGCCGTGTTGGACTTTGTCTGCACTGCATCAAGTCGAGGAGTGGGAACGCTTCGCATTGTCAGCTTTTGCATTCAGATGTCAATGATTAGTTCTCCTTTGTAAAAGAGTCAACTTACTGGAGCGAGATACAACCTCAGATGCAGCGTTGGGGTGGTAACAATGGCATGTTAGAGAAGCGAATGTATACTTGAGCAGCCAGACTGAGCGAATGCTTTCAGTTCGATTCCTCATTTAGTGTGGTTGACAGAGGTTTCTTGCTGTTAGTGTTTCTCGTAGCAAAACCGATACTCTATCTCTTGATTTAAAAGAAACAGTTGGCCTAGGGCAGTGAAGCACTCCCAAGCTTGTAGAAATGCTACTGGTATCGATTTGGACAATTGTGTGCTCTTGAGCTATTACGACGAGGTAAGGCAACGTGAATGTAATCGCAAGGCTGATGCATGTTTGAGGCAGCTGGGGCCTAATAGGAAAGACTGAGACTGTGTGAGCATTGAATCCTCAATGATCTCGGTGAAGATCAGTATTCCTGACAAGCTCTAAGTGACTGTGAGGACAAGTCAGTACAAAATCATGAGCCATAAGGTACTCTAAGAAGTGGGCTTTGCAGGTGCAAGATTACCCTAGCTACAATCTTTGAACTAAATCTTATTCTGGCAGTCGTTGTCTGTGCAATGTTTAGCATCATCTGAGAGCAGACAACTCTATAAACCGTGGCTAGCATCAAAATCCATGTCGACACAACACGAGATTCGATATAAAGACAGCTGAATATAGTAACGCTCAACCATGGGACCCTTTCCACTGATACCTTACATCGGTACCGAAGATAAACCCCCATACTGGATATAACAAGCAAACACCCACTCCAACACCAACACGACAATCTCACCTCACCTCGATACACTATGTCTTCCCCCGCGCAGACCCCCGACCCCTACTTTTACACACAAGCCCTCCGCCTCGCGCACAATTTAGCAGCCCTTGAGGCATCCTATTCACCTGCACCTGCAGCACTGCGCTACTTCTCCCCTCAAACGAGCCACGAGCACGTCCTCGCCATCGAAATCGCGCTGCTGCTCTCGGTACTCGGGTACGCCCTCCTCGTGTTACCGATGGTAGAACGCAGGATACCGCGGTTTTTGCGGCTGTATAGACCCGACGGAGGTGCACTGGGGTGGTGGTACCTGGGGTATGTGTTCGAGTATTGGTTCTCTACCTGGATCATGAGTATTGAGGTGGGTGTGCTTTTAGTTAGTGTGTGATTTGCATCTACTAACACGTTATCTAGTTCAGGTTCTTTGAATGTTGTGCATAGGTGCTTGCACGGGAAAGGGAAGTAGCAGTGCCCAATCATCAATAATTCGACGTCGTTTTCCTCCTGGTGGGCGGATGCGCTATATTGTTTGCTCGTCCTGTAGTCGTGCGAGTAAGCCACACGAAACGAGAAGATTCAACGCCTATGTAAAAGGGGGTTCTGATTCCTCGAGCATCATTGATGTGGACATTTGCTGCTATGCACATCTTGCCTATGACTTCCTCCTACCTACCGACTGAGGCACATCGCCATGGCGACAGACCCACTAACTACCTCCATGACTCCCTACACCATGTAATAATTGTCCGCATTACGAGTCGATAGAAACATCCCCATTCCATAAAACGCTCGCTCAATGGCCCCAATCAACCCACCCTCCAACCCCCTCATTTGCCCAACTCATCCAACTCCGGATGCCCCAACGCCTTTTATAAAATTCACGTAGCGTTAGCAACCATCCGTGCCTCCCTCCGCCTCTCTCCACTTTCTCCACCTTCCACATCCTCAGGAAGCTCGAGCCCAAAAACCGTCGGTTGAAAAGAACAAAGCTGATAGTGTTACAAGTCAAGATTTCATGTGTAGAGGTATTGCCATGTTTAAAGTGTGGGGTAGATGTACTATGCTTTGCGATGCTTTGCGATGCTCTGCAGCGCAACCCAGCGCACCCCCCAGTAAAAACAACGTAGTCGAATCAACAAGAACAGCATTCTTCCACCCAACAAAACCAAGTAAAACCAAAAAAAACTCTAAAAAGACACCCTCACCCCTCCCAAACAGACCGAAAAAAAGGGGAGGAATCAGCGCTTTCCATCCCCACCAGAACAAAACACAAAAAGCGCCGTACCATCTCATCCCCACACCCACAGCTGAAAATAAAGCTACTTCCCACTACATCCCACATCCCCCAAAAGGACAAGGGAGAGAAGAGAAGGGAAGAGGAGTGAGGGGGCAGATGTCGGTACTAACGACAGAAGGAAGGGGCATGGTCAGTATAATATTCGTGTGTGGTAGTGGAGAGTGAGTGAGTTTTGGTTTGGCTGGGTGGTTATGGTTATTGTTGATGTCAGTTGATGTCGGCGTTGTCGTCGTTGGTGTGGGACATCACTGTTTAGTGCACTCGAATTGCACTCGTACACTCTACACAGGCAACGGGCTGGATCTAGACTCCGAAGCTCCCACGATGCGGATTGAATCGGCGTCGCGGAGTTAGATTTAAACATGTGTAGATGGAGGCTAGGACTGGAGTTGTTGAGGTGTGGATTTGTGGGTGTGATTATGGAATAAACGCGCTTGTAGATTCGTGTTCATGTTTGTGTATGCTTATGCTTCAGTATGCGAGAGATCAAGAACTCCATCTGCGACTCTATCTTTGACTCCAAACACCCATGAAATGCTACACCACCCCCTCACCACCCTAGTAATACTCCGGCAGCCCCCCGAAAGTATCCAACCCCTCGACCCCATTATCCGGACACGTCCAATCCCTGTCCCCCGCATTCTTGGGCAAGATCCCCGCCGCCAGCCCCCGGCGATAACTCCACTGCGACGCCTTCTCCGTCTCCCAAGTCCAGTAGAACCAGCCCCAGCCGGCCTCGAAGCTGTCCATCTGCGCAATCGCAAACTGGTACAGCCATTTTTTGTAGTCGGCGGTGTAGGTCGAGGGATCGGCGTTCGCGGGGTCGCAGGAGCATTTGCCGGAGTCGGGGCATTGCGGCTTGAGGATCGAGGTTGAAGTGTTTCCTGTGTCGTAGGTGCCTTCCCAGCGCGTGCCGATGTTGACGTTGTTGATGTACTGCGTGCAGTCTGTGTCTGCCTGGGACCACTCGCCGCACATTGTGGGGCCGAAGCCAGTGCTTTTGTTCATGGAGCGGAGGGATTGCTGGGTCCATGCTGCGCAGGCGAAGTTTAGTTTGTCGCGGTGGCCGAGGGAGAGTTGGTCGGTGTTGAAGATGACGTATTGGTGGACATCCAGCAGCAGGTCCTTGTTGTTCTGCAGCTTGCCTTGCCAGTTGTCCAGACCCATGAAGCCGTCACCGAAAACGATTATGCCGGTTATGTTGTCTGCCCGGATCTGGGTTATGGCGGCTTGGGTCCAGTTTACCACGCGCGCTGTGTCGAGCTCGACGTTGCGTGGCTCGTTGACGAGGCCGTACATGGTGACGATGTTCTTGTATCGTGGCTGGGCGAAGAAGACAGACAGCTTGTGGTGGATATCAAGCGTACGCTGCGCATTTAGATCCCCATCTGTACCGTTCAGCCACCCGATCACGCCCTGTCGACCAGAGTGGTTCCAGCCGTTCTGGCTGCCTGGCGCGCCGTGCAGGTCGAGGTTCACGCGCAGTCCGTTCTGGCGGCAGTACTCGATACCGCGGAGGAGGTAGCGCCACGATACCTGCGCCAAGTATGGGTCGCCGTCGTATGTCTGCACGATCCAGTAGCCGAAGGGGAAGCGGACGTGGTCCATGCCCGCGGCGCGAATCTCGGCAAAGGTCTGGCGGTTGACAAAGGCTGAGTAGTGCTGCTCGAGAGTGGATTTCGCTTTTGTAGGACCGAGCTTGGTGAGCAGCGTGTACTCATCGACTACGCCATCGCGGGCGCCGAAGTTTTCGAAGAATGAAGGCGTGATGAAGGGCTCGATGTTGAGCCAGCCGCCAACGTTGACGCCGCGGATAGGCGTCTTGCCGTACTGGAACGTATCTTGGAGGTTCGGGACTTTGCTGTTGGCTTGGACGTTATCGTTCCATGTCGAGTTGAGACCGATGATGGGGAGGCCACCGACTAGCTGTTTTGTATACGTGACATTGAAGTCTTCCGTGTCGTACCAAGACCAGGGGTCAAATATGCCGCCCTTGTCTGCCTGCGGTACGCTGTTCGGATCCTTGCCGTCCAGGTTGCTGTTCTTGGGCGTGGACTGCCCAGCTGCAGCGTCGCTCTGCGGGCTGTCGTTGCTCTTCTTCCCAGACGTGAGGACCGCCACCGGGATGATGATGGCCAGCAGTATGAGAACAGACACGACGGCGATGATGATTTTTTTCCGCTTCTTCTTTTTCGCCTGCTCTTCAGCCGAGTAGACGGTGGGCGCACTCCCTGCTCCACCGCGTTTCTCCATCATGTACTGGTGGTCGTCGTCGTCATCTATCCCACCCTCCTCAGCCAAGGGACCACTCACGACGCGCCGCTTTCGCTGCTCGTTCCGCTGCTGCTTGTCGCGCTGTCTCCTCTCCCGCCTCTCCTCGGCCTCGGAGGGTGTGTATTTGGCCTCGTCTCTCCTTCTCTCTCTCTCGTCGTCGGTATGTCTACTCCTCCTCTTCCCACTCGCCTCCATCCCAGCCAGATCCCCCAGCGCAACAGCACCGCCCTTGACTTCCCTGCTCTCCCTCTTCTTCCGCCTCTCCTCCCTCCTCTTCCTCCTCTCCTTCTCCTCTCTTATCTCCCTATCGCTCTCCTCAACCCTCCGTCTCTCCTCCTCCTTCTTCGATCTATTCTTCTCATCTTTAGCGCCCTTCACCCTATCTTTTTCCAGCGCCTTCTCCTTCCGCCGCACCTCCTTGAGGTAGTCCTCATCGTAGTCGTAGCCACGCCACCCACCGCTCTTCTTAGCCACCTCTTTATCCAGCTTGGCGAGCGCATCGAGCGAAAGCGGCGCGCCAGACTTGCGACTCCCCTCGCCGTCCGTCGTGCTCTGCCTCCTGCTCCGCCTCGCCTGCCGCGGCGCAGGACTCTCCCACTCGGAGTCGCTCTGATATCTGCTGTCGCGGGGAGCACGCGAGCTATCCCTGGGCGCACGCGAGCTGTCCCTAGGCGCCTGACTCGACGTCCTCGGCGAGGGCCTCAGCAACTCGCCCTGCGAGTCCGTCGCGCGGTGCCCCTTCCTCCTCCTCCCCTCAAACTCATACGGCGTCTTCGCCTTGCGGGCCCGGCTTCGCTCAGCACCAGACGTATCGCCGTGAGACTCGCGGCGGCGGCGGCGCTCATCACCATGCGGTCTGCGGCGCGAAGGGTCGTCGCGCTCGTCGCCCGTCGGCATCGTGCGTGTCCCAAGGCTGAAGCTGAGGAATGCGGGGGGATGGTGGAATGCGGGGGGATGGTGGAATGCAAATGCACGCTGAGCGTGGCTGGTGGTACACGCGGGGTAAGAATAGACGAGACGAGCACAAAGGAAAAGAAAGCCAGAATGCACGAGGATGCGACGATGGATTGAAATGAATTATGTACAATTCTGTGCTGCGCTGCGGCTGCAGGTCAAAGACGCAGGGCAGGGTGCACAACGGCTGAGGCGCTCGTTGCTGTGGTGATGGCTGTTGACCGACGTGGCTGTCGCGGCGGCTAGGTGCTTAGCTCGAGCAAAGTGCCATGCGTCAAGGGTCTAGCATGCACATGCTGCACTGCAGAAACCAAGGCAGTGCAATGCAACACACTTGGCGGCTTGGAGACAAGAAAATTTAGGTTGGTAGGGTTGAGATGGAGTCCGTGATGGCGATCTGGAGGACGGGTTGGATTTCGGTGCTTTTACTCTAATTGCATTGCATGTGCATTGCTTGCCGATTGCCTGGGCGGCAGATCAGCAATACAATGCCTCAGGATCTGCTTTGGTTTCGCCGCCTGGAATCAAGATTCTACAATGACATCACGTCACGTGCACAACGCATACAACTCACATCAGTTTCATTTCAAAAAGAATAGTGTTCGTTATTGTTTGTCGATGCAGTGGCATCTGTATGGTATCATAAAAGAAGAAATTAGATCGAACGCCATTGCGCAGGCAGCGCTCCTAAAAGAGCCTGTACAAGCCTGCCATGCATGGCGTTCCCCATGCGCCTGCGCCTCTACTCCCCCGTAGGTCCGCGGGCGGATGCGCTCGCTATGTTGTAGAAATGCGTAATGCTGCTTACCCACCACTGCCGCCCCAGCATGATGTCATACTTCCTTGCGCATGTCGAAAGTCGCTGGACCCGGCGCGGCAGTCCTGGAAGGAAGAGGTTCACAGAGCTAAAATGCAAGCTGTCATGTGACCAGCTTGGCGCCCTGAAGTCGCTCACTGTGGTGTAGTTGTGAGCGTTCAAGAGGAACTGACTGCGGACGAGCCGGTTGCATCGTCAGAAGCCTTCTCCTTGCCCTTTTCGGCAGCCTTTGACTTCTCGTCGTCAGAGGCGTATAGGCCGTGCTCGTAGATGTAGTCGACGACCTTATCAGGGATGTAGTAACGGATACTCTTGCCGCGCTTACGGAACAGGCGGATCTTGGTGGAGGAGACATCGTTCTGGATGAGTTGAGGGATGACGCGGATGTTCTCTTTCCACTGCTGGAGGCTGACAAGTGCATCGTCTGGTGCGCATTAGCATAGTCGCGTGACATGAGGGGGGAATGATAGAGCATACCAATGTCGGTCCCGCTGCGCTCGAGGATGAAAGCGCCGTACACGCCGAGAATCCTACTCAGATCCTCACGAGCCCACAGCCCAGGTGTGCTCATAGTCTGAATGAGGTCGGCGCCCGCGAGCAGGGCGACGTGAATCTTCTTCTTCTCGCCCGTCGACGTTGCAATGCCTCCCAGGACATGATTCAGCTCGTGGTCGAAGTGGTCGAGGACCTTTACCGTGGGCATGTACTCCTTGTGCAGAGGCTCCCAAGGGTCGACGCCAATCCAGTTGGAGCTGTCGTTGACGGCGATCTTGGTCATGCTGATGCGGTGGTGCGCGGACGCCAGGCCGGCCTTCTTGTAAGCATCGCCGACAGGGCTGAAGAAGCCGCCGACGACCTCAAAGTCCGTCTCGAACTCGCAGTAGTCGGTGGCCTCCTCGAACATGCGCAGGTGGAGGTTGGTGGGCGGCGAGAAGGAGCCGCAGGAGACGAGGACGATGGGCTGCTTGTTGTCGTTGGAGAGCACCTTCTTCAGCCTCTCCTTGGGGAATGTGTAGTTGTCGAGCGTCATGGTCTCGGAGTGGATCATGTCGCTGTTCGCTGCTGAGCTCATGGCTGCGGTGTGGTGTGGGAGGGGGGAGGGGAGAGGGCGGAGAGCGAGGGGCAGCCTCCGGTCGGAGGTTCGCCGGCTCGGTAGTGAAAGGGCGCGGGTGCGGCCGAGTGGGGCAACGAGTGCTGCTGGTGTGGTGGTGGTGGCTGTGGTGGTGTAGCGTGCAGTGGGTCTGAGAGGCAAAGTCAATGGGGCCCGGCGGAGGGACATTTGTTCGAGCCAACGTACAGTACAAGAGTCGGCGTGCTCGGATGCAGGCCGCAAGGCACCGGCAGTGGTCAGGCTGCGACGGCTGGACGGCTGGGTATGACGCGGACTAGGCAACTTCCGGTGGAGGGGCAAGATTCAACGTTCCAATTTCAACGGCTGGCGGGCACGACAACAAGTGTGTAGAAAGATAGTCGGGCTGGGGAGGAAACTGCAGGACGAAGGGAAGCGGGCGGGCTCCATTTTGTAGGCTGGGTGTAGCTCTAGGCTGCGCTTGAATTCGAGACATCCCCGCTGCCGACGAGTAGGCGGCCGTCCGTTCGAGTTCGAGACGACGAGCCCGCCAGCCCACACCCACATTGCCGGACCGCGTGCTGCGAACTGCGCTAGAGCCAACGCTGGCCCTGCACAGAATCGTGCGTCTGCAGCTGAAACTCCTGCTGCATCCGAGTGCTCGCCAATGTGGCTCTGTTTTCCGCGATTCGGTGCCTTTTTTGCACGCCTGCAGCAAAACAGCGAGCCTCACGTGCGGAGAATTGCGCCATCTATGCTCCCCACTCCTGCAGTCGTCCGCGCTTCGGCGCTGCGGTTAGACCGTGGGTGCTGAGAAATCCAAATTCTACACAATGGACAGGGAGTGAATCGGCGAACATGCATTCGTGTGGGAAAATTCGTCCTTGTCTCGCCTGAATCACCACAAAGCGCACGTGCTGAAGACAATCGTCGCTGAACCTAAAGACAAGGCACGCCTCAGCCAACCCACATTACCGCGACATGTCGGCGCAGCCAGGGTCACAAGTTGTTGACGACTGCACGCCTAGAAGTTTGCAGTGTTTTATGTACTTGCCGTGCCTGTGATAATTACATTGCTTGGTTTGCTTGCCGGCAAAGGCGTGCTTGTCTTCTTTTTGTGTTTGAATTGTGAATCAGAGTACAATGTTGGTGTATTGTGCAAGCTTCCGTATGCATCAGCTCTGCAACATCACGATGCTATGGTGAGAAGAGGACGAGGTTTGGATAAGACCTGTTGGACACAGCATGGAGCCATGAGAGGTTGTGCTGACGTGCAGCAAATACTGTTTGCGTGTCATGAAGGACTGCACCGCACTGCGAGACAAGGCTGAGGCTGAGGCTGAGTGACAGAAACGGCAGGAATAGTCGACTTTAGCACGGAAGGAATGCGTCTCACTTTGTGGCGACGGCAGAACATGGCCTACGTTTGGTGTTCGCCATTGCATGTGTCCAGAGGGACAGACCAACAGGCAAGAAACGCAAGTTGAAGAGACGGCGGAGACTGCGGCGGGGAATCCAAGCCGCTGGCAGCCTCCGTGCTCGCTCCCTTCCCTCCCGTGGTCTGTATCTGTAGTATCGATAAGGCCCTAGGCTAAGCGGCTACGGATATGGCTATGTCACGGCCGCAACGCTACCAGACTCCATCTCTCCAAAGCGCATCCAGCATTTCTACACAGTACACGCCTGCAGAACCGCGCCGAGCATCACACTCGCTTGCTTGTCTGCCTGCCTGACTGCCCCCGATACCGCCCGTCCTGCCACTGCCTTTCACTGCGCGTAAAGGCAGATCCACCGTTGCACCGCACTCGCTCGAGCAGGTCCGCCCATGGCGACTTATGGAACGTCCTCGTGAAAGCCCCGACCAGCAGCGCAACAGCAGGTACGATTCTATTTCGCTCGTTTGTCGACGCCCGCCACAAAGCCGGCGTCTCTCTGCTCGCTTCGACGGCACACGTGTATTTGCTGTTTGCTCTTGCTGTTTGCTCTTGCTCTTTGCTACAAGCCGCAAGCTGCTCCCGCAACCCACACGCTGTTTGCTGCTCGCTGCTCTCTGCTCGCTGCTCTGCCCGCCGCCACAGCCACAGCCACAGCCTGCGCGAGCCCCATCGAGCTGCTCGCTGTAGTTGCTAGCTGCTAGCCGCGCAGTCCATCCCCAATCACGCTCAGAATCTCATGTTGTCCAGAGTCACCCGCTCGTCTGCGAGGCCCGCTCCAGGCTCCTCCAACGACATCCCGCCGAACCCTCCCGCCCCTCCACCCCACCCTCCGCCTACCACCACTCGCAAGCGCAAGTCCACCGCTGCCGCCGCCGACACGAGCCCAGAGCAGCCCGCCCCCGCCCATCCAGACGAGACGCCACCTGCGCGCAGTGCTCGTGCCAAGCGCACAAAGCTCGATCCCGGGAGCTCGTCTGCTGCAGCGCCCACACGCTCCAGCAAGGCAAAGGGAAAGGCCGCCATGTCGTCACCTGGGTACGGCTGCGCTGCCTCCCACTACGAGCCCACGCTGACTTCAAGCAGGCCCTCGACGAATCCCATAGCGGACAAGCCTTCACGTCGTGCCAAGGCCGCCCGCAAGAGCTCAGCCCAAGGTAAGAGCTCGCCGCCTCACCTAACTTCCTCGCCACCTGCTGAACACACCGCAGATACGCCCTCCACATCGCGGCGGAACTCGAGACGAAACGCAAAGACCGACGACGACACAAACATGGACGACGCACCCGAGCACAAGTCGGACGACGAGCCGCAGACACCAGGCGACGATCACACGAGCGACGACGCCAATGATCCAGCCACTCGCTACGACGAGGATGACGACGAGGATGACGACGACGACGACGATCCCTTCACGAGCGGTTTCCTGGGCCGCAATCCACACCACAGCCTCTCAGCCTTACGGCAGCTCACTGGTCTGATGTCTGGCAACGCACAACGCCTGCGCGGCATTCTGGAGCAGCTCAAGTCGCCTGACATCTCTCTGCAGCTTATTGCGCTGCAGGACCTGTGCGAGGTGTTGCTCATGGCTACCGAAGACACGCTCGCCGGCCACTTTTCGCCAGACGCATACGTGAAGGAACTCGTCAAGCTCATGCAGCCGAACGACTTCACTGGCGAAGAGAATCCAGAAGTCATGTTGCTCGCCTGCCGGTGTTTGGCCAATCTCATGGAAGCTTTGCCAGCTGCAACCGCCAACGTGGTGTATGGAGGTGCTGTGCCGGTCCTGTGTTCGAAGCTACTTGAGATTGACTTCATCGACCTCGCCGAGCAGAGCTTGAGCACACTAGAGAAGATCTCGGTCGAGTTTCCAGCGTCCATCGTGCGAGAGGGCGGTCTCACGGCCTGTCTGACGTTTCTCGACTTCTTCGCAACAAGCACACAGCGCACAGCCGTCACCACAGCTGCCAACTGCTGCCGCAACATCCCCGAAGACTCGTTCCCCACCGTCCGCGACGTCATGCCCATTTTGGAAAATATCCTGAACAACAGCGACCAGAAGGTCGTCGAGCAGGGGTGCATCTGTGTGTCGCGCATCGTGCAGAGCTTCAGACACCAGGAGGATAAGCTTGAAGAGCTGGTCAGCCCTGGGCTATTGAAGGCAATTTTGGCACTTCTACTGCCCGGCACCACGAACCTCATTGGGCCGCACATCCACACCATGTTCTTGCAGGTCCTTGCCTATACAGCCAAAGCAAGCCCGAGCTTGTCTGCCGAACTGCTCAAAATGAATGTTGTCGACACTTTGTACCAGATTCTGACAGGCGTATCTCCACCCAGCGGGACAGAAGATGTTGCAACCAAGATCGATTCTGTTGTCATCATGCAAGCACTGATTCACCGACCCAAGGACCAGGTGTTCGAAACGCTCAACGTCATCTGCGAGTTGTTGCCCGACGTTACCAACGACGGACTCTCGTATCTCGAAGCTTTGTTCGACGCTGGTTATCCCGGACGTGACCAGCCGCCTTTGTCAGAGAGTAAGAAGAGTGGAAACGAGAAGCGCGTGGAGCTCTTCGAGGAATGCAAGACTGAAGTTAAGCGCTTCGCAGTCATCCTGCTTCCCACCCTGACAGACGCGTATTCGAGTACAGTGAACTTGAACGTGCGGCAGAAGGTGCTCACTGCACAGTTGAAGATGCTGTCCAACCTCGATACCGACTTTCTCGAGGAAGCGCTACGCGCTGTGCCTTACGCCTCTTTCCTAGCGTCCATTTTCTCGCAACAGGACCACCCTACCTTGGTCACCTACGCTCTCCAAGCTGCCGAGCTGCTCCTCAAACGCCTGGGATCTGTCTATCGGTATCAGTTCTACCGTGAGGGTGTCATCGCAGAGATCTCCATCCTAGCCAACCGCCCGAGCAAGGCCTTGGAAGTTCGTACCAAAGATTCCAAATCCACACCAGACATCGAAGTGGTCGAAGAATCCAACACCAACACAGCACCCGCGGAAGATCAAGCTGCAGGCCCAGACATTGGCGACTTAATGGAAATAGAGACGCGCTCGGAAGAAAACAATGACGAGGATGATGGAGATGAGGACCACGACGAGAACGGCGACGACCAAGATGACGATGACGATTCCGACTCGTCTTCTTCTGACGAAAACCCTCTGCCCCTTCCCAACATCGACGACATCATCACGCTGCGGGCAAAGAAGTTCATTGACGTTCATGAGAAAGACAGCGACAAGCCCCTCCGAGATAAAGCATCCGCAGTTCTTGGAGACTTGAAGTCTCTGGCAAAGGACCTTACAGAGTGCACATCGCAAGGTAGCACAGACACCTGCACAGAGCTGTTCACGCGGCTGGCGACATATTTCGAAGGCGATGCTCTGGAAAGCATCACAAGCTACGAATTGAAGTCGTCCAAGATCGTGGAGGCACTGCTGGATTTGTTCTCGAACGACGTCTCCAAGAATGGTGTAGACCCACGATCGTTATTCCTCGAGGCGTTCATGGGTACTAGCAGCAAGACTAAGATCAAGACTGCTAGCAGCGCGTCTCCAGCGACACCTTTTAGCGTGCTGGTGAACAAGCTTCAAGACCTTCTCAGTAGGTCGGAGCACTTCGAGGTGATTACAGTACACCAAAACTCGTACGACGGCCGTGGCAGCGCAGCAAACATGTTGGCCAAGCAGCTTCGATTGAAGCTCGTCGCAGAAGATGACTCCGGCATTCCCAAGGCATATCGCAACATCATGGTATCTATCCACGCAATTGCTACGTTCAAGGCATTGGATGACTACCTCCGACCACGCATGCACGTCGCTGCTGAACGACCGCGAGGAAGCAGGACGCGAGATCAGTTTGCCGCATACGCCCAAGCCCTCGCAGAAGGTCGTGCGCCTCCGCCCCCAGAGACGCCCAGCGAGACCGCCAGTCGACCTTCGAAAAAGTCGTCGAAATCGAAATCGAAGTCGAGGTCAACCGAAGACCCCGAAGCTGGGCCTAGTTCGGCATCACAGGAGAAGACGCGCCGCTCGAGCCGTCGTCAGCAGACACAACCTCCACCTCCCCCACCACCGCCGCCGCCACCGGCTCCGGCCAAGGCTCACTCAAGCAGCAGCCAAGACCCGCTCGAATGTGCAGACGAAGAACGTTTGTCCGACCGGGATTCGATGGATGAGAATGCTGCACTAAACGCTATTGTCGATGAGCTCGAAGAGGAGCTCGAGAACGAACTTGAGGACGCACTTGACGACGAGGAGGAGGTCGATCCGTCTGCGGTCAGTGTTGAGGTAGCATCGACCGGTAAAGCTACAGCTCGGAAGGAAGATGGCACCAGGATCGCCACGCCAATCCCGGGTACGCCGTCGACAAAATCTTCCGACCGGTTGAGCACTCCGGCTTCACGCCTGACTGCACTGTTACAAAACTCTGCCATGCGACAGAGTCTTGGTGCTGCTTCATCGGCGCTGTCATATGCTGCTGCTGTGCAGTCAACGCCGCAAGACTGGCACATCGAGTTCAGCGTGAACGACCAACCCATCTCAAGCGAGACAACCATCTACCGTGTTGTACACTTCAATCAAGCACAAGCATCCGATGTGTCTCAGCGCACAGTGTGGAATGCTGTTCATACCATCAAGTTCAAGCGCGTAGCTGGCCCACCTCCAGGCGAGGCATCGTCGCAGACTCCACCACCAGAATCGAAGGCCGAGAGCCAGTCCATGCCCGCGTCGTTGGACAACCACCCAGTCACGTCCGGCATTCTGCGTCTACTCAATCTGCTTCACGGTCTCAACTCGCATCTTGACGACGTCCTTTCCGAGAACAAGGACCAGATTAAGCTCAATGCTGAGCCACTTTCGCAGTTTGTCAATACAAAGCTCACAGCGAAGCTCAATCGTCAACTTGAAGAGCCACTGATCGTAGCAAGCAACTGCCTCCCAAGCTGGAGTGAGGATCTGGCTCGCTTCTATCCCTTCCTCTTCCCCTTCGAGTCGCGTCATCTCTTCGTTCAGTCGACCTCTTTTGGGTACTCTCGGTGCATGACGCGCTGGCAAAACACGCAGACTGCGAACGACACGCGGAACGATCGCCATCGAGACGAACGCCCCTTCCTCGGGAGGCTTCAGCGACAAAAGGTCAGGATATCGCGATCCAGGATCCTCGAATCCGCTATGAAGGTTATGCAGCTCTACGGACACTCTCCCAGCGTCTTGGAAGTCGAGTACTTTGAAGAAGTTGGTACTGGCTTGGGCCCAACCTTGGAGTTCTACTCGACCGTCTCTCGGGAGTTCTCGAAGAAGAAGCTCAAGATCTGGCGGGAGAACGACTCGAACGGAGCGGATGAGTACGCGTTCGGCAAGCGAGGCCTGTTCCCTGCACCGATGAGCGCACACCAAGCGGCCTCGGAGGACGGCGAGAAGAAGCTCGAGATGTTCAAGGTCCTCGGAAAGTTTGTTGCGCGATCAATGCTTGACTCGCGCATCATTGACGTGTCTTTCAACCCTACGCTGTTCCGTCTCAGCGACAGCAGCAGTACAGTCATCACACCTTCGCTCGCGACCATCAAGACCGTCGACGAAGATCTTGCCAAGTCCCTGAGGCTGTTGAAGAAGTTTGCGGATGCTAAGAAGCAGATCGACGTGGATCAGAGCAAGACTGATGCCCAGAAGTTTGACGCTGCACAGAGCATCCGCTTTCAGGACTGCGCCGTGGACGACCTGGCACTTGACTTCACATTGCCCGGCTACCCAGCCATCGAGCTGATTGAGGATGGCGCGCAGACAACTGTCACAATTGAGAATGTTGGACTGTATGTTGAGAAGGTTCTCGACTTTACTCTGGGCTCAGGCGTCAAGCGCCAAATTGATGCTTTCAGCGCTGGCTTTACGGAGGTGTTCCCTTACTCTGCACTCAGGGCTTTCACCCCAGACGAGCTTGTCATGCTGTTCGGTCGGAACGACGAGGATTGGTCACTCGAGAGTAAGTACTCCATCTTGTTGAAGAAGATTAGGCTAACTCTATACCAGCCCTTATGGACTCGATCAAGGCCGACCATGGCTTCAACCTTGACAGCAAGAGTGTCCGCAACCTGCTCCAAACCATGAGCCAGTACACGCCAGAAGAACGCCGAGACTTCCTGCAGTTTATAACTGGCAGTCCGAAGCTCCCCATCGGAGGTAAGCGCGTTCGCCAATATTGAAAGAAATTCACTGACAAGCCGCAGGCTTCAAGAGTCTCACGCCCATGTTCACCGTCGTCTGCAAGCCAGCCGAACCACCCTACACGTCGGACGACTACCTCCCATCGGTCATGACCTGCGTCAACTACCTCAAGATGCCAGACTACAGCACCTTGGGTGTGCTGCGTGAGAAGCTGAGTGTCGCAGTCAAGGAGGGCCAGGGCGCCTTCCATCTTTCATAGACAGCTCGTTGCCGGGCATGTCAGGTGCATAGGTTGCAAAATCTGATAGCTATGTTTCTTTGGGCATTTACGGGTGCATTGTTCTTAACGGCCTCACGACAGTGCATTGCTGCGTTGCTATGCGTTGCATTGCAAGAAAGGGTGGAATCATGCATGGATGGTAGTTTGGCGTCTCTCTCTCTGCGTGTATACATTCGTAGTTTGTACATCTATCGCAGATTGCACGACATTCCGTCCCATCACTCAATCATCCCATGACCATGTTCCCTGCCATTGCCACCTTCTGGAAGTCGACATCCCGCACTTTTCGACTCGCCCCCCTGTCTACGCCCAATCCAGGGCTGGTGGAGACACAACAGTGGAGCCAGGGGTTGTGATTCAAGATCGCCCTACCACCAATCTTAGACAGGATGCACGGACCCGGTCCATGCTTCCCCCCTCTTTCGTTATTTCGCCGTGTTGGCTTGGACTGCTGCATTTGTAGAGCAGGGGCTGTGTGTCTGTAATGCTATCTGTATCCCCAGCTTCTTGGTTATGTGGGTGGTTAGGTTGGTTGGTTGGTTGTTACAACGACTCGTTCTGATGAACAGGCTGCTTGAACCCCCGTTTAGGTCAAGGTGTTTTTCGCGCAGAGGAAGATGAGCATGGATAGTAGAGCTCAGCACAGTACAGCAGAGCACGGATAGTAGAGCACAGCACAGCACAGCACAGCAGTTGTGGAGACTGGTACCGAGACTGGTATGCGCCTCGTGCTTTGGCTGGCGAGATTGAGGTGGGTTCTCTTTTGTTTCGGTTCTGTTCTGTTCTGGCTTGTTTGCTCCTGAGACCTATCGTACCTTCAGTGCTGTCGTTTCTTGGTCTGTCTTTGCTCCTCTTCTTTCTTCGTCGTCACTGTTGCTTCTATCAATTTTTTTCTTTTCTTTTCTTCTTGCTTGTCTGGAATTGAAGATTTTCTACAGCTTGTCGGGTTTGGTTACTGCGTTCGGATTTTGTTGATCTGTCTGAATTGTAAACCGTCACCCACAGCTGCGATAACGTCTTGGAACTGGGTTCTTGAGACCGGAGAACTGTTAGGAAAGGAGTACATAAGACGATTTCGAAGCCGAACGACGACGCGGTACACACGCACACAGCATCGAAAAAATCAGCGACACCATCCACCCGACCAGACCAAACTAGACCGCCGACCTCCCGAACCACATCCTAATCTCGCCACCTCTCTCGAATACAACCCCCTCACACAATGCCGACCATTCTCCCTCGCACCGACACAAACCCCCACGGCACCGTCGCAGTAATAATCTTCATAGCCGGCGCCATTATCCTCGTCCTGGTCATAATCCTGATCCTGCTATTCATCAAAAAGCGGCACTCTGGTGGTGGCAGCAAGGGCTTTGCACCACGGCTGGAGCGCGGGGACGGGAATGCTGAGCGAGGCGTGGGGCGGTATGGGAAGTTGGAAGATGACGAGGAGGGGGCGTGGAGTGCGGAGATGGAGGGCGCGGGTGTGAGTGGCGGGTTGGAGAGGGAGAGGAAGGGGGGGTATGCACCGGTATGTTTTTTTCCTTTTACTTCTGTTCGGTGGATTTCTTCTTTTGGGGAGCCAGGGAGAGAAAGTGGGGAGTGTCTGCTAACAATTTTCAGGTTCATGACGAGTCGATGGGATATCAGAGTCAGACGATGCATCATGGACTGCCGGATAAAGATACGTATCGGTGAGGAGCAGTCGAGGAAGATCAGAGGACGTGAAACCTCACGGGGCACAAGAGACCTCCATGTCTGAGTAGAAAAGGGCTGGTGGCTGGCAGGAGGACACTGCAGGGCCAGTAGCATCAGTCAAATTTGGGCATTTCCAGGCGCAAGGATAGTACGGAGTTTGGGGTCGAATTTTCCCAATCATTAGGCATTGCGCACCTCAAATCGTAGTGGAGAGAACTTGTTTATAGGAGAGCTACAAAAAGACGATGTTTGCCAAGCGAGTGTATTCGATTCTTGATGCTAGCTACAGATACAGATCTATCCCGCATTACAGCCTCCTAGAATAATCCTCCATTAGAGAACTCTACTTATCCATCCTTCTATTTATGCTTGCCACGTCAAGCCATCGGCTCAAGCGTGCAAGCCCGCCTTCGGCGTGTCATTCAGTCCTCCTCCTGAGAGTCAGCAAGAGCGGAGTCCGAGGCTCCAGAAACCGACTGGTTCTTCTTGCCGCCAGCAGAGGCTCCAGAAGCTCCAGAAGCTCCGGAAGCAGACTGAGAGGCTCCCGCGCCAGTGGCTGCGCCAGCACCAGTTCCTGTGGAGCCTGTCGATCCAGTCTGCGAGTTAGCACCTGTAGCCGCGCCGGTGCCGGTCTGAGAGTTGGATCCGGTCTGCGCGCCAGTGCCAGTTTGCGAGTTAGAGCCTGTAGCCGCGCCAGTGCCAGTCTGCGCGCCAGTGCCTGTTTGAGCACCAGTGCCAGTCTGAGAGTTGGATCCGGTCTGCGCGCCAGTGCCTGTTTGAGCACCAGTGCCAGTCTGCGAGTTGGAACCTGTCTGCGCGCCTGTGCCGGTCTGCGCGCCAGTGCCTGTTTGAGCACCGGTTCCGGTCTGCGAGTTGGTGCCTAAGATCGTCAGTATGTAAACTCAAGACTTGCTGTGTGGTTACAAACCGGTGGTAGAGCCTGTAGAACCAGTACGGCCTTGTCCAGAAGCAGCACCTGTTCCTTGCTGAGCAGTGGATCCTGTCTGTCCCTGTCCGGCGGTGCCTGCGGAGCCAGCAGCTGGTTTAAGTCAGCGACAAATCCGTCGAATGTTTGATGTTGAAACTTACTTCCAGCGCCGCCTTGGGTGCCTGTAGTACCAGTGGTGCCTGCGGTGCCTGTAGCTCCGGTACCCTGCTGGGTGTTGCCAGTGCCAGCCGCGCCAATGCCAGCTGCGCCAGTACCAGCCGCACCATTGCCAGCCGCGCCTGTGGCGGTGGAGGTGGAGTTGTTGCCACCCTAGATATGTGAGTAAGTTTCATAGTTGGTGTGGAGGATTTCAGCTTACGGTAATGCCTGCGCCTGTGGCGGCGTTTGCGCCAGCAGCAGCAGAAGGTGAAGCGCTAGCAGCCGCTGCCGCAGCACCCTTACCCTTACCCTTTCCCTTCTTTCCCTTGGCGCCCTTAGCAGCCTTAGCAGCCTTACCGCCAGCAGCAGCAGAAGCAGAGGGCGAAGCCTGAGCAGCAGCAGCACCTGCGGCAGGAGTAGGCGAGGTTGCAGCACCCGCAGCACCCGCTGCACCCGCTGCACCAGCGGCGTTACCTCCAGCAGCGGCGGCAGCGTTACCTGCACCACCAGCTGCTCCAGCGCCACCAGCGGCGCCAGCGGCTCCACCAATGAGATCAGCAATTCCAGCGGCACCTCCTGCACCTCCAGCACCGCCAGCGGCACCAGTCAGGCCGCCGAGGAGCTGGTCGAGCTGGCGCTTGGTCCTCATCTTCTCATCTGCGATCTGGCGCACGGAAGCGACAAAATGGGCGGGCATTTTCTGGGCGCCATCGGTCTTCTATGAAATGTGAGCTGCATGGCGGTCAACTATTTGTCGGAGTACGTACGACCCATCTCTTCGCAGAGTGGAACTCCGTTGGGGCGGCGACAGCAGAAGCAGCCAAAGTGGCAAGAATGATGGATGTTTCGAACTTCATGTTGATGGATTTGAATATAAGTTTACCGCGCTGCAGTAAGGTGTAGAGAGTGAAAGAACAAAGGGCCGACTAGCAGCAATAGAAGAGAATGAAGGGAAAGGACCAAATGTATTAACTTGGAAGTGCTGGAGTATCGAACTGGAGAGCAAACTATACCTGGGAGCACGTTTGGCATATATATCGCCGTCTCACGGAGTAGGACCGATGCGAGGAAGGCATCCGGTCTCAGCTTGTTGACGCGTTCTCCAGCATCAGTCAATGGCAGTAACCTAGTCGCAAGGCTGCTGCAATGCGCGCTGGAAGGTATGCAGATCCAGATTCCTAAGGAACGATGCTGGTGCGGGGCAGGTTGCGGATTGCCTAGCCTGTAACTGTACTGTTGAAGATCGTCAAACAATGGTCGCTGTTTGGGACCCGCTGTTTATGGGAAGCGAATGCTTGTTTGCCTGTCAGTGTGGCTCAGCGATGGTGAGCTCTGGAGGCATGACGTAGCAAGGTACAGGCTTGAAAGAGTGCTTGACGTTGAAGCCATGGCGAGGATGTTGTTTCTTTACTGAGCTCAAGTCTCACACAGGTGTTAGCGGGGACCAATATGTGAGTTGATCAGGTGCGCAGGTCTGGTGTAAGAAAGCGTGCCTGCTTGACCTTCCTTGCACATCGATCAGTACTGCCAGTATGGTTCTATTGCATCTTCGCAGAGCTGCAATACACGTCTCTTTCTCAGCCACACCTCGCGCCATCCAGCGTCAATCTTACCATTTTGGACTTCTCAGTCTCACAATTCCATGACTGTAGTGTTGCACTCCGTGTCGCGACCCTCATGAAACGACAGCGCGGCGCCCTGGATCCCGAGAAGAAACCGCGCGCTTTGGTTTCAAAGCCCCATAGTTTTGACTGTAGCAAGCAGGACTGCTACACGCTGTGTGAGAACACATTCTGACGTGCTGTCGCATGTTTTGGGATCGATCTGGCCAGGAGATGGACGTAGGTGTGGGGTGTTGCGGTAAGTTGGAAGAAGGTTACGCTAGCACGCCGCTAGTGTGAGAGGCCTGAAACAGGGCAACTCACAGAGCCGCACTGATCGTGTGTGATCTCGTCGACATTCGAATCACTACCATGTCTGTACATTGGACGCTTCAGTGTGTGCAACTATGTTCAACAGAGTATTCCAGACATATGCAAATAGATGCAGCCAACATTTCCTCATCTCCTGTTCAAGCCGGTGACAAGCAGCTCGCCAGATCCAACTTCGACTTTCCATCCTTCCTTCACGAGCCCCTTTACAACTGCAGGTCCAAGTCTGCCTCTGCCATCAACGCTATGTCTGCCTAGTCCGACAACAATCCTGTAGCTGCCAACCCCTCCCCGCGCGCCACCATACTCAGCTATCCGTTGCTCGCCGAGCGAGTCCCACCATATTCGTGTCTTTTGTTTGGCGATTCTTGTTGCATCTGCCACAGTAACACCGTGGAGATCGAGGATTGTAGTTGAAGATTGTTGTGTTACAAATGCGTCAGCGTCAGCCTGGCTCATTGCCTTCATATTAGCACCAAGATTCCTAGCCTCTTGTGAATAGTAACCAGCAGCTGCCTTCATGTATCCATTACCAGATCTGCCCTTACGGTGTGCCTCTGCCGCTTTTTGGTATGCCTCGCTGCGTCGCAGCCCGATTGATGCCGTGCTGTGTGGTCGAATGGATGAGGGCAGAGCCGGGAGCCGGCTGGCTTGGGGCTCATCGTCGTTGAGATTGACGGGCGCATAGCGCAAGTCGAGTTGAATGCCACCTCTCCCACCAGTTTCGCTTGCTGGCTGCTCGGTGAGAGCTTTCGCCATATCACGCGCCTTGTCCGGTGAGCCATCTGCTAGACGCACAAGCGCCAGAGCCTGATCGAGACCTATCGATGGAAAATCTTCATTAAGCGTCATGGCGTCCACCACGAAGCCCGCGTCGGGCTCTTCCTTCTCGTGCGCCTGCATGTCCTTGTTGACAAAGGCCAAAATAGTGGCGGACAGAGACGCGGCTTTCTCGTGGTAGAGTGAAGAGACCACCTTTGCAGACAGCTTTGTTCGTGCGGTGATGAACTCTACGTCACGACTGCTGTTCTGCCAGCGATTGGGTGTTGCAGCGCCTGAGAGGTCCGTCCCAGAAGAGTTGGCTGAGCTCATGTCGTACAAGGAAACCTTCTGTTTTCTCTTTCCCTTACCCTTCTTACTTTTTCCAGGTACATGGTGACCTTCGAAGAATGCGTCGATGCCCTTGGCGACCGGTCCCGTCTCCTCTGTGGGACTCGACCGCGCGTCCTCAAAGTAAACATGGTTCAGCAGCTCATCCGTGGCCTTGCTCAGATCATCGCTGCACTTCTTCAGCGTGTATGCTACGAGTTCTGGACGCAGGTTTGGAAACGTGTCTGCCAGCAGCTGCTCTTTGGTCTTGGTGTCGAACTGCTCAGTGTCCTTGTAGTAGCTACCATCCCATGACTCGTCGGAGCCACTCGCTGACCGTCCATCAAGACTAAGCGCCGACAGATCGTTGGAGAGGTGTGTCGCGTCGGTCAGGGTCGTGCGCGTCGTCCATGTGTCTGCGTTCGACTCGACGTCTGGACTGTGCTTGCCGAGGCTATCGCGCACTTGCCCTCCACTACTGCCAGAGGCATCGAATTCTGTGAGTTGTTCTGCAATCGCCGAGGCTTTGATAGGGTCGAGCAGCTCCCTAGCCAGCTCTAGAGCGTTGGGCGCATCTGCGAAGTCGCTGTAGAATGCAGCAACAAGGGCGGGGTCTATGGGTGGGCAGTATTCTTGCTGCATGCTTGTCAGCGAAGTTGTGCGACCTGGGCCGTAAGTACGTACCTCAAGAATGCGCAGGTGTTCATCCATCTTTGGTTCTGTAGTAATGTCGTTTAATGTACGCAAATGGCATGCTCGAGATATGCCAAACTGGACTGGGGTAGATATCTGCGCGACAAGACTAAAGTCGCTGTCACAGTTCGGAGGGAAGAGCCGCACTTCGTTTCGCTTGCGCAGTTGCTGGTGGTAATCCTGTTGCGTAGTACAGAACCCGCACGCAGCTCGCAAAGAGGGGTCAAAATTGCCAGGCTTGGCGTCCTCGTCGTGAGTTCAAAGAGTAATTGTCCAGCAGCACATCGTGACTGGAGCAAAAGAAGATTCCAACCGGTCTTGTGCGACAAATATTAAATTCACACAGTCCCAAGTTTGGTTGGATGTCGACGTCATGCAAGACCGCTCTGAGAAGCGCGTCATACAAAGGGTGCGCTAGGGTGGTTGTCATGACTTGTGCACAATCATAACTTAGCCACAGCGTTCAGTAATTCGTCTGAGGATTACCTTTTCGCCTCGGAATGTGACGAATTTTGCAATAAGCTACACATCAATGTCACGATGTTGCTTCGATCCTCATGAACGGCAAGCGTGGGCGGTCATGTGAACTCAAACCACATCACGCATACCTTACAACAGTGACTCTGAGACCTGGACAATGCCATGAATGTAGTATATATCATAGACTCTGTTTCCAGATTCAGCAACCTCAACGACATATGCTTATGCAGCAATGACTTCCCCCATGCAAAACAGCACCTCTATGCTTGATGCACCCAGTACCACGCCTTTCTCCATCTTGAACGCGTTGTACATAGCAATCGCATCGAAAGTCCCAGTCAGATTTTCGTATGTGCAACAAGTGCACGTTAAAATCAAGGCTGAGGCGGTGGTGATGTTCCTTTTCTATATTGCGAAGCGAGTCCATACGTATTTTAGGAGCTGGCAGACGGAGCGAGCAGAGAAAAGAATGCAGCGAGTAAGAACCGCCGCAAGAGAAAATATGAAGAAAAGGAGAAGAAACAGAAGACGTAGGAAACAATAGTCACGTGCGCTGACATAACGTCTCTAATGTAATCGTGTGCTTGACAGATGCGCACCGTTGAAATGTGAGCGTATATAGATACGCTTTTGGAGCCGACCAAGACACACGAAATCTTCTTCAGTACTGCTATGCATGACTGAACAATTGGCCTCGGACTTCTGTAGCTGGTGCTCAGTAGTCACCATCGTCATATCTCTGCTCGTCTCTACCCTCATCGTAGGCATTATCCATGCGATCACCAAACTGCTCGACATCGTTCACACCATTGTCCCACTTGTTCTCGATATCCTGCGGGATATCCTCGACGGCCTGAACTTTCTCGCCAGTCCACCTTGCGGCGTCTTCGGGGAAGTCCTCAACGTCGTTGACGGCATTGTCCCATCGATTCTCGACTCGGTCGCCGAAGTTCTCTACGTTGCCGACCTGTTGGCCTGTCCAGTTTGCCGCGTTCTCGGGGAGGTTTTCGACGTCGTTGCCGAAGTTGTCTACGCGTTGCTCCATGCGGTATTTGTCGCCATCCCAATCTTGCTCTGTAGGGAAGTCAGTATGTTGCGGCATTTGACTTTGAGGAGAGCGTACTGATTTCTTCTCCCTCGTGCATCAGCAGAGCACCGCCAACAAGACCGGCGGCGCCTCCTGCAGCATACTTCCAGGCATTACTGCCTTCCTTCTTCTGGGGCTGGTTTTGAGGAGGGTATCCGCCACCATAGCCACTCTGCTGGCCGTAGCCTTGTTGTTGGCTATAACCGCCACCGTATCCGCCCTGTTGTTGACCGTAGCCTTGTTGACCATATCCTCCCTGTTGTCCATAGCCGCCCTGCTGCGCGTAACCACCCTGCTGTCCGTAGCCGCCTTGGCCCTGGTTCCCTGGGCCGGGGTAGTTGAATGTGCGCTCGCCGGTCTGCTGGTTCACGAAGAGCCACCTGTTCTCGCGAGATTCCCACTCGGCATACCACGGAGGTGAGACAGGTGGGGGCCCATGCTGTTGACTGTGCTGCTGTTGCCCTCCACTATGGCTTTGGCCTGTAAGGTTGCTAACAATGCTGTCAAGAAAGCCCATTGTGAGTGTTGTTGTGTCGGTGTATTGGTGATGAGTGCAAATGACAAGTAGATCAAATGAATCAGGTTGAGATCAATTACTACACTGGAGAGCACCCTGCGCTATTTATAATCCACTCACATGACGATCAACATGCCTCTGTCACTCCGCAGGGTCCGCAGACATGCTCAGCCCAAACACTGCAGCTGAGCTGTCGGTAATGTGCGGTGTCCGTGGCCAGTCCATGTTTTTTCAAATCAATGTCTCCTGATTATGCGATACGGAGCTCCAGCCACTTCGAGGCGCTGCACAGTTGCGCATGAACGAGGAATGAAGCTCGTGTTGCAACCGTTGGTGCGCTTTCCTGGGATTCCAGACCCGCTAGTCCCGCACATTACGGCCCGCCCGAGGCATTAAGGTCCCTTGGCAAATGCTTGTCATTGCTTTTGTACAATACTGTGCAGCGGCTCAGCCACCGCAATACCGCAACACATGCCCCATATTGGTGGCTGTGTCGTGGTGGTCTGGTGAAAAGTCGGGTTTGTAGCCGGCACAACAGTGAGTAGGGGATGGGACAGCCCGGACAGCCTTAGATAGACATCAAGCTAGTCAAGATACGTAACGCAGAAAGGGGGCTGCTTAGGTCATCAACAGAGCTACTCAACCCTGATTCAGGGGTTTCTATTTGTCTGATCTTTCCACTGTTCCGTCCCTCGCTAGCTAAAGACTCGTACTGGTTGATTTCCTTACACCTTGTTGATTCGTGGGAACTACAGAACAACACAACTTTTGCCGCCTCCGTTTCCTAGTGATATTAGAAGACAGAAACAAAAATAAGACTAACGAAACCGCGTGAATAGAGAGTATTACTGATGCTCAAGGTTTCCCAGGCCTGTCGGTAGTGGTGCACATTTCACATACACAGGGCGCGCCACATTCATCTTCTGTATGGGCATCAGAACGATGGCGGCCCAGATGAAAGGAAAGCTGCAATAGTCACGCATGAACCATAACTTCCAGGCATGTTAGAACACCATCGTCAACACTGCTCGCGACCTGGTGGAGGTCTGTAAAGCCTGCATCCTGACCTTCCCTGTATCGAGACCCACCGCCGCGCCGGCACAGGCAAGAAGAAAGAGTGCATACACAGTGCACCAAAAACAATGTGGTAGCCTTCTACACCGCCAAACCTCGGCGCCCCCACAACCCTCCAGCATTCTACGCAAAAAAACACCTAACACCAACGCGCGACATCGAGATGGCCAAAATGCATCGGCCGGGAATCGAACCCGGGGCTAGCCGAAACTGTCCTGTGAAGGATGGCAACGGCTAATTTTACCACTAAACCACCGATGCGATCTATTTGTGACTTGATGTTGTCTTGTGAATTTAGAAAATATATATTCAAGAAATTTAACATGTATATTCTGCTACCAAGTCTTGCTCTTACACAGTCGCCCTTGAGCCTCAGGTTAACGCTTCTTAGCGATGTTGCTGATACTACAGCCTCGTGGTTTCGTTACGGGGGTTTTGTAAATCAAGATTTTAAACACTAAAGTAAGGCGCTCCTAGTCTACTAAACACCCTTTTTATGCGGAAACAACAGTACGTGAATAGCGCGTTGGCGGACTTATTGACTGCTTCTTACTGGATTAACAGCAGGATCACGAAAACGATAACCCGAATTCTGAAACTGTTGAGGTATTGTCTGCGCTGCTTGCGCATCCCCACAGGGACAGGACAGGAACCTGCTACCACGTGTCTGTGGCTATTAGCCACTAAAATGAAGCTCTACCTTTGTGAGATATTTAACACTTCTTCACAACATTGGAAGATGTTTCTAGTTACTTAGGCAGCACTTATAATAGACCCTCGTTCAGATTCTGTTAACGGGATTGATCGAAAACTGTGCCGCAGGCCTGCAGCTATTGTGGGCATGACCAGGCCATCTATTCGTCACTGTGGCGTTCATGCGGTAAAAATTATACTTGTTTACTAGTCTAGCCTCTACATAGGTATCCAGTTACCTTAGTATGATTACTTGTTACCTTTTTTTCTATCCAGTTCCTAGTAGTGCTATTCCAATTAATGTCAACGTCTCTCAGGGTTCTGCTAATAATTTACAAATCCTTCACTAAGCGGAAAAGGAAGGTCATTGGAAGCAGTAAGGTTGGCTTGGCAAGCACGTATCCAGGCTTTTCTTAGAAGACGACACGTATCGGTCTGCGACTGAATCATCGTGACACGACTCCACTGAACTACTCTGCATCGTTCGAATCGGCCCAGCCAAATGTGGCTCCTCAATACAAAGACGTTCAAGCTCGAAGAGTTCTACAGCGACGTACCGAGCTACGCCATTCTGTCCCACCGATGGCAGAAAGACGAGGAGGTTTCGTTCGGCGGACTTGAAGAGCCACATCCACATTCGAATCGCAGCGGCTTTAAGAAGATTAGGGACTTTTGCAAGAAAGCACGAAAGAGACGCTTTACGTACGTTTGGGTCGATACCTGCTGCATCGACAAGAAGAGTAGTGCGGAGTTGAGCGAAGCCATCAACAGCATGTACGCCTACTACCGCCGCGCTAAGATATGTTATGTTCACCTACACGACGTCATGACTATGGAGGACTTCGATAAGAGCTCCTGGTTCACGCGAGGCTGGACGCTTCAGGAGTTGCTTGCTCCTTCAAAGCTCCATTTCTTCAACAATAAGTGGAAACCAATGGGCTCCAAGAAAGGTCTAGCGTCTAGGATTGAGACGACTACTGGCATCCCGGAAAAGGCTTTGCATGATCTTGATCTTACTGAGTACTGTGTCGCGGACAAGTTTTCATGGTCAGCAAAAAGGCGAACGACTCGAGAAGAAGACCGCTCGTATTGTCTTCTGGGGCTGTTTGGCATCAACATGCCCCTTCTCTACGGAGAAGGCACGAATGCGTTTCGCAGGTTGCAGGAGGAGATCATGAGAACAAGTACAGATGCGAGCATATTCCTGTGGCAAGGCACTGGAGTGGAGTCGTTTGGCATGCTTGCCTCGGATCCGTCATGCTTTTCGGCTCTATCAGAGGACACCAGCGGTTATGTCAGAAGCGATAAAACCGTCCTCTCTATGAACCGAGGCTGGAACTTGAACAACACCGGGATCGATATGGAAGTGGAGATCTCTCCATGTTTGCTTACGGGTAAGCTCGAATGTATCTACATGCTTCAAGTGCATGATCTTTTTGGACTTTTCGCCACTTGGCCTTATGCCATTTTTGTCAAGAGACATCATACGGCAGGGTCTAGGGTCTTCACTGTCACGCGCGTTTCTGTGGACGGAACCAATTGGAGTCACGGACCGCAGTTACGCACGCATTATCCACATGTCTCATATGGTACCGGAATGATCAGAATACTCCGGCAGCCCCTCCAGGAGATCCATACATTAGCTGATGAGCATCGCGTATGGACCGTAAGCCTCAAGACGAGTGCTGAGATGGCATGCGCAGCGTATCAGCACCCTCGCGGCGGTTCATGCGTCGAACTTCGATCATGGCAAAAGATTTGCGACGTGGACGGGAAATCGTTTGAGGTCTCTTTCTCGTTCGACCCACGAGCTGCCGCCGGCGTGCATGGCTATCTGATTCTCAAGCTCGTGGATGACGTTCACGTTGCAATTTTTGTCGGTGCAAGTCACGACCTCCAACCTCTTTGCATTGTACTACCGCTCTGCGAACAGACCCTTGATAAAGGGTTATGGTGTATGAGTATACTCAGGACGTACGAGCAGATTGCGAAAGGTGAGCGATTTGAGGTCGATGTCTTTGACACAGTAATTCAGATGATTGGCAGATGCGTGTGGGACGATTATGGAACGATGACAGACATAGGTCTGTCACTAGGACTCGAAACTGATATGTCACTAGGACACGGTGGTCATAGAAATTCTTATGGTGGATTTACGGCAGTCATGAATTTCGATATGGCCAAGTTCATCCGGTACTACGTACCCACTGCTGACATCTCGAGCTCCGACTCCACAGATTGTATACCGCATGACGTTCGCAAATCACTACTAGACGCTCAGTCTGATATCTATACGCAGCGGGTAGCAAGAGGTCTCTTCAAGTAAGCTCGTTCGTTCTTCTTTAGAGACTCTGCATTGAGATTTGGGTCTGAATTATCAATACAAGTCGAAAATCATGTAATTGCATGTCTATCTCATCAATCGAGTTATAACCTGAAGAATCCACAAAGAGCGTCGGAAGGCTAACAGCAGCAATCAAGCATGCCGCAGCGACAGTAGATTCATTGAGGCTAGTTGGTGAGTTTCCTATCGCCAGTCATCCCTTGAAGATCAGCAGTAAGCAATACTTGAATCAAAACGTAGCCATAGCCCGTTCAGAACTCACCAAATAGAGTGTCAGAGCCATCGCGTTTGTAAGCCAGCCGCACGGGTGCTAATTGATAGCCAACAAGTACTCGCTCTCCAAACTGATCAGGCCAGATATCTGACCAGGATCTCAAAAAGCCCCATTATCCCAGGACCGCGTCACTTATGCAATAATTCAAGATTTTTATGCCATTCACCGTGCAGTCGCTCACGTAAGCATTGCTGGTCTAGTATTCTCACTGTTCGTATCCACCTGGATCTGAAGCAACAATAGTGGCTCACGCAACAACACGTAAATTCTTACTCACTGCGGACTTATCCCGAGAGTTGCAAGAAAGCCGTTGCATCTTGGTGTTTCGAGCGTGGAGTGCTCATCCGTACGCTACCCCAGATCAGGCGACTGGCAGCTGTGCAGCAGTGCGGTTCTACTAACACGCTACAAGCGGTTTAGGCTCCAGTTCTAGGCTTGAGAAGGCTGGCATAAATGTCGGGGAGACAGTATATAACGATAATAGTAGGAAGTATGACAAGAAGAAAAACTTTTCTGGGGCTGTTATAGAACGTACATGCATAGCCAACGACACAAGGTCATCTCAATTCCCAATGCTACATCATTGACGCCCCAGCCGCCCAGGGAATCCAGAATCAGGGTCGTCCCAACAGAAGCTGTGGGCGTGCAGATGACCCAATCAAAGCCCTACGAGCCGCGACTCACCCGTATACTGAAACAGGTGACTACTCGTCTCGCGATCCGATTACACTACGCCCTCGCTTTCTTCTTCGCAATCTTCGCAAGCTGGGTCTTAAGTTCTACAGCCTCTAGCTGAAGACGAATCAGGTCCTCGTCATCTTCAGCTTCAGTACCTTCTTCGGCGCTGTCTTCGTCGCTGGTTTTATCAGCTTGTAGTTGATAGTCGGTGTCAGCGTTCTCCTGTCAGTATCTCGCTCTGGCAGCGGCGGTGGCGATGAGGACACAGGCGGAGGTAGAGGTGTTGGCGGACGAGGGCCCGGAGGCGGCGATGGCTGTGTCGACAATGCTCGCATAGGACGCGGTCTGACTGGCGTCTCGAGCGACGGCGAGTCTGGCGAGTCTGACGGGTGCCGATTTGCGGGCGGTTTGCCCAGCGCTCGCAGGGGTGGGATCCATTCCTCGTAATTTGCTGGCGACTGTCGATGTCAGCGGATACGTCAAGGTTATGATGGGCGCGCAGACCTCGCATGAATGATCTCGTGCATCTATCGTTTGTCTCAGGCCGACGGTCATGGCCGCTTGCGGGGGCGATCGTCTTCTGATGCTTGCCTTGGATCGCGAAGAGCACCACGAAATGCGTCCGAGGGAGCTTCAGCTACCCGATTATTACCATGTTCGTCAAAGTGCTAGCGGTTGTTGGTGTGATATCCATTGCGATCGCAGTGCTTGCAGTATAATCTCTTGTTCCGGCAGTCGAAGGTGTTGTGGGTGCTTATATGGCACCAGTCGCACCACCGATTGGTTCAGGGATGACGCCTGGACGGCGAATCATAGTAATGGCGAAGCACCGCGCGGATGACGCGTTGTTTGCTGAGACTTGCAGCTGATGGAAGGCAACTCAAGGGCTAGGCTGAACTGCCGGTGGTGGTTCGCGACCAGATGAGGTGGGGAGAGACGCGACAATGTTGAGGCAGAAGGAGATAATCAACCACAAGGGCTTGGAGAGAAGAGGAGAGAAGACGAGAGAAGCAGGCGAGCGCGTTCATCAAGTGGTGAGGTTCATTGGTGTTGCTACATCTTCCCATTTGCTATGCCGAGCGGGTACGTACTCGGGGTCGAGAAACGACAGATCTTCTCGTGTCCTACTTTGCGCGCAATACAGCGTTCGGTCTCGCAGCGTCGCAGCCATGACTGGTGCCGGCGCCGTCACCATGCATGCATGAAGCTTGGACGCAACCACCAGCCCCATTGTGGTCATTCTTGGTGTCCGGCACCCGGCGCGTGCGCGAGCTGGGAACCGTTGCTTGTGACATGCGCCTACTTGGAAGGCTCACTCAGGGGGACGTAGTCGCAATGGTGTTCCGCCTGGCCGCTGCCTTGTGTGATTCTCGGGTCGGCGCGGGATTGGCAAGCGAAAGTGAAGACGACAGCGCATACGGAAGAGCGAGAAGCAGACTTCCACGGCGATCGAGGACGGCTTGATCGAGGACAGAGTATGGATAGTGGACAGGCGTGGGGCGAGACGGTTGGGATCTAGGCCTGTGGCTCATCAGCGCAGACTAAGGTGTCACCGTGACCGCAGTCACTTACCACTTGATTGCTGAGATAGTTTAGCAAGCAACACGCGTATCGAAGAATGTGGTCGCGGTTAGTGCGAGGCGCAGGCCACGTCCGGCGCAAACCAGGCGCGGCGGCTTGTGTCGATGCCGATGATTATAGCCTCCTTGACGAGCGCACACTCTGACTTCCTGCGTGGTGTTGAGCTGCTTGCTGGTTGGTGCTGGCGGGGTTATCTGAGGTGGTGCAGCTCGTCGTGCTGTCATGGCGAACAAGAAGCTACCAGTCAGCCGTAAGGCGTCATCGTCGCTGAAGAACTTGCATTCACGTACACCTCGCCGTTACAGACGTGGGCGGTCGCTGAACCCTATGGAGTTCGCTGTGCGGCCACGCGGAAGCGCGGCGCGAGCCGTTGCACGCTACCGGAAACACGCTTAGTGCTGGCTACCACATGCCCGCTCTCATGGTCCAGGACAGGTTTGCAGTTTAGCAGATCTTCGATTTTCTGCTAAGTGACAAAGCAGAAGTACCGAGGACGCGGATTTCACTTATATCGAAATGTGACTTGACGATAGCCATGTTCGCCATGGCTGTGTATGCTTGTGAGCAACACATGATGAGGCTTATGTGCTTTCGTGCTGCCATGCGCGCCTGTGTAAAGCTGAACAATCGACAACCGATCTACATGACAGATCTTAGATCTCTTACATGCTTGGCTGCGACTATTTCATATAAATACACCAGTTCGGCATGTTCCCATGTGCTACTAGTCGCTACCTCTCCATCCATGATTCTATCCACGTAAGCTTCGCTGATGGCTCTGTACCTTCTGCCTCCGCAATCTCGCCGAACGAAAAGGACCTGCGTCTCACCAATCAGGGTGACAATATCTACCTGTCGGGCCCAATGAGAGGTCAGGCCCAGGAGTCCCTTCTTCGTGACAAAAGGCGATCGTGCCGGGCTTATTCTTATGATTCCCAAGATGAGCTTCGACGGATTTGCACGAGTTTGCTTCGGCGCGTCTTTCCCCTAGCTACTGTCGAAGAGACGCTTGAGGCCTTCACTCATGTCTGGTCGCGAAACAGCATGCATTGCACCCTTAAAAATGGCAAAGCGTCGAGACATCGATTGAGTCTTTCCAGCGATGCATCTTTGCCATACCCTGTAGCTGCATACAAGGTTCTGATTACGGCATGCAAGCGCATTTCGAAATCTTTGTAGATATCTCCGACAACATACGTAAGTAGTAGCAGCTCGCATCGACGCCTGCTATACGGAAGGTCTCATGGCTGGAGAGGCGATATATCGGGTAAGACTCCCAAGCTCTTACCGGCCAGTCATACTGCTGCAAGGACATGAAAGAGACCGAGTATACCGAACAAGCTAGACCATGTACACACAGAGACGCGCATGTTACAATCAGATCCCGGTAAAATTCTCACGGACATGAGCATCGAAGTAAAGAGGTATCAGCAACGGCCGCACATACTCCTTGTTACTCTTACCGCCTTACGCGCTACCAACGTTCCTGTTCGAATGTTTCGCTCGTCTGAGTCAAAGCTCTACTCGTTCATGGACATATGCATAGAGGACAAGGCTTTGTGCAGCACCCAAAAGAACGTGAGGGTTCTCAAAGACCAATAGCTGCTTGAATCGAGGGGGGATTGAGTAAGGTGATGCAAGTAGCTGAACATTAGCTCTTTGTCATATTACACTGAACTGTCTCTCTGGACGTGTCAGCATTCGAGATTATCGTAGCATACATCATTACATAACGGGTCAGATTCAGACAACAGCATTAATGACGAACGCTAGAGCTCTCGGGTATTTGAAAGCGGAACAAGGGATTGAGAGCCTCCCGACAAGACAGAATTGTACAACAAGGCGCGAAAATACTGCTTGCCTGACGAGATCAGGCTACTAAAGTCAGATTTCGCCCAAGCACGATACAGCAGCGATAAATGACAAACAATGTGAAGTGACAGAAGAAATGCTTCATCACTCGGTGGGGTGCTGAACTTTGATCATACAGTCGAAGCTAGAATCTGAATCGCCATGAGACACGTCTGACGGGGATGACAGACGATCAGCATCGTTTGGAGTTTGTTGCCCAGACATGACCTCCGCAGGTGGTCGAGTGCCTTTGTCGATGACCTTTAGTTGTTTGACCAATTGTTCGGCAGTGGCGCGGTGTCGCGGATCGATCTTGAGTAGCTTCGGAATGACTCTGGCGATGTGCTGAAGAGAGCCATTGCAGCGTTCAGACACACTCTGAATTTTCTCCACAACTAAATCGCGAAGCTTGAAGTTGTCGCCCTTCTGAGGCTTGTAGTAGAATCCTTCATCCTCCCGGTCATCAGGCGTGACTAGACATTGGCGCTTGTCACGGAAATCGTTCAAAGCCGCGTAGCCGTCAAGGAACCATACCAAGAGCTCCAGGTAGACACATCCAAGAGACCACAAGTCGTAGGGACGAGACGTCTTGCCCTTATCGGCCGCTTCAGGAGCTCGGTATATGGGTGTTCCAGACTTGTTGACTGTCTGCCAACTACGTCTGTTCTTGGTAGTCCCTGAGATGAGAGTCTCGACCACTTTGGCGCACGAAAAGTCTGACAGCCTGAACCAGTATGTTTTTCTACCGTCGTCATTCTCATAGATGAACATGAGAAGGTTTTCGGGCTTGATGTCATGGATGTAACCGGTCTTCGGCTGGTCAGAACTGGGAGCAAGCAGAGAGGAGGTATCGCCAGGGTCAGTTTGACCTTGGTTATGAATGACGGAGAGAGCATCTGCCAGACCAAAGAGCTGCTGAGCTAGATCATCTGGTCTGAGATCAGCGAGTTGCCGTGCGTTCGAGTTTTTCTCCATGAATCTTTCAACATCGCAATCGGCCTTCTCGTAGATCATGTTGTACTGCGAGCTAAAAGTGAAGCTTGCGAGGCATCTTAGTAGATGGGAATGAGACAAGTCTGCCATTGCCCTGTGGAAAGATACTTCGCGTGTGCCTTCATGTTGAGTGACTTTCAGGGCAAACTCTCCATATTTGTTGGCCCCCTGTTTACGTTATCAGTAATTGGTTGACAAAAGCAGACGAGAACTTACGCTTGTGAATGAACGCTGCGCAGGATGTATCCAGATTTTGTACACGTTACCAAAGGCTCCCTTACCAAGCAGCGCAGATCCACCCTCGTCCAGCATGAGAGGTTTGGCTATGTGACCCGTCCATGTCTGCTCTGAGTTCAACTGGAAGTATGCTGCATTGAACAGTCTCTGTCGTTCCAGGTAGTCCTTCTTGAACTTTCGTTGATACTTCTGTGCCGTGCAATCATCTTCGTTCAAAGGAAACCTCGCATCACTAAGACCACACTCGAACAATGCCTTAACACAGGCCAAAGATATCTCGGCATAAATGCAGGTGGCAAATATCTTTCGTCCCGAAATAAGTATCTTTCGTACAAACTCCTCTTCTTCCGCTGGCCCAAGGTGCAAGTCACCATCCTTATCGACCAATGTCCGAACGACGTCCTCAGCTGTGACAGCTTCAAAGTTTGGTCTTGGCAAGAATCTTTGTTTTTCGCCTCTAAATACAGTCGATGCCAGATGTTTGTCCATGTATTCCAGCACTTGCTCAGTGTTTTGAAGTCGTGGTGCCATCGCGTGGTGTCGATGCTCGGCAGTAGATTCTATGGAGATGATAGCATGAGCTGTGTAAGATTTAGGGCACGTGACTAGCACCGAACTGATTACATTTGCAGGCCGAAAGTAGCGATGGCACAGTCATTTCGCTGGCAACGTCGGAGGATATGCGCTTGTCCAGCTTTTATCTGCAATCCAACGAGCAGGCAACAAGGCAACCAAGCCACAGTAATAGAGGCAGGCATGTGCTATACAGGCTGCGCAACTGTCCATTGCTATTCGGTGTTCGCAGCCATGGTTCTAAAGCCCGATTGTGCCTGTCAGCACACACACACACACACACGGAGAACCCGTGGGGCGCCAGTCGATGACTGATAGCAGCGTCGCTCGAGTGGAAGGTGAGCATTATATTGGTTGCCTTGTGGTGGACAGTAGAGTGCAGGAGATCGGTAAGGCACGTTTGAACAAAGGCGGCTGTGCTCGTAATGACATCCCGAGAGTGCTGGGTGCGGGGGTGCATACCGGGCCCGGAGTAAGCCAATCCGAGGACTGGTCACTCCAACTGACAAGGTGTGAGTGACGGGAGCGAGCTCAGAAGTGAGCGACTGGTTGATTTCGAACAAACCGAGAGATGAAGTGTTTAGCCGGCTCAGTTGGAGCACTCGAGTCGCAGCTGCAGGAGCTGCGCAAACTCGTCAGGCTTGGTAGGCGCAGAGGAATGGACATCGCTGCACGAGCATTAAGTGCGATGTTACGTGGGATTCTGCAGCCACAAGACAGCAGGTGTGTGTGTGATAGGCTAATGCTACACCCTGCGCCCCACGAGTTCGAGCCCTATGTACGATAGCAACATCTGAGCAAGTCATACTTGCGACTCAGCCTGTTTCTCAGAAAGCCGAATAGGTCTTTCCTTCCACGTGTCTCCGATTCGAATCCAAGAGTACCAAGCGATAAAAGTGAAGATGGTGAAAGGAATTGAAATGACGAAGAAAAATCAAACGTTCTACGTGTATCCCATCTGTGACGAACCATTATCAGCTACGGTCTGGTCGACGAATTGCGTAGAATAGAAGTGCAGACGACGGTGCAAGGGAGATAAATCATCGTAATGATCGTGAGAATTCTCATGCTGGATGAGTCTTAGCGGTTTTTCTCGGTGATGTTTTGCATGATTGAGGTTTCTGTCTCGTAAAGCACCGATCTGATGATTGATGTTGAAACCACTTTGTCTTTCAAGCAATGACGAAGTCTAAGGAAAAAAGATTAGCGAGCGCATAGAAAGCAAGCCCCAAGGCAGGTATTCACTTACCAGGCTTCTCGTGCTCTTGATCTTCGAGAGCAAAGCTTCTCAGCCTTGCGCTCAGTGTACTGAATATTTTTCACCTGGGCTCTGAAAAGCACCGCTATATCATCAAGTTTACGTCTCGGCCTCAGATAGTCCTGACGCTGACAGGATTGATCGTACATCTCTTCGAAGCTTGCCAAAGTACCAGAAGTAGAGTCTAGGCATAAGAGCAGGTCAGCGGTCTCGTCTTCAATCTGCTTCAACTCCAAATGGTCGTCTGCCGAAATCTCACGAAATTGTCAGGATTGCCCTCAGTACTGACAACCACACCATTGGCTTTGTTGGACTGGAACAGATCAATAATAAGCCCAGGGTCGTACGTAATTCACCTACCAGAGCCGTTACTTGCTTCGCTTTGTCAACCACGTAAGGTCTCCAGCTACCGACGACAGTGTCGAGGAAGACGGCATGAAGCTCGAATGGATTCGCACCAAGTATGTAATCCACACTGCGCGTGTGTTGATCAAGGCGACCCTCAGTCCTTTGCGATGCTCCCACCAGCATCCATGTGGAACACGGGATATCTCCTCATTTGAAACGATAATACACACCAAACTGTCGCAATGACCATGGATCCTTGAAGTCTCCCCGATTCGTGAACTCAATGTATCGTAGGACGTAGGTACACTCTATATGTGGCGAGTGTTAGCAAAGTGAAACTACGTTTTGCGCGAAGGAACCTACCGAAACTACGATAGGCATTGCCGCGGTTTGTGCATAGATCTCTGAACTTGAGCAGAGAAGGTCCGACTTCTGTCTCGTCGCTCTTTCCGAAGCCAGTCACGTACTTATCGAAGCGAGGAAAGACATGACAGAACCGGGCCAGTAGCTCGAAGCCGGACTTGGTGATGCGCATTTGGCTCAATGAGTGCGTCTGATGTCTCAGATAGAAGACTCGGAAGTCGTGTTTTGTTTCTTCCACAAAAGCCTCGAGCTCATCCTCCTTAATCTCGCGAGATATGAGCTTCGGGATTCCAGGATGAAGAGGCGGGGCGGAGTCCGCTTGACGCTGGTACATCGCCGTCGGTAAAGCAGTACTTGAGGCTACGCTTAGAATCAAAGATCTATCGGTATAGTCATCGCTAAAGCTGTCGAGGAGCTCGTTTATCGACGTCCCTTGATGGTCTTTGACTGCACCTTTGCTGGCCGTGTCCTTGGCCTCGCCATGTCCAGGAGTGTTCCCGTGAGTCTGATACAACGCTTCTGTAATGCACAGCAATACGTACGCACGCACTCAAATTTGGGTAGTTGATTTAATCAACACAGACTATAATTGCGGGCAGGCAAACAATTGACTACTTTTCTGTAGTTATTACATTTTTGATGCAATCAGAATTGCCGGAGTTAATGTCACTCAGAGCCCACTATCGCGACCATTGAAGGGGTTGGACTGAAAATCCTTGAGGTGGTGTACGGACAGATATGGATCAAGGATTGTCTCCAATCTGCGGAGCCAACACCAACAAGAAGCATGAATTATACAGAACATGCGAAACCAGGCGTTTCTCCACAAGCCTCAATTTTTTAGAGGAACAAAAGCTTATGGATCAATAGATCTAATAAAACAATCATTGGTCTTCTATCTTGCGGCTTCACAACACCTATTGTACTGCTATGCAGTCAGCTGTTCATTTACAGCCATAAGTCTAAGAAACTTTCTAGATGCAATAATCTTATACCATCCCCAAGAGCCTCGGCATAACCGCAGGTCAAGGCAAAAGTTCAAAGTTACTGAACTAATCGCATCCACTGTACGTATCTTCTTTGGCATGGGTCGAGACCGTGACCCCTACACGCTTACTGATCGTGTCTAGACCTCCAAGGATGAATTCCTCGCTCCCTCCCTCTTCAGATGGACCATGAATATCCGTCGCTTGACCGAGATTACTGCTGAAGGGAAAGGATCCACCTTCTGTGCCACGTCTCGGCTTCAGAGCGTACGTGGACCAAGAGTGGCTTGCCGAATTGTTCGTTGAACCTTTTCGCGTCCTCTCCATGTAATACTTGAAAAGAGGGGCGAGCGTTGGTAAAGAAGCCACGGTTATGCCAAGATTGTTCTCCACCATAGACCACATGATCATGCTCGCTGAGTCGAGGTAGTTCGCCAATTTCTTTACAGTGCGGATCCGGATAACTTGAATGATCGTAATGAATATGCCTAAAGCAAGCATGCCCAGCAATGCAATTTTCTTTCGCTTCTGGATTTGACTTTGGACCAAGATCGGAAAAGGCAGCAGCATACTAAACGGGTAAGCACAAATTCTCTCCATGGTAGTTATTACTTACACTGTGATGTCGAAGAAAATCGTTATAGATGCCATGCTGGTGTAGAATGGAACGGCTGGCAAGCATTTTCCCCAGGTGATCGCAGGGTCCCATTGCCTAGCAGCCTCAAGCAACATTAGTTCAGCTGAGTAGATAGGTCTGATCGTTCACTTACTGGTTGACACAAGTTCGTTTGAACCAGGAGGAAAGAGAGATGGAATATTACGCATGCTACGATGATCACGATCGTGGCCGTGTGTGCAATACCTATGATCAAGAAGCGAAGGTACATCAGTAACAGACTGATCTTGAAACCTAGTATGCTGGTGATGTAGCTATAATGGTGGTGAGTTGAGTTCTCGAACACAGAGCAGTAGAACTGACAACGGTGCTCCGATGTATTGTATCTGTCCATATAGTGTGAGTATTGTGACAGAAAGTCGAGATGATGTCCTACAAGCCCAAAGTTGTAAACATTCTCAGGTGGCATGTCTTCCAAATTCTCTAGCCCAAGGCCCCATTTTGTTTCTCAAAATCAAGTCAGTGCAGTGTTTAGAGTCGACAGATCGAACTTACGAATGGTAGACACAACAGCAAAACCGCATGCTGCTACCTGGTCTTCATCAGCTATAATATTGTTATATGAAAGTCTTATTCACGAACCCAAGTGACAATCAGAACATAATCGTCTGAAAGCGTAAGTTGGCTATGCGCATACGAGAAACGGTACATAACAGAACGTACCAGGTCCAACGGCTTTGATCATTACGATACGAACGTAGAGTCGCAGCAGCAAAATTATCAAGGAAAACGTCGTGAAGACGACTGCGACGGCTGAAATCTGCGGCCCCGCGTTGGCGACCTCATCTGCTGTGTTGGAAGTCCAGCCCATTGCGTTGTAACGATTGCATTATCAGGTCGTCCATTCGTGATATATGCGACATACCTTTTTCTTATTGCACATGGCACACGAACCAAGCAGTACTTTGGTTCCAGCAGACTGGTCTGTCACTGCTCTTGCGGATCAAACTCAATTTCCTTCGTCCAATGATTATCGAGCCTCCCTGTTCTTCTTCAAGCAGGAGACATTGTGATCTTTACGAACTCGAATCTCTGCCCTTTGTAAGAAAGGATCACTATAGCCTCTGTACCGTAGTTGATCAATTTTCACTACAACATGATTTGACTTTTGAGAAAACCAAAGTAGTCCATAGATGCCTCGAAATCCGACCTCAGGACATGTGGCCGTCACTGACCTGCTCAAAAACGAGACTTTGAGCAGCATCGCCTCCGACTAGATCGTTTACCTCCATTCTGACCAAGAGCGTCGCTTACTATTGTTCCTATATGGCGATTGTGTCGAAGGAGAGGGATATTCGCGCTTGACATTCAGAAGGAATAAGGTGCATGATGCCATGTGGCGAGGGCTCCTAGACCTCCTGGTCTGCGCATAGTATTGTTCAAATGTGGATTGAAATGGGTCCAGCCCAACGAAGGAGCTGGTGTTCGATATTGCACCGCATATCATACCGGATTAGGCTTATTATTGTTTGCAACATCCTGGCTGCACCACATGCTCTCGACTGGGAATGGCGTCGTCTAAGACTGAGCTGAATTTGATTCTGTTTATGTGCTTCGGATGAACGAGAACTCCTACGTTCTTACGCAAGAATGCTGTATGCTGCTGTGATTGCAGAACGCTAGCACATGAGCGATTTGGCAACCTAATTGTGGACCGCTGCACACCGCGGTGGCAGCGCACTGTGGTCTTGTTTGGCGTTGTGCTCCGAAGCCAAGCTCTTTTGAGTGTTATCACCGAGTAGTTCGCTCCATTCACGATAGTACCATGTGAGTTCGATTCTACTGTGCCACACCAATCGCCACTCACAGGCCGCCTGACAATTGGGTCTGTCTCATTTGAAAAGAACTAGATGGCAAGTCAATCTGATTTTATTGCAGCCGCCACTATGCGTTTCATCGTGCTTGCGTCCACGCTGTTTGGCGCTACTTTTGCCAGTGGTGAGTCTGCAAGCCGATGCAAGACCTTTCCCGGGGATAAAGCGTGGCCGTCGACATCTGAGTGGAACAGCTTCAACAGGACGGTTGGTGGACGGCTGGTAGCTACGGTACCCCTTGGATCGCCATGTCATGGTTCAACATTTGACAACACTGCCTGCGAGGCTCTTAAAGGCCAATGGCAGTACGAAAAGGTTCAGTAGGTACAACTTGCCCTTCTTGTCCATATCATGCTGATGGCACTAGTTATGAATCTTCTTCTTCGGTCATGGCACCTTTCTTTGCAAACCAGAGCTGTGATCCGTTCCAACCACGAGAACGGCCCTGCGAGCTTGGTAACTATGTCAGATACGCCGTCGATGCCTCCGGACCTTCAGAGGTCCAGCGAGCAATTGCTTTCGCTGCATCTAAGGATATCCGTCTTGTTATCCGCAATACTGGGCATGACTACTTGGGTCGTAGCACAGGCGCAGGTTCTTTGGCAGTATGGACGCACCATCTCAAAGATATTGCCCATATTCCAAAGTACAAAGACTCAGGATACACTGGCGCAGCTTTTAAGCTCGGTTCAGGTGTTCAGGGGTTCGAAATCATGGCCGCTGCGCGTGACAAAGGGCTGGTAGTTGTAGGAGGTGAATGCCCGACTGTCGGTATTGCAGGCGGCTACACCCAGGGAGGAGGCCATTCGGCGATAAGTACATCGTTTGGTCTTGCTGCCGACAATGCGAGTGCAGACTACCTTAGGGCTATATTCGCAAACTAACAAGCAGCAGGTTTTGAGCTGGGAGGTTGTCACAGCTAACGGCAAGCTTGTGAACGCCAGCAAGAGCCAGAATGCTGACCTCTTCTGGGCTCTTAATGGCGGTGGCGGGAGCACCTACGGCATAGTGATCTCGATGACCGTGAAAGCGCATAAGGAAGCCGTGTTCGGTGGCGCTTCCCTGTCGTTTTTCACCACAGATAACGCCCAGGATGTCTTTTACGACGCGATCCAGGCGTTTCACGAGGAACTACCCGCAATGGTCGACGCAGGCACCATGGTGGTTCACTACTTCACGTCTTCGTTCTTCATGATCTCCCCGCTCAACGCCTACAACAAGACTGCCGGGGAGGTCAAAACCATTCTTTCGCCTTTTGTAGACAGGCTGAACTCCAAAGGTGTCAACTATACCGTTAGCTACAGCGAGTTCAACACCTACTACGAGCATTACGACAAGTACTTCGGACCTTTGCCCCTCGGAAACATCCAAGTAGGTATCGCCCAATATGGAACGCGTCTCATTCCGAGAAGCGTGGTGGGCAACATCACCGAAACCTGGAAAACCATCGTAGAGAAGGGTGTAACTTGGATTGGCGTCGGAACGGATGTGAAGTCGTTTGGCTCGGAAAAGACCTCGAGTGTCCACCCAGCGTGGAGGTCAACAATCGTGCACGCAACGCTCACTCTTCCATGGAACTTTGCAGCTCCGTGGTCGGAAGCGCTTGCGACACAACAAAAGATGACCAATATTATTCAGCCACTCGTCGAAGCCGCAACGCCAGGCAGTGGTTCGTACGTTAATGAGGCTGACTGGCGTCAACCTGTAAGTCGTCCTACATCACGTGTACTCTACTTTTTCCTGATCAGATGCTGATTCGAGCTTTCCAGAATTTTGCTGAAACCTTCTGGGGAAGAAACTACAACAAACTCTTGAGTATTAAGAGGAAATGGGATTCAAGCAGTCTCTTCTACGCTACGGTGGGCGTGGGAAGCGAAGCCTGGAACATACAGAGCGACGGACGCATGTGCAGGACCACGTAACACGGTGTCGAGCTCTATTGGTATCCAGGCACAATGTCGAATTAGGGTTGCAGGCAATTCCGAGTCCATGTTATTGCCCATCTGCCTGCACGAATACCCCCGCTAGTATGTTATCGAGCTCTGCATGGGAAGGTGCAGACCCATTGGAGCGGAACACTTTTCATCTCCGATATGTGACGCTGCCATCCCACGCGGTGCTCCTTCGGCACTTCTTTGAGGGGATTTAGGGCGATATGCTGTCTCACATGTAAAGTGATTCGCGCATGCAGTTTGAGCAAATCGAAAGGAGTTTGCGTCTTCAACATCGATCGTTTGATGTATACGCCGTAGATGGAAGATACCACAGTTTTGACATGGAGGTCAAGTGCTTTGGGTTGACACAAGGAAAGTCCACACATGCCCCCAGAAGCCTGGAAAGTACGAATGCAGCTGCGGATTGTTTTGAGTATGCGTGTCAATTGGGCCTGGAGTTTTCCGTGGGGGTGTAACGGTGTAACCCGCCGCCGGCATCTTCACGGCGACACTCAGCTCGTAGATCAGGTTCTGCTCTACGTTCCGCCGTAGGGTCCTCCGGAAGTGACTTACGTGGCGATCGTGCAGCGGCTCCTTTTCTGCAACAGAACGTGAATGAGCCGAGTTGCGAGTGGTAAAGGTCATAGATAGTCGCAAAGCTCTCTGCAACTAGCTGTTGCAAAGGACCTCAGAATCATTGATTTAAGACACGCAGTAGCACGTGCGGTGCTCGGAGTATCGTTCGAGACATTTCAACCATTCCCCCCACGGGTGACCTTGCACCAATTTTCATCAAGAAGGTACAACGTGGAGGTTGTCGCCGGACCAGGGGCCAGAGGACGGGCCGGCCCAACATGTCGTTTGGAGCGCAAGGCCCACTTTAGATGTCCGCAGAATACCAGCTAATTCTCCGTTCGTACGACACCCCTGAACATTTGCCGTCCTTTGTTGCACCACCTTTCTTTTGGTAAATCCTAGGTAAGCTTCGTAAAGTTCATCGCCATGGTAATGAGATACATCGAAGGCTAGACCGCATGGAATGATTCTGTACTTCGTTCGTTGCCACGGCTCTCTGTCGTGACGGTGATTTGCTTGGATACGACAATTGCTGTATGTGGTCCTTCTGAGTCAGTCGTGGTACCCAGATCCTGCATTTTCACATCGTTACTCTTCGTAATGATGTGTTCCTCGCTTTCGTTGTCAAAGGTCATGTTCGCTGTGGTCTGGCCTGCGTTTTGAGTGCCTCGCCGATTATGGCTTGACGCTCCACCACCGCCACCAATGGTCACAAATCCGCTTCCGGGCATCTTGTAGGCTTTGTTGTTGCTACTAGACCGAAAGAAATTTGGAATGAGAGGCGCGAGCCAGGTCTTGAAGAGAGGGAAGATCATGGGAAGATTTGTCGTGACGACCGCGACGTGAGTCTCTCTGATACCCCACTCAGCTGCGAGCTGTCCGCCGTTGACAGGATCCTATAAGCTGGTAAGTATGCTATACTGAAAACCTTCCTAAGGATCGATCTTTGCCATTGCAATGTCCACGTGAGGTGTACAACGATGGATACAGCAATGGTACTTACAACGATGACGTAGATGCTTTTCAGAGTTGCGCAGATGATTATTAGCACGCCAGCACTCAATACCAAGGTCGCGGCCACCTTCTTGTCTAGTCTGAGGCTCGACTTCCATAGCATAGTGATGGGTAAGAAGAGCAGGAAGGCGTCTGTGGATACATTAGAAACAAAAGAAACCCAGATTATTGGTTCAGAGATTGCTGGTTGACAGGAGTTTCCTGGGTCAGGATTGATTTGCCAGTACCGGTGAAAAGGCCGGCATGAGAGGTAAATGGTTATGATCACAGCCACAAAGGTAGCCGCGATGATGGCCATTGCGACGTAAATGCGTCGTTGATATTTTTCAAGACCACTCTGCGGATATTGTGTCAGCAAAATGTCGAGACGAATAATTCTTGACTTACAGTGAGTCGCAGGTAGAAAATTGACACACACAATTTGAGAGTCCATAGCAAGCAAGCCGCTGTCGTCCAGCCTGCGACCTGAATCTTTGAGCCGATGACCCTAGGTTTGATGTCAGGCGTGTCCTCATCGTCCGCTCATGAGAAGCGGTATTGTCAAGCATCCATATACCTTCTTGTGTATTCCGGGTCATTATGCGAGAGCATACTCCGTTGGGTATCCGTCATGCCGTTGTTCGCAAGCCCGTGAGCAACAGCTCCGACGTTGTAGCCAAGAAGAGTTTGCGTGGTGTACATGAGCTAAAGATGAGGCGATCAGCTCATGAGTTTCCTATAATAACAAAGCAGAATCTCGCTAGGGGCATACACACAATAGCAATCCAGATGAGATAGTCATCTGCGTGAAGTCCTCGAAATCCAACAGCTGACACCCGAGCGTAGGTCCGGAGGATAGTGAAGAAGACGCCAAAAGCAAGCAGTATCCACAGCTCTACATCAGTGTTGCTCGCCATTATAATCTCAGCGGATAAAAATTGTATTCGATGGTACGATTTGCTGGAAGTCGTCGTTCGTAGGAGAGCAAAGCTGCTGGCACAATCGTATTTGGCGTCTCGCACATTTAGCAACCAGTACCCGACGACCACCCAAAGCTGGCCATCACGGCATTACTTCCTCTGCTCGGTCGGATTGACTTCTCGAGGGATCAGGATCCTGCACCTTGCATGCATAAGCCTAAGTATGGATCGCTCGCCAGCTGGCACGTGCATTGCTGCTTGACCATTATCGTACGCGACAACGACTCTGGCTTCCGCGAATAAGATCTGACCCACTACATGCTAATTCGATATGGACCACGGCTTCATGCATAGATTTAGGCTCTCATGCCGTTCGAACCCCACCTCTCAAGCCCGGTGTGCCTGATTGAGGCTGGTGCATGGCGAAATCTTCAACATTTTGGAGCATTTAAGGCAGAACTTCCAAGCACTCTTGAGCTCTGCTTACCCCTCCTGGATATCACAGCATGTTTACAAGGTCTCTTAAGTCGTCGGCAATCGCTGCATGGACCGTTACCACCATTCTCTCAATTGGCTCGTGTGCACCTACTACTCCTGATATCTTTGCAAGGACGCCTGCGGCAGGGATCGACGTGAAGCCGCTTGCCTCCTATTTGTCTTCAACAGCCGAGATATACTACTCAGGAAGCACATCGTTCGCTAACCATACGGTCCGATGGTCCAACCTTGAAACACCCACGCCAAGCGTAGTCATTGTGAGATAATCTAGAACCTAACCTGCTTATCAACTCAGCTAAATAATCCAAAGGTGGCTGGAACTGAGAAAGATGTATCGCAGATCGTAAGTCTTACAATTCAGAATCCTGGTCGGGAAAGGCTCTAACGCAGTATGTCGAAGGTTAAATTCGCGTCTGAGCAAGACATCCCTGTGCTTGCTTACAACGGACACCATGGTACTCTGACTACTCTCGGACGGATGGACTATGGAATCGAGATTTATCTGCCCCAACTGAACACCATCTCAATCGCCAAGGACAAGAATCTGGTGACGATTGGTGGAGGGACAAACTCTAAAAAGCTGACGGACGCTCTCTGGGCAGCCGGGAAGCAGACTGGTAATACACTGTCAAACTTGAGTTGTCTCGTACGATCGCTAAGCACCAACTAGTCACGGGTACCTGTGAATGCGTGAGCTACCTCGGACCGGCTCTGGGAGGAGGTCACGGCTGGCTACAAGGCCATCACGGCCTGATTGCAGATCAGTTCACTTCGATGAACCTCGTACTTGCTAATGGCGATCTTAAGACCATCGATGCGAACTCGGACTTATGGTGGGCTATGCAGGGAGCCGGTCACAACTTCGGTATTGTGACGTCGGTTACATCCAAGATATACGATATTGTCAACACGGACTGGGCAATTGAGACCATCATTCTTAGTGGTGAGAAGGTAGAAGCTATTTATGAAGCCGCCAACAACGTTTTCATTCAGAATGGAACCCAAAGCGCAAAGATTCACAACTGGTCCTACTGGCAGAATGACGCATCCTTGGATGCAGATAAGGTAAGATAAGATTCTTCAAAAACAGTCCATATACTGATAGTGTCTTGTGATCTAGCCTGTCATTATCATGTACATCATCCAAGAGGGTGTCAAGACTGTAGAGTCCAGATACACAAAACCGTTCCATGACCTTGGGCCGCTGAAAGCTACACCTCAGACAGGGTAATACTCTCACACGGTCATATATGTATCATTTTTTCTGATAGGTTTCTAGCACTTATCATGATCTCGGTGCTTGGACAGGCATCGCACTGGATTCCCCTCCTTGCCAGGATTTTGGATTCAACAACCCGCGATTTCCAATCTACACGAAGTCATACAACACAACTGCACAAAAGAGGGCATACGAGCTCTACGCATCGGCCATATCTGGTTCTGATTCTCCATACACAAACTCCATTTTCATGTTTGAGGACTATGCCACGGCCGGCCTCCGCAACCGTCCCAGTGACGCCTCCGCATTCGCGTTCCGTGATGCCCACATTCTCGCAGCGCCTCTTATTATCTATGAGAGCACCAACAAGACGCAAGATGACTCTGTTAAGCAGCTAGGAAGTCAGCTTAGGGAGATTATCCGGGAGGGTACTGGAAGCAGCGAGTTGCACACCTATGTTGTAAGTTATCTTCTATTCCGCTACGAGGCACGCATTAACTCTAGAAACAGAACTATGCATATGGCGACGAAGGGCCCAAAAGCTGGTACGGATACGAGACATGGCGCCAGGATCGTCTCAAGGCTCTGAAGAAGAAGTACGACCCTAAAGGCAAGTTTAGCTTCTACGCAGGGATAGCTTGATTCTTCCCACGTATCACAATACGAACGAACAAATTCGATTCCAAGCCTGCTCCCTCAAATCAACTTCTTGCCAGCTTCCTTATCGTCCTCCAGCTAATACTACAACAACTAAAAACCGTTTCCAACGTCTACAAAAGGAATTCGGTGTAGGTGATTGCGTCGTTGTAGGACATACAGATCGTATAGATATTTTTCAAGGCTCGTCAATTAGTTCTGTCACGACTTTGCATATGTTAATACAATTAAAGAATATGGGAATTATTAACACAAACAAGGCTGTTGTATCCGGCTTTCTAGATGATCACCGTCCTGTCTGCTCAAGGCCTTTGAATAACGATGATCTGGACAACCCAATGTCCTGTCTGCTTCCGGACTCGATGGTTCGACTGAGCCCTTTATGAAACCATACGAGCAACTGCAGACTTCCATTCCTGTCTACAACCACTGCACAGGTCACTAGGAGCTGTAGAAGAAACAGACACGAGTAAGCGAAGAGTGTGCACACAAATCTGGAGTAACGTCATCCCTTTTGACACTTTCAATCAGGCAATATCCGTTGCACATGTTTGACCAGGTTGAATTCAACCTTGGTATTGTCTCTAGTATCCACGGTGTAAAGGTAGCGAACTAGACTGTAATCAAGATTGCAACTTCACCACAACTTTTGTCTGATCATCTTGGGCACGTTAGCAAATGAATGAATCTCCTTGAAGACGACTAGTTCTTACCTCCTAGCAGGTCGGCGAAGATTTTGTCCTCGTCCAGCATCAGCGAGGAGCCATTGAACTTAAGCAGAATGGAGTCGCCATCCCGATGAGCAGCGACGGGTGACACTCTCTTCTCACCATCCGCGCTGGACTTGAACCAATAAATCTCTTTCGGTAGCATGCTTCGATTTTCCGTCAGGTTCCTTCCCAGAAACCAGTCTCCCTGTCGCAAACGACCGTCTTGGAGGGTGAAAATGGCGGCTTCAGATCCAGTTGTTGCCTGAATCTTGTCTTCAGCGCTGTTGCCTACGTTCGCGATAGGCGAGCCGTTCAGCTCGATCGTGAAGGGGGTGTCAAGGCTGTCCATGTTGGCGAGTGTAGGTGACGACAGAAGTCGCGGGAGGCTGATTGTCGACAGGAACACGAATGCGCGCTCGAAGTCGATCAGCATCGGGTGTATGTTGTTGGTGCTGGCAGAAGGCTGACGCCAGATGTCCACTGGTAGGACCTCCGCTAAAGCGATCGTCACTAACGTTGTCACATGCGACATTGCAGGGGTTGGAGTAGGGAGCCAATCATAACGCAGGTTTGGCACCTACCTTTCACGGTAATGATTTGCGTTATGACTTCTCCCACAGCTTCCGCGGAATTTATATGCGGGAGCGGCAGATGCGCAAGCTTATCGCGAAGCTTAGCTTGGCAGTCCTTGTGAATTGCCTGATCAGTCGAAGATACGGGGGCTATTGAGGTGCTCAAAGTGTCTTCCAAGACTACCAAGACTTCTATCCATCATTCATTCGACAGGCTCGATATTAGGAGCTTCTTGCACTACTTTGCCAAGTTGCAAGTCAATTTGAAAGGAGCGCATGCACGGTCGTTTGCGGCAGGTTCTATTCACGTCAAAACATCGGACGTAGATCTCCGGGTGTTTGGTCGCATGGAGATCCCGTTCCTCATACGTGATCACTTTCCAATCTCGTGGCTGGGGTACGCCCGTCTCAAGATCTAATCGAATCAACCAGTAAGAACAGAGACGTATATTCTCGAAGACTGTCTACATACCAATTCAACCTTACGTTGCAGGGAGCGCCAAGCAGCTCATGCCGTTCTGCAGCCATAAATCATATCATACAACGCTCGCTACGCATCTCAAGATCCAATAAGGCTGTATGGTAGTACTGAGAAGCCACACTTGTGCGTTGAGCACTATAGTCAGAACGAATGAGGCCGCGTGGACTCCGTTTCTCACTTGAGCTTCCTCTTTAGCGGTTGCGGGAAGTACCTGCAAATTTCACTGCATCGATAACCGTCTTACTCCTGCGGAAAGACGATTACATTCGTCGACGGCGAAGCCCGAGCCCGACCACATGTGGAAGGACAGTGAACGCCACCAGCCCGGCAGACTTGATGTTATCGACGCCACTGAAAGGGGAGGTTGAGACAGGTGACGCTCTCCATGAGAAGAGCCCGAGAGACTATAAGTATGGTGGTCCTCGACTTTGCTAAAGAACCATCCATTCACTGATCTTCTACCAACACTCACTACCTTCGCTCCCCAGCCCTTCCCAGTACCTCCTCCACGATGCAGTACAAGGCACTCATTGCTGGCCTCATGGCCTCCGCAGTTTCTGCTGCCCCGACCCCTCAGGGTTCTGATGACATTGTCGGTGGAACTGCTGCTGCGGCTGGCGAATTCCCCTTCATTGTCAGCCTCCAGAAGAGCGGTTCTCACTTCTGCGGAGGTACATTGTTGAACTCCCGCACTGTCGTCACTGCAGCCCACTGCACTGTTGGCCAGACTGCATCGAGTCTCACTGTCCGTGCTGGAAGTTTGGTACGTCGCTATAACTCCTCTTTCGGTCTATCTCGAGTCTCATACTAATGATTGCAGAGCCGTAGCAGTGGAGGAACTCTTGTCAAGGTTTCCTCGATCAAGGTTCACCCTAGCTTCTCCAGCTCCACTCTGGACAATGACGTCGCGATCTGGAAGCTTGCCACCGCCCTTCCCACAAGCTCCACCATCGGGTATGCTACTCTGCCTGCTGCCAACTCAGACCCTGCTGCGGGTTCCACCACCACCGTTGCCGGCTGGGGTACCACGAGCTCAGGTGGCTCCTCGCTCCCCACGAACCTCCTGAAGGTCGACGTCCCTATCGTGTCCCGTGCCACGTGCCGTCAAAACTACAGCGTCGCGGAGATCACCAACAACATGGTCTGTGCTGGCGTGGCTGCCGGAGGTAAGGACTCATGCCAGGGTGACAGCGGTGGTCCCCTTGTCAGCACTTCTGCCCGCACCCTGGTTGGTATCGTTTCTTGGGGCAATGGGTGCGCTGCTGCTGGCCAGCCTGGTGTGTACTCTCGCGTTGGCACTCTTCTGTCTTTCATCAACGCCAACCTTGCTTAAACACCTCGTGGACGGAATATATTGAGACAAAATCTTACCGAGGCATGAAAGTTGGAGTGTGGGGAGTGTTGTGTTGCAGAAATTCTTCGAGTGTACGTAACTCGAAACTCACTGAAGTCGGTCGCTCGTAGCAGTTACGAATCTTATCCAGGTGCAATGAATTCTTCCATGCTTTGTGACGAGGTGTTGTCGAGCTCTTTCGTGAGAATAGCTCAACATCTACGTCACCTGATCTAGGAAACATAGATCTTTCTTTAGCCATTGCCACTTTATCATCCCCAGTTCCAGTCTCCTGATCACATTTCACCACTACTGCCTCACCGTTGTGTAAGCCTTGTCCAAGAAGTCTCCAACAACAATAGATTATGCAACAATCGAAACGAGAGCAGGATTTCATGAAACCTTCGATCAAACCTGTCAAGATATTTGTCTTGCGTACGTCACACAAGAAAGCCATGCTTCTAGGTCAAATTGTGAAATGGGCATACACACATTCCAGGTGTGTTTCATACGAATTTTAGAGTCCTTACCATACATTGAGATCCAGAAAGTTTTCATTTCTACACAAGATCGTGTTTGTTTCCTACAAAGCACTTTTTTGCTACAATCTGCCTAGTAACGCTTTGCATGTTTATAAGAAGAGACAGATGAGACAGAAAGAGAGAAAAGAAGGAGACCAGCCTGGTTACTCATGGAATGTGCGTCGGGAGCGACGGGATATGGGATGAGAGTCACCAGATGTACAACTAGAGTTTGATACAAATGCTCCAGTCGAACGTTTCGTGCAAGGGCATCTATATACCTGATATAACTCTATTCTATGTGGGTGAAGACAACCTGATCACATCGCTGTAGCTTACCACTCCTCGCCAGCCCGTGAACCCAACCCAATCATCCCCCCCACAGCATCTCCGTACGAACCAAGAGGAACAGGGTCTTGAATTGCCAAAAAGCCAGCTACAAGCGCACAGGCCCCAGGAATATAGGAGGTATTCAACGGTATACGATAGTCCATCCCCACTTTAAAAAGATATCACAAGACTTCAATCCAACACAATGTCGACAGTCTCACTAGATTTCAGGGAAAGACTAGGCATATGCTAAACGCTTCTTGTGGTACTGCCTGTGGAGCGAGGAGGTGTTGCTAGATGATGCGGGCGGCTTTTTCAACGGTGTGCTTGCAAGTTTGAATAATATCAACTCTGCGTTCTGAGTCCAAAACTGGAGTATTGCTCGTGTTGAGGGACGTTGGGCGACAATGAGATAGTACTGATAGCGGGTCAGGTAGCGGAGAAGCCGAGATCGTGCTCTGCAGGCTCCGCAACATCGACTCGTGTAAAGGATTCTCGAAATTGGGATTCAAGTGTTGATTCACACTGTAGGATATATCAAATGGTATCATCTAACATCCTCCTGGCCTTCTCTCGCCCTTCATTCTTCCCCGTGACGATCATGTTCGCAATGGCTTACAACAGCCCCCAGGCCAGCAAGCCAGCAAACAAACTGCTGCCAATCATTGGCTTGAGCACACTCGCAGCACTTTTGCTCGTAGATGGTGTAGCCCCAGAGCTGGTGTTCGTCGCGTGCTCTTCAAGGTTACCGACTTCTTGAGCACTGACGCCCGTCCCGTTGACGCACTGATCGTCGGCAAGAAGCTTGGCAGTCGAGTTGAAGACGATATCCGCACACTGTTTCAAGTTAGGACCAGTTCCTCTTGCGAGATCGAAGATTTAGAAGAGCAGGACATACGTTATACAGAGCACTACCCGAGTGACCGAGCTGGATAACCTGAACACTGGCCTCGAGCCCATTCAGTCTCTCGTCCTGGAAGCCACTGTATCCAGCAGCCTTCAGACCCTCTTCCAGGTTCGCCCGACCCGCTTCCTTGAGACAGAACACACCGGCGCCAGTCTGGTTCAGGTTTTCGACAAGCGAGATGTTGAAGTTGGTTACGTTGGTGCCGAGTCCGAGGTTCACGTAAGTGAGAGCGGAGCTGTGGCTGCCGTTGATCGAGACTGACCCGCCGGTAAGAGGCCATGCAGTGCGGTTGGCGATGTCGGTGGTCTCGTTGACGTTGCCGCCTGGGGTCTGTCAGTGGAGGGCCAGGAATTTGGAGCAAGCACGCGAAAACTGAACAGATTGGGTGCGATGTATTTTCAATAAAGGCGTACTCACAAGGGAAGATCCATTGGCTGGCAGGTTCCTCGAAAGAGTCACCACGCCATGTTGGCTGCAAGAGCTTGTAATGTGCGGCTGCGCTGCCAGCGAGGGCGGTGATGACGAGAATGGCACTTGAGAGCATATTGAATGCGGTTGATGCCGGCTTTCAGCTCTTATTCCAAGTGATACTGGCGAAGGTGAGGTGCCTGGACTGAGGAGAATTAAAGGTACAGTGCAGATAGTTGCTCCTTCTCTTTATACTCTAAGCCCTTGTTTTGGCGGATGATCAATGCAGTTCTCCGGCATCTAGAGCATTTCCTCTGCCCCTCTGCTCGCTTCTTTTTGTCAAGATGCCGTCTCCGTAGCGATCGTATCGGATGATGATTGGAGGAAGGTTGTTTCACGACATCTTTGAGGCGCCAATTGGCTGATTAAGGCTCCAAACGGTGTAGACTAGTAAAGGGCGGCCGTTCGTGGCGCGAGCTTTAGCTGTGACCCTGCATGTGTACCCTAGAAAACGTGCTCACGAATGAGCAAGTTTTAGTCTTGGCGAACGCAAGCGGCAGGCGCTGTCCGGTGAGAAATCGAAAGCTAAGCTCGCTCACGAACGGCGAAGTAATGTTTTGCGACGACGGCGATTCAATATCTCGGCTGTTTGTGAGCTCGCGAAATAGTGCGCAGTCAGTGTACGTGCGGTTAGATCATGATGAGGGTGAAGGGCCGGCCACGACTTATTGGCGGAAAGAAAGCGGAGTATTACCACAAGGGCGATCACAGAATAAGAGCATTCATTGTGTAGAAACTGGAAAGTGGTATCGTAAAGGTAAATGTCTATAGAACGAATTGAGTCTCCGCTCGCGCTGCGGAGAATAGTGACTACACTGTCTTGGCAGCGACCTCTCGAGCTGCAAACAGTAGAACTAGAGGCTTCCAGCGTGGCTATTTGCTGGTGCCGTGGGCCGATGTCAGACCGGGTCGCCTAAAACATGCTGCTCTTCTTTTTCTTCAACTTCTCCGCATTGGTCTCGCTGTTTGACCTCAAACCCCAGAAACTTTTCTTCGCCTTCATGGGCGCTTGTTGCGGCTTCGGCAATCCATTGCTGAAGAAGCTGCTAGCACTTGCTGTTGGCCGGTGTGTACCAGGCTGCAAGTAGGGCCCTGCAGAGAACACAGGTTGGGCAGGTACCGGCGCAGGACGCTGCTGCGGTCGCGATGGACCGGGTGTTTGTGTTTGGAACTGGATGTGTGGCGTTGAATGACGCTGGGAGTGTGGTTGGGGCCGCGTTTGTTGCTGCGAGCCCAGTATGTTCGATTGATCACCGAATTGCTTTCGCAGACGCGCAGTCTCCTTGTCAACTTCAGCCTGTCTGCGCTGACGCTCCTTTTCTTCCTTTTCCTTGGTTTTCCGTTCATTTTCGAGGAATTGCAAAGTCTTGCGTTCCTCCTCGGCCTCGGTTTTGCGGCGCGCCTTGCGGGCTGCCTCCTCCCGTTTCTTCTGCTCGCGAGCCTCAGCCTCTACTGCTGTCTTCAGGCGAGCTGTCTCTGCGTTTAGCTCCCATTGCGCGCGTGGGTCGAGCCTTGGAGGCTGCTGCGGTGGAGCCTGCGTAGGGTGCTGCGGGCGCTGGGAGGTCCTCTGTTGTGACCGGGGCGGCTGCGAAGGGTTCTGTTGAGGACGTGGAGAGCTCCGCGACTGCTGTGGGCGCTGAGGGTGAGGGTATTGGGCTTGCTGAGGTCGCGATTGGTGCTGTCCAGGTGACACTTGCTGACTGTGCGTATGTAAAGGCGGAAGAGACGAGCGCTGCGCTGCACGGTTGGCAAAATTCGCTACTGGTGCTGCAGTGGGTGCTGCAACAGATGTCGGAACAGGCCGAGTACTTTGTGCAGGAGCTTGTGCCACCTTCTCGGCTGGATACCCTGATGGGCCGGTGTAGGGGGGTGGCGGAGGAGGCTGTGGCGTCATCATGGGCGGCGTGACGCCAGGGCCTACAAGTGGCGAAGAGGCCTTCCGTGTCAGAATGCTGCCGCTGTTCTTGCGAACGACTGGGTCGACGATGTGAAAAGCTTCGCGCTGGCTGTTGATGAACAAGTCCCTGATGACTGCTGCACTGAGCAAAAGCACCACCTCCAGCCCCTTGTAGTCTTCAATCTCGATACGGTAGAGGTTTGGCTCCATTATGGTCATCTCCTTCAGCATGGTGAAGAGAGCCACGGCGATGTCAGGCTCCTTGCTCTTCTTGGCCTTCTTGCCGACCAAGTCTGTGGACTTGCCTGTCAGGTAACATGTCATATCCTTGCCATATCTACCCTCTTTGCGCCAGACAAAATTGACTCTTGGTGTGGTAGCGTCGGCGCCGGGGTCGTTCTGCGTGCGATCGAGCGTGGAGGCACTCGGTGTGCGAAATGTGACTTGCGGTATGCTGAACTCCCAGCTCTGTGTGCCACTCCACTTCGTCTTCTGCTCCTTCACGAGGATCTGTGTGTCTGGGTTGTAGAGCTGGATGGCGAACTGGTCGGGGAAGATGGGCTGCGGCGGTGGTGGCACTCCGCCATTCTTGCGGATCTCTTCTTGTGACAATGTAGGGTGCGACCATCCAGGCTTCGCAAGGACTTCGCCATAGAGGATTTCAGGATTGTGCGAGTCGAAGAGGGCCACCGCGTACGTGTTCTTGGCGGCGCTGGAGGCGGGATCGACGTGGTTGAGCGCGTATTGGGCGTCAGGCTCTGAGCCATTCTGGGTGAAGAGGAACGACTCCAGGTGCTTGTTAGCTTTGTCCGTGGCCTTGAGGAAGAAAGCTGGGGTGCATTAGCGGCTATGTCATCGATGCGTAGTACGGCATGACGGAGCGTACTGGGTAGGTTCTCGTCTAGCATCGCGGCATATCACGTGTTGGGCTGGGTGTTTGTAGGCGTGCGGTGTGTACAAGAAGAGGCAGTAATCACAGGAATTAAGAACAACCGTCCGGCCAGCAGAAGGAGTTGCAATATTGACATGTCCTCTCCGATACGCGTTGCGCAGGCGCAGCTTGGTGCTTCCCTGTCTGCGCCCCGCTCGCGCCTTCCCCAACACGGTGGTGATCGCACGCAGTTCGGCCGTTATTCTTAGAAGCAGCCACAACCGTTCTCCATTGATCCTCCATCATGGTATGCTTCGGCCTGTCACTCACGCGCGCCCTGCTCTGTTCTGCTCGTCTTCTCGTCGACCTCATGACGACAGAAGTTATGCCCATGCTTATACTGCTCTCAGAGCAAACGTTGCGCTGTGACGCCTTGTGTCAATTAGACAGCGCTCGCGCGACAGTTTCACAGTGTTTGGTACGGCGCACAGCCTCCTTGGATTCTGTAAGTCCGACCGCAGGCCCTCTCACAACGACCTTTGGCATCAGCGCCTTGCGATTATGCTCCCTGACGAGGCAGACTGCGCAGGGGCTTTGGTCAGCAAGATCGAGGCTACTGTCAATTCTTCCTTCACCATTACGCGTACATAGCTCGAGAAAACCCCACAGTCGCAACGCCATACTTCTTCGGCTGCGCATCTCATGCTTGACCAGCGGCCCTTCCAAGTAGCCCACGCCTTGCTATTACGTTCACTCCAAGCTTGAGACTGTTGATTGGTGTCCGTAGCTTTGTGTACCAGGCTTTCCATGAGCAGAACCCCAGCTTCTTCCAACAAGAAACACGCGTCTTTTTGGTCACAAAAAGCTTGTATCTAGACCATTGCGCCAGACCTTGGACGCTTGAACGACTTCATGCTGACATTACCACAAACATGCTTGTAGGTCATTGGGGAGATACTAGCGGTGAGGTCCGCCTTGGCGAACAGGGATGAGATCAGCGAACAATCGTGCGCCTTTGTATCTTCACCTGCAGATAATGCCTGAGGACAGCAACTCAGCACAGTGCGTCGAGACACGCAAATATCAGCACTCACGACTTTCAGGTCTCAAAGACCGCCAGAGTCTCAGACAACCTAGTGCAGGTGCACCGTAGGATCTTACCGCGATAAGGTTCGTCACGACTGAAACTCGCTAACAGCGCATCACCAAAATCTTTGTTTGTACTTCTGGACTTCATCAACTTACAATCCTCTCCATCCTGCTTCGATCGGCCCTACGATTGTGAGCCAACGTCCAATTATATACTCAACAACTTGATGCTATCTGCACTACGACACTGTATCCACCATAACAACGACATGAATTCCTCACTCAACTACACACTCAAACGCAAAGCTACGCAAGCGCATCTCCCCAGCATCTCAGCCCCTCAAAAGAAGATCCAGGAGTACGTAACCGATGAGGACTTCCGTGTTCCTGTGCAGCCTGCGGACGCACCAAACCATTCACGCCCTCTTACGGAGCAGGAGTGGATGAGACTGCATACTTGGAACTGGCATACGCGCTGAAGCCTTGGCTAGTCCCGGAAGGCCTGTTGCTCTCTTCCTCTAAGACGTACCAATGCCATTGGAGGATGGTCACCCAGCGACTTCCATTTCAGCTCCGCAATCCCTGATGCCATGACGAACTCCCGAAGTTTCTCGTAGCCGTAATTGCGCGCATTCAAGTCTGGCGAGATCTTGACCAAATGACTGCCGACGTCTGCCAGGTTGGCGTATTCATCCTCGAAGCTGACACAGCTGTTGATCGCCTTCTTCAACCCGTCAAGGGCTGCCTTATCGATTGGTCTCTTCGGAGGATCAATACGAGAAACGTTCTGAGGGCGCGCCATCAACGCAGCTGGCCCAGTCGGGATCTTGCGTATGGGCAGGGACGTCTGAGGCGCGATCGGCACATCACCTACCCTATCCACCTGTTCGTCCCCCGGCATGGGGAGGACATCGAAGTACACGAACTTGTCGCATGCAGCGATGAACGCATTGACCGTCTTGCGCTCTCCGAAGCCATAAACTGTGATGCCTTGCTCGCGGATACGAGATGCAAGACGCGTGAAATCGCTGTCGCTCGAGACGATACAAAACTTGGTGAAGCGCCCGGTATACATCAAGTCCATGGCGTCGATTATCATAGCGCCGTCGGTAGCATTCTTGCCGGTGGTGTAGGCAAACTGTTGAATCGGTGTAATTGAGTGGTCCAGCAAACACATCTTCCAAGTGTTCATATGGGGAGAAGTCCAGTCTCCATAAATGCGACGCACGCTGGCCGTGCCATAGTTGGCAATCTCAGCCATGAGGCCAATAATCACCTTTGGAGAAACATTGTCGGCATCGATAAGCACAGCTATGTTGCCGGAATCGTCGATAGCCATGCTGTGGAAAGAGCAGGACAGGAGCGGGTAGAGGCTTGGTGTTTGGCAGATCCCGAGGCGAGAAGGCTGCACAACCCTTTGTGGTTGACTGATGAGACGAGCAAGAAACGCACCTCAAAGCTCGAGATGTTTGACCGTGTTTGTGGTAGTCTTACACTGCCAGCAAACGCACAGCCCCTCTTCGCGGGGTACCTGATTAAAGTGGGCCCGGTCAGTACAGCTTTCTCGGACATCACTTGTCTTCCACAAGCAGTCGCAAAGAAAAATCACATCACCCAACCATCGAATGTCCGCGTTTTTGATGGAGATGCGATGGAGATGCGATGGAGATGCGATGGAGATGCGCATATCCCGAGTTTTTTTTACCTAATAACACACTAGCACAACCACAACACATTCACTCACCTTTACTAAATGAAGTTCCAGTATCTCCATGTATCTCCCAACATCACAACCTCCTCATGATCGTTACCCAGCATCGCCACGGAAAGATCCGCACTCTAGCGCAGCCACTGGGACCGTGCTCCGGCGTGTTAGAGCTGTAGCGTAGCTAAATAACACCATGATCGACGGACATCCAAACTATCAACATCTGGCTCTACGACTAACGAGTACCGACCTCGGTATGTGTGTGCTTGCTCGTGGTCTATATATTGGTACCTGAACCGAACGGCACTTACACCACAGCTTCACACTCACACTCACACACTTCACCATAGAAACACGACATATTGCTTAGTTCCACTTAAGAAAATACGCAACCATGCATCTCCTCACCTTGTTCACTCTCCTGCCTACAGCGCTCTCGCTCGCGCTACCCCAGGCCGTGCTGCCCACGGGCCAGACCGTCGTGCAGGACATCATCAACATCCACAACGCGGTGCTGGAACTCGACGCAACCGTGCAAGCCTACGACGGCAGTCCGTTCCCCACGTCGCTGGTCGATGGCACGCCGGTGCTGCTCGGCGTAGCGAAAATCCACACCGGTTTGTCTTTTTCCCTCCCTTTGCATATCTCGCATTCCAATCCCTCTGTTCCGCTGCAACCACTGATCACGATACCAGTCAACCGCGCAGGCTTCCGGCACGCGCTCGCCGCCCCGCCCTTCACGGTTCAGGACTCCAACGATGTGATCTCCACCGTGACTTCGACGGTAAACAAGAGCATCCCCGCCGCGACAGCGCACCTGAAGGAGAAGTTGCCCGCGTTCAAGGAAGGTCTGCTGGTGCCCGTCGTGATTGCGAGCTTGACGCTGCTGCTGAGCGACCACGACACGTTTAGTGCTGCGACGCTGGCCAAGGTAGATCCTGGTGTGGGCGAGGCCAAGATCAAGGAAGGGACTGATGGGGTCGCGAACATTCACAATGCGATTCAGGATGCGATTTTGTTTTACACGGCGAATGCGCTGTAGGGTTGTGGTGCGTGTGTCGTGTGGCGGAGAGAGATGTTCATTACATATTGTTACATAGCGCGATAGATGGCTTGTGGCGGGTAAAAAGCAAAAACGAGTGATCAGCATGTAGCTGCTACCATAGGTAGGAACAGAGCAAGAACGCCGTAAGAAAACAGAATCCAGTCCCAGCGTGAGTTGCGACGCCTTTGACAATCTAGCGAGGAGTGAAAAACCGCAGCTTTTCAGGGTATATCCTCCATACGTACCACTCTTGCATATCATACCGTGTAAACTGATAGGCACTGTACACTGTACAACTCGGTATTTTCTCATGCATCCTCCCTTGATCTCACATCCAAAGGGATCTCCACCATCGGGTACTCCGCCGCCACTTCGCGATGCTCGATTGCAGACGCAGGCTTTGCCGTGGAAGGTCTAGTCGGAGGAGCCGAAGACGCGGGCGTTACAGCAGGCGTCTGCGATGCACTCTTCAAGCCGTACTTTGTGTTGAGCTGCTTGCGCATCTTGTGCTGCTTTTCTCCAAACGTCATGAGAAAGGCAATGCCCGCGAGGATGGCGAAGACGATCCACACGCACTTCAGGCTGTCGTTGAAGGCGTTGACGATCTGCGTCTCGTTGTTCGGGCCGAAGCTTTTCACGAAAGCAGCAGAGGCGTGCTGGTACGCCTGTCCCTTGGCGAGTTGCGAGCGTGCCCTCTGGCTGGGAATAGTGGCCAGGAGCGAGTTGAAGCGTACGTTGAATACGGCGCCTGGAATGGCAACACCAAATAGAGACCCAGTACCGCGGAGAAAAGCCCATGATCCAGCTGCTGCACCGGTGCTGCTTTCAGGAAGCTTTACCTGGACAGCTGGGAGCATTGTCGAGATGACGATTCCCAGGCCTCCAGCAACGACAAGCTGGAGGACAAGCCAGACTGATGTGGGGGTGGAGGGGCCGAGCAATACACAGAGGCCGAGACCAAGGGTCATGGTCGCAAAGCCCAGAACGTGCATGGGTTTGTACTTGCCCCAGAGCGTCATGAGTGGTCCACCAACTGCAGCGCAGACTACTACGGCCAATGTTGTGGGCATAACCTCGATGCCAGACTGGCTCGGCGAGGATCCTTTCACGGCCTGGAAAAACGGTGGAAGGTAAAACTGGAAGCCGTACGTAATAAAGCCATGGATTGTAGTGAGGGCAAAGGCGATGTTCGTTGTACGGTTCGAGAACACATGTGGTGGCATGATGGGGAATTTGCAATAGCTTGATCGTTCCCAACAAGCGAGGGACGTGAAGCCGAAGATGCCGAGCACCATAGGTGTGACAATCGTCCAGTGGGACCATGGGTTTGGAGCGCCACCAGTGCTGAGCGCGATAAGCAGCATAATGACGGAGAAAGTGAGCATTCCAGTGCCGGCGTAATCAATCTTCTTGAACTCTGCCAGGACTGAGACCTCTCGGGATCTGATTCCACCGCCAACATCGAGCCAGAGGTAGATGATGACAAAGGAGACGAAGCAAACCGGGATGTTAACGTAGAAACACCATCGCCAGTTGATTTCTGCGAACACGCCACCCAGGAGAGGTCCAAGGCAGGTCCCAACAGCGAAGACGATGTGTTTGATCGCGAGATACGGGCCTCGCTTACGTAGCGGTACGATGTCGCAGAGGATCATCTCAGCGAAAAGGTCGATGCCGCCGGTGCCAAGACCTTGGATTATACGTCCGAGAATCAGAACAGCTCCAGACTGGGCAACTCCACATACGGCACTACCTATCGCAAAGACGGTTACAGCTATCATCATGGGGGCCTTCCTTCCCCACATATCTCCAAGCTGACTGTACATTGGCTGAAAGATTGTGCTCGCAAGGAGAAAGGCAGTAGCTACCCAAGAAAACGAGGTACCAAGGTTGAGGGACTCCGATATCGTTGGGAGGGCAGTGTTGGTGACGCTACCCTCGAGAGCAGACAGTAGCAGTGGCAAGCACATGGCGATGAAGGACCGCCAGAATCCTTTGGTTCGTATCCATTTTTCGGAGGGTGTCTGAGAAGTCTCAGAAGGGAAACTTGGAAGTTTTGGCCGGACTGGCCGACCATTGTCAGAAAGCAGGCCAGGAGCGCCGAGGTTTTCCGGTTCAATATGGTTCAGACCAAAGCTCACTGTTCGCTCGTCGAGGCATGTCATGCTACGTGAATGCTTCAGCGAGGAAGGCTTTGAAGGTAAACCTCCATGAACGGCCAAGGTCGACGTGGACTGGGTGCGCAGAAATGTTGCATACGAGGCAGAGGGAGACTGTACAGCCGTTTCCGCAAGAGAGTATTGACTTGCATTGATGGCGGGCCGTGTGATCGAGGATCGCCTCGAAGAGGACGTCGACTGTGGAAACGGCTGCATGTCGTAGAGAAGGCTATTGGAGAAGGTTAGTCGGGAGGTCTGACGTCCCGCCTCGAGCTATATGTGCAGTTGACGTGCTCGGAAGAGGCAAAGGTAGCCAGACAACCAAGAATGCTCGCAACTCCTTGATGAGAGACCGGCTACGGGCGATAAACACCCGCGAATGACGATTCTTGTGCCACCCCAAGTCTACGTATAGATACCGAGTGTGATGCTGTCAGCGTTTGGAATGAACCTGAAACAGCGTTGGCGATAGCCACGACATGATTCGTCGACTTGGTCAGACCTTGAGAGGTGGCGAAAATACACAACTGCGCAACCACGGTCGTGGGCCTAACAAGGGTGCCACGAACAGATGGAATGGAGGCAATTACTCTATAGAAATCGAGATCAGTGTGCCAATACGCCCAGTATCTTTGCACATTAACCGCATAGCCGGAGTCGGTCATATTGGGAATGTCATCGACATTGCAACGGTTGCTGTGTTGGTGTTTGTGTATATCCTCGTAAGGGGCTATTTGGGTACTGTCCAAGTGTTTTGGCCTCTTGATAGATGTCGTCAATGCAGTGATCTGTTCAAGTTCAGCAAAATACTTTGATGCCAACGCTGCAGTGAGTGAGAAGTCGATGAAGAAGGTTTCAAGTTTGTCAAAATGTATTGGTGAACAAAACGTCATGGCTTCCTTTCACTGCCACGTAGGGCTAAGTGCTGGCGGGGGCACTTCATGCGCTCTGCACATCGTCACCCTTCTTCACTTGGCGCATACCGATCTTCATCATCGGACTTTGCATGAGGGTGTCCCAGTCGTGGATGAAGTAAGACTGTTTCAGTGAAATGTCCATCTCTGTCTGGCCTCTCTCCAGGACTTCATCATCGTATGCTTGGACTGCGTCGGCCAGGGTTGCCGAGCCCTTGGACACTGACACAACCGCACTAACGAAGTTGGATGCGTCCTGCAGCGCGTTGTTCAAGCCTTGGCCGCGATCTGCAGAATGCATCGTATCAGTGATAAGATCTGGGGTGTGGGGGTCCAGGGTCTACTGTAGACCATGGTAACGCAGGAACGCGGAAACTTACGAGGAGTCATGGGATGGGCTGCATCTCCACATAGCGTCATTCTTCCTCCTCTGTTATCCCACTTCCGCGACTTCTCCCAATAGGTCAAACGGTCCATTGGAATCGTCGTACCGTCTTGAACAGCGCGGCCGACCGAGCGCCATGGCTCGGCGTACTCCTCACAGCGCGCCCTGAAAAACTTGAGACGCCCTTCGTTAGTAGTCAGATCTGCAGAAGGCGGTGTAGTCTTGTCGTTCCAGCTCTGCATGACTTGGAAGCTCCAGGACTCAGGCTTCTCTGGGTCGGGAACGTCCATGACTAACTGCGGTTCAGCGGGCCGGTTGTTAGCCATGCAAGGGAGGAGAACGTACTTGACAGCCAGTACATGGTTCCATGGTCTGGATGTATACTGTTGATGAAGATTTTGTTCTGCTCTCGGATCCGCAGAGCAAGCTCGGCATCGAACGAGTAGGGGAAGTTGAACAGGTTCACAGGCACAGTGGTCAACTGGGCAGCTTCGACGCCGACGATGGACTCTCTGAGCAGCGACTTCGCGCCGTCGGTGCCAACGACGAGATCGCCGACTGCATGATGGCCGTCCTTGAACTCGACCTTGACTCGACCGTTGTCGTGCGACGCAGAGTCGTCGATTACGTAGGCGCGTACAACCTGCTTGCCATACTGCACGTCAAGACCCTCGCTGAAGAGGTTGCGCATCTTCTTCCGGCTCACGCGCACTGGATGATCGGCGCCCATCTCTACAATGAGGTCTCCCGTCTTGCCATTGAAGATGGGCAGACCTGTCACGGCGTCAGGTTTCAGAGACGGATCGGCATAGGCTTCATAGAAGCGTGCAGCGAGGTCTTCGGGGAGGCACGAGGCCATGTGAGAAGAGCCCCAGTGGAGGGTCATGCCCCATTCTCGAGGACGCGACTGATAGGTTGCGTTGGTCTCGGACTCGAAAATGGTGAAGGTGATTCCATTCTACGGGTTGATGGTGTCAGGATGATGGTGCTTGTGTCTTTGGTTCGACAGACCTTCTTCAGACCCTGCGCAACCAGCAGCCCAGTCGTGCCTGCCACTCACGTTAGCCTGTGGCACTGCCCCTCCATACCGATGTCACTGCCATGATGCAAATGAACGATGTACGATGTACTTACCCGCACCAACGATCAGCACATGCAAGTCCTTCTGGGTGGAAGTTGTCATCTTTGTCAGTCGAATAGTGTGAAGCACAGCCTACACCAGCGTGCGGGTAATGCAGGACAAGCTATGTTGGCCGTCACGGTGTATTCTGGAGCTTAGGACTGGCAGCCGGTTCGAGAGCTAGCGTGAAGCGGCGGCTCGAGATCACGCAGGGACGGCAGAGGGGCGGCAGGCGGCAGGCGAGTTGCCGCGTTCGACGGGTAGACTACGGTGGATGCCATGTTGTTGCATCTCTGCACTTCGTCTGGAACATCGTCGTGGCTTCGAGCGCTGCCTGATATCGTTCACAATCATTGCCTATTCGGGTGCGAGCAGCTTGCATCCTTCCAACTCTTCCCCACTACAACACAACAGCAAGACGCCGACAAGGCCATTCAAGGAGGAGAGCGGCTGCTGGCGCTTGCGCACCACTCGCGAGTCTCGCACGCTCTCCGGCGCACAGCATTGGTCGGCATCGTGGCGAACAGACATCAAGGCGCTCAATGCGGAAAGAAAGGCGCCGATCACGCATACGGCTTCTTCGCCGACGCCAGCGAACGTCAACCCAAAACCCAGAAAACCAACCCAACGCACACTCCCTGTTCCATCGCGCGACCCAACCTCAGCCTGGTTGCTGCGTACCGCTGTAGCACGAAAGCGCTGTTGTGACCCACATTGCGATCAAAAGCACGTGGCCATCTGCATTCCGCGGTGCAAGAGCTTGGACCTCGACGTGTGGCTGAACGAGTGCCACAAAACGCAGCCAGCACGAGCGTGACAGAGACGCAGCCCGCCATGGAAACCAGTGCAAGTGAGAGCAGCTCATACGTGGCTGCGGGCGGCGCAGATGATCTCGATGTCTGGTCCAACTCGGATGTCGACTCGTCGTATGGGGATCTAGCCTCGGAAACGGCCTCGTTGACATCCAGTATCATGGCCGGCCACTACGAGAATGGGCGGCGGTACCACGCTTATCAGGCAAGCGGTGAGTACATTCTGCCCGACGATGAGCAAGAGCAGGACAGGCTGGACATCAAGTATGCCTCACTGCAACTCGTCTTGAAGGACAAGGTCACGTTTGCACCGGTCGAGCATCCTCAGCAGATTCTTGACATTGGTACTGGAACAGGCATTTGGGCTATCGATGCTGGCGAGCAGTTCCCCGGCGCTACCATAACTGCCACCGATTTAAGTCCCATCCAGCCAACATGGTATGTTTACGCTATACCTAGTGTTCAGTCCGCGTAATTACAGACTAATCATCACAGGGTCCCGCCCAATGTGAAGTTTGAGATTGACGACGCCGAAGCAGACTGGACCTGGCCGCTCTCACACTTCGACCTGGTGCACATGCGCACCATGACAGGCTGCATACGCGACTGGGACAGGCTCTTCACCCAGGCCTACAACCACACCAAGCCCGGCGGCTACATCGAGCTCCAGGAAATGGACTACATGGGCGTCATCCAGCCCACATCCCGCAACCCAGGCACCTCATTCAACACGTGGTGCGTGGAGCAAGGCAAAGCCGCGATGAAAGTCGGCGTGAACCTGCGCACGAGCGTCGAGTTCCTCAAAGGCTCGCTAGAAAAAGCAGGCTTCGTCGACATTGTCGTCGACGAATTCAAACTCCCCATCGGGCCCTGGCCGAAGCAGAAGCGCCTCCGCGACGCCGGGCTGCTACAGCTCAGCGCCATGCTCGAGGGCATCGAGGGTCTGAGTCTGCGCCTGCTGAAGTTCTACGACAGCTGGACCCTCGAGGAGCTGCATGTGCTGCTTGCCAAGGTCAGGACTGAATTAAAGGATCCCGGGTGTCATGCCTTTTGGCCACTGTAAGTCTTGCCCAAACTCACCTTTCTCGGCGAGGTCCCAGCTAACGATAAAGTATGGTTGTTGTTGGGCGGAAACCGTTGTCATAATATCATGTAGATGGACTTCTGCGTTTGAGCGAAGAGATAATACCCATGCATACCCACCCCTCGCCACCATCTATCCTGATTAGCGTTTGAACAGTGACCTCCTGTTAAACGCTTACTTTCCTGACGTCTGACAAACCGGGAATACCGCCGTACCTCAACAGTACCAAGTAAACCAAACCCCAGCGTTCAGGCAAACCGATAACACCCTTACATGTCAATTCCGTCCTCTTGTACCACCGGAGAATGCCGTCTTTGCTATTACTTACTATCCTCTCCCTCCAACAGTCTAACCAGCAATATAGTGCACGGCGATATGTGCGCCCCCACCCAAATTCGTAACGTTGACTTCATCAACACAGACTACCAATGCAGGCAGACAAACAATGAACTGATCTTCTGTGGGTATCACGTCTTGCCCTACATGCTGTCACCTAACCTGTTAATCCACTGTTAACTAGCTACAGCTGGCTTTGGAATCTCTTGCTTGTCTATGCGGGTTTTCAAGATTTTCTTCTAATCGTAGCTGTACAGATCTGGGGTCGGTGCGCACATATCGCCGGGCACGAATAGTAAGAAGTGGACGAGAGCATCTGTCTTCTTATCTCATAAAGCAGCATCTATGCGTTCCCGTTTCCAGCACAGGAGAAGCAATACACCACTGTTCACTAAACTCTCTGGTCAGAAACCTAGTAGCAGATCGTGCTCTGAGATGAGCCAGGTATGTTCCCGGCATGACTTGGACGGCATGTAGTGTATCTACCGGTGGACTCTTAGGGGAGTTTGTACGGTTCTAGCTAGGGCGCGTTGTAGTTAAAGTTCCAATTCGCTCCGTAAGATCAGGTTGAGGACAACGGCATCATGGTTCTTTGGTATGCTTTCCTCCATCTTAACAAAGTTTATCCCCTTTTCTTTGCCATCTGCCTCGTAAACCCACCTGCTGAGTCGGACTAGACGGATATATACTCCGCGGCGGTATGTACTTGAATGACTACAGTCATAAATGCGTTGTAGACAAACAAGGATCCTAACTAGCTAGCTTAGCTAGGTAACAGTGAAGTGGCAGATTAGGTGATATTATGCAGGGCGAAGCGGAAGAATTACAGGAAACTGGCTATTTGTTTGTCTGCCTGTGTTTGTAGTCTGTGTCGATGGATCAACGCACCAAATTCGGGGGCAGGGGTGCGTACATATCGCCAGGCACCAATGAACCAATCCAGACAAGATCTGTCTCGGGGTAAGAAGCGTCTACGAGCGGAACCACAGATAGCAAAGAGAGTGCTACTTGAACGCTAGTTGATAACGGGGAAGACAACGCCGAGTGTTGTGCGAAGACGGTTATTTTAATTACCAGTGTAGAGATCAGTGTACATTGGTTACTACAGTAATTATATGAATCCAAAGTACCAAAGCAGCTCGCCCCCAATACAAAAGCCTATTACACCTCTAACATCGCACCGAAACCATCCCCCAACCACCACCCACCACTACGTCAAACACCCCCCTAGTAAAGAGACAAGCCACTACCCACGCCCCACCACCCGACGAAGTTCAAACGAAGAAACGAAGAACACAAGAGCAAAAAGAGCCGGACGACACAACCCTGCCTCTCTACTACCAACTCTCCCGCCCAGGATGTGATGAGAAGAAGATGCGGAGTATCGGGGTTTCCTGTCTGTTGTAGGGGTTGTCAAGTCTTTTGTTGGGTCGCTCTACTTGTTTACTTCTTTGGTTCTATTTTTTTTTACTCGCTTTTTATGCTCTTCTGTGCTGGTAGTGCAGAGGGGAGTGCTGGGTGGATAGATGGGTGGATGGATGGGATGGCGGTACGCAACGACTTGGACTTTGGATGGGGATATGGATAAGGTCTAGGATAGCGAAGGAGATAGTGAGGGAAAAGTGAAGTAGCCACTCTGCAAGACTTGTGAAAAGAAAGCGCTCTGCTATTTCGTACATCTACAATCTGAATCACCAGCACTACTTCGCTACACCGACACTAAAATCGAGTCTGGAATCTCATCTACGCCGTCTTCTTCCACTGCCCCCACACCCCCAACAGCGAACTCGTGGTACCCGCCAGCCCGACAATCCCATCATCCAACTGCACCCACCCGAGCGCCGTGGCGGGGATAGTAATATCGCACAAATCACTCAACAGCTGCACCTTGACAGCCTGCAGCTCCCTATCCACCTTCTTCTGCTCGACAACCTTCTCCGGATCCGCGCTAGCCTGCACAACACTCCTACGGTTCTGCAGCCCATACAGCGCATACAGGCCCTGCGCGACGGAGAACGACAGGCCGGCGAACCACGCGCGGTTGGCCTCGCGCAGCAGGCGCGCGCCGTGGACGTTCTTCCTGATGCCCGTGGCGTCGAGGATGTTGGCGCTGTCGAGCGTCATGTACAGGGCGTAGCCCAGCTGGCGGCCGACGGTTGTGAATTTCATGACGGGGTCGAGGGCGGTGCTGTCCGAGGCCACGGCGGCGGCGCGGAAGTGCTCGACGAATTTGCCGATGCGCATTAGTTTTCGCGCGGTGCCGAATTGCTTCTTGGTCGCGTCAAAGGGCGCGATGGTGCTTAGGGGCCGGTTGGTGCGGTACAGATACCAGGCGAGGAAGCGCGAGAAGTATTGCAGCGTGCGCAGGACTTTGTCGCGGCCGACTGAGGGGGGTTAGTGTTGCGTGAGGGCGAGAGAGGGGATGTCAGGACGCACCGGTTGTCGCGACGAACTTGAGGTAGTGCGACACCGTGGGGTGGTAGATGAGTGCGTCTGCGACCATGATGGCGGTGGTGTCGAGCTGATAGAGGGAGGTGGTGGGTTCAGCGTGATAATGAAAAGTCCAACTCCAATGAGACTGTCAGATGTCGATGTGTTGGAGTCAGTGAAAGAAAAGAAGTGATTGCGTGCTGAGTTGACGGACGGACGTTATCAGCGGGTGACGAGCCGGCGGCGGAGATGGTGTCGGGCTTTGATGCGGCACCGCAAGCAAGAAGCTGGGGAAGCTTGTGACGACCAACCTCGGCAAAACAATGCGAGTCACGAGCTGGCTACAAAGTATAATGGTGTGAGCCGAGCGACTTTTTTTGTCTTGTGCTGATTGCACGTGAAGGTGTATTGTATTTATTCTCCTTGCAACGTTTGTGCCCTTTTTAGACGCCGGTATGGAATTATAGTACAGTGCAGTCTGCTGGACTTTGTTCTTGGACGAAAAGAAGACCCAGCTGCCCTTGGAAGCAATGCGCAGAACGCCCATGTCATACAGCCAATAATACAGCATACTGACTCCAAGTAAAAAAAGTAGAGACATGATACAGTGGGTCTGCTGGACTTGACCCTCGGTGGAAGAAGAGTGCTCGGCCAGCCTTTTCAGAAAGAGACTCGGCTAAACCTTGTAGAAGCAGAAAGTGTGGTAAAAGTCAGCGGCAGCCAGCTCCTCCTCCGACGTCAGCAGCTGCCCCGTCCGTCTATCCCTCACGCCCATGCGCTCGCTGAGGGGCCCCAGCTCCGGGTCGTCCTTTTGCTCCTCCCACACCTCGCGGAAGGGCTTGCGGTACTGCAGCTCCAGGTTGTAGTCCTCGGCCAGCGCCCGAAAGGCCTCCCACGGCACCACGTACTCGGGCGCCTCGACCGCCTCCTCGAGGAAGTAGAAGTACTTCCAGCCGTACGGTGGGCGAAAGGTGCCGTCTGGCGGTGTCTTGCCGGGGAACTTGACGCGGTAGATGCTGTTGCCGAATGCGAAGCCCTCTTCTTCCACCTCGCCGTCCTCGTGCTCGTCGTCTGCCTTTTGCTTGTCCTTGGCATTGTTGTTTTCATTACCCTTCGTGTTGTTGCTGTCAATAACACCATCTGTATTGTCCGTGGGATTGACTTCGGCGTGCTCCGAGTCGTCGGGCTTGGGGCTGTCGAGGCTCTTCTCCGGATCCCAGTCGTCGTCGTCGTCGCTCGCAAAGGCCGGCCGGTCGTCTTCGTCGTCGGCACCGTTGGTCTCTGCAGGCGCGGTGCCGTTCGCCTTGTGGTGCTCTATGACCTTGCTCGACAGAATGTCCGAGTTGGGGATGCAGCCAATGAAGCGGCCGCCCTTTTTCAAGGCACCAGCGACGTTGCGCAGCATGCCCTTTGCCTTGGCCTCGCTCTCAAAGGCGTAGTGCATGCAGAACATCATCGTGACCATGTCCCAGCCGCCGCCGCCCCAGCGCTGGCTCATGGCGTTGCCGGGCCCCACCGAGGGATCGATGCCGACGTCCTTGATAATGGGGATGTCGCCCAGCCACTCGCCGAAGCAGTCCTTTGCGTAGAACTCTGCGTGGAAGAGGCGGCGCGACTTCTTCTGCATCTGGGCGTAGCGGTCCTTGGCCTGCTTAATGGACACGTCGGCCGGGTCGCAGCCAACATACAGCTCGACCTTGCGCGAGGCCTGCCACTTCTGCAGGTCGCCGCCCTTGCCGCAGCCAATGTCGAGGATCTTGAGGTTGCGGTCGTCGCCAATGAACTTTTGGATGAGCGACGACTTGACCCAGTTGTTGTAGCTGCGCAGGCCCTTGATCTTGCTGTCCGTCTGCCGCCACTCGCGCCCGCGCTCGGGTACCATGTTGTAGTGCTGCTTGACCACGTCGTGCACCCCACGTGACGCTGCTTCCTGCTGTGCGGTGCGCGCTGCCTCCTGCTCGCGCTGCAGCTGGCGCTGACGGGCAGCCTCGCGGTCGGCGACGGAGAGCCGGGAGGCAGCGCCGGGCCGTTTGCGCTGTCGCGGGGGGGATCTCGAGCGTGAGCGTGACCTCGACGGGGAGCGGCCGCGCTTCCTGTCGGCCATGGTGGAGGAGGATCTGGTGGTGGTGGTGGTGGTGGTGGAGGTACTTATTCGTGGTGGACGTCTGGGTTGGCTGTCTTGGGTGAAGGAGGAGGTGGAGGTGGAGTGGCTGGTTGGTGTGCAGAACAGCCAAGTCAATGCCTTTACTACAGAGACAGAGAAGAGAGAAAGAAGGGCAACCGTCGCGCCAAGACGTGGAGCGGTAGCGCGGGAGCATGTGCAGCAGTAGTAGCGTACTTTCCGGTACCTAGCATCATCGCCCGCCGCCGCATCTCCAAGCTCATCGACTGCCAAACAATCACGACGCCGCCACCTTCACCTCCAGCCACACCACCTCCACCACCTCCACCACTACCACCACCATCACCACTGCCTCACTGTCTACGCGCATCATGGGCGACCCGCAGTTTGCGCAGTACCCGGACCTGCAGCTGGCCCAGCATGTCTTCCAGCTCACCAATCCCGCCGCCAGCAAGCCCGCCAAGCAGTCGTCCCTCAAGACGGTCCAGGACGCCATCGAGACTGGCAACATGGCTCCGCTCTACCGCTACCTCGCCCATCCCACCGACGGCGTCCTGAACGCCCCCGGCGAGGGCTCCGCCGACCATCCCACGTCCCACCGCCGCCCCTCGGCCAGCATAGCCAGCATGCTCGCCACACGGAATCCAGAGCTCGATGCCCCGCTGTCTTGGGACGAGAAGCTGTACGACCGCCTGAAGGCGGAGAACGACAAGGAGCTTGAGGCCATCCAGAAGGAGGAGGACGAGGCCGCCGAGAAGGCCGGCGACACCGAAGTCCAGGCCGCCCGGGGCAAGCGCGCCGAGCTGTACAACCGCATAGGCGACAAGGTATGTCGAGCAGGTCCCGACAGCACACTCACTGACCGCCACAGGACAAAGCCATCGCCAGCTACGAGGCCATCTTCGAGAAGACGGGCATCCTCGGCACCAAGATCGACCTCGTCCTCGCCATAATACGCGTCGCCCTCTTCTTCGGTGACAAGATCCTCGCCAAAAAGTCGATTGCGCGCGCCACCGCCCTCGTCGAGAGCGGCGGCGACTGGGACCGCAGGAACCGCCTCAAGGCCTACACGGGCCTGCACCTGCTCACCGTCCGCTCACACGCCCAGGCCGCACCTCTCCTCCTCGACAGCCTCTCCACATTCACCAGCTACGAGCTGTGCAGCTACTCCAGCCTCGTCGTCTACGCCATCCTCGCCGGCTCCTCATCGCTGAAGCGCGTCGACTTCAAGTCAAAGGTCGTCGATGCTCCCGAGATCAAGGCCATTGTGGGCGGCGGAGAGGAGAAGCTCTCGGCCATCACAGGGCACACATCGGCCGGGCCTGGCGCTGGCGACGAGGATATGGCAGACGCAACGACATCAACGGCGACACCAGCACCCGCGGCCGTCAACCTGACAACGCTCGGCGGCCAACAAGACAAGGAGGTTCCCATTGACTTTTCGCCGCTGTCCAAGCTCGTCAAGAGCCTGTACGAGGGCAACTACAAGAGCTTCTTTGCTGCCCTGGGCGAGGTCGAGGTCAGCTTCCTCAGCCAGGACCGCTACCTCTACGAGCACCGCGGCTGGTACGTGCGCGAGATGCGTCTGCGGGGCTACCAGCAGCTGCTGCAGTCTTACCGTGTTGTCGGGCTGCAGAGCATGGCCAACGACTTTGGCGTCACCATTGACTATTTAGACAAGTATGTTTTCTGCGTGAAATCACGACACCATGCTAATCACGACCAGGGACCTCGCCAAGTTCATTGCCGCCGACCGCATCCCGTGCACGATTGACCGCGTCAAGGGCATCATCGAGACGAACCGACCGGACGACAAGAACAAGCAGTACGTGGACGTGGTCAAGCAGGGCGACCAGCTGATTACGAAGCTGCAAAAGTACGGCCAGGCGGTGAGGCTGAGGGGGAGTGAGCGCGGCTAGGACAGCTGCCGTCACGAAGGACATGTGTAATGAATAGACTTTGTCGTGCAGCGACCATTACGTGAGATAGAGCTAGCACATCAAAAGGGCGAAGGTGTGATCAATGGAGAGTGTGCATGGTTGAGATGTGGAAGACGAATGACGTGAAGAGCAAATCACTCGAGTGGTATAAGAGGACGTGAATGATATGAATGACATGAATAAACAAATCCATCAACAATGATTCCGCTGGAATGGCTTGGCTTGGCTAGGCCGTACTAGGAATTTCCCGTATCTCCGCCCTGCATCAGCATCAGCATCCGCATTTCGGGCGTGCAGGCAGGGCACGGTCTCAGCTGTGGCCCTGCGTCTACTTGGTGCATCCATCACGACAATCGCACCGCACCTCACCTCACCTCACCTCACCTCACCTCACTTCCCGTCTCTCGACGCGTCGCACCCTCGGAGACGACGTGGACAAGAGAAGAGCGAGGCCAACACCAACGCAGCCTAGTGCCTCGCCGTATCGATTGTCGAGTGTCTGATCTCCACCCCACCCCCGGGCAAGGCCGCTAGACACGGTACCGCCATGTCGCCGTCATCGGCTCTGCGTTGCCCCCGCGTGGGCTTGGGCGGCCGACTGGCACAGTGCGTGGCGTCGAGGGCGGGCGCTGGATATGCTGTTGGAGGTAACTATCCGCCGTTTTCTTCTCGCGCTGCATCTATGACCGTCTCTACCGGTAGCCGCCTTGAGGCAGGTGGGGCGGTGTGAGAGGGACTCGATGGATGCCCTGAACCCCTCCATGGTAGTGGGGCAGCTGTCCAGCACAAATTGTAGTCGTAGTCACTTCACCTCCTTCTCTCCATACACTGTACTTTGCTGTAGGGCGTTTGTTTCGAGGTTTGCTTTGACGTCTTGATACCCGGCGAGCTCACATCTCCCTGCCAGCGCCACGCTTTGCATCTGCTACGCGTACCTCTCCCTTCACCCTCCCACTGCCTCCACCCCCCCGCCGAGCCATGTCGTCCACCATCGTCGAGACCGAGACGGTCCTCACCCTCGACAACATCAACCCACACGTCCGCGCCGCCAAGTATGCCGTCCGCGGCGAGCTGGCCGTCAAGTCGGAGCAGTATCGCGCCCAGCTGGCCAAGGGCGAGGGCAAGGACCTGCCCTTTGACACCATCATCGCCGCCAACATTGGCAACCCGCAGCAGCTGGACCAGAAGCCCATCACCTTCTTCCGCCAGGTCGCCTCGCTGCTGGAGAACCCGCTGCTGCTCGAGCACGAGGATGTCCTGACGGGCAGTCTGGGCTACCAAAAGGACGTCATCCAGCGCGCCCAGAAGCTGCTGAAGGAGGTCAGCAGCGTCGGCGCCTACTCGCAGTCCCAGGGCGCCCCGGGCATCCGCCAGTCCGTCGCCGAATACATTGAGCGCCGCGACGGCTACCCCTCGTCCGTCGACAACGTCTACCTCAGCAACGGCGCCTCGTCCGGCGTCAACACGCTGCTGCACGTCATCTGCGCCTCCCCCAAGACGGGCATCATGGTCCCCATCCCCCAGTACCCCCTCTACACCGCCACCCTGTCCGTCCTCGACGCCCGCTGCGTCCCCTACTACCTCGACGAGGCCGCCAACTGGGGCACCAGCATGGCCGCCATCCAGGAGAGCTACGACAAGGCCAAGAGCGAGGGCACCGACGTCAAGGCCATCTGCATCATCAACCCGGGCAACCCCACCGGCGCCTCGCTGCCCGCCGACGACATCCAGGCCGTCCTCAAGTTCGCCGCCAAGAACAAGCTCGTCGTCATCGCAGACGAAGTCTACCAGACCAACGTCTTCATCGGCGAGTTCATCTCCTTCAAAAAGGCCCTGCGCGACCTGCAAAAGGCCTCGCCTGGCCAGTACGACCACATCGAGCTGGCCTCGCTGCACTCCATCAGCAAGGGCATGGTCGGCGAGTGCGGCCACCGCGGGGGGTACTTTGAGCTCGTCGGCTTCCACCCAGAGGTCGCCGCTGAGATCTACAAGTTCATCTCCATCCAGCTGTGTCCGCCAGTCCTGGGCCAGTGCATCGTCGAGATGATGGTCAACCCGCCCAAGGAGGGCGAGCCCAGCTACGCGCTGTACAAGAAGGAGTACGACGGCATTTTCGCCGGGCTGAAGAAGCGCGCCTACGCCCTGTACGAGGCGTTTAAGAAGATGGAGGGCGTCGAAGTCGGCGAGCCGCAGGTAATATACATCCCTTCCCCAAACTTCTCACCATGAAGCTAACTCTTCAGGGCTCAATGTACCTCTTCCCCACCATCACGCTGCCGGAGCGCGCCCTCGCCCAGGCGAAGGAGGAAGGTCGCGCCCCCGACGAATTCTACTGCTTCCGCATGCTCGACGCCACGGGTGTTTGCACCGTCGCCGGCACCGGCTTCGGGCAGAAGGAGGGCTCATTCCATTTCCGCACTACGTTCCTCGCCCCGGGGACGGACTGGACGGAGAGGCTGGTCAAGTTCCACGAGGCGTTTATGAAGGAGTTCAAGTGAGGTGTTTTTGTGCGTGGTTGACTGTGCGGTTTGGGCTGGTGTTTGGGAAAGTGCTGAGGGTGATGCGGTGGGTTGAATTGGTTGGTGGCAGTCAGAGTCGCGCTTGCAGTCACGCTTGCTTGCTGCGAGGAAAGAAGGAAGGAAACGAGGAGGACAGGGTGCTTCACGTTTCGTTCTACCACGGCATTTGCATATAGAGAAATGAAATCAAACAAACACATATCCCCAAGTTCACGGAAACCCTCTCACCGCCACCATCACCGCCATTACTCCTATTCCCACAATCATTAACCACTAATATCTATCCATCTATCTACTCCAGCTTCCAAGCAACTACCTCTACAACACTACACAAAACATTCCATAAACCTAGTCTTTAGTACAAAACAGCACAGCACAGCACAGGAGGCAACTACACTGTATACATACTAAACTACAGCGAAAACAATATCAGTATTTAGTGCTTAGTGTCACGGACACCCTACATAGAGCCGGATTCATCCATGGTATCAACACAGATGCAAAATCCCACTCAAGACACACCTCAACTTCACCTCCCCAACAATTAGGATTTCAGCTATCCCGCTCAGTCGTAATCAACCCCCAATCACACATTCACACATTCACACATTCACACATTCACCACCCTCGTTCCCCGCTCGCTCGCTTGTTTCGTACCATCCCTCCCAATCCCGTCGTCTGCCCTCTAATCTGACGTCTATTCCTAGACTGTTTCCCGAGACCAAGGGGAGGACTCGTGGAGTAATGCATGGTGAGGGCTTGGGTGGGCTCTGGGAGGTTGTGGGGTTGAGTAGGTGGATGGACTGGGGTTGTTGCGCGACAATGTAGTGGAGAATGATAGCTAACACCCAAATGCTGTGATGTATTTGCTCATATGAGATTCTGATGATGGCCTGTATACCCCGGGTCGTCACTTGAACTTCAATATAGACGCGAATACGAAAGGTTTCTACCGGAGTCACCAGCACCAGCAACAGATACATGAACCGCTATTCCACAGACTCCAACACGTCTACCCCTAGATACGTGAGCAGAGATACCACAAACCTCCATGAAACCCCACTAATCACGGCGAGCGTAAATCAACAGCGATCAGCGTACCTGCTACATTTGATAACAGTGTAGATACTGCCTGAATATGTAGTTCGCACTTTATTCGTGCACTTGGACGGAATGCATGGTTTGCATATGCCTGTTTAAAGGTGAAATTAGGCGTAGTTTTAGGCTAGAAGAGATTGTACAGATACTAGGTTAAATTGTAATAGATAGTTATATAGCTTTTTAACGTTTTTAGTATAATACTATATTTTAACACTAGCAATAACATCCTACTTAAATCTAAACACACTAGAAGATACTAGACTAGATTGTTTTCTACCTAGAAGTTATTCTAATAGAAATCCTTTGAAAAACCTACTAGTTATAGCAAGTTTAGATTTATAGTATTTAGTGTATCTGCTATATTTAATAGCAGTGTGGATACTGTCTTAGTAGATAGTCTGCGCTTTATTTATACACTTAATACATAGTTCTTATAATACCTATTTAGAGGTGGAGATAGGCAGAATTTTTTAAGTTAGAAAAGATTAGATAGAGATACTAAGTTAGACTGTAGTAGATAGCTGTATTAGCTTTACAACTCTGTTGATACAGCACTGCACTTTAGCGCTGACAACGCCACGCCACTTACACCTGAACACAATAGGAGAAGCTAAACCGTTCGGCTCATCGATGACAAACTCCCAATTCTATCGGGGTTGACTGGCCTACATACGCCCCTCAGCGCTCAACGCACGTACAACAGCGGACGGGAAATCCTGTGACCCATCTCAACTCTCTACACTGTCCTGTCACTGCATTGGTGTGCAGCTGTCGCAGTAAGTGAGAGGGTTGTATACGAGTATGGACATTCAACAAAATCTGAGTTGTGCAACTTGGTCTTTGTGGTGTTGTATAGGTGCTACGGGTGGAACGAATGTAACCACTGGGTATCAAAACAAAAGTAACTAGAAACTCTGCGGCTCATGTCTCCGACGGCCGTCTTCTATTAAACGGATTCTCGCCCTTCTCAATCTTCGTTATCGTTCGCTTCCCCACACACTCCCTGTCGAGCTCTGCAAACCAGTCGTAATCGCTTTTTGTTAGAGTGCCAGACTCCTGGCTTATTGCCGGGCACAGGTTGTTCTGTGAGTCCTGGCTTGATCGCGTGGCTGAGCGGTTCAATTCATGTTGCGTTGATGTCTTCCCCACAGAGGACGCTACACTGCCCCTGCTCCTTTGGTCTGCGCCAGCATGCGACTCTTTGCTGGGCCTCCGGTCGAACGCCCGCGCAATCGCGCCGAAACGACTCGGCTGCTGTGTAGGAACAACTGGCGAATCAGTTGGGGACTTCCACGCGCCCTGCTCCGCGAGTCCGATGCCCGGCTGGCCGTCAAGGCTCGCCTTCGGGTACTGCTCGACGTGGACGACGATCTCGTTGACAACTAGGATTTTGTCGGTTGCAAAGGAGCTGATCATGGGCCAGAAGATGGGGATCGAGGCGCATAGGATGGCGATGTTGACTTCGAGGACGCTGAAGATGTATACAATGGGCGTGTAGTACGACATGTCGATAGTAGGAACAGTGCCGGCGCGGTTGATGCAGAGGGATACCATGCGGCCTATCGACACAGCGGCGACACTGAGAGATGGTCAGAATGTGAAGCCGAGAAGGATCGAGAGAACTTACACCCCACCCAGGGTGAACAGAGCGATGAGCCCTACCCTGCTTTTGCCTGCGAGGCGTAACAGGCCGAGAAACGGCAGAGGCAGTAATAGAACAACGATATCGAGGAACATGTTGGAGGCGGCTTGAGCAACCCACATGCTGAAGAAGTGGTCGGGATCTTTTGTTCCCCAGCCTATGCATTTGCCTGGCAAAGTTGAATTCCAGTTCTTCGCGATTGGTTTGCAAGGGAAGACTGCGAGCATGAAGAAAGAGAATCCCCACAACGCCGTAATGATGATGAGAGACCAGATGCACTTCTGCGCAACACGGTAACGAGGCGAGGCAGTCAAGGTCGTACTTTCGGCAAAAAGGCGCATGTACTGGAACAAGATGGCCAGCTTGATGAAGGTGGTGCTACCGCAGTACGCAACATTGCTTGCCCACACATGCTGCAGGACCGGTCAGCTCGTATACAATCGTAAGGCGCGGTGTAGTAACCTTGAAGTAAGCCATCATCTCGCTGCTGCTGAGGGTGTAGAAGTGCAACCCAAGTCCGTCATACGGCACTATGTCAGAGTTAGAAACGAACAAGTTCAGGGTCTGTAGACATACTCAGGCAGACCATAACATCACCGGCGAGATTAGCAAGACATGCAAGAAAGACAAATGCATCGTCCCAGCCCCAGAGGCGATCTCGAAAACGGATCCATAGTCGCAGACTTGCTGCTACAACGGCGAGTAGCTAGAGGCGTGGGTAAGCAGCGCAACGACGGCGAGCGGGAGGTGCAAGATGACTTACCAGAAATGTGATTGTGGTCCCGAGTATCGTCTGAGGCTGATTCACCAGAGGCAGGTTCGCATTTCGAGGGTCATTTCTTGCGTCGGCTGGAAATACAGTCATGCTCGTTGGAGAGGGTTTCCAGTACCGCTGTCCTGCTCATTCGAAAAGCGGAGGCGGCGAGGGCGATTCGGCTGTTGGAGGTACGGTGTTGTTTGCGGCGCAGCTATTCTACATTACAACCGTACCGAGTGGTCGGAGTCTCCAACAGACAAGAGAGTGTGGGGAGCTTAAGAACAGCAGGTGAGCCCGAGAACAGCAGGTGAGCCAACGATCAACGACCGCGAACCGAACCTTAATGTCCTAGTACGGAACCGCTGTGCCTCACCATGTCCATGGGATGGAACTACCCTGCATGCACTGAACTTTCTAGGTCGTGCGCTGATGCAAGGCTCTCCTACTTGGGCTAGCCAGATCAGTCATGCCGGGTAGGGAATCCTACAGCGTTGATTCCTGGGCCATGTTCGGATGCCGAAGTGCACTTTGCCCTTGGCAGCAGCGCGGCAGGGCCGTGGGCACCAAAGCACGCGTCAGTCATGATATGTAGCGGTTTAATAAATCGCCGACCCAATATGGCTGGTGGCAGGTCTCATTCTGGGGCAGGGCATTGGTGTTGGTTGTTGCTGGTGAGACGTTAGCGACGGAACCGCATGCACAATGGATTCTCGCGGAGCGTTCCCGTTTGCGAACCATCTTTGGGCGCCTTACTCTTTTAGACCCGGTGCGCAATACCATAGCTTCTGCAACTGTAGGGATGAGATTACACGGCTCCTGAAACTTGCCAATCAGCTTTGCTTTTCGCACTGCGTGGCAAAAGAAAATACCCCGACTTCGAAGAGCCGACAGACAACACGGCGTTCTATGCCCCCCAGGCTTGCATGCGTGTTGCTGCGTTGATCCTGGCCTTGAACCGCCGGCCTAGCTCTGCCGATCTTAGGTTCGGTACCTGGCGCAATAGCATACTGTGGTAAGTTTTGGAGTGCTGCAAGATTGCAAGGAGCCGAAAACGAGTTCAGATCAGGCTTTCTGACCTTCCAATGGTGGAGCGTTCGAGCTTTTGACACTTCTCTCGCAGGCTGCAAGTTGCAGCGTAGCCTGCAGATGCAAGGGCCAAGAGTTGTTGTTTACCGTATCCCGGAAGTCCTGGTCTAACACTGAAGGTGCGGACTGTGCAAATTGTACATCGGCCTTGGGGTCACTGATGGTGTCACCATCGTGTCAGTGTCGTCGTTCGCTGGCTACAAAGGGCGGGGGGCGCAGTCCGTCGTTGTTGGCTTGTCGCAGGGCAAGTGTCGCGAGCCTGAGTCGTGCGCTACTGAGCTCGACCGCACTCATGCCGTGTGTGTGACGGGCCTTCTTCTGTGGGTCATAATATCAGAACCATGGCGCACTGCAGGGTGTTGATTGTGATGTCGTGCATTCGTTGCAGGGTGGCCGGCGAGTCGACGGCGGGGCTGCAGCCTTCAAAGGTGGGGAGCGTAAGCTTGCGCGCTGACGGCCAGAGAAGGAGCGGTAACTAGTTAGCATGCATTCGCATAGCAGTGACCACAACCTCGACAGACGAGCAAAGAATGAGGTTGTTCGGCAACACTCGCGAACACGGCCCGAACGTGCTTAGTATACTGCCAATAAAACGTATCCACTATACACGTAACGATAAGCTGCCCCTACCGGTCAAGCTACCACAAGTCAAGGCTCCATTTGGGTCGATAACAAACACTCAAGGGATTGTATTGCCTCTTGGTACTATACTACATTAGTATCGCTGTACTATACCTAGTAGGCGAAGGACTTCTCAAGACGCGCGCAATACCGAATATCCCCCGCCTTGATTTCGCTGGTTTGTTTATCTAAGAAGTCTAGCGTCCGTTGTTGCTTTCCGCGAATAATATCGTCTCAACAAGAGACGACTATGTACCTCTGGCTGCTCAAGACCAAAGAGCATGACGGCTGTCAGAAGAATCAACCCTGAGCTGTTTGTACTGTACGACAAGCTTTGCTGGGGCCGAGGTTGCGCCAGATGCAGTTAGCTCTGACGAGTCCGCTGATGTTGCAGGAGGCTTATCATCGTGACAGAAAGCTTGACGATAGACATACGCGTTGCACTTGCGAGATGTTGTCAAGCAATACCTAGGTGATTTAAGCTATCATGCTGGACGCGATCACAGCATCAGCCAACAACGCCTGCTTGCTTCACAGATTCGATGACGATGGCAAAGCTTTCAGCCACACTCGATATTCCCGCCGGACATGTGCATGTGCACACGACACACTACCAGTTCGAGCGTAGCCCGTAAGGCGCACCATCCTCCGTCAGTTTTTTCGTCCTCTCCGACTGGCTACCTTCTCCTGCAGAAGTGCGCGATGCTCGTTGAGGGAGTTGCAAGAGAAAAGAAGCGGAGATCACACGCTCCAACGTTTGGGTGGCACGAAATGCGGGACCGGGGCAACCAGCCAGATGCGAGGGGTCACTTTGACCGCACTTGCATAAAGAGCAGATTACCGCTGTCGTCTATCGAAGTTGTTGCGGCTCTGCGCAAGACTTGGTTTTCGACTTTTTTGACGAGTCTATACGCAACTTTGCGCGATTGAGCTTCGACTAGCGTGCTTGCCTGCCTCACATCTCGCTCCACCTTGGCACTTCACACTCATCAGCCATGGCTTCTGCAAAAGAAGTGTCTCCCGAACTCCGTGACTCGAGCAATGACGACGCCGAGCGACGTACCAGCGTTGCGAATGTTGAGAAATCGAGATGGGAGCGGCTGTGGCCAGTAATTGCATGCGGCGCTGGACTTTTCAGCGACGGATACCTCAACAACGTACGACAACTCCAATGCAACATCTTCCCTACGCAGCACGACCAAAGCACCAACTCAAGTCTCCCATGTGGCTTACTCTCAAGGCACTCTGTGCTCTCTGATACTGACGAGTATTCAGATCATCGGCCCGGTCAACACCATGCTCTCACGTATTTATCCAGAAGCTTATACAAAATCCTCCGCCCAAGCAAACGTAGCGAGTATCACTTTCGCTGGTACAGTCGTTGGTATGCTATTTTTTGGTTATACGTCTGATCACTTCTCACGCAAATGGTCACTCTTCGTCTCGACGATTATCATCATCCTTTTTGCTGCGCTCGGCACAGGCTCGTATGGCGCAGGCGGCAGCCCATCAGGCTTACTTTCAGCTCTTGTTGCATACCGATTCTTCCTGGGTATTGGTAAGCGATATCCATTTACCGAATTATACCCTCGTCCTAGAAGGAGCTGTTATTGACAACCATCCTAGGCATCGGCGGCGAATATCCAGCTGGCAGTGTAGGCTGTGCAGAATCTACTGGAGAGCTCAAATCCGGTAGCCGCAACAAATGGTTTATCCTCTTCACCAACGTGCAAATCGATCTTGCGTTCTTCATCTCTGCCATCGTTGCGACCGTCGTCGTTGTCATCACCGGCGAGAATCATCTGCGTGTCGCCTGGCGTGTGTGCCTTGGCATCGGTATCATCCCGCCTCTATCCCTACTTTATCTTCGTCTGAAGCTTCAGGAGCCGGAAGCGTTCAAAAGGGAGAGCCTGGCAAAGACCAAGACGCCGTGGTTGTTGATTGCACGGTATTACTGGTTCAGACTCTCCATTGTCAGCATCATCTGGTTCATTTATGACTTCAGTGCCTACTCGTTCGGCATCTACGCATCATCCATTCTGGCCAACCTCCTAGGTAAATCCGCGCCGCTGTGGAAGAGTCTAGCATGGAACATCCTGATCAATTTCTTTTACATGCCTGGATGTCTGGCTGGAGCATTTGTCGCCGACTTGCCATCTATGGGTCCAAAGAAGACGCTATTCATTGGCGTTGCGCTGCAGGGTATTATTGGCTTCATCATGGCGGGGTGCTATCCGTGGTTGAACAAGCCAGAGAATGTCGCAGGTTTTGTTGTGGTTTATGGCATTTTCCTAGCTCTTGGAGAATTCGGGCCGGGTGACAACATTGGCCTTATTGCAAGTAAGACTTGTGCCACGGGTATTAGGTTTGTTCTTCCTTCTCATTCCCAACTATATGAACAGATTGTGACTAACACTGCGCAGAGGTCAATATTACGGCATCGCAGCTGCCGTGGGAAAGATTGGCGCCTTCGCTGGATCCTACGCACTCCAAGCACTGCAAACCGCAGCTGGTAACGACGAAATTGCGGCAGGTCGTAATCCGTTCTTCGTTGCCAGTTCGCTGGCTTTTCTCGCCGCCGGCTTGGTCCTGTTGCTGCCGCACATTGGGCAAGATACAATCGATCAAGAGGACTTCAACTTCAGGCAATATCTGAACACGAATGGGTATGACACAAGCAAGATGGGTTTAGAGGGTGCAGGAAGCCACGAAAGAATGGTAGAGGCGAAGAAGTGAAGAATGGCAATGACCAACGTGGACGTGCGACGCACAGGACGTCGTGGAAAAACATGGAATACGGGTACGTAATCCTTGAAAATCAAAGATAACCGTTTATACTGATGCTTACACAGTACGATGGATGTGCCGTATGCTTCCTGGTATGTCTTTGTTTCTCAGCGAGCGGCAGAAGCTCCCGGGATGTAAATGCAGCGTGCATTAAATCGCAGCTATATCTTTCCTGCTTTACTGGCGGCATGTTCTAAATCAACATGTATATTTACTGCCCACAATCATCGTATGCCTACCTTTCACATGCCCCTCATTCTTCATTTCTAGCCTAGCCAATATCGACCTAGCGTTCATCTCTCTAGCCGAGGCCACTTCACCCCGCCGCCGGAAACAGCTCCGTCATTGCATGACCGCACGTCACTGTGCCTGGCGACCTTGAACCTCGCGCCTCTCCCATGCATATTACATGGTCGCCGTCCTATGCTTCAGAATACTCAATTGCGTGCACACATGCCGGAGTAGAAACAAACCTAGCCTGTCACGCGACGACGTTGTGGAAGTCAAAGAGAAACCGAAGTACCTCGGATGTACCGAAACACCTGACAAGCGCAAGCTCTCCGGTGACATGGAGCAATCCACTATCTCCACAAACAGGCTCGAGATGCGGCATGTAGTGGGCCTGGCATCCTCCGAGTGACGAGACGTGGCCGGAGCGGCACCTTGACTCGACCAGGAAGCAATACTAAAGCCAAGTAGACCCTCTTCCACAACACAGCTCGTTAATCTGTCCACTGTCTTTCCTGTAATCCCCAATACAGACCACTCCACCCATCATGTCTCCTGCGACCGTCTCGAACGCAGTGCCAACTCCTGCTCCCTCGAACGGCAAGCAGAGCTCCCTGAAATCTTCTACACAAGCCGCGATCGCGCACTCGACCGCATCATCATCTCCCCACGATGCGATCCCAGCCTGGGTAAATCCCGACCTCACTCGCCTCATGCGCGTAGAGAAACGACCCGGCGACTTTGCCAGTGCTTCGTACTCGCTTGTCACGCTCCCTGCCGGCGCAGTATTCGCACGCATAACCTCGCCCACACCCGCGACCGTCGCCTACTCGTCCGTCCAAGCCGGCAAGAACCTACACATCGAGCTAAATTGCGACTTGGTGTACATCAACCACTCGTGCTCACCGAGCCTGATATTTGACATGACTTCGTGGGAAGTGCGCGTCAACCCCGATCGAGAGCAGGGACTCAAGGAGGGCGACGAGTTAACCTTCTTCTACCCCAGTACCGAGTGGAGTATGGCGCAGCCTTTCGAATGCCTGTGCAAGACAAGCAAGTGCAAGAAGACTATTCAGGGTGCGAAGGATATGCGGTTGACGGATTTGGATGAGTACTGGTTGAGTGACCATATCAAGGAGTTGCTGCATGAGCGGGATGCGAAGAAGAACGGGATATAAGCACGCGTTATCTCGAAAACCAATAGAACGTGGTTTGTTCGTGCAATTTGCAGGCGTGACAATGTGCTTGAGTCGAGTTGCATCAGTCGACTGCAGGCCGACATAAAGAAAGAACCATACAGAATTCATGAATAGGAGAGCACTCCCACATATCACTCAAACCATTCAGGATATTACCTCTTAGCAAGCTGTATCATTTTGTGCTCACTGTTCAACATGCACACAACATATCAATAATCATAGTCGTAGTAACTGTACTCTGGACTGGGAGTTCTTACCCGCCGAGGAACCTGCCTCGGGGCACCCTTATAGAACCTCGGCCGTACATCAGCTTGACATTTTGGACATGCCATCATGTCACAGCCCGATGGACACTGCAGCAAGTAGGCCCAAATCTCGCTGCACTCTGGACATGCTGCGCGTCCTTGCACTTTCGGCCACCAGCCATCGTGGCCACAGGATGATTTGGAGGTCCGATGAGGTTTTGAATGGGGCTGCGTGTTGTTTGTCCGGTTTGTTCCCGTTCGGGCCTTCCTCATACGTTCCTCTGCCAGTTTTTCAGCTTGTCGTCTTCTCAACGCCTCTGCAGCTTGTCTCTCTGCCATTTGTTTCCTCAATACCTCCGCCGCCTCCTGCTCTCGCTTCACTCGCTGCTCCCGCTGCTGTCTCCAGACCTCTTCCAACTTTTCCCTCTCTGCTCTTTCCTTCTCTCGCTGCTTCTGGAGTTCTCTGGCTCGTATCTTGGCCTGGATGTTTCGTATCTTCTCATCATCGCTCATTATCGCAGCGTCGGCCTCTGACTTTGCTTGTTTTAACCGAGCTTCTTGACTCTTCAACTCTGTCTTCATTGGCTCTAGGCGCCGCGCCTTCATATCCTTCTCAATTTTCCTTTCCTGCCTTTTTCTATCTTTACGCGCGTTTTCCTCGTCACTCTCTTTTGGCTTCTTGTAGATGGGCGACAACAGCCAAGTCCCCCAACTGTTCTTCTGGGCCTCGGCCGCAGCCTCTGCAGCTTCAATGGTATCCAGGTTCTTGATCGCCTGCTCTATCTGCCGGATCTTTCTCTGTAGCTCGAAGATCGACGAGTCGAGAACATTCTTCTTATCTTGCCATCGTGCCGCACGTTCTTGCTTCGACTTGTTGAGTGCGGCAATTTGCGCTGCTTCGCTGAGTGCTTCTGATTGCGGCGTTGAAGTAGGAGCCGGACGTGGTGTTGGTGTGGTTCCAGGAGGGAACTGACACCGTTTTATAGACGGGTAAATGCGATCGTAATCTCGACGTTTGATCTCGTCTCGCAGTGTCTCGTAAGCTCGGCCAAGCTACGTTTAGCAGATTAGCACAGCCTTGGGTGGTTGCGATAGTGACATGGTGGTCCACTTAGCGCAACATGGGACGACATACTAGCTGAAAAGCCTGAGTAGCATCTCCATTGGTATTCCGATCTGGGTGAAGCTTCAGCGCCAATTGTCTATAAGCTTTGGTAATCGACTCTGGTGTGGCAGTGAGTGCTAGTCCAAGTACCATGTAATAGTCCTCCATGGTAGACAGGACAATGCCAGAGTGCTCTTCTGTGGTACGATGGTGTCTGACTGATCACTAGCCTTAGGGAGCTCGCAACATAACAACATTTCATGGCGCATTCACCTGATCGAGTCTGTGCACTCCATGCTGCCGTGTAACTCCCAAATGAAAACTGCATTTTCAGTCGCTGACAGATCCAGCGAAGATTCTGGCCGTAGTATCGTTATGGATTTCGGAAATTTACCATGAACTTTTGACCAAACAGCAATTTTTAGTGGCAGAACCGTGAGCATTTGTTTATAGAGGGCCGACTAGACCTTCTGCATTCTGATCGGTCAAGCGTAGGCGCAGCGCAGGAGCTTGCAGCGTGAAGCCGTAAGGAGGGTCATGATAAGGAGCTGGAATTTGCTAGCGTTATCCGCAATAGCGTTTGCACCGACCTGCATATCAAAAGCTTTAGGCCATATATCCCAGATGCTGCGCATGGTCCTGGGGCTGTCTTTTCCGAGGAAGCTGGGGACTACATTGGCTCACCTTGTTCGAGCACCAAGACATTGCGAACTGCTTGTACCTACCGATAATGTTGCCGTTCTTTGCACCATCTTTAAAACATCACAGTATCAAAATCAAAATATCTGTCTCGATCGCGGAGTCAGATCAGGACACCAGAAACCGGTAGCGGTCTGCGGGGAAGCGCCCCACCCGCGCCAAGCATCTTGCCCTGAGAGTCTTCACCTTGTCATGTAGGCATCAGTTTTGGCCATTCATCGCCATATTGCTCCGAAATGCATCCGATCCTTTACGCTATCCTAGGAGTTGTCATCATCCTCGTACTTGGCCCGGTAAGTCGAATGCCTCTTGAGATCGCTCCGGTGTAGCAGTTGTGCACCTTGCAAAAAGCGGTGTGCACGTGATCACCCGGTCTTGTCTCAAGAGCTCCGATCTTCATCAGCCGCATTTACTCCCTAGTAGCGCGCACATCTATATATCCTCTCAGAATATCACCAACAGATACTCATTTAGGCTGTGTTCGCGGACCGTAGTCCTATACCTGAGACATCGGGCAACGTCACCAAAATCAGCCAGCCAGCGCAGATCGAGTCTATTCTGAAGTCCAACAAATACGTGGTCGTCGACTTTTATGCGGACTGGTGTCCGCCTTGCCGGGCCATCGCACCGGTATTCTCCAAACTTGCTGATGACCACGCTCTTGCGGGCCAGCTTGGCTTTGCCAAAGTCAATGTCGATCATGTAAAGGACGTCGCGACGAAGTACGGGATAAACGCTATGCCGACTTTTATGTTCTTTGAAAGTGGGAACCCGGCGGGAGTAAAGGTAGAGAGGCGTGGCGCGGAGGAGGTAGTGGAGATGGTGAGAGGCGCGGATGTGGCGCTGTTGAGAAGTGTTGTGCAGGAATTGGCGAAGAAGTCACAGAGCTCATAGGTGACAGATCTACCAATCGCCTGAGTGAGCAGAGGCTTGAGAAGAGGGTCATCATATCTGTCGAAATGGAAGCGTTGGTGGAATAGCTGAAACCCCAAGAATGACAGGCATCACTTTAGGGAACCCCCCCTAATCATTGATGACTTAAATCAATGTACCTCTTCCCAAAAGAATTTGTCGCGAGAGGCAAATCTTCAGGTAGAAGCTGGAACTTGCTAGCGCGAATGGCTTCAAACGCATGTTTGCGTGTATGCGTCGCCGGTCTTTTTCTCCCTCTTTCATTGCGTCCATTCGAGACTTACACCTTTCTTCCTCTTTACAGCCTTACAGCCCTTTGCACACTGACAGCAACAAGCAAACACTGTTCTATGGAAGTCCAGTCAACAAGCATGCAAGGCTCGAAGCGGCAGAGAAACATCAAGATCTGGCAAAGCCACATTGCAGAGGGCTCAAGCATCTCTATTACCTTCTAGCTGATAGACGTAATATGCTGGAGGAGTCAAAAGATACTCAGTCCGGAGAGTGACAAGCAAAATCCTTCGTTCTGAGAGTCAAATTTAAGGTCGGCCTCGTAGTCGGGAAGCTTGTCCACGTTCAAATGCCCACGTTGCCCTTTTGGCTCTGGCATGAATCTGCATCGGCTCCTTGAGATCAGAGGAACTGTGCTCATACTGATGCTGGCTCAGGAGACAGACTTAAGTGGAGGCGACCCACCGGCGATATGGCATTGCGGAAGCGGTAGCCGCTCAGACATTCAACAGTAATAGGAGGGTAGTCAAGCACATGCACGAGCCACGAAAATTAGCAAATGGTAGTCAAGGTAGTCACATTGGTGACGACCATAGGCCACACTGGGCCGAAGATCATGCCCTTTCTCCATACTTTACCCCTGACTCCGACATTCTTCTTTTCCAAAACGCCAATCTGGCGCTGTCACAAACTTCACCACCCCCTTGACTGGCCCAAAGATCGCCCGGGCTCAACTTCTCCGTCTCAGCCTCACAAAGTTTTTCAATTTCATCCCCAGCAATCCGGAACCATGCTTCAGCAGCGGGTATATGCAGATCAGCGTTCTTCCCTAAGCGTGTGTCTGGCGAGTGTTCAAGGGCCATCACCAAGGTCATGCGAGCCAGTCTGACCCCATTTGCAAGAACTGGAATTGTTTGGGCCCTAGCACTTGTGGCTCTTGAGGGCGAGGTAAGTGTTGAAATTCTTCCATAGTGTCCTTGCAGCTTCAAGGTCCGCAGGTGATTGTGTATTTTGAAGGTATTGCTCAGGCCCTATGTTGACGAGTAAGCCAACGAGCGACTACTGCAAACAGTGGAATCTCTTACCTTGGAAGCGCTCAGTTATCTCCATATTCCAGTCTGGTAGATCTCTCCATAATCTCTTCCCCCCACTCCCCATCACGAGAGATTCTCCAGGCTCAATGCGCACCGACGCACCGACGTGGCCTATGTGATCGATCACGACCGCTTCATGACTCTCGTTGCGAGCGTCGGGAAGACTCGCCAGTTCCACGATGTAATCCACCAATGATTTCAGAGCGTCTTCATCTGCGATCTTTTCTGCTGGGTAACATATATGCCAATAACGTCATACCAGACTTTCGGTTTAGAGGAGACAAGAGAAGCTGTTTTGGAGGCCGCGTCTTTGGCTGAGACCTTGCGAGACATTGTATCCTCGAAGATACCGTAGAGCTGCCACACCGTGGAATCCTTTGAGCTATTTTCATCGTCAAAGAAGCGGCATAACCAACCCATCTCTCGATTTTGTGCCCAATCGCTGGCCATATTCGCTTCATACTACGATCCGATACTTTCCCGAGCAGAGATCGCAAGTCGTGTATGTTAGGCAGGTTCTGCGACCGTACTAGTGAGGGGAAGAAAATATTGAAGGGAAGTATCAGTTGTCAAGAGACCATGGCCTTATGTCGAGTCCCTGCACCTGCCCGCAATTTTGACGCGTCCAGCTACGTCATCTTGCTATCAGTACAATACAGATGAATGTCAGACCTGGAGCCTAGTATATGCAGTTACGTCAAGTAGCCAAGACTCGGCTGCTGTATGCTTTTTTTTAGCCGCAATTGGGGCGTGCCGCTAGCCGCACCTCCACTTTTTGAAAACAAGACTATCTAGGTCAAAATTGACGCCGACATTAAGTGGTCTAAGTCATCAGCCAATCACAACTCTACGAACTTTTGGATCTCAGCACGGAAAACGATCGTGTGGGTTGTGCGGCAAGACAATAAAGCAGTCGGTCATGTTCGTTAAGTCTCTGGCAAAAATTGTGAAGCGGAGACATTTGTGATCTCGTATTCATTCCATGAGTAATTGATGCAGGACAAAAGTGAAGATAGTACAGCACGAGTACAAGACGCATTGTGAGTCAATCCCCTAAGTAACGAATGTTTCTAGCTCTTACTGAATATCGGATTGGAGGCGACGAGGTCACCCGACACGTGTGAACGAAATCTAAGTAGATGCCGCAGAACTTGAATTGATTATCTGCTTGGCCTCGGTGACTGATGATGCCGCACCTCACGCGACCACGATTCGGAAGCCGTGCAATGACCACTCGTCCCTGACCGGTCTGCATCCCGTCAACGAATGTGGAATCCGTGACAAGAATTGGATATTCCTGGAAACCCAGAACATCTGGGGCCTTGCAAGCAGGCGTTTGGAGAAGACCTTGCGCGTCGCCATAGTAATGATGATCTACAGTGAAGCATAATTAGTGTATGTATAAGTAACGCCTGTGCCAACGTGAGACATACATTTCGCTGTCATGCGTTGTTAGTGAAGATATGCATTAACATATCAAGCATGGAACTCACTCATTGCTCTTCCTCCAGCAGTCACCTGGGTGTTAGCGCCAAGGTGAGCGATTGCGTCGTTATAGCTTGAGAGACATCAGCATTGTAATTTGAAACCGGTTGACATTTGGACTTACGCTTTGTCTTGAGCAGATGTGGTGAAGCGGTACGATTCTGTCCCGTCAATATTAGCACTTGTATTTCGTCTCACTATTATCCAGACATACCACCGCAGTCAATGATAGTGCTCTTATCGATCCCAGTGAACTTTTCCGCCTTGGGAGCGATAGGGCTCGCGTTGGTCGACGTAGTGGCAAGGATTAACGCAGTTGCGCAAAGGGAGTTAAAAAGCTGCATCATTGCGTGAATTCGGTGCTCGAGAACAATGGACTATGCTGATATCGACGACCATGGTGCCAATGCAAGTCTGAGGGCACTATGGCATCGTGTTTTTTAGCCCATTTCTCGGTGAACTGCGAGTCATACGCGTTGGAGACCAAGACCATTCTAAGTCAGAACGATCGATCGATGAGCTTCGTCAACTTGAAGCGCAAGCTGTCTTGGGTGTAGCCAATCTCATCGTTGTAATTCTTGGAGGCTACCCAGACGTACCCCACTGAGGTTGTGTATCTCAACGCCATTCTGTGGACATCGTTTGGTTTGACTCGCGGCAGCTGTAGCCGTGACTCCCAATATTCGCTAGTCAGATGCAACGGGAATGGCAAACGAAAAAGCGATATTCAGTAATTCCTCTCAGGCTATGCGAAACTACGTCACAGATACAGGCCGAAATCGTCGAGTCTAAAGAGCAAAAGGTGTCAGATTAAAGCATCTGTAGCTACGCCACATAGTATCTCTGTAATCAGCGTTTGTAAACAAAATCAATAGTAAGCCTCAGCGTCTAGTTTGCAGGTATTTTGGCCTGATATAAATAGGCAGCTAGAGCGTATACATTGTTCAAACATGCAAGTACTTATATTTTTCACTATGAAATAAAGCCGGGATACCCTGCAAGCTGAAGATTCCAACTTTTTCAGAACATAGGAACAACGGATGCGATTTTCTCAACCTATTAGTGCAGGAGACTGGGGCGCTTCTAGGTCTAGCGCTCTTCATCCAACTTGGAATGCACGTGCTATGGCTGCACTCAAGCTATTCAAGCTATTCTCGCCAGGACGAAATGTCAGGCAGTCTATTCCCGAACTAATTTCAGAGCAGAACGATATATTTCTACGTCAAGCGTTTTGCACCGACCTTGGGTGTGACTTCGACATCGACTGCTTTGGTTTCAGGTATGGAGGTTGTAGTAGTAACAAAAAATTCGAATGCCCGCCTGAAGGGTTAGGGTAACCGCCTATTTCTACTCGCAGCGCTCTGAATCGGTAGGATCAAGCGATGGCCGCAAAATTTGTCTAGCCGTGATTTGAAACAAGGAACATGTTAGGTATGAATCGTTAGTAAAGGAAGACAAAGCCTCGGTAGACGTGAACGAGCCTTGTTCAACGCTACGCTTCTAGTAACAATTTCAGCTTGAACAAAACTCTAGCCACTTAAGTTCGACTAGAAGGCTATAGAGTCTTACCTTTTCTACAGATATACATGTTTTCCATTTACAGTTAAAAACTTAGTTCTGAATCTTTACGCCATACCCGATACTTTGAGTACAATCACGTTGGGTACAGTCTGCCAGGGTGAGAACAAGTCTTGATACTTACTTGATACATATAAATAATATCTTCGAGGTAGAGATGGAGTGATTTCACCTGTAGAACGATATTTTGCATATAATGCAGCCTTTTTTATTTTATGCAAAACCTAAACAATGTCGTTCTGTACGCGTAGGTAAAAGTGCAGGTGAGGGCGTAGGCGTGTTACGGTCCAAATTGCAAGCTGATTGGCTGTGGCCGGTATTTCGCAGGTTAGCACCCGTGGGCTAAGCCACCAACAACACGCAGCCTGCTGCACGTCCAGTCACCATCGTCGACCCCGCAGCTCAATCACAGCTCTTCGAGAGGAAGTCCTTACTCTGTATAACCTTGGGTCTCAACGTTGCATAAGCGCTTTACACGATCTTGACATGTTACACCAGTGCACCGAAACATGTTTAACCTTCTCCAACCCTGATCCAGCGCTTCGCAGCAGTGACATCAACAGTATACTAGGCGCTCCCGGAGCACTACTATACTCCGCTCTCAGCCTTACCGGGCGAGAAATTCGGCTTCTTCACCTCGCACCTGGAGCCTATACAGACGAGCTCAAGGCTCAGCTGTTTATCGTCAAGTTGGATGACCATCCACAGTATGAGGCTTTGTCTTACTGTTGGGGAAAAGACATCTCTCCGCACCAGGCATACGTTTCTGGTCACTACCTCTCCATTGGGTCCAGCCTTGACTGTGCGCTTCGGCATCTGCGTCCGACCAACAGTGGGAGCGACCGCGTCATCTGGATTGATGCTCTTTGCATAAATCACGCCGATGTTCATGAAAGAGACCAGCAGGTACAATGCATGCGTGACATTTACTCCACGGCCAGACATGTCGTGATATGGTTGGGTCTTGGGGACAAGGGATCCAATTCTGTGTTCACAAATCTGCGTGCGTGTACCATTCCTGACTCATTCAACAATGGTCAAGAAGGTCTGCACTTGATTCAGGCTCTCATAGCAGTCTGTAATAGTCCATGGTTCAGTCGAGTCTGGATCCTTCAGGAACTATTGCTGGCGCGCGAAGACCCTGATGTCTACGCTGGCGGTGATTGCGTGCCTTGGTCTAAGTTCCTCGACTTCGTTGGATCGGTAGTGGACAAAGGCCGCGTTTTCACTGTCAAGGCCGCGTCGGACGGTGATGTTAAAGTACCCTGGCCTACCAAGACTTGCCGGATCTTGCGGCAAGCGGCAAGTCAGTTGGTGATGTTGGGCAAATTGAAGGAAAATGGTATTCGAGCAGATATCACCACCCAAGTCATGTGGATTCAGTACGCTGAAGCGACCAACCCTTGCGACAGGGTATTTGGTCTCCTTGGCATCTGCGACTTCGATAGAGGTCACGCCATCAGCCCCGATTACACCAGGACCCCTGCTCAGGTATTCCATCAGTTGACCGCCTCTTGGATCTTGGTTGAACGTAGCATCCCTTACGATTTTCTACCATTGCATCCTACGCGACCTTTGTCGCAATCACCCCCCTTGTATCCAGCAAACCCTTCCTGGATCATTGATCTGAACCTGTCTTACAAAGAGCGGGGGATAAACTTGACGTAGCGGTACAATCAGCCACATAACCTGATGCCATTTGGACTACGAACTTCCGATTTGATCGCAAGGACGAACGGAATAGCGCCAGTCATGGAACTTTCAGATGACCAAAACAAATTGATGACGGCAGGCATGTACATTGGTACAGTTGCTGTTACCACGAGCGATCTTTTGCAGAGTGACGATCAAGAAGACGACGAAAAGTTTGAGTTACCGGCCAGCTTGATATATGACCTCTATCATCAATTTTTAGAGCCAAGGGGCATACCATCGTATCTATTATACCTCAAGATGGAAAGAAGCGCCAACACAGGTCGAGATAGTGCAGAACATTTTGCTCGATTTAAGAACTTCCTCAAAACAAGGATGGAAGCTGATTATCAAGATCTCGTGTGGGGAACACCGCAGTCATACATGTTGACTTATCTCAGCTTATGCTGCAGAAATCGCATCCTCTTCATCACTAACGAGGGTCATGTCGGCTGTTCCTACCACCCAGACGCAGAAAATGGTATCCGTCCAGGCGATATCGTAGTGGGACTCTTCGGCATCAATGTTCCTTTCATCTTGCGCAAAGTACCAATTGTTGCTGGCCCATCGAACGGAAGAAGCCATAGTGCCCTTGAGAATTATCAGATGATTAACATGGCGCACATAGGAGACCACAAGTACGGCCACAGTTTCATCGAGAGCGCACCTTTAGGAACGAAGTGGCAAGACCTTGCACATCTTGGCATAAGACAGTACACGATCATCTAAGTTACAACTATGTACCTCGATTTCGGTTACTTGAACAGGATTTCTCTCTGTAATAATATTTCTTTCTTAGCTTCTGCTGTTGTATCTGAGTACTACACAGACAGTAAAAGTAGTGTCACTTGTTGTCGCGCTGCGTTCTATAAGCTTTCGATTAAGCTCTCTAGACATTGTTTCTTGAATAATTCGGACGAGTCTTTAGTGCAATCATGCGTACAGAATGGTAATCAGTTGGTGACGCGAGGAGTTTAGCTCTACAAGAGAACGGATTCTAGCTCTGTGTCTATCGCCAGCACAGATGCGTGGGTTCTGATGAGGCTATAAGTACGCGTAGTGGGGCCTTAGCGTTTCCCGTGTTTTGTTCCTGCGCTGCTCCACCTCTCCTGCGTTACACTTTCCTTGACAACATCCATTAACTCACACTGCTCCGTTTGAACATGGTATCGCGCGGCGGCCCTAGCATGCGATTCCCAAGAGGGGGTGGGGCGGCCGGAGGACGTATTCGACGGGTCCAAACACATGTTATCCCATTCACAGATCACTCTGGGCGCGAAGCGCTCATGGTGTTCGATGGCTGGGTGTCCTGCCCGCTCCCACCGCTTTTCAGTTTCGCCATCTATTTCACACATCCCGAAGTAACCCCGGAGACTGTCAAGCCAGTCGAGGTTCTCGAAACTATCAAGCGCAAAACGCCGTTCGACAGCTCGTGTTCAATCCGTTTGGAACTCTACTTCCTTCCTGCGCCCGACGTGGATAGCAGTGATGACGACTGTATTGCTCATCATCGCGAAGAGAAGGCCGCGCGGGGAGGTTATACACGTCAAATCCAGGATCTCGAGAACTCAGCCACGGATGATGATGATGAAGAGCAGCAGCAAGGCGGAGTGAGCGTTCATGGCAACGACCAAGCCAGAAAACTACCTGGTCTAGTGCCTAGCTACATCGATAGTCCATTTTCTGACTATTATCACGGAATCATCTTCCGTTATCCAGACGCGGATTGGTCTACGGACAAGCGTCCAGCACGCCGCATTTGTTTTGATCGAATTTCCGAGGAGGAATATGCTCGCGCAACAGAGGGAAACGATGAATTTCATCGTCTTCCCCCGGTACACGTTTCTCCTATGCCGTTCCAGGAGAGCGACACTACTTATCTAGGAGAGACATTTGTGGGCATGGCTATGTTTGACGTTGCACATGCAAGAGTGAAAAACGAGACTGGTCACTGGTGGCACGAAGCGCGGGAGCGAGGCTGGAAGTCATGGTGATGACTACTATGTTTGCACTTGTTCGCTCTGTGAACCGAAGGGATCTACTCAGCAGTAGTTATATATCGCATCAAAGTCTTCTAGCAAGTGCTCCGTTTGTGTACACGACTGTTGATGTATTGGCCGATCGTGCTCCACCGAATTATATACCCTACAATCATTGTCTGCAAAACTCTCACCTTAAGAATGTACAAGAATAACAAATCGTTAATAAAAATTATTCTTAGAATGAGCCTTGCCTTAGGCCGAAACCCCTACGCAGTACGCATACGTCGGCCAGAAATTGGTACCACAATCGTTTTGAATCGCCGGGTTCCTTCAATAAGTTAGCATCTTCAACTCCGCCCAAACTCAGATTGTTTAAAGAAGCGTGGTATTAGCGCCTACTAGTTTTAGTTATAATAGTCTATGTTATCGTGGTCGTTATCAAGACCGTCGTCATGGTAGTCGTCCTCCATCGCATCGTCCAAATCTCCATAATCATCGTGATCAACGTTGTGGTCCTCCGCGTCGACAGCGTGATCTTCTTCACCATCATGATATTCTTCGACAACGTGATCTTCTTCGCCAGGGTGCTCTTCCTCGGGCAACTCCCCCTCCTCGTAAGGAATGTCACCCTCTTGGGCCTCGTGCTCGTAGGGGACGTCACCTTCCTGGGTTTCATGCTCAGCTTCGTCGTACAGGATATCACCCTCGTGAGCTTCACCCTCGTAAGGAATTTCGCCCTCTTGTTCGACATGCTCGTCGTACAGAACGTCACCTTCCTGGCCTTCGCCCTCCTCGTAAGCAATGTCACCTTCCTGGCCTTCGCCCTCCTCGTAAGGAACGTCGCCTTCCTGACCTTCGCCCTCTTCGTAAGGGATGTCGCCTTCCTGACCTTCGCCCTCTTCGTAAGGGATGTCGCCTTCCTGACCTTCGCCCTCTTCGTAAGGGATGTCGCCTTCCTGACCTTCGCCCTCATGATAAGGGATGTCGCCTTCCTCAGCTGCGTACTCATGTCCCTCGTAAGGAATGTCCTCTTCTTGACCTTCGCCATCTTCATAAGGGATGCCGTCGTCATGCTCGGCTCCATCCTCATAAGGGATATCTCCTTCATGGCCTTGACCATGCTCTTGATGTTCATGTCCTTGGTCTTCGTGATCCTGACCCATCTGGTGCTGATCAGCAGTATCGTGGGGACCTTGGTGGTTGGCGCTATCTTCTCCGTCGCCGTAGTTTCCACTCTGATGGCTGACATCTCTAGAGTTCTGGTCATTCGAATCTGCTTGCGTGTTGTTCTGAGCTGTGGCGTGCTTTTGAGATAAGAAGCCGTCAGAAGCGGACTGGAGACTATTGGGCTGAGGGACATTTGCAGGGAGAAAAGATACAATACCCCTGTCGGCAGGCTGTATAGCTGGTGGACTAGCACCGGTATCAGGAGTAGCAGCAGCATTTGTCACTGGGATGCCAAGCACGGCTGCAACGACCTGCGGAACGAGAGGGGCATTAGGGTAGACAGCCGGAATAGTGTTGATTGCCGCGCCGGCAGTGTTGCTGAAGAATGCTCTAGTAGCACTGGGCATGTCATTTCCCACAGAGCCTGTATAGACGGGTGTTTGAGTCATGACTGGGGTGCTTTGTGCTACATCCCGAGTTGCGATGGTGGGAACCGTGCTCTTCGGGTAGGCTGCAGGTGAAAAGGCAGCAGGCTGGCTCTGAGGGACTGTGGTTGTAACACATCCTGCACCAGCTGCACGCGTACCGGCGATACTAGTAGCAGAGGGATAAATCTGTGACGCTACACGGTTGGCATTGGCAACCTTAGGAATTGGAGAAGCGTTAGCACGATTTGCGGCGGGCGTAGCAGCCATCTGAGGTGCCGGGGCGGCACTTCTTTGCGGCGCTGATGCAGGCGCTGTGGTGCTTCCTGAGGAAGGTGTGGTCGAAGCTGCGGATTTGGAAACTGGTGTATTTGCGGGTTTAGGAGCCGCTGTTGCGGCCTTGGAAGCAGTTGATGCTGGAACACTGGGTGCCGAAGCACCTCCTAAGTTGGGCTTCTGGGCGGGGGCATTAGGCTTGGACGCCGCAGCCGATGTAGTGGGAGTTCTCGCAACTCCATCCGCTGCATTGGTAGACTTCTTGTCACCGGCCTGAGGTGCTGCGGGTGCGGTCGTGGTAGAAGCACCTGGCTTTGTGACTACTCCCGCTGGGGCCTGGGGCTGTGGTGACGGTTGTGCAGGAGTGGCCTCCTTGACGGCAGTCGAAGCGGTTGGCCTTGCTGCGTTCGGTGTGGCAGTAGGGGCAGTTGGATGACTGCCAGCAGGCGCTGGGCCAGGCGATGCTGCCGCTGGAAGTGATTGACCTGTGATTGTAGCTTGGATCTTGTTTCCAGACTCTGCCAGCTTCACGAAAGTCTCGGCAAGCGCGACAGCAGCAGCTCCTGCGCTTGCAGCACCAGCAGCGACGGAGGCAGTCTTAAGGCCAGAAGCCGCTGGCGCAGGAGCCTTTACAGTCGTTAACTGAGCTGCTTTTGTTGGCGCAGTGTCCTTGCCATCAGCGGCTTTGGGATCTGCAGGCTTGCTAGCATCTGGCCTCCCGGCGGGAGGCGCCTTGGTAGCAGGCGTTTGGGTAAGGGGTGTTTTAGCAGGTGCCTTAGCAGCAGTTTCAAGCTCCTCAGGCGTCATCTTGCGCAAGACTGTGATTGTTGTGCCATCCTCCTTACGCCTCTTGATCAGCTTATAGCCAGGTGGAGGAGGCTTGGGCTTTGCAGCTGCTGTCTGTGTTGGAGCTGTTGGCTTGCTGGCTACCGATGTGGCAGCGGGCTTGGCAGATACCGGCTTCTGAGCTTCAACATTGCTCCAGGTGGTATTGGAAGGTTTGGCCGGCAGTTCGGCGCTCTCTTTGTTGGCAGTTGGGGCAGTAGTAGTAGGCGATGATGCCTCCACTTCCGTTGTAGAAACAACCGTGTTGCAAGTCTTGGACAGGTCGTTCCTCTTTGCGTCGGAACCGTCGATAACTTGAATTGGGGCGACGGTGGCCATTCTGTATTGTGTATCGGAACAAAGAATTGCAATGAAGCCTTTCACCAGGGCAGTTATTAGCAAAAGATGTGCAAAACCACCACGGACACACCTGGAAGCAGCCGATGACGGAGGGCTGTACTTATAGTGCACCAGCGCGAGGAGCCATCTATCAGATGTCTACAAGCATTCTCTCTAATCGATGCAAGGCGATGAAGCCTACCTCTAGCACCGACTGGCCAAAGCCGAACAAGCTGATCTCTAAACCATGCCAATATTGTATGCGATTCGAGACTCGGTTTGCTTATCGGACATCCATCTCCCGTAGCCAAACGTTCTGGGCTGGGCTAAAGGGCTCCAAGTTTGGCTACTCATGTCCAGTTGAGGTTAGATGGCCCTGGAAACACGCCTCGTGCGCATGATCACACTACTCGTGAAAACATAGTAGAGAAGCTTACGTGCCTGGGCAGGGCCAGATCTATCATTGCATCTAAAGACCATCGGCTCAAGAGTCTCCATCCAGGTGGCAAAGCCCGCGAACTCTAGACTAAGGTACAGATAAGATAGATCGTGGTGGCTTTCTCTCACCGGGCTGAATGCACCAAGATGGCGTCTAGTGGTACATATGGCCACAGAATTAACCAGACCCATGGTCTCGCCAAAAGTTATCCAATCGCAGCTTGTCATGGACTGCCAAACCCCACAAGCGGTGTCCCCGAATGTCTAGAACCCTAGCATTTGCAGCTATAATCTCTGAAGCCATGGTACTCGGACGGAGCTATCTGAGCCTATAGCGCTCTAGGCATCCAGGAGTCAGCTGAACTTCCAGCGACTAAACCAAAAACGGACGAGCTACACACCACTCTTCTACTACCCCGCAGAATCTCGCTTTCTGAGTAACACTTTAAAAAAAAAAGATGGAAACTAGTTTTTATTATGAGCAAGCTTTGATTGGCTGTTGGTAGCGAGATTGGAGATAAGGAGCCATCAGATATTCCCCATAAGAAACTTGAGAGAAATAAAGGTTGGACGGTATGCTCCTTCGTCGAGTAACCCGGAATCATTTAGAAGGTGACTCTCCCTTTGTTGTATATAATCTGGCGTATCATTGTGCCAACCTCTCACGCCGATATTGAGTTTGGTGGGACTATTGCAGTAACAGACTGTAACATGGCGACTACTGATAACAGCTCCACAGTCGATGGAATCACCAATTCCACCAGTGTCGAGCGACCGACTCCAGCGCCCAAGCCGACAACTTCAGCGCCACAAAATGCAGCTGCGAAGCCCAAACCACCTCCACCTGGATATAAGCTGGTAAGGAGACGCAAGGAAGATGGCACCATGATCACAGTCTTGCGCAAGATGACCCCGGAGGAGCTCGAAGCCGCCGGCCAGAAAGAACCAACCACAGCGCCAAACGAAGGTGTGCAGTACAAAATCGTCACAGTTCGAAATACCGACGGCTCTTACATCAGAGTTAAGCGACCGGTCAAATCAATGGAGAATGCTTCCCCTACGGCTACAACAACTACTCCTGCAAGCCCAACTCAAGTACCCACACCTACGGAAAAGTCTGCCACAGATTCAATACCTACGAAAGTCGATACCAAAGACCAAAAAAAACCTGGTGTCAAAACGAGCCCAGTAACTGGAGTCATCGCGGAGAAATCCCTCGATAGCGAAACGGCCCCAGTGGCTCAAGCTCAGGGAAACAACATGAATATGGAGGCTGCTCTTGCTGAACAAAAGGCCTACTTCAGAAAACAGAGGGCAAGCAAATACAGGCAATCTCTTATTCGCGGCCTTGGAACAATCGCCGGCTCGGCTGTCGGCCATACGGATTTTCATCATTCTCATGAATCTGACAACAGTCACGGAGGCCACTCAGGCTCCCATGATATTCAAGATGGAGACATCATTGACTCGGATAACGACTGGTCTGACGATGATATGGATGACGACCACCACGATCACGGTCACGATTATGGCGATAACCACGATCCTTCCCGTGTACATTTTGATACAGCAGGTGCAGCTAAAACGTTGATCACAACTGCTGCGACAAGCGCCGCCAATGCTGCCGGCGCGCCACCACAAAAGCCTGCTCCGGCAGCCACCGCAACAGGAACAACCGCGACAACAACTGCGAGGCAGGCACCGGCCCCAGATTCATCGGAAAAGCATGAAAAGATTACTTACAAGGTCACCGTCGGCGACCTGGAGGAAGCAGACAAGAAGTTTGCGGAAAAGGACGAAGAACGATCAATCCGCCGCCACTGGACCAATATCGCATTCTACCTTATGGGTAGTCTAAGCATTGTGCTCCCTGTTTTGTTTCTGAGTAAGTTTCTCAGCTCGCTCATCATTCACAAGTTTCCTAGGCTGAGACATCGCGATAGTTCTCGGTGCATTCGTGCTTTCAATGAACGGCAAGAGCGTTACTTCCAGCTGGAAAGTTATGCCGGATGTCATCAAAGTAGCCATCTCGGCATGGCCTATCGTATTTGCGGCTGTGGTCGCCCAAGTGTTCAAGGCATATGCCACCTGGAAAGTCGAAAGGGGTATTAAGCTCATGCGGCTCGAGCAACTGCTGGGGAGTAACTCTTTCGGCAGTGCTGTTAAGCAGCCTATGGTCCTTCGCCAACTTGACACATTGAGTCTTTTGTTACTATTGACCTGGTGTCTGTCGCCGCTTGGATCTCAAGCACTACAGCGTTCTTACATCATCGGCCTTAAAGAGAACCCTGTACCAGCCACCATCTATTATCTCAATAAGACTGGGAACAATAAAGTCTTCAGCGATGGCACGACCCAGGATAAAGAGTCGGCTGAGCATGCATTGGATAATCAACTCACGGGCATTCAGTTCTTGTCGAAACTTCTACCCGTCGACCAGAGCTCAAGCAGCGACTCGAGTTCGTCTTGGATGGACAGCTACTTTCATCCAATTCCGTGGCATGGCGATCTGTCGTACCCACTCTCCATGACTGGCATACCAATCATACTGCCTAAGAGTCAGATGGATATTCAAAAGACAGCAACAGACAAGATCACACCGTACGAGGTATTCGACTTCAATATCACGTCTTCCTACTTCAGCTTCACTTGCGGCGACTGGGAACTTACCAAGGGACAAGACATCCCATACACCAAGGAAGGTTATGCGATCAGCTCCTCTAACACACTAGTGATGCATTTTGCCATGGGCGAAGCCAATTCTAATAGCACGGTCGTGTTCAACTCGGCCAATGTCGACCCGACCAAGTTGAACGTTGCCGACTACCTGGCTTGGCAGTATTCCCACATCACTTGTGGCTTTGAACAAGTATTTTTCGAGCTAGGAATATACTGCGAGCGGACAGTCCCATCAGGTGACGACCAAGACAGAAAGGCATACTCAACCCAATGTGTTTCTGGGGATCTGTATCCCATCGATCACAATGTAGCTGTCGAGAAAGGTTATGGCACAAAACTGGAAGGCTTTGCTGATGATTGGATCGCAATGGGCGCTCTTGCCAATGCGAACAAGACAGCTAGAACAAGTACACCAAGTAAGTCATTATGCCCTGGCTAGCTCTTTTCTCCTGCTCCTTACTGACGGTCACTAAAAGCCGAGTTCTTTCTGCAAGCCAACTATTACCAAACCAACATCTCGACTTATGAAGCAAAGAAAATCAACCTCTCTGATACGCTCACGGCTTCGGAATTTGCTGATAATTTCGGCCTTCTCTTTAATACTTGGGTCGATAGCGGCTACTGCCCAGAGTGTCAAGCCCTCGTCGACCAGGCTGCATACAACAGCTCGGACGACACTCTCAAAGCTCGTTTCGTCAAGCTGAATGATACTAAGGCATTGGAAGGCATTGATACGGTGTATATGACTCAGAAGCTCTGGGCTGCTTGCTTCATGGTCTGCACAGGCCTGCTCTTTTTCTTCGGCGTTGCAGGCGTGATTGTTGAGTCCAGAACTGTGGCACCCGATACTCTCGGCTACGTCTCCACCGTGGCGAGGAACTCGCGCTACCTACACCTCAAGCCTACGAGTGGAGCCATGAGTGGCCCCGAGCGCGCGAGGAAACTCGCCGATACGAAGGTCATGTTGCAGGACGTCAAAGCTAAGGCTGGAGTCGGAAAGATTGCATTGGGACTCAAGAGTGAGAACGCTGTCAAATTACGCTATGATCGTCTATATCGTTAACGGTATCTTGTTATGTCTAATAGAGAAGCACAGTATGTCATAAGTGCCTACTATACATACAATAATAGACACATTTCTAAATTATCTTATCTAATGTTTTCTTTTTCTTTTTCCTTTTTAAAGCTTAAATATCTACTTAGAGTTATAGTAGAAATATAATATTTTCTATAGCTAGGTGTAGAGGAAACAAGGAGCTTCGTAGAGTGTGTTTAGGTAGTCTATTAGATTACTAGTCTGTTATAAGACTAGATAGAACTAACTATATACTAGGTATTAGAGAATAGTTTTTCCTACTCTGCTAAATATGTAACTATTAGACATTGTATGCTCCTATACTTCTTTAGAGTATTCTAAGGGCTTATACCTAGCTCTCTATAACATACTCTCTAGGTAGCTAACTCTGTAGTTAGATGCCTGCTAAATTGCAGAATTGTAATAGACGTTAGTAATTTTTTCTATTATTCTATCTCTCTGTGTAGCTTATTACCTCTTTCTATGCTTCTATACCTTACTAGGGCAGTTTATTAGACTAAACGATTTTATTATAACATGTTACTAGGTTTCTAAGCTAGAACCTATTTTCTAATTAGTGCCTAGAGCACTTTTTAGAGTAGTCTAGCATTAGCAAGCATACTAGCAGCTTTCCTCCTATATACTAAGTATATTATTAGCATTTCTATAACTACTCTAAGAAACTTAGCTATACTTATCTCTAAGTTACTCTTATTAGGTCTAAGAGCTATTTAGCGTGCTCTTAGAGTAGATTAAGTAGAAATACTATAGTTATATTTACTATACGCCTAAGTAATTTCTACTAGCTAACTACTAACTTCTCTACTCTATATATCTTTAATTAACTCTATAGTTAAAAACGTGTAAAATCTTAGAAGAGTTTTTCTTACTTATTCTCTATCTAACTAGTGTAATATTCTTAATTCTTCTTTAAGTACTTTTCTTATCTATCTGCTTATTTACTATATGTCTTATATACTTTAAGCACCTTACTAGTAGTATTACTAATGTTAGTAGTAACCTATATACTCTTAGTTTTCTAACGTAAGAGACTTATCTCTAAAAGCTATCTAGTATACTTTCTAAGCTAATCTAGTAAGAGAAGCTTACTAAAACTATACTTATAGTGCTTTCTAGTAGCTTTTATTACTCTTCTACCTTCTTTTACCTCTAAGCTAATGTTATGCTTTCTATAGTAATAGGTATATATATAAAAACGTCTCTATTTACTCTATATACGCGCCTATATTAATACTTAGAAGTTTACTTATCTTTTTACCTACTCTCTATCTATATCTTTCTTAACCTTAGCCTTAATCTTCCCTACTACTACTACTACTACTACTACTACTACTACTACTACTACTACTACCTACTACTACCTCTGTGCCTGTACTACTACTACCTTAACTACTATAGTTATAAGTCTTATCTATTATAACTTTACTAGTGTCTCTATACTATTTCTAGTATAGAGTACTATTTATTATAATAGTATTTAGACTATATCTAAACTAATGCCTTTTAGAAGTGTCTTACTACCTCTTCTTCTATTTTTAACTCTTAATAAGTATCTATTAATAGTATTTTATAGACTTATAGTAAAGAGCGTGCTCTAGCTACTACTATTACTCTATCTCTATAAGATACTCTAGCTACTACTGCTATTCTTATACCTTTAGTGCCTATTATTACCTCTTTAGCATCTATTATTACTACTAAGCCTATTTCTATTATAGTTTTCTTATTATCTTTGCCTACTTCTATTATAGTCTTACTATAGTCTTTACCTACTTACTCTTCTTATAAGAGTGTTACAATCTATAGAATATAGAAAGAATTTATCTAATTATAGTAGCTATAGTATAGTAATTATAATAATAGAATAAATAATAAGTAAGTAATAACTATACATTAGCACTTAGCTAATTACTAATAGAATATGTAACCTAATTAGGGCTTAGTGTAATTAGTATAATTAGTACTTAGTATAATTAGAGAATGTACAATACTAATTAGTCTATATTACTACTATAATTATTAAAGTATATAGTTTATAGAAACATAACTCTTATAGTTTATGTTTAACCTTATTAATTAACTTTGTTATTAGAATGTCTTAACTCTACTTATAAAATAGATAGTCTACTCTATACTCTTTCTTATAACCCTAGTTACTATAGTCTTTAACTAGATAACTACCCCTTAAGAACTTCTATATATACTTATCTCTAAGACATAATTAAATAATTACTTATAGACTTTATCTAAAGTGTAAAACTTAATATTTTAAATACTTCTAAAATAAGTATCTTAGAATCTTATACTACCTCTAGCAGCACTTACTCTAGTAATATAGATATAGGTACTCTTATTATAAACAGTACTATAAACGTAGCTAAACTAGATACCTATAATAGAGATTATAATAAGCTTAATAACTACCTTCTCTAGTTTAACTTATTCTTTAAATTCTAAGAAAGTAAGATCCCTAATAATAAACACGTTATACTAGCTACTACCTATATACATAGATATACTTTTAAATAGATTAAACTATTTCTCTAAAAGGCTATATTAGATAAATATCTAGACAATATCTCTAAATAGTTTAATAACTTTAATAACTTTAATAACTTTAAATAAATAATTAAACTAATCTTTAGAGTCTTAAATAAACTAGCTATTATACGTTGCAACATCTAATATGTTAAGTAATCCTAATCTATAGCTAACTATACTACTAAGTTTTAATAACTTGCTACTAACATAGAATAGAATAAGACTATATTAATAACTATATATAAATAAGGATTAAAACCTAAAGTTAAAGAGAAACTAATATACACTAGTACTAGTACTAAGACCTTAGATAAACTTATTAATAAATCTATATCTATTAATATTAAGCTCTATAAACTATAACTAGAACTAAGAGAAGATCTATAGATATAGATTATAGTTATTAGAAATAACTACCTGCCTCTATATAACCTATAGTGTAATAACCTAAACTAAGAATAATAAGAAGAATGTTACTAGCCTAACACTAGCTAACATATCTATAATAACATATAAAGTAGTTACTTTAGACTAGAGGCTATAGACCTCTTAAACCTTAATAAAGAACTACTACTAGAATACTAAAATAAAAAGAAGAGTAGAGGAGAATACTACTTCTATAAGAATAGTAGTAAGAACTACTATAACTATAGTAAACTAGCTACTTTGTAAAAGACTATAAGATAAAGAATAAGATTCTTTAATAGCTTAATATTCTTACCTGTAAGAATAATACTATAGATGCTAGTAACTAGGAAGTAGTTACTAATAACATAGAATAACTTATAGAAGACCTAGAGTCTAGTCCTAAGAATAATACTAAATATATTAAACCTCTAATTTATATAGTAACCCCTTACTATAATACTATAGAAGGTAAAGAAGTACTATTTACTAATAGTAACTAATAATACTATGTAGTAGAATACTGTGTAGAAGAAAAGAGCCTTAAGATTAGTAAGAAATATAAAGATCTATCTTATATAAGGCAGTAAAAGAGACTCTTTTTACTATAGATTCTACTTAAACTTGCTTAGCGCTAGAGTTAGAGTTTAAAATTTAGAAGACATTTTATAAAAACTATAGGTATCTAATTTACTTATAACAACATACTATATTAATATATACTATATACAAAAATTGCTTATACATATCTAAATATTATACTAGTTCTATTATTTATAAAAATTTGCTAGGTTGCTACTTAAGTAGAGTTAGAGGTTGCTTAGAGTTAACTTAGAGTTTATAATAAAGCTAGAGTAGAATAGCTATCTATTAATACTATAAGAGCAAGTAAATATAATAAGTAATAGTGCGTAACGCTGTAAAAGAGAGTTGTAGATATTACTTAATAACTATAAAAATATTCTCTACTTTCTATAAGACTTTAGTATTTTATTATATAAGAAGCATTATACTACTATTATTAATCTTAATACGTATCTCTTATAGTATTATAGTATACCTACTACAACTTAAAAATAGATTATTTAGCGCTTTAGTTATTTTACCTCTATTAATCTAGCTAAGATTAAGCTTCTAGATTAGCCTATGTAACTAATAGAAGAGCTTAGAAAGCTACTAGATAGGCTATAATATAAAACATGTAGATCTACTACTATTAGTAAGAATATAATACGTATATACTAATATATATAGTATTATAGTTTAGTAGTAGAAATTGTTAAAAATATAGTCTGTGCAGATATAAAAATGTTAATTTCTATAATACAACATAAAAATGTTAATTTCTGCAATACAATACAAAAATGTTAATTTCTATAATATAATATAAAAATGTTAATTTCTGCAACATAACACAAAAATGTTAATTTCTGCAACACAACATAAAAATGTTAATTTCTGTAATATAACACAAAAATGTTAATTTCTGTAATATAACGTAAAAATATTGCTTTCTGCAATATAACGTAAAAATATTACTTTCTATAACACAATGTAAAAATATAAGTATTTTAATCTTAATATTCTACTAAGATTAGTAACTACTTATAAACACTACATATATAGTTTAAATAGAGTATATTTAGAAAATAGTAATAGTAATAGAGCGTTACTATTCCTTAAATACCTCTTCTCCTCCTCTCCCCTCCTCTCTCCTCCTTTCTACTCCCTCTCTCTTCCCCCTCTCTCTTCTCTCTATATATCTCTTCCCTCTCTTTTCTCTAGTACACTACTCTCTATATCTGCTTCTACGCAACTCTCTAGTACATACTTACTTTCTTACTTTAGATTCCCTTACCTTAAAATTAAAGATACTTAAACAAGATATACCTAGTAAAAACTAATACACCCCTTAACCTATTTATATTATTTGTTTATATTCTCTAGTAGTTCTTTAAATATTATTAGCCTCTAGGTTTGTGTCTAATACTACTATATCCTAATCTCTACTACTATACCTATACTACTATTAGTCTTAAATTAGAATGCTAGATAGTAAACTTACCCCTCTAAGAGTCTTAATAGATTTACTTCTTATATATTATCTAACTCTTCTAAGAAAGAGAACTTAGCTAGCAGTTTAGACTCCTCTATATAGAAAAGGAAAAGAGGTTCTATATAGAACACTATTAGACTAATATCTAGATTATACTCTACTAGTATCTTAATCTACTAACTTACCCTAGTCTAAGATAAGTGCTTCTCTATAAAGCTATTTGCAGAACTAGGTAGAAGTGTAAATACTACTAGAGTACTAAAACGTCTCTTTAATATATTCTACCTCTTACTCTAGTCTAAGAAATTACTAAACATGTTCTAAAGGGCTGTATTAGCCTCTTTTATAGAGCACTGCCTAAGGTTAGTTAAGTATATTGTTATAAACAAGTAGCTTTTTATAATTAAGTTATACCTTCTACCTCTTACTCCTATTTCCTCTTTTCTTTTCTACATCTTGCTCTTAAGCCTAGTATATTCCTTATATAGAATATCTATTTTCTAATAGTAGCGTATGTAGTCTGTAATGCTATTAACTTGTGTTTTCTAAGTATTAAAGAACTTTTCTCTAAAAGTCTTAGTTTCTAGAAGCGTTAAGCTAGCTTTATCTACTTACTACTATAGTAGATACTAAGACGTAATTATGTTCTATATTTCTATTACTATACTTAAAGGTTAACTTAAACTTTCTTCTATACTTAGAGTTATATCTCTCTTAGTATATGCAACTGCTACTTATTAAAATAGTTTCTTACTATAGAAGTATTACTACTTCTAAACTATTATAATTATATTCTAATCCTTAAATATATCTATTGTTCTAATAGCTATAGCTATAGCTACTATCTATGCAGTAGTGTGTATACTAATACTAGGCAGCCTCTACACAAAATCTTTATATTCTTACTCTCCTATTAATATATCTATAGAAGCTTCTACTTATTTCTAATCCTATATACTAGTAATAGTAAAGGCTAGATTTATATTCTTTACTAGAGACTTATTAATTTGTTTTTAGGTTTTGTCCTTAGTAACTCTTTTTTACTTCTAACCTATAATAGGTGTTTCCTCTACAGTACTAGAAAGGTCTTTACCTAGTATATAGTTATAGTTATCTATAACAGTATCTAATATATTAGCTACTAGTTGTTTATCTACACTATAGCTAGGATAATTATAGATCTACTAAATAATTTTTATAAGCCTAGAGCGCCTAATCCTCTTATATATCTACTTAAGGGCCTAGTATAGATTCTAGGACACAAATACTTCTTTATATAATATTTTATTCTATAATTTATAGTAAAATCTAAGTTCTGCTTATAGAAGACAGCTATAAACAGGACGTATTATACACACTTCTAACTTATTTTTAGTAATATCTTCTAGTAGTATATTAAAGGCCTCTATTATTTTTTAGTGTAAGGGGTAATATAGATATAGTTATTAAGTAAAGAGACCTATATTATTATAGAAGATTAAGTTGTAATATTTACAGACTAACTTAAGGCCTAGCCTAGTACTAGACCCTATTTAATTTAAGACCTAAATTATAATTAAAATTATTAAGGCTAGCCCTTCTCTACACCCTTATTCTTAATTATATAAATTTTTAACATTTATCTTTTACTAATTAGCACCTCTATTATAGCTACACTACATTATATTTAAGTTAACTTTAACTATAAAATTATTATATATGTCTATTATTATTACTATCTTCTACTCTATAGTGTTGCAGCCTACTTCTTATAAAAATATAGTAATTATATAACACTAGCTAAATAAGCAAAGATCTAGTTATATGTTAAGTCTCTTAGTAATTATATATATTAGACATATGTCTAGTTATAGCTACTAGATTAGCTATACCCTATAATAACAATACTAAATATATATTAAGGCTCCCTAGGCTGTAACTACTATTCTTAGGTTATAGTAGGTAAAGACTCTACTATTAGTAATATAAAGAATTATCTTAGAAAGTATAATATCTTTACCCTACTAAAGAAGCTACTATATAAAGTATTAGTAGAATAGTAGAGTTAACACTAGTAAACTACTCTTAGTTAGTAGTTCTTTATATAAACTATAGCAGAGGGTATAAACGTAATAACTATATTTAGTATATATAAAGATTTAGTAGCACTATTCTCTACTCTATAGATTAACAAACACAATAATATAAGTAGTACTATCTATTAACTAAATATAGACCTAATTAATTCTATCCTATAGCAGTAACGACACTTAGCCCTCTATGTTGTTAGGGGTTTTTTTTTGTTAGGGACAGGATATCTTAGGCCTAGCGTAATTTTAGTTACGTAGGCTCTATGTTGTTAACTTTACACGTTAGTGTTATTAGGTTCCTATAGGCTAAATTACCCTAAACTTAAGTGTATAAATTAGCATATAAAGTTACACGTCCTAACTAAAATGTATTAGCATAGCTTATGTAGTTAAGGGTGTTAGGGTTACGCGTAAGGGGTTAGGTTAAGGTTAGTAAGGCTATAAAGTAGTACACAACTAGAATTAGAGACGTTTCTAAGATAACAACTAGTAACTACAAACATTAACTATACGTTTAATTTATTAACTATTTGTTTAGTTGTATTATATATACAGTAGATAAGATGTATCTACAACACTATATATATAAAATGCAGTCTGTAGTTAAATATAGTAAGTCCTATATAAACAGCTATAACCTATAGGGCACAGCAGTAAACTATTATTACATGTTGTTAGCATTTACCTACAACTAACTGTTTAAGCAGAGCTACTATAACAGAGAGCAGTATTACAGGTAAGTATTTTAAGCATTTAGTTAAGTATAGGTTAGTAGTTTACAGAGAGTGTAGATAAGGCGTTTTACATAGCTAAGTTAAGAGCTATTTGCAGTATACCTACCTAGTAAAGCGTAAGCAGGCCGAGTTAGTAGTAGATAAGGTTAGCAGCTAGGCTAGGTTAATTAAATACGCTAGTAAGTTAGAGGTGCCTAGCTAGGTTATCTAGCCTATACAGCAGTTGCCGGTGTATGCTAATAGGTTAATATATTAAATAGAGCTAGACTATTACTGTTAGATATTCTAAAGCAAACGCATAATAAAGAACTATTAGCAAGAAGCCTATAATTAGTTACTAGTAGAAAAAGAGGGGCGTCTAAGCTAAGAAGAGCAGAAAAAGATATAGGACTATATTAGGAAGAGTTGCAAGACAGTCTGTTGTTAGTAATTGTTAGTCTAGAGTTAGAGATTGCAGTATTTCTAGGTCTATAAGCCTAATAAAGATAGCCTAGATGTTATGCCTGTAGACAGTAATGCGGTATAGGCGCAGGTAGGCAAGCATATAGCTAAGGTGTAGGCTAACGTTAAGACACAAGTGCAGAACACTATCTAGGAGGGAGATAGAGATAAGGTAAACCTATAGTTAGAGCAGACGCAGTAGTTGCCGTATTTAGTTAGTATAGAGCAGCCTAAGCTAATTACATATATTAAGGAGCCTGTAGCAGAGCTAGATGCTAGGCAGGAGCAGCAGGCTAAGCCTATAGAGGCAGCAACGTAGGTAGCAATAGATAGTTTAGCGTAGTTTAGTTAAGCGTTTGTTATCTACTAGATTAGTGTGTTTGTGCAGCTAGAGGCAATCTAAATAGAGAAGCACTAGACGCAGTTCTAGCTGTTATAGCTATATATAGACAAGAAATTAATTAGTAACTATACGCGGCTGTAGTAGTAGATATTAATGTTTTTTACATAAACCTAACAGGAGCACGCGTAGAAGAGTCTAGAGTACTGTTTTATATGCTAGCAGCGTAAGGCGTAGGAGGCGTTAGTTAAGGCAGCAGAGAGAAGTATTAAAGGAAAGGAAGACAAAGATAAAGGCAGGGAAGAGGAAGAAGAAGAGGAAGAGGTAGAGGTTAAAGAAGGAGAGGATAAAACTATAGCAGACGTTAACGAAGCTATTAACGAGATAGAGACAGACAGAGCTATACCTACTACTAACACTATTAGTAAGCTAGAGAGGTTGTTAAGCATCTAAAAGGCGTGTTTAGAGTTTTACATTGTGTTGTTAAGCTAGTTAATTACGTGCAAGGAGTATAACAGCCTATTAGTGTGCGTATTAGCTGTATTAGGCATAAAGAAGGATAGTTAGAAAGGTGCTAAGCAGTATCTGCCTGTTTTATTAGCTGTTATTAAGGTAGCGCAGTTTATAGTTGTACAGCAGGTATTAGAGTTGTTAGGCCTGTTAGATAATAAAGACAAGTTTAATAGTAACAGCACGTACAAGAGTAATAACAGTAGTAACCTACCCTAACGCTAGCATAAAGGATGTTTACAGTTTGTATAGGAGATAATAGACTAGTTTATAGTACGTAGTAGCTACAGCCTAATGTAGTAGATGTTAGATCTGCAGACGTATAGTTTAAAGATCTATTACAACACTACATTACGTAGCTACGTTAAGTAGATTAGCTAGGACAAGTTGTTATATAAGAGTTTGTAGTTTAGTATAGCGCAGTTCTGCAGTATAGTGCATAGATTAACAATAGAGAGTTAACAGTTGTTAATAGATAAGTTGTTATTTAGTAATAGCAAGGCTGCTAAGCCTATCCCTAGTATGCTATAGAATAGTTTGCGTAATAACCTAACAGACAAGTAGCCTAGGTAGAATTTTTTAAAGGACTACTACACACACATGCCTGTTAATAGAGAGAGGTAGTTGTTCTAGCAGGTAGAGTAGGACGCTACTATTAGAGACTAATTTATACAGCAGGGGACCTGTTTAGGTATTAACACGCAGAAGGTAGAGTAGTACATAGATTAAGTAGTTGCGTTCTAGGAGAAGTTAATTGTATTAATGTATATAGCAGGCAGACAGCTAGCAAGAGGCCTAGAGATTATAAGTATCTAGCACAGTAACACAGTTAAGGGCAGGCACTACAACATATTTATTAAGGACAGTATAGTTGTATTTGTAACGCAGTACTATAAGGGATATAGTATAAGTAGTAACGTTAAGATTATCTACTAGTATTTGCTGCGCAAGGTAGGCAAGCTGTTAGTATATTATATATAGTTAGTATTACTATTCTAGCAGTAGTTAGAGGCAATAGTGTAGGAGAAGGAGGTAATATTATTATATATATAGCTAGCAGACCTAAGCAGCTGTAAGTAGATAAGCAACTAGTTCTATAAGACGTTAAAGTGTAAGAGCAGAATTAGATTAGAGTTAGAGCTAACAATTCTAGCATATTATAAGATTGCTATTAGCATTAGCTAGTAGTTTTTACGTAGGTCTACTACGTTTTAAGCAGATAAGGGAGACAAGAACAAGAAGTAGAATAAGGAGAATATGTAGTTAGCTATTGTAGATATATAGGTAGAGTACATAGTGCACATTGCAGGGATAATATACGCACAAGGCATTATAGAATAGGCAGGGGTAGTAGTAGATAAGAGGTAGCAGTTCTATATATTAAGCACAGATTAGTACTAGTTTTTAGGGTTCTAAGCAGGCGTTAATAACAACAATAGGTGCAAGAAGCACAAGCAGGCCCTATTTAAGAGTAAGGTAGATAAGGTAAGGATTAATTAGTAGGGCTAGTTAAGGAAGATAGATACAGCTGCGTAGATGTAGTAGATAATAGGCAAGGCGGCTAAGTTTCGCAGCGTGCAGAAAGAGGCTATTAACGCTATCGTTGCTAGCAAGAGTTACGTTGTAGCAGTAATACTAACTAGGGTAGGCAAAAGCATATTGTTTATGTTACTAGCATAGGCTAAGTAGGGTAGTATAATAGTAGTTATAGTACTGTTAATTATGTTGCAAGGAGACATAATGCAGCAATGCAGGAAGTTAGGCATATTATACGCTAAGTAGGACAGCTACTACCTGCTAGACGTAGCTATAGTTGTGTTAGTAATGCCTAAGTTAGCAGTTAGGGAAGAGTTTGCAACATTTTTAAACTAGTTATAGGCAATATAATAGCTAGACTAGATTATAATTAATAAGTGTTATATTGTGTTAAACTGCTAGTACAATTTCTATAAGGAGATACAGAAGTTAGGTAAGTTAGCAGCTGCTAAGACGTAGATAGTAATATTAACAGTAACATTACTGCTAAGTAAGAAGGACGAGTTGTTCTAGCAGATATACGTTAAGTAAGATTAGGTTAATTTGTTCTAAGCTAAAACTATAAGGACAAACGTAGCGTACTGCGTAATTAGGGTAGGCAAGGCAGTAAAGAAGAAGGAAGTAGAAGAGATAGTATTAGGTATAGTGTAGTAGAAGTTACGCAAGTATAAGATAGGTAAGGTTGTAGTATACAGTAATTTAGTACTAAAGGTTAAGGAGTTAGCAAAGAAGTTAGGTTGTTACGTATACTATTATAAGGCCGTAGGCAAAGTAAGCATATTAGAAGAATTTACTGCAGGTAAGAAGTAGGTAATTATAGCAACAAGCGCGTTAGAGATAGGCGTTAACATACTAGACATCTAGTGCATTATATACATTAATTAGCTGTTTACTATGTTAGATTATGCATAGGAAAGCAGGTGTGCAGGATAAGACAGGTTATGCAGCAAGGTAATTATAATTGTATAGGAAGGTAAGTAGTAGGTAGCTAAGGACAAGTAGGTAGAGGTAGAGTAGCAGCTAGTGCAAGCGTACGTTAAAGGTATAGACAAGACAGTAATATGCAGGCAGGTAGTGTTAGATAGGTATTTAGACAGGCAAGAGAAAGAGCAGGTAGTGTGCAAAGAGGGAGAGGAGAAGTGCAACATATACAGAGGAGCAGACAGTAATAAAGAAGATAAGGAGGAGATAGAGGAGGAAGAGAGTAAGGAGGACGAGGGAGGCAACAGTAACGTAGAGGATATAGATATAGATATAGTTAAGGTAGAGTAAGAGGAGGCACAGCAGGTATTTAAGTAGCAGTAGTAAGCATAATGCAGCCTGCAATAGACGTTAATACAGCAGTAGTAGTAAGAGTTTGCTAACGTAGAGTAGTTGCGTAGGTAGTTAGCATAGTAAACAAAGTAGTGTAGGATATGTAAGGTAGTAGGTAATAGACAGAGTAAGTACAACGTATAGTAGTGTTAGAGGCTAAAGAGCTAGTAGGTAAAGGAGATAATTAAGGTAGTAGAGGAGAAGATGCAGTTTAAGGAGTATTTAGGTTGTTTTTAGTGTAGAGTACTATAGAAGGTGTGTAACTAATAGGAAGACAACAGACACAGACAGTATTAGAGAGTAGATAGAAGGGGTTGTTAATACTAAGGGGTGTTAGTAGGAGGGTTGTTAGGGTTAGTGTACAGGGGCAGGGAGGGCGTAACAGAGTAGTAGATTAGCTAGTTAGTAGAGCAGGGCGTTAATGCAAGTTTAATAGAGGGATTAGTTAGGTATTTAGGGCACAAACAGGCGTTAGAGTGCGTTAAAAGCAACAGGTTAGTAGGGGAGTTTTATTAGATTATACAGTTAATAGCAGAGTAGAGGAGGTAGCAGGCGTAGTAGTAGCTAATAAAAGAGTTTTTTGTTTATAATTTGTAGAAGCAGTGTAGCTAAGTTAGGTTTAGGCTAGAACGCAGGTTAAGAGCTGTAACCTATAGCAGAGGGTAGAACGCAGGTATAAAGCCCTAGAAGCTAAGGAGGTTTACTGTTAGTAGTAGACAGTAGAGACTATGTTATTAAGCTGTTAGAGAGGGTAAGAAGAGGAGTAGAAAGTAGAGGGTAAGCAGAGGGCCTACCAGCTTATCCAGGAGGATATCTAGAAATTTGCGACATCTAGAATTTTTTTTTTTTTTTTTTTTTTTTTTTTATTTTTGTTTTTTTTTTTTTTTTTTTTTTTTTTATTGACGTGTGATGTCGTGTTTAGACGTTTAAATCTGCTCGTGAGCGCGTGCAGTGTCTTTGCTGGACGTGTTCATTATACCGGGTGCATAACCATGGATATCATCAGACGCGGCTACAGATATCACCGACTCGATGTTTCTTGCTCATCTGTTGACATGACACGGGTCTTCTTCCATTGCACCATCTATTTCTTACGGCAAGGGGGGGGCCCAACCCTCATGTGCAGCTTTCTCGCACCAGCATCGCTTCTCTTCTCTTTAGCCATTACTTCACCTTATCCTCATCCGTCGTTCTCCTCACCTTCGCTTCCACCGCTAACGCCTCGTATCCTTGCGCCGTCTTGTAGTTCTCCTTGTACTCGTTCCCCGGTTTCCGGGGTCCTGGGCTTTGCGTTGTTTAACTTAGTCATCTTCACATCCTTCTCTGACTGGGTGGACGCGCGACGGGTTGCTATGCCCTTTTCTGTCTTGGAGGCGGGTGGGCGGGCAAACCCTTCCTGGTGACATTCATACGTGGAAGCTGGGCGTTCTTGGATCGGGCGTGTTTGGATTTTCTCATCGTTGACTACCTTGTTGTATGTGGGTCGTGGTTGTTTATTAATGGCGTATACACGACTTGTAAGCTGGAGCTTTGAAACTTGTAAGTACTACTGGAAGGTACCTAAGTAATAAACAATTCAATCTGCAAAAAAATGTTCTAGCGCTGCGTTGTTGTTTAAAGCTGGTGTTGGTGTAGAAACGCGGATGCTAGGTCGCTTGTCGGCAACTCTCAACTAGATTCATTGAGGATATTGTAGTTTACTAGATATGCGTTGGTCTGCACAAGATGCATATCTGCTTACTATCTATTTCTCAGTTATGTCTACACCAGCATTCTTAGTTTTGCATCTATCAAACTTCATACATGTTGTTCAAGATGCAGCTTGTTACCTATTCGATCACACGAGCAAAACGTTCTTACTATGAACTGTTACGCTAGATGTATGTTACAGCAAAGCAAGCTATGTTGTTGCGTTGCACATAAAAGCTATGCAGCATCTGCTAATATTAATCATGGCTATAAAGTTGTATTACAGAGTGTCTCGGGCTACAGACCTAAAGAAATACTTCACCATTATCTATAGTTCTTAATATGCATAGTTATTTCCTGCAGATTTCTAACTCAATATGTGATCACAACAATATTTTATAAGAATGCACTTAAAAAACTACATCCAGACCTCAATTTTTGCATACACTCTAGATATCTAACGAAGATGTCGGCGAGAAGTCCAAGCATAGACCAAGAGGGGCAAGGACGACAGAGAAAGAGAAGATAGGAAAGAAGGGTTCAGCAAGAATCCTAAGCAAGGAACCAGAAAAAAGGTAAGAAGTAGAAGGTGGAGAAAGAAAGACGAGGAAGAGGATAGAGTGAAAGAAGAAGTAGAAAACAAAGAAGAGAAAAAAGACAAGAAAAGAGAAGATAGAAAAGAAGAAGCTAGATATGGGAACAATAGAAAGAGTGTCCAGTAGAAAAGAAACAAACAGAAATAAGAGAATAGAAAAAAAAGAGACAGAAAAGAAAAAAAGAGTGATACCAGAAAGCAAAGCGATAGAGATAAAAACAAGAAAATGAAAAGAACAAGAGAAAGACAACAGTTGAATAAGAGAGAGCGATGAGAGGCGTACTACAGATATCAGAGCGCACAGAAAAAGCAATTCAACACCTCAGAGGCAATTAGAATAAGCATAGTAGAGTATTTGTCCATATCCAACATGGAAAGATATAAACACAACCGCTACTAGTTACCAAGTCCTGAAATCTAGCTGTACGCAACCATTCGCTACTTGATTAGAAGAATGTCTCGACTCTTAAACCCGCGTTGGACATCTCTCCCGCAAGATGAACGGGCTTTGTTGCAACCACGGAACAAAATGACTACAACAGCACCTAGGATGGCAAAGGTGACAGAGTTCAAACGAAGTTACCGTAGTTGTCGAGTACAAACACGGTATTATATGCCCAACGTTCAAGTCCAAATAGCATTGCATACCTGACGTTTATACTTAATTAGTATTGTATATCCAACGTTCAAACCAAGCCCCATCAGACACGCCGGGTGGCAGCGATAAAAGAGCGAGTGCTTAATGCTGCACTAAAACGCTGCTCTTATTGGTAAGACTACCTCCATCCTCTGAAGAAACCAGTAGTCATTTACTCACCCGCTACACCCATGAAGCGCGCTCCAGAAGGCACCCTAACTCTGTCGCCAGACGTTAAGCGCATCAAGATTTGCACGTCGGACAGAGATGGCAGCGATCGATCAAACACTGCCGCAATCCATGCTTTCGCTCTGGTCGATCAATACCTAATAATGAGTTGCACAGTGTTGAAATCATATCCACGTTGCGTGTGAACCTTCCGCTATCGCGTAACCAGGCTGGCAAATGGGTACGGGTTAATAACTGGGTCGGATCACATGATACTCCGATCTCGACAACCCTGAGCCTATACCCAGTGGAAACGTCACGTGCCTGGGGATGGGGTTAGATCCTCAAGACGAGGAATCAATCTCATAATACCAGGATGCGGACCGCCACGGATAGAGGTGCTCTTTTCCGTGAACGTGTCGAATGCCGATGGTGTCGTGTCTGAGCATCCCAGACACTGAAAGCGGAACTCCTGCAAGTCGGACATTTCGCGCGCTTGACTATCGACAGAGAAGAGCCGGACTGACGGTCGATCGAAGTAGCTGCGAGATGTGAAGCGTTGGCCCATATTGGCGTGATCTGCGCTCATACTAGCTCTCACAACACGGAAGAGGCCAGCTACAAGCGTACATCTATCAGGATCTCTGAGGCCTATACAGCAGTTTGATTCTTCGTCAACAGAGGAGCAAAAAATGACGGATTAGTGAAGTATAGTCACGGTCATGCTGACGGTTTAGTGAGCACCTCCAGTGATTGTGTTTGAGCCGAGATTGATGACTGTTGCGGCCGCAACACACTCCGGTGGTTCGAGCGTCGGTCTTCAACTTGCCACGTAGACCTTGCTGGTGCGGCTAGCTTGCAAATCTCACGATGCTTGGAAGTCGAGGCGAAAAGAAGCAGGTCACAATGCCATCGTTAGTGTTGCAACGCCTAGTGGCCGAGCCGACGTGTCATATGTCCAGCCTCGTGACCGTCTTATGGACCCAGATCACATCCCGGGACAAGCAGGCGATCCCCGAAGACCGAAGTCCGATGGATTCGGTAAGTGCGTGCGATAGGTTGCGCTTAAGCCTCGCGCTCTACAGGAGGCAAAGGTCAACTATGTCAGGGGTCAAAGATCTTTGTGGGGTAGCGTGTTTATTAGCTCCTGGAAACTGGGGGAAGTGTTGATCTCAAAATAACCCAGCTGCGGCTTCGCAAAACCCCATCAAGGGGTCAACGATGTGCAGTGATAGACGCGATGCATAAGATCTGCACATACCTGTACGAGAACGAGCGTCTGGCCAGTACTTCGTTCTAGCCAGTGTCAAGGCGAACCTCGCAGCTGGCTGCAGGAAAGGGGCTTTGCGGTGAGTTTTGTTCGCCTGGCATCCCGAGCTAAGGTAGTTCCCGAACCGTCAACGATGCGTGTGGAGACAAGAGGGTCGGTTGCATGGCGGGGAAGGTTCGAAAACGTAAGAGATTACCAAAGAAGCTGTTTCGAAGACAGAGCTGCAGCAAGCTAAGCTCGGTTTCGTGCAGACGCTGAAGACGCGTGTCAGCAGGATGGCTTGGAGGCATCGTGGAAATTCTGCGGTGAGGTCCTCCTCAGCAGACGAAGGCTTAGAGGCCGTCGTGGCTCCGGCATATTCACTAACATGGCAATATTCAATGACTGAGGGATACAGTGATGTCGAGTCTGCAATTGACGGTTCGGTTGGCAAAGGTGAGATGTCTCCCGTACCCGAGACGGATGCACAGACGGATGCGTTGTGTGAGACCGTACTATGTATGGCGACAGTTGACGAAATTGAAGGTGCGAGACCTGATATCGATGGCGACACAGGCAGTTGCAGCCGCCAGGAGATGCGGAAATGCGCAATCGTCTTGAAGCTGTGCGACCTGGTGCGTGCAAGAAGGGTCAAGCCAGCCACCTTCTCCGCACATTCCTTTCTAAGCGTCGTGAAGGGAGTTGCAAAGCTTCAAGGACCACCGAAGGGGCAGGCGGCATACGGCGGCAGCACCAGCGTCGTGCTTTGCAACGTTCAACGCTGCAGGCCGGTCGCAAGCGGGCACCAGCTGCAAAGTGCAGAGCAGGCACGAGGGTGGAAAACGGTGGTCGGAGGTCTCGCGGAAGGATTTCGATGTGTCAGAAACACCAATCTGTTACCCCTTCAAAATTGCGAGATGGCCTTGTGACCTGCTTCACGTGACGGCCGAGTCACTGATTTTGCTTGCCCCGGGCTGGGCAAGCAGCGCTTGGCAAACTCTTACATCACAGAAATCCATTCATGGCAGAGCCACCCAGGCTTTCCAACGCCTCTCCGTCGCGGAAGCACGCGCGTGCTACTGCATGCCTCGTAGTTTATTGGCCAATTTGTGTCATTCATGGCCTGTGCCAGAATGATCCTTTTAGCCCTGCTCCACTCTGCTACCCGGCGTCCGAGCAGTTGGCGCTGCTGCATGGAGCTGGGGAAACTCTTGACTCTTGACTAACAACGTACCACGGTGCCCTTTGTCAATAAAACTCTGCAATTCTGACGAGCGAGGGGCGTTTGACTATAAGAGACAACGTCCCACCTTCATTCAAGTCCAGACCCTGACTATCTCGCTTCCCCTACGATTTACCTACGACTTAGCTACGACTTACTTACGAGTCACCACCACATCGCCACCCAACAAAAGACAACCACCCATAACTGACTTCGTATCGTCGACAACCCAGAACGATCACCCACGCACCGTCGACAATTCAATGCTAATCAAGGAGCTCCCGTTCGAAATCCTTTCCAAGATCCTCGAAGAGGTTGCCGAAGCTAATGTCCGTGATGGCCCTACCTACACCTTTGGACTGTCTCAGGCCCCTCTGCCGCTCCAGAAGTCGACTCTCCAGCGCTATGTGAGAGGCCCGGTTCCTCCAGAGATGCTCAAGTGGGATGCCATCGCTGCCATTCGGACCGTCTGCTGGCAATGGCACGAGTGGGCCCTGGAATACGCCCTCAAAAATGTGTACATTCGCCGCTGGAAGGGAGGAGAGGTAAGCATGACGTACTCTCTGATAAGAGATAGCATTCTAACAAGACGCAGCGGTGGGCAGAGCTGTCCAACCGACGATCAAGCTATCCCTTGTATGAGCTCATTGACCGACCCACTGGCACAGCTGTCTACCGCGATCCCTTTGCCTCCCTGAGGCAGACGGTAAGAAACTTCAACGACTTCCCAGAATTGGCCTCAAAGATCAAGCGCATGTGGTTCCACGGTTTCTACACCGCCGAGACAAACCGCATGATCTTCGACTCTCTTAAGAATTGCACCAACCTTACCTCCCTGTCCGTTCCATGGACTACGATTAGGCACCTGGATGCACCCTCATGGCGGACCCTCTTGACTGGATGCGGCAAGCCGATTGAGTCATTGGAGCTTCAATGCATCGACCCGACCTCACAGCAGGCCGCGGAGAAGGAGAACCAGATCAACCTTCAGGCGCTGCAGTCAGTCAACTTTGGTCAGTTGAGGCGGCTGAAGATTTTTGGTGATACCACCTTCATGCCGATCACTGATGACGACCTCTTCGCGATCGCTCGAACTGCTACTCAGCTTGAGGAGTTCCACGTGACTTGCATCTCCACCATCACCATTGATGGCGTTATGGCTGTCGTCAAGGCATCTCGCAAGACACTCCGGGTACTCGAGCACAGCCCAAGGTCACAGGATGGCTTCTGGCACCCTCACCCTGGATCGCCAAGCGATTGTGAGCACCTCTGCGAGACCTTCCGCAACTGCCCAAAGCTTGAGACTCTGTCCATTTCTCTTCCGTCTGTGTGCGCCGATCTGTTCTCTCATGAAGAGGCTAGGTTCAGGGGCGATATGCAGGTGCGCGCGCTTCACCTGTGTGGCCACGAGCACGGGCGCTCGACTCAGGAGGCCACAGACGCATTGCAGAAGTTGCTGCAACAGGCTCGTGCCCTGGTCCATCGACGTGCTAAAAGCGCTATCCCCCAGGAGCTCTACGTAGAGCTTTTCTTTGCAGACTGTATATTTGAGCCTGGATTTGGCTCTGTCCACGGTGACTTCGCACTGGCGCAAGCCGTATCCGACGGACTCTGGCCAGCGAGTGTGGAGTTCAGCGGCAAGGGTCCATATGGAAGCACCGGCCTCTACGAGAAAGAGGAGGAGGGCCCATTCCAGCGCATCGAAGAGGACGAGTTCCTTGCTGGTGTCCGCAGAAGGCTACATTCCATTTCGACTTGATCGTGGATCGATCGATGACGACGACTTTACTTCTCTTCTCCTGTATCCCTATCGCGGTTTCCAGCATTACGACTTTAACGACTTCACTTGCGAACAGGCAGCGAGCCTGGATGATACCAGGCCAAAGAGCCACCGGCATGCCAAACAAAAAGTACCTGTATACCTCATTTTTCGTCTCTGGGCAGGCATAGCGTGGGGCAACCGGATGTTGTACCCTTGTAGCATTCTAGCGTTCACTTAGGCATAGCAATGTATTATTTGCAACTCTCACCGATTTTGCCAATGCTTGATGTTTGCATGAGCCTCGAAGCTGACTGACTTTTCTCAAGCGACGCATGAAGCTGACAGCGTACAGCTTGTGCTACAAGGATGTCGATAGGTGCAGACGGCCGTTTCCTCACCAATTGAGGACCCCGCCATTGCCAAGAGCCTTAGTACCGAGAGCGTTAGGTCCAGGTACAACCTAGCATGCTTACGCAGCACGCTGTAAGCTGCTTGCGGCACGGAAGCTTTTCTCTCCCGGACACAAAGTGCTTACCAACACCTCTCCAATCGTAGTCAAACATAAGGACATGGCAACCGAGGACGGAAAGAGTACCGCAGCCACCTTGAGACACAGCAAGCAAGCCGCGCGAGCTCTGACAACTTTGATGTCAGCCTTTGGTAATCGACCTCAGCCCCACATTTCGAAGCGCTAATGCAGCCCGTCGAGCAGCTTGACCGCGATCGGAAAACCGAGCATTTGCACCGATGGGCTCATACCCGGGCAGAGCACCGCGTTGCTGTGATCGAGCTGCTGCTCTCGGTCTCATTGGCTCGACCTGGAATGTTCTCGCATGGGGTTGACGTTTCTATATAAGGGCGGACCCGCCCCTCTTTCCCCTCCTACACCAGCACTTCAACTCATCTTTCCTGCACTTGATACCCCCAATTCTTCACAATGGCTCCCAAGATCGCTATCGTCTATTACTCCATGTACGGCCATGTCAAGACATTGGTATGTTGTTACCGTGAAGCCAGTCACCTTGCGCAGCTTGCTAACGTCACCTCCACAGGCCGAAGCTGAGCTTAAGGGCATTCGCGAAGCCGGCGGCGATGCTACACTCTTCCAGGTCCCCGAGACCCTCTCGGACGAGGTCCTTCAGAAGATGTACGCACCCCCCAAGCCCACCGACATCGCCACCCTGAACAACCCCGCCGACCTTGAAGCCTTCGACGGTGTCCTCTTCGGTATTCCCACCCGTTACGGCAACTTCCCAGCCCAGTTCAAGACTTTCTGGGACAAGACTGGCGGTCAATGGCAACAAGGAAGTTTCTGGGGGAAGTACGCCGGACTGTTCGTCTCTACAGGTACCCAGGGTGGTGGTCAGGAGAGCACAGCAATCGCGGCCATGTCGACATTGGTGCACCACGGTTTCATCTACGTCCCGCTCGGCTACAAGACAACATTCGCCCAGCTCTCCAACCTTGAGGAGGTCCACGGCGGTTCGCCCTGGGGCGCAGGTACCTTCTCCGGTGGCGACGGCTCGCGCCAGCCCACTGCTCTGGAGCTCAGCGTCGCCACAGCCCAGGGCAAGGCCTTCTACGAGGCTGTTGCCAAGGCGCACCAGTGACTAGATGGCAGCGAGAAGAAGGCTGCGGCGTATACCACGACGCCAAACACAACTACAACACAAAAACCAACAGAAACTGGAAACAGCACAGCAAATGGTGTAAAGGAGCCGACGACGCAGAGGGTGCCTGAGGAGCCCACAGGTCCTCAGGAGAAGAAGAAGGATGGCGAGGGCCCTTGCGGGCTGCCTGCCAAGTGCGACATCATGTAGTATTTCTCTCCAGCATAATGAAACGTAATCTCCCCATCATTGCCTGCTTCTCGTCTTTCAATGACTACATTCCCACACAAGCACGTCTTGAACCAAGAAGAAGCAAACAGATGAACTACGAAATGATGCACCAGTCTATAACCTCAAGAGCTATGTTGGTTCATCAGTGACTACCATTACTAACGGCTAAACGCCACCACCCCCGTCACTCAATATAGTACTATCCACGCAGTACCTCCAAGACAACACTAACAAATATTCATTCTTCATGGCCAGAAGCCAGCCAGCTGCGAGTTTTGCGTTTCGAGTAGAGAAGAGCAGGACAGGGCAGAGTAGAGATTGTAGACGTCTGCCTTCTAATAAGGAGTCTTGCGGATGGGATTTAACAAGTTGGCTAATGTGAGGGTGGGTGGGTGGTGTTCCCTGAAGTCTTTTCCCCTTGTGGTTCAGTTCGTCTCGATGTCGATATCAGCAGCTTGATGGCATACGAAAACGTAACGAACGGCGCAATGTGAGCAGTGGTCGTGTCTGCAACTCATTCAATAGGTGTTCTATGGATCTATCCTTCCCATACTGCGTTGATGATCTGGTCCGGCATCGAGGTGCCCATCAATGTAGTTGTAGCATACCATACGTTCTTGAAAAAGGGACCTCTGTCCGTGGCGGTCCGCATCTTGGAAATACAGGAACAAATCTATCATCCTGAGGATGCGGTCCTTCTTATCGCGGTATTCAGGGCGTGCCTTGTCGCGGCGGCACAACGGAGTTGCTGTTTCGAGATGGACGGTAATGAACAAAACGCTCATCTAGCGGAGGAATCTTGCGATAGTCCACACACTAAGATCTTGCCAAGTCCTGGGCAATTTATGATCTTCACCGACATGGACTCCGCCCAAAGCTTGAACATATTGCCAAGTCACAAAGTGCAATGGCTGCTTCAAGAGACCCTCTCACTGAGCAATCATTGCAATAATCGACCTCGGCGGCGTTCAAACAGTGCTGCTGAAGGCCTTCGGCGTAAGTAAAAGCGATTTATGGTTTTTGTAAAGACAGCTGAAGTCTCGTAATACGTTTAGGTTGCTGACACGGCGTTGAAAACCTCCTCCTCAGGAGCCAAGACTGAGTATGTAATGAAGCCGAACAGCCAAGCCGCTACTCTTGGCAGTGCCATATCTGTGCCACATAGAGTACAGCTTTTAGAGGAGTTCTAATAAACAAAGAGCCCTAGATACTCAAGCGCATGGATAGTGCGAGGGTCACGTTATTTGCCACGTAGACCTTATTGGCATGATCTTGAGGCGCAGCTTGAGCCAGCCTTCTTATTGGCGTGGGCGAAGCTTCTGCAGCACGTGACTTTGTGAGTTGTGGCCGTAACTACGGCCCCCGTGAGTAATCACACCGCTTGATATTTAGGGAAGAGTGCTTCCACATACTAGACACGCACGTGCCTTTCAGTACAAGGGTCTTCAGAGCTTACACCATCTAAGAGTCGCCGACGAGCCACTTGGCATTTACGCTTCTCATGAACAACAGCTGCAACTAACTACGCAAAGCTACAATCTTTTGTAAATTTAGATGCATATTTATTATATACCTTCTAGCAACTCTCTGGACTTTTAAAGTTCTAGCTTAGAAGTTGCGTATACAGCGTTTATTAGAAGAGTTGTGTAGTGCACAGAGGTGGCTCATCGGCGGCTCTCAGATGGTGTACTTTCGTGCTACTATAAGACGGACATCAAACAACGTACTCCGCACACGCCGTATGTGTACCCATGCTTGGCTTTTGATTACCGACAGATCCAGGCCACGCGACTACGAGGAGGGTGCATGAACGGAGTAGTAATACGAGCTTGCTACAACTCGGGTATCTCTCTTGTAAAATATCACCGAATACTCAGTGCAAGCAACTCGTACCTCTACTCCGTTCAGGCACCTCCCTTGTACCTCGCAGCTTTCACTCAAAAATAGCAGCAAGATGAATAGAAAATAGATGATCGGTAAGGTTACGAGTACAGCGGGTGCTTGTAAAGGACCCGGTGTAATTCTATTCATTGTAGTATTTTCTCTGCCCACCACGTCCAGTCTTTCTCAAATCATGTGTACTTAAGCTGCTGCCGCTCCAACATGCTTTCATATCACAAAACATCATCGTTTCATATCAACAAACATCAGCATTTCATACAAAAAAACATCTTCACTTCACATCACAAAACACCATCACTTCATATCAAAAACTATCATCAGAATGAAGCTCTCCGCCCTCGCCCTCGGTACCATCATGTCTACTGCTAACGCTGCAGTTGCTGGCGACCGTTCCCAGCTTCAAGAGCGCGCTACGTATGCTGTTGTTGGCAAGCCGGAGGGTTTTGCCGCAGGGGCCACAGGAGGTGGAAATGCACCCTGCGCGATCCCAGCCAACGTTGCACAGCTGAAGACTTGGCTCACCGACAGCGTTGCTCGTTGCATTGTATTGGACAAGGAGTGAGTCACCTCATCGGAAACAGCGGATAGTTGTGAGAAAGCACTAACCATCGACTCCAGATACAACTTCAAGAACACCGAAGGCGTCACCAATGAACTAGGCTGCCGACCAGCATCGAACAAATGCGCCAAAAAGGGCGGCCAAGACGCCATTAACCATGCCTCATGGTGCAAGAATGGTCTCGCAGGTGCGGGCACCAAGGACCAGCCCGTTACCTACGACAACGCAGGTGTGGCAGGTATCAACGTCGCTTCCAACAAGAGCTTGATCGGCGTTGGATCCAAGGGCGTCATTCGTGGAAAGGGATTGCGTATGGCGAACGGGGTGAAGAACGTCATCATCCAGAACATTCACATTACAGAGGTGAGTTCACCTGATTGTGTTTGATCGAACCCCTCGAAGATAGGCTGTCTGCGGTGGTTGAGACTGATCTTCACCATCGATCGAGAGGCTACCAATTCCACGGATCATAGGCTAACATTTGAACTCAGCTTAACCCTCAGTACATCTGGGGAGGAGATGCCATTACCGTAGATGGCACTGATCTCATTTGGATCGGTAAGTCATTCCGAAACCCCCTCTTACCCCGTAGCCTCGAGGTATTCAAACAACTAGAGGCATGGCAAACCAAACTGACACTCACCTAAATAGACCACGTCAAGGTATCCCTCGTCGGCCGTCAGATGTTCGTCGCCGGCAACGGAGCCTCCAACCGCGTGTCCCTCACCAACAACGAATTCGACGGTGTAACCAGCTGGTCCGCCTCCTGCGACGGCCGCCACTACTGGGCCATCTACCTGACCGGCTCCAATGACTTCATCACCATGAAGGGCAACTACATCCACCACACCTCTGGCCGCAGCCCCAAGATCAGCGGCAAATCGGTCGTCCACGCCGTCAACAACTACTGGTATTCTAACTCAGGCCACGCCTTCGACATTGCCGCCGGCAGCCAGGTGATCGCCGAAGGAAACGTTTTCCAGGACGTTGTGACGCCGCTTTATGCCAACGCTGGAAAGCTGTTTGCTGCTCCGTCTACGAGTGCGAATGCGGCTTGCACCACCAGCCTGGGCCATGCTTGCCAGTTGAATGCGTTCGGTAACTCGGGCCCGCTTGTAGGAACGGATACTTCGTTCTTCGGTAGCTTCGCGGGCAAGTCCGTTGCTCAGGCTGCTGTTGCCAGCATCTCTGTTGCGCAGACGGCTGGTGTTGGTAAGATCTGAGCGTTTCGCGCTTCGCTGTCTGGTGGGAGGATAGGTGTTTGATTTTCTCTTTGCTCGGGATTAATAGTGGATTCGGAGTTCGCAATTTCATCCTATAGATTTCTTTCAATACAGTACTTCATCTTTATCTGTGGTTTGGATCACCGTCCGTTTAGGACAGTATGGCGACATTGTGCCTTGTGTTTGCATCCAGTGTATTGTGTTGAACAGCCTGGATCAACGAGTAGCAGAAAGAGACAAGTACAAGCTCCGATAGTAGCAAATTGGTGGAGTCAGTTGACGTGACTTAGCTGGCTCTTTGGAGTCTCATGGGGTCTGAGGAGACTACATCTTATTTCTGCAGTTGCCAGTGCGGAGGTCTGCACACAACAGTTTTAAGTTTTCAAGACCGGCTACCATTAATAAACTCTCCCAAAGAAATCGATAGCGTCTCCCGTGAGCCGATATGGACCGTTTGCCACCGGGCGCAGAGGCACAGGCACGTTGCATCCAGTAGTAAGAAATAATGCAGGCCAGCAGAAAGAGAGTAAGACCCTGTGCAGAAAGTTTGGTTCCACAGATCTACCTGACAATGTCATCATTGGAGTAGGTATTCCGCATCCATAGAGCCATGATCCGGATGAAACGCTTTGGGAAAAAGCGCCAGCTATGTGCTGATGGCATGTCTTCTGGTTCTGCAGCGTTAGAAGATGTCCTGCAATTCCTCTTTTATGTGAGAAGTGCAGACTTCTCTCGTCCAGTCTAAATCGTGGGTAGGAGACGTTACGTCAGATCATGTCTGTCCTAGACTACGGACTGCTCTCATGCGGAGGGTAGGTGTATTCAGTGTTTTTTTCTTTGTACAAGATGTTTGAGGGACAGACCCGTCGCTTCTCGACGTGGCAGCAGGTCTATACTCCCTAGCACAATTCCAACCTCGATAGTGGCCATCAAGGCTACCAACCGCTGGTCGAGAGGGGATTGATCAAATCGATAGGGGTCTGGACACCGCGACGTTGGGCTTGTGCTCGAATGGCCATGTGGTACCAGCAAAGTGATTTGGGAGAGGTTCTGCGGATGTAGGTTCTCGTCGTGGTAAGCGTCACTATTGTAGTACTGGGAGGGCGTTGGAGTAACTTAAACAGAACTGCTGTCTATGCTGAAGAGCCCTAAGCATTGGCACAGTTCATGTTTGTGGGGTATAGTTGCATACTTCATATAGCTCTTGGGTATCATTTCTCGTCACATCCTGCAAGTCTTGCCGCCACCTCACCTCCTCCTTGCAGCCATACTTTCAACATTATTCGCATGCGCAAGGAGATACTTGCAGCATGTCAGCGTATACTTGCACGCCTTTGTCCAGCTCTCCTCCTTGTTCAGGGCCAACTTGATGCTTTGGTCGTGAATGCGATCCTTGCGTATCTCGTACGGCATCTTGACGCCTGGTCCGCCCATGCCCACTCTCAGACTGCTCCCTGCATCGACGCCTTGGTTCTCTACAAACTCGCCAAGTTGCCTCAAACACTCCAGGAATGCAACCATGGCGGTATCGAACTTCCGGTGTAAGAAACCGAAGTTTATGGGGAAATCGCCCGAAGAGTACAGCTCCAGACGCTGTTTTTGAACGTTGGGGGAGCTGGTTGTTGAGGCACGGGTGTCAGCGACAGAAGCACCATTCTTGACTTCGTGTTTTAATATCGTAGACGTGGAGCCCATGGGCGAGAGTTCGTAGTTCTGGAACTTGTAGCCCAAGCGTTCGGCCAGTGTGGCGAGGAGAAGGCAGGTTTGGCCCCAGGCAGCATTGATCTCAGGCCAGTCAACATATGGAGAAGGAAGGCGACCGAGTCGTAGTCCATTGATTGTTGCAAAGTGGTTGTCGTGCGTTATGTTGAACGTGTCATTGTAGACACTTCTACGTTGGAGTTGGTTAAGTATCTGAGTGTCATGGGCATATCGTGCTGTGAGAGCATCGCGCTCGTTCTGGAACTCGGTCAAGGTAGAGTTGAAAGCGTTCCTGTCTTTCCAGAAGTCTTCCTCTTCCTGGTCCAGCTGGCGAGCTTCCACTTCAAGAGCGGCCAGCTGAGCGTCCAGATCCACCTTTTCCGCTTCAAGCTTCTCCAGATTGGCGATGGCAGTGGCCTCAGCTTTCTTTGCGGCTTTCAGGGCAGCGTCAGCGGCTTTGACTTCTTCCGCACTGGGTACATCCGTGTTCGCGCGGCGAAGATAGTCCACGTAGGCATCGCGTTCTCGTGTCGCCACTCCAAGTCGTTTCTGTAAACCATCCACGAGGAGCTCGGTGCACTCGACACATATGGGATGGTCGATGTCTGAGCGCGCGGACAGTATCTCGAACATGCGCTGTGTTGTCTCCAAGCCATCTGCCAAGCTCGCTCCTCCCACCGTCCCTGAGCCTGCTGTGACGCTCGCCCTTCTCGACAGCTCCGGCGTGGTGGGTTGCGTTTGTGTTGCTTCTGCCGGCATCTGTTGGTCAGGACTGCGCACTGAGGCTGGTGGCTGGTCTGGTGGGTCCATCATTGACTCGGACATATGCACGTTGATAAATGACATGGCGGGATTTTGGCTGCCCTGTTGAAATCTCGAGGACGGCACATTGCGCTTGAAGGTAGGGTTCCTTGCGGATTGGATCGCTGTTTCGTAGGTCTGGTGTCTCGAAGACGGGTACGTAGGACGGGACTGGCGAGGTGGGTTGTTCTTGTGGCTTTGCTGCTGCGCCGTAACAGCTGAGTCTGTCCACCAAGTCAGTACCGGTAAGAAGACAAGGGTTGCAAAGCTTTAGCCAGCCATACCGGTCAGAAGCTTGAAAGCGGCAGGGTTGAGCTGGTCAATAGAGGCATCCACGTCGATGGGCGTGCGGCACTTCTGGCAGTACAAGCCGTGGCTCTTCTGGTCGTTGGCCATGGCGTTATGGGCGGTCTCGTTGCATGTCCAGGGCTGGACTGGAGAGGAGATGTATTGATGTGTGGATGTGTGTGTGTATAGGGCAACGCTGAAGCTTGGATCGCACATGTGGTCAGCCGTTTGATGTGCATCATGCTGCAGGCCCAGGCCTAGCTCCCGCAGTGCCCCACTCCACGCGAGGACGCGAGGGGAAGTCGCGTCCCAGCCATCATGTTTCGCGTTTGGGCTCGGGCTCGTGCTCCCTTGCGCAACCCGTCCCCGCCGTAACGACGACAGACGCTTCCCGAGACAACACACCCAATTCGTCGCATCGCTCAGGCCCCAGGGGCGTCCGTTCGTCTGGTTACCGCAATCGCAATGGAGCCCCCGGCGAAGCGACTGCGCATCCTCCAGTCCGTCGACGTGGACGAGACGAACCCCGACTACATCGCAGCCAAGCAGAAGCAACAGCACAAGTTCAAGGGCAGGCTCGAGTCGCTCTTCGCCAAGTACGAAGGCATGCACGAATCCATGAGCGATGAGATCGACTTCAGGACGGGCAAGCTGGTCGTGGACAGGGGCCATCTGCGGAGGGTCCAGCGACAAATGCAGCGCAAGGAGCCGACACTGCTCGACAGTCTTCTGGAGCCAGGGCTGGAGAAGGAGGACTCGTTAGAAAAAGAGGAGGAGTTGGCTGAATCGGACGACGAGTTGGCGCCTACGCAAGCACCACAAAGGAAGAGCATCAATATCCGAGGTCCATCGAGCATTGCCCAACCTGCAGGGCAACTTGGCGCGGAGCCTGTCACAACACCTTCGCATACTGTATCAACAGAAGCAGTCCAAATGAACGCGCTCCAAGCGCCAAACACACCGAACCCAGCAGCGAGCCTACTCCAGCATGTTCAATTCCCTCAGACACCGCTTGGCCAACAGGCGCAGGCAGCCTTCTATGCCAACTTGAATCAGACGATTGCACACGCTGTACAACAGGCCGTTGCACCATTACTGTCCAGTGTCTTCCAAATCACACCAAACGTACAACTCGCGCAAGCTCCCATGTTCCCAGTGCCATCTCCACACATACCAGGCACTGACAACGTGAGACCCGCAACGGACCCAAAATGGTACTTTCCGCCCATGTCAGTTGCGAAGAAGGCGCAACAGATTAGCGAGCAGAGATCGTCACCACCCGTGATGAACGAGCCATCGCCAGAAATCACGAATCGAGTCGAAGCCAGTTCGCCCCTTGTCCACCGTCGAAGAAGTCCCAAAGTCCATATTCAAAGAAATCTCATACCCAAGAAAAGACTCAAGCCAACTACCAGCCCACAACCAAATCCTGCGATTGCGCGGGACGAGTCGTTGCCTGCGTTGGACAGCAACAACGACTTGAACCCCGGTGTGGAATCTCCGACTACACTGCCTAGCACCAATCACAAAGCGAGCAGAGTTCGTCTTTCGAAGTATCAGTTCAGTGAAGAGGATGACGTATATATCAGTCGAAAAAGAGTCTTGCACAACCTGTCCTTTCCAGAGATCAGAGCGAGCAAAGAGAAGTGGTCAACCTGGCCCATAAATGCCTTGTACAATCGGTGGATGAACCATATAAAGGGCAGGCAGCTTCACTTACAAGAAACACCGCAGGTGGCGCACTCACAGCACAGCTCGTCGATCCCTCCTGATGAGCACGAGGAGCATTTCTTCTCGAGTAAGGAAATTCCAGAAACATCGTCGGCATCACATCACCTACCCACACCAAGCTCCCTTGGGCAGAACGACAGCCACCGGGATGGAGCTGTTATACCATCCAGTTCACACTTCGACGACGACGAACTCGAACTGCTCTCTCTCGCCGGGGCAGACGTTGGCCAGGAGGTTGGCGACTACGAAGACGACGATGCCTACCCTACACCCGACGAGATCCTCCCCTCCATCGAAGGCGCCGACTTCCGCAACGAAGATGAACTGCAAGTGGAGATGCTCAAAACGGAAGAATCCGAGACCGAAGAACGAGTCACACAGAAAGCACTCCCCAGCACAATCCCTGAGACCCAAGATTCCGTCGGCATTGCCTCTTCTCCAAGACACAAGCGCCAGACAATACACAAGCCCAAGCCCAAGACCCAGCCCCAGTCCCTCCACACATCTCGCTCCATGTCAGACTCAGGATCCGACCTTGATCTCATCGGCGCCAGCGACGGTCCCACACCCATCACACCACGCATCACCATCAAGCGCGAATCCCTCACCCCACAAGCCAGCAAATTCCTCTGCAGCTCGCCCGCCTTCAAGACACCACACGCCCTCCCGCTATCCTCGCGCCTGGTCTCCCCAGGGGCAAAGTCGACAGGGAAACTAGATCGCAGAGCCTACCTCAAGGAGGTCAAGCAGTCGTGGACCAAGAAGACGCCTGGCGCAAAGGGAATGCAAAGTAAGAGGCGGAGTCTTAATTTGCAGTCCGCTGTGCGCAAGAGGCGCTGGGCTGAGGTGGGGGAAAGTGATGATGAACTTGCGAGATGATTGTATGATTATGAGATGGAACGTAGGAGTAATTCATACAATTCTATTCGTAATTTTTACGAGAAAAAAACCCAATTTGCTGCCTTCCTGTCTATCCGTTTATCTAGTCCTACGCTTCTATAAAAAAAGCCTGGAGGTCTCCACTAGAATTTACAAAACCACGTGTAACATGTAAAACACACTGTCCAACAGTAGACAACTAAGTAACATAACTTGATTAGCTCCAAGAATCTAGAGAATGAGTGGAGTCTCTAACAAGGCTGGCAGACACATCGAGCATTTGAATCTCTGGAATAACATAGATGTTCTCATATACCCTGCAAGTATACACGAGGAAGCCACATTCTTCTCTTCCCCTAGCTCCCGCTTCTCTACCCTCCCAACCTTTATCTTTCCTTCTTATATTTCTTTCTCCGAGACTTCTCGCTGACCTCTACCCTTCTGCACCCCGCGGTCCAACGTACCAAACACAGTTTTTATTCCAATACGTGCTTAGAGAATCTTGCCATTTCCATGCACTGAGTTCATAATTACTTTGCGAAACAACCATGCATGTAACAAACTATACACAGTTGTGGTGCATAAAACGTAGTCTGCAGCATTAGACTGCACTTCGTGATGATACTTCACAGCTATAGTTAATGTCGGCGAACAATTCTCGGCGTTTTGCTAACCACGTAGCTTCACCGCGATAAACACACAGCGTGACAGACGGCAGTGACAGAACGTGCTGATTGTGGAGTTGAATGGAGTAGGACATTCAATTTCCTTAATATTGAATGATGAGGTTTGACATACCGAGGATTAAGAATCCTATTGCAGACAGGGCAAGAAAGCGGGCAGCGAACCAGGGTAGATCGCCTGTGTCCAGCATATCCAATACAATGTCCTGTGGGGATTGGAGTAAAGCGTAAGCCTTGAGGTCTGTTGAGAGCTGGCGTTACGAAGCTTAGAGTTACGATTTGAATGTTAACGACTTGAATGTTAACGACTTGAATGTTATAGCCGCGCAGGTACATTTGTTTTGTACTCGCGGAGAAAGAGTGAAGATGGCGACTGCTCCGAGGTTTCGTAAAGAAGCCCGGCGGAGGTCTTCACGAGGAGACGGACGGCTGTTGGTCGTACGCAAAGGGTGATGCAGTCTCATATTTATTTTCAGCAGACAACTATCTAGCAAGCCCAGCTTGAAAAGAGCTTAGATTCTAAAGAATCGATGTGTTTGTAGCCTGCTTTCGTGCAACATAAGAGCCTCTACAGTACACTGACCACATCGAGTACATCACTCGATTGCGAACTCGTCAGAGAAGAAGTCCAGAACCCCGGCTGCTGCCTGTTCGCCGCCTAATGCCCTTTCTAGACTGCTCATGCACTCTTCGTCGCCGTCTTGGGCCTTCAGTATGAGCAAAACTAGCTCTCTGAGGCTGCCCGCAACATCAGTCACCGCGATGACTTGCTCTTCGTTCAAAGGTATCTCGGCGGTGCAGTAGGGAAGGAGGGTAGTGACCGCGCTTGCTACTGCTGCATTTTGCCGCCTCTGGGGGATATGAACTGCTGCTTTGTTGTGACCTTGGTGCATAGGTCTGGCCTGTCGGTACTGTTGCTCGTGTTGCTGCTGGTGTCGCCGTTGCTGGTGAGACTGACTGTCCGGCTGCCCACGGGCAGATATTGCCATTTGTGCGCGCTTGTTAACAAACCCACGAGATAGAGACGATATCTTGTGTACAGAATGTATCGTATGCTCATGTACTGCTGGACTTTCGCGTGCAGAGGTGGTGCGGTGGTAATAAGGCATCCCGCTGCTTGTGCGGTTACAAGAAGCCGGCAGTTGTAATTGCGCGTTAGACTGCCGTGCTGGTCAGCTGTCAGCGAAGCTCTTTGGGTTTGGTGGGTATGAAGAGACAGCGCCCACTTGTGGAGTTAAGAAGGGTGAGTGTGACTTCTAACGGCGAGGGGTGAGCTAGGCAGGAATCGAACCGAGCAAGCAAGCTCTGTGTAGGCCCCCAGTATTGATGAGAGCCAAAGATACAAAAGTGGAAAAATTCGTAGGCATGTCGCAATGCGGCGGGAAGGTGCAACTGGCTAGCCAAATAGTTGAAGCAGATCCTCAGAATAATACTAAAGACAATAAATTGTGTTCTGCTTCGCCTCGATGTATGCTGCACCACAGATATAACTTGGTGACTTACATATATTACATCTATATCGATACACACTAAGCAACACAAGTCTATTGTCCATCTATAGTCGAGTTGGGTATCATGAGAGGAGGATATATCTACAACATACGCTCAAGGAGCGTGAAATGACAGCAAGAGAAAGTTGTTACTGGTCATCGAAGAAGCCATGGCCTGGGCTGTAGAAAGCCTAGGGTTGACAACGACGTATGGCATCTAGTGTTCAGGCCGGCTATCAACCGAGGATGGTTGCGGGGCTGAGCTGTCTGATAATTGCGTCGTCGTCAGATGCGCTGCTTTGGAGTGCTTGTCTGCAGCTGCTTCCTCCCTAAGCCTCTTAGCCTCGTTCTCTTTCGCGACAGCTTTCTTGGCTTCGGCCCTGTGCTCCTCCTCCGTCTTTTGGTTTTCAACGACCCCACTCCCTCTCCAGAAGCTCAGCAGTTTGCCCTGCTGTACAGGGTCGGGCTGTTTCCTTCTTAATTCCTCCAGCTCACTCTTGACAGTCTTCAGTTCGACTTGCAGTTCCTCGAGATCCTCACGAATGTCGTCTCGAGCGTTCTTGGCTTTCCTCCTCTGCCGCCACTGCTCAAACACAATCACGCTTATGCCGACAGCGAAGATGAATGCCTCAGCCACGAAGTTCGCACCCGTCTCGATTGCTTTTTGCTCGGAGAGCGGCCGAATCCGTGGCTTGAACTTCTCTTCTGTTCTCTTCTTGATATCTTCCTTCTCCTTCTCCGTCATTTCCTCTTCTGCTTTCATCTCTTCTTCTGTCTTGACCGTGGGCGTTGCATGTTTGTCTCGCGCCGCCTTAGCTGCTGCTACTTCCTTCTTGATCTGTCGGTCGATAATCGCGGGGTCCTGCAGGAGACCAAGGCGCATTCGCATGTCGATTCGGTGGACGCGTTGCGCAAACCCTACGCATATTTTGCGGAACCGCTCGTGTTCGTGGGCGTTGCGCTTGATGGCATTCTACAGTAGTTGAGCGGTAGTCCGCGCGAGGCTCAGCCGGAGACTTACAGCCATTGGCTTCGCCAGCGTCCTCACGAAGAGCGAGGTGATTTTGAGTGTGAGAGACATGTTGTGCTAGGTGGAGGAGCTTCGATGGTGTTATAAAGGGCAATTGGATTGGCGTGGGCAAATCATAGCAATCGTGATACAGCGCAAACTACTGCAATGGGAACGCGTCCAGTTGCAGAGTACTGAGAAGCAGAAGTGAGCGGTGTGGAGAGATGATGGCTGCTTTGAAGCTGCCTGAAGTTCCGCAGCTCGGGAGTTCCCCGACGCCAACGTCACTGCACTTGCTGGGGTAGACTGCAGGCAACCGTAAGACCGAGTCGTATAGACAAAGCGAGTATCTTGGGCAAACACATTGACACTGAAGAATTTCAGTACTGAACATGCAACCATAACATGTCCCACGCAGGCAATGCGTCATTGCCTGGACTCCAAGCACGCGCAGACTTGGCCAAGCAGGGATAGCCACCCGTGTACCGCCTGCATCGAACTATTCTATTTTAGGTTGTTTGTTTAGCCCGGTCCCGAACTTCAACACCAGCGCTCACGCCTCCACGGCACTCGACATTCGACATTCGACCGCCCAACCTTGGAATGTCTGCCCCGTCCATCCACGCAGAACCGCCGCCAGAGGTGGTGTGCGATCCCGAAGGCTTGCAGTATGAGACTGGTCCACAGCTGGGCAAGGGCGGCTTTGCCATCTGCCACCGCGCGAAGCTGCTGGGCCACGATCACCTGGGCAGCAGTACAGTCGCTTTGAAGATCGTCAGATCCAAGATGGAACCCCCCAAACTGGCACAAAAGGTGCGACGGCTCTTTCTGCACCTAAGCCACCCTCGCTGACGTGCTACAGTTTGTGACCGAACTGCAAATCCACTCCAAGCTGGCCCATCCCAACATCGTCGAGTTCTACCGCGCCTTTTCTTTCCACTCTAGCACTTACGTCGTCCTGGAGCTGTGCGAAAACGGCTCTCTCGCCGACGCAATCAAGAAGCGCAAGTACTTCACCATGCCTGAGATTCGCCGCTTCATGGTCCAAACATGTGGTGCCATCAAGTACCTGCACCAGCGAAACATCGTGCACCGCGACCTCAAGACAGGCAACCTCTTCCTCGACAAGGACATGAACGTCAAGGTCGGCGACTTTGGCCTTGCTGCCCTGCTCCTCTCCCAAAACGACTACGGTGCGATTCGACGAACGACCATGTGTGGCACACCGAACTATCTTGCGCCCGAGGTCCTTGAGAAGACGGGCAAGGGCCACGACGAGAAGGTCGATTTGTGGGCAATTGGCATAATGATGTACACGCTCGCTGTAGGTCGCGCGCCGTTTCACGCAGCGAAGCGCGAGGACATCTACCGAAAACTGAAGGCGCGCGAATATTCCTGGCCGGACCCAGCGAAGTGCGCAAACGACATCACAGACGACCTGCGCGACATCGTGTCGTTACTGCTGGTACACGAGGACGACAGACCCACGCCTGATCAGATCGTAGCCCACCCCTTCTTCAAATTAGGAATGATCCCACTCGAGTTGGACAGCGGATGCACCTCAAAGATTCCAAGATGGCCCAAGGAGCGCGCGCCTACGGCCTCGACCATAAGACGAGGTTATACCGAAGAATGGTGGACGTTGTGCAAGGCTTCCGCGGTGGGTGAATACGAGTCAGGAAAAGCGTTCGGCGCGTATGGAAGCAGAAGAAACAAGACGGTGGCTCGTGATTGCCAGAAAGAGATTGAAGCTGGCAAGCAGCCTAACATTCCATTCAGCAAGGACGTCGTGTACGTGCCATTCCCTGCACGCGTGCAATGGCCCCACCAACCTGCGCCTGGAGGTCTGAGCGAGATCTCAGAGGAGAAGGAGTCGTCACAAGAGGGTCAGGCGCTGGTGGAGACTTCTGGGAACGACCGGTTAAAGGGACGCCTCCCTCGTGTTAGGAGAGAGATGCCACCGCCGGCACTCAAAGAAAACGAGCCAGCAGCAACTCAGGAGTCGGTACCGTCGACAGAGCCGGAGCCCGCTCGTAGGATTTTGGATAAACAGCCTACAAGATTACGAGCGGTCCGCAAGATCTCGAGCTCTGCTCCAGTCGCTGCGTCTGTAGCACCGGCACCTGCGCCATTGCGGGCAACTAGAGAATCCCGACCAACGACACGAGCTCGCGCTGCAAAGGAAGGTGCTAAGAAGGCGTCACAAGAGACGGAGACCGGAATCCTTGATCTTCCGCCTCTTCGCGCCATGAAGACCACCGTGCGAGTGACCGAGAAGCCGGAACCCACTCCCCAATTTACGACATCAACACGAAGCACCAAGCTTTCAACGTCGACTCGAAGCGAACCAAAGTTCCGTGCTGTCAGTGGCGAACTTCCAGCCACTGACCCTGTAACGGTCTTGGCTCGTCTGTATACGTTCAGAGACAATCTTGCGCGAGCTCTCGAGAAAAAGCCTTCCAAGTCCCGAAGAGAGCAGCCTCCACAGCTGCCGTTCGTGACGAAGTGGGTCGACTACTCTCGCAGATATGGAGTCGGCTATGTCTTGGATGACGGTAGCATCGGCACTCTCCTTACGGCGGATGAACAGAATCCAGTCACAGCAGCGATTGCCACGGACGGGTACAACCATCTCAAAAAGAATGGCAGGAACCGAGAAGCAGCAAAGAGTGTTCCGCTTGAGTACTACACCACAATCAAGAAAGACCGGGGACTGTCTCAAATCGAGGTCCAGGATCGCCGACGCACGGAGGAGATTCGAACAGTGTGGCACAAGTTTGGAAAGTACATGTGCGCGACTTTCGGCGATGAAGAGCTGGTTGTGAAAGAAGGGCCAAAACAGTCGAACTTTGTTAAGTTCTACCAGCGACTCGGCAATGTCGGCATCTGGGGATTCGACGATGGTTCGTTCCAGGTACGTAACAGCACCCAAGATGTTTAGGCTTTAGCTGATTTTTCGCAGTTCAATTTCCCAGATCACACAAAGCTCGTGCTATCCTCGGATGGAGGCTACGCCACATTCTTGTGCCTGCCTTATGAAGCAACAGCACTCCTCGAAGCAACAGGCAACGTACCCTGGAGACACGTCAGGGCACGTGAAACGCTCAAGGGATCATTACAACAGCTGCTGTACGGGTCTGCAGACAAGGCAGATGGGTATAAAGAGATTACTCAAGGCAACCAACTTCGAGAAAAGATTGAGTTCATCTACACAGTCGTCGAGGAGTGGGTGCGAGAAGGAGGTCTCGGCTGCCTCGTCGATCCCAAGGAGTACTCGTGGACGGGGCCGCAACTCGAAGAGACCAAGCGGCTGGATTGGGCGAGCGTTGGGCGTTCTGGTGGCGACGTCTTCTCATGAATTTCCAAGCCTCGTGCTTTTGTTTTTCAGGTTGGCAAGCGATGGCGTTTTGGATTTTTTCCTTGGGGTATTACTACTCTCGGCATTTGCATCTTCCGTGGCGTCTCCGCTTCTCATGATGATGCCTGGGGCAGATCGTGTTCGCTTTGGCTTGGACACTCATTCACAGGGTCTTGCATACAGCAGGTTGGGTTGGCGTATTGTGCTGGTAGTGTAGCATTTGCAGCTGTGAATAACGAACTGGCCATGTCCAGCACTCAAGGGTGCCTGAAGCTCCTTTGGCTGCTGCCTGAATGGGCCGCGTAATGTTACACATAACAAAGGATCCCGGCGATGTTTGCACTTGGGGAGGGTGAATGCGGCAAATCGGCTTGCGCGTTCATGTTGTAACTGCACGTAACAGGGTGTGGCTGTGCGGCCTACCGGTACCGTACTCGCTGCGACTTCCGATACGGCCGACGTGGGCTGTGACATCGTTGGTAGGATCACTGAGGCGTAGGGAACGCTGCCCACTAATCTTACTCACCACGCTTTCGTTCAAGGCCGCTCCTTCTCTCCCCACACATTGCGCCTGCACCACCCCAGCGTCCCCATTCTCCGTTCTCGTGCATCTGTCTGCTGTGAATCGAGTTCAGCAGCACACACGACCCGCCAAACGCGCAAGACACCCAACACCCCGGAGCTCGCGGTCGGGCATCAGCCATGGTGGTATACGCCTACCACCCGCCACCACAACGCTGCAGTCGCTGACAGAGGATCATCTAGGCGGTATCTAAGCGCGCCGGGCGCAAAAAGGAGGCCGGCGCCGCCGGAGCTGCTCGTCCTGGGCAGCAGAAGGCCCAATTCGCAACCAAGGCCGTCTTCGAGACCACCAAGAAGAAGGAGGTGGGCGTCTCAGATCTGACGCTGATTAGCAAGATCTCGAACGAGGCCATCAACGATAACCTGAAGAAGCGCTTCGAGAATGGCGAGATTTACGTGCGTCGACCTGCCCGCGCCAGCCCCGCGCTCCACGGACATAAGGCGGGAGATTAAGGGCACAGCAACTAACCAGGGCGCAGACATACATTGGACATGTGTTGGTGTCTGTCAACCCCTTTCGAGACTGTACGTGGTAGCATGGGCATTGTGACGAGACAAAGCTGACGACAGGCAGTGGGTATCTACACCGAACAAGTCTTGGAGAGCTACAAGGGCAAGAATAGGCTGGAAGTATGGCGCACGACTTTGATCATGCGCTCAGATCTGACGTGACCAGGTGCCGCCGCACGTCTTCGCAATCGCCGAATCCGCCTACTACAACATGAACGCCTACAAGGAGAACCAGTGCGTCATCATCTCCGGCGAATCGGGAGCGGGAAAGACAGAAGCTGCGAAGCGGCTCATGCAATACATTGCGAATGTGTCGGGCGGGAAGAACTCGTCTATCCAGGAGATGATGGACATGGTGCTGGCCACAAATCCACTGCTCGAATCCTTTGGAAACGCAAAAACACTGAGGAACAACAACTCGTCGCGATTCGGAAAATACCTCGAGATCCACTTCAATGCGCAGGGCGAGCCTGTTGGAGCGAACATCAACAACTATCTACTGGAGAAGTCGCGTGTAGTTGGTCAGATTACCAATGAGCGCAACTTTCACATTTTCTACCAGTTTGCGAAGGCAGCTTCCCCCAACTACAGAGGTGGGTTTGATATGGACTCCCGAGTTCGAAACAAGTACTGACAAGCTCAGAAATTTTCGGTCTACAACAACCGCAATCGTATCTCTACACAAGTCGATCGAAGTGTTACGATGTCCCGGGTATCGACGATAACGCCGAATTCCAAGACACGTTGAACGCCATGAAGGTTATCGGTCTGCAACAGGCAGAACAAGACAACATCTTCCGAATGCTGTCGGCGATTTTGTGGCTTGGAAACGTGTCATTCGTGGAGGATGACCAGGGCAACGCTGCGATCGCGGATCAGTCTGTAGTCGATTTCGTGGCCTATCTCCTGGAGGTTGATTCTGCGCACGTCAACAAAGCGCTCACGATCCGAGTCATGGAGACAAGTCGTGGTGGGCGCAGAGGCTCGGTATACGACGTGCCACTGAACCCCGCCCAGGCCTCTTCGGTGCGAGATGCTCTGTCCAAGGCCATCTACTTCAATCTGTTTGACTGGATCGTTGAGCGTGTGAACCTGTCGTTGAAGGCAAGAAGTGCTTCAGCCTACTCCATTGGTATCCTGGATATCTACGGTTTTGAGATCTTCGAGAAGAACAGTTTCGAACAGCTGTGCATTAACTATGTTAACGAGAAGCTTCAACAGATCTTCATTCAATTGACCCTGAAAGCCGAACAAGAAGAGTACGAGCGGGAGCAGATCAAATGGACACCCATCAAGTACTTCGACAACAAGGTCGTCTGCGAGTTGATCGAGGAAAAGCGGCCGCCGGGTGTTTTCGCAGCGCTGAACGACGCTTGTGCTACAGCTCATGCCGATCCTGGTGCTGCAGACCAGACGTTTGTTCAGAGACTGAATGCGCTCTCATCTAACCCCAACTTCCAGCCTCGCCAAGGACAATTCATCATCAAGCACTACGCTGGAGAGGTCTCGTACGCAGTTGAGGGCATGACGGACAAGAACAAGGACCAGCTTCTTAAGGACTTGCTCAATCTCTTAGGACAGAGCTCCAACACATTCGTTCACACACTATTCCCCAACCAGGTCGACCAGGACAACAGGAGACGACCTCCTACGGCCGGAGATAAGATCAAGGTATCGGCGAACGACCTCGTCACCACGCTCATGCAAGCTCGACCGTCCTACATCCGTACCATCAAGCCAAACGAGAACAAATCGCCGAAAGAATTCAACGAAGCAAACGTGTTGCATCAAGTCAAGTACCTTGGTCTGCAAGAGAACGTCCGCATTCGCCGAGCTGGTTTCGCGTCCCGTCAGACATTCGACAAGTTTGTGGAAAGATTCTTTTTACTCTCTCCAAAGTGTTCGTACGCTGGTGAATATACTTGGACAGGCAGCTACGAGCAAGGTACCAAGCAAATCTTAAAGGACACCAATATTCCAGCGGAAGAGTTCCAGATGGGTGTAACAAAGGTCTTTATCAAGACTCCCGAGACGCTATTTGCTTTGGAGACGATGCGCGATCGTTACTGGCACAACATGGCTATTCGAATCCAGCGAGCATGGAGGAACTATTTGAGCTACCGCATTGAATGTGCAACACGGATTCAACGTTTCTGGCGCAAGTTGAACGGTGGCAAAGAGTTCATCGAATGGCGCGATCAAGGCCACAAGGTCCTTGCTGGTCGAAAAGAGAGGCGGAGATACAGTTTGACTGGATCTCGAAGGTACATGGGCGATTACCTCGGCATCGCAAATCGAGGCGGTCCGGGTGAAATGATCGCCCAGGCCATTGGAATCTCGAGCAACGAAGAGGTACCTTTCTCGTGTCGAGCGGAGACGCTTGTGTCGAAGCTTGGTCGCTCGAGTAAGCCGGAAGCCCGCATGCTCATCCTGACCAAGAAGAACGTATATCTGGTAAAGCAGGTGCTTGTGAACGGACAAGTCCAAATACAGGCTGACAGAACGATACCTGTCGGCGCCATCAAGTTTGTCAGCGCGTCGAAGCTCCAAGACGATTGGTTCTCAATCGGCGCAGGCTCACCGAGCGAGCCTGACCCACTTGTGAACTGCGTGTTCAAGACTGAATTCTTTACGCAACTAACGAACGTTCTGCGAGGATCGTTGACCCTCCAGATCGGTGACACGTAAGTCGAATCATCTTCCGTTCTTGGTCCGGCACGTACTGACCGCTTACAGGATCAACTACAACAAGAAGCCGGGCAAGCCTGCTCAAGTCAAGGTAATTAAAGATCCTAGTGCACGTGTCGACTTGTACAAGAGCGGTACAGTCCACACAGGACAAGGCGAACCGCCCAACTCCGTGTCAACGCCCACACCTAAGGGCAAGCAAGTTGCTGCCAAGCCCATCACCAAGGGCAAGCTGCTGCGGCCCGGCGGTCCAGGAGGAGGTCCGTCAAAGCTCGCCAGCCGTCCTGCACAACCGCGACCTGTGCCCGCTCCTGCCGCCGCTCAATCAAGGGCAGTTCCTCCTGCGCCTATGCCTGCTGCAGTCCAGCAACGACCTATACCTGCCGCGATACCTGCTTCCACACCTCAGCCAAGACCCGTACCGCAGCCTGTCGCAGCGCTCAACGGATCAGCAAACCACTCGAGATCGTCTTCAGCATCACGAGTCCCACCTCCACCCCCACCACCACCTGCTGCAGCTGCTGCGCCTAAGGAGCCTACGTTCAAAGCTCTATACGACTTCGCTGGCCAGTCAGCAGGTGAGTTAAGTCTGCGGAAAGACGAAATCATCCTTGTCACGCAGAAAGAAAACAATGGTTCGTAACCCCTCTCTTCTCTCCAATCATCCACAACACAGTACTTACAAATGACAGGCTGGTGGCTAGCTTCCCGCCTCGACAAATCTGCCTCGGGTTGGGCACCAAGCGCGTACCTTGAAGAGCACGTCGTCAAAACCGCACCTCCACCCCCACCACCTGCGCCGCCTGCGCGTCCCGCAAATGGCAAACCGAAGCCTCCTGCTCCACCGGTCAAGCGCCCCGCGGCGCGCAAACCCGCTCCGGATAGTAGAGATAGTGGGTACTCAGGAAGTGCGAGCGAGACGGGCGCGAGGGACAGCAGTGGAAGCATTGCTGGGGGGCTAGCAGAGGCGCTGAGGGCGAGACAACAGGCCATGCAGGGAAGGAGAGGAGACGAAGAGTGGTAGACGTAGAACAGTCGTAGCGTGAGAATTGTTGAGCAGGACGGTGTAAGTGTGTATGAAGGTCAAATGAACACGAGCATGTGTAGTAGAAATTTGAACAAAGTACAGCGACTCATTCACGGTTCACCGCGCCTTCTCCTTGCAGCATACTAACACTACCTCGAGTCTACAACACCAGCGCCTCTAGTTGGAGACATTGCGAGACCGGTCTCGACCACTCTTCTGAACGTTGCGCATCAGACCCCATGGCATTTGTTACGTGCTTTGAAGAATCTCACAAAAGGCCACCGATTGAGTCGAGGAAAGTGTGCACAGAGTCACACTTGATTCGCCGTGGCTTGACTCCATCTGCATTTATACGTGGGAGATGAAGGTCGTAGTGGTGAGGTGCTGGGCGGTGCTAGCTCGTGACACGCCCGTCGATTGAGTACTAGAACTGGAGTGTCAAGACATGTATGGGTTCATTTTCATATGAGTTGGACTCTGTCGGTTGTTTTGAGCGTGATTGTATGAGTGATTGACTGAGAAGAAGTTGCTATCTTGTCGTGGCTTTTGCAAAGACTGCAGGGGTTAAAACTTTAGAGCAAGTCGCCTATTAAAGTGGCAATGTGTCAAGTAAGAAACGATTCACGTCCATTCAACTGTATTGTGATAAGATATATGCCATCTCTCCGAAAGGGAATAGAATCAGGTCTGAAGTGACCTCCCATCAACCATCCAAACGATATTCATGAAGTGCAGCCTCGCTCACCACCGGCCTCGATCATTCCTCAAAAGATCCACTGGAAACTTTCCTTCACCTCGAAGCCGAGTCTTGATCTGCGAGTTCTGTCAGCAACCCGTCATGTTAAAAGCGTGGGCACGACTACACATACCTGATATCCGCGCTACTGGCGCCCACCAGCACCTCGAACCACCCCTCCTCTGCAATCCATGCGCCTGTCTGTCCCAGGTTCGTGTCAAAGTACCCGACAGAGTATTTGTCCAGCTTCATATCTACCGTCTTGGTCTCGCCGGGCTGCAGGAACACTTTGCCGAATGCCTGCAATTCCTTCTCCGGGCGCGGCAGGCTCGATCGGACGTCTTTTACGTACGCTTGAACAATTTCGTGGGCCGCGGAGGACCCTGTGTTCGTGACCGCGACGCTGAGCGAGATACTTGAGGATTCGGTAAGCACGGTGGATGACAGTGTGGGCGCGCCGTAGGAGAAGGTGGTGTATGTCAGACCGTGGCCGAAGGGGAAGAGCGGCGCGATTTTGGAGCGCTCGTAGTGTCTGTATCCAACATAGATGCCCTCGCCGTACACGGTCTTCAGGTTCTCGCCTGGCCAGTTGTGGAACGCGGGATTGTCTTCGATACGCACTGGGAACGTGGTGGGTAGCTTCCCGCTCGGCGATGCGTTGCCGAGAAGGACATCTGCAAGCGCGTTACCAGCTTCTTGGCCTTGATACCACGCTTGAAGGATGGCGGGCGCTTTACTCGACCAGGGCATCGATATGGGTGTTCCGGATTGGTTGACGACGATGGTGCGAGGATTGGCTGCAATGACTGCTTCAATGAGGCGATCTTGGCTACCGTCTTTGGGAAGGTCCATGGTTTGCCGGTCGTAGCCTTCGGATTCCCATTCTGCATCAAGACCAACTACGAGCACGGCGACGTCGGCGTCACGGGCGGTATCTGCGGCCTCCTGGAGGCGGTCAATCTTATCCTCTTCTTGGTAACCAATGCGGCAGCCGCCGTAGTCGTAGCGACGCCCGATGATTGATACTTTAGAAGATGGGCGAACTTCGCTGGTAGATTCAATAAGGATTTCGACTGGGGTGTCAGCGGTGAGATGGATAGACTTGAGGACATCCTGAGACGCGGAGAACATGGCTTCGCCCTCTTCTGTCCAGTCCCAGTTGTCAATGAACAGTTGTCCGTCAAGATACATGCGTCCAGGTCCCACGGAAGCGAAGCTGAAGCTGTGGTTGCCGGTCGACTTAGGAGTTAGAATTGATTTGACCTTGAACGAGAATGCCGGCAATAGTTCCATGGGCGCGGAGTCCCAGAGCCACAGATCAGTGCTGACTTTGTGCTGGACCACTGCTGGCTCGCCCTTGAACCTGTCTCCGCGGTAATATTCCAATCGTACACCTTGCTGGCCGTCTGGAGCTGTGCAGTATGGCGTAGCGAGCGGCAGCCACTTCGAACTATCACAACCTTGCGCGAACGTGAGTTCACCATCAAATCGGTTGCTCATCCCATCCCACGGGCTTGTTCGATAGTAAGGGTTGAGACCTGCGCTGCCGCCGCCGTTTGCGATCGATCGCTTGACGTTTGGTCCTATTAGGGCAATCTTCTTCGCGTTCTTGATCGGTAGTACGTTGTTCTCGTTCTTCAACAACGTCAGTCCCTCAATACCGGCTTGAAGGATTAAGTTCCGTGTCTCGATGTTGTCGATCGATTGTTCAGGGACCTCTGCTGTCTGGTTACCCAGACCCTTGGTACGGTCCACCAAGTAAAGCACTCTCGCAGCAGCCTGCTCAATATCGCCTTCTTCTAGTTCACCATTTTCAAGCGCCTCCTTGACCTGTTCGAATTTTCGCCATTTAGAAGGTCCAGGCATCTCGACATCAACGCCAGCTTTTATCGAAGGTGCGGTGGCATATGTGCCTGTCCAGTCAGAGATGATTGCACCGTTCCACCCCCATTCGCCGCGCAGGATCTCTTTGATGGTGTGTTCGCTCTCATCAGCGTGTATACCATTGACCATGTTGTATGAGCTCATGAGCGCCCACGGCGATGCTTCGCGGACAGCAATCTCGAATGGCTTGAGATAGATTTCACGGAGTGGTCGCTCCGCGATGATGGCATCATAGGCCTGGCGTTCTGTCTCCTGCTCATTGCCAACAAAGTGTTTGATAGTCGCAGCGATACCTTTGCTTTGAAGGCCACGTACATACGAAGCTGCAAGCTTCCCCGTGAGAAAAGGGTCCTCAGAGTAGGACTCAAAGTTCCGTCCACCAAGTGGCGAGCGGTGCATGCAGATTGTAGGTGCAAGCAGGACATCTGCGCCGCGAGCCTTGCACTCTTCTCCCAGGTGCCTTCCCATCTCTTCCATCATGTCCAGGTTCCACGTCGAGGCCATGGAAATACCACATGGGAACAAAGCAGCCTGGCACAATCAGTTTTGAGCTCGTGCATAATGCAGTGATGTTCTGGAAACTTACAGGCGTGCCGTTGGTGAAGAACTCTCCTCGGGCACCATTAGGGCCGTCTGTCGTTTTTATTGATGGTATGCCCTTTTCAGGCATGGACACTGTGCGCCAGAAGTCTGCTCCTGCGAGCAACGAAATCTACTGTCGTCAGCTCACCGAATGAAGGTGTCCATGTAGCTTTCTGCATAGATCATGTTTTACGAGTACGCGTTCGAGGGACATCAATCATTGAGATCAAGGTTGTAACGCTCGTACCATATCATACATGGCCCTTGAGCAATGGTAACAACAGAACGTCGCAAGAGTGAAATAGTCGGAACATAAGATCTAGGGAAAGTCGCATCTGAGGTCCAAACGCCGACTCGCAGACAAAGAAAGCTTCCTGTCACCTAGAAAATACACATACCTGTTCCTCTAGGGTCAACTTGGAAGCTAGCTCCTTTGCCTTGTCGTCTGGCCTTTCCAGCGAGTACAGCTTCTTGCCTGCCATTGTTTCTTCCTCGGGCGATGAGGTTGGCGTAAGCGACGGAGTTACGGTATCGACAGGTGTGACTTGGAAAACCACCTGCTTAAGGTCGATGAGCTTGTTGTCATCCTCTGTGGGGCTGAGGGTCCCAAGGTGCATGGTAGTCATGGCGAACCAGAGTTGGTAACCCGCTCGAGGAGGACGAAGGATTCGGAAAAAAAGCTGTGTTCCTCGTCGCCTACCTGCGAGGTACTGTGACCTTGAGCTCCTGAAACTGTCACAAGGTGGTGAGGTGGCAGGAAAACGAGTGACTTAACCGGTGAATGTCAATGCCAGTGACTGGTCATCTTTTAGTACTTTGCGTGCTCAAGTATCAACGCATAGACCAACTCTTCGCGTGGATCCTGACCAGAGCACGTCGAATATCCGGATGTATTGGGAACAAGCCTTGTACCTAGTTGCGGCACGCATACTCGTCTCAGATCTACCTCTTGGGTACTATTGGTTGGCGGGACAGTAATGAACCGAAGTTAACGCGCTCCAGTATTCATCTGTTGCGAAGGAGGCTCTTGAGCGATTCCAATCTAGATCGAAGCGCGGCAGGGCTTACCTGTGGCGAATTCAAGGGTCAGACGCGCAAGTACGACGCAAAATGCTTGTTCGAATCACGCTGGCCAAGGGTTGTGGGCAACCGACCGAGTCCGCTGCGATAGCTGGACAGGCAAACACTGGATGAGTGCATATTGAGGCAGTCATTGCAGGCGTTACATGCGTGCTACTGACCGTTGTGGTGAGCAGCCATGATTATGATTCGACACTTCGGAAGGCGGCGATGGCGGTCCTGAACTGCGAACCGGGGACGGGTGCTCCGGGCCTAGTATGGAAAGCTTCCGGAATGCGACTTGAACGGTCGAGTGGTGGAGAAACTGTTGTGAGAGGCTGTGGGGGTTGCGTTGGCGTCGGAAGGAGCGGGAACTACAGCGGATGAAGGCCCGAGCGACCGGTTGGTGAGCTCCGCCGAACCCACCCCTTCTCGTTAACCACGTGCATGATTAAAGATCGCGATTCTACACATACACAGAAGCCTGGGCAACGTTTGAAGGCCGAATCATACAAATCACGCCGACGCCCAGGGTTGTCTCTGACAATGGCATGTGAACGACCTCACCGCAACTCCGCTTGGGGGAGAAAAGCAAGCGCATATTGGAGCCTCGCACAGCTCTCGCACCGCTATTCCGAGCGCTACCAGTCTCCAGCGTGAGAACCAGCTAGACGAGTTCTCCAACAGTAGCGATTGCATGTCACATCAACCGCCAGGCAGATGACCCAGGGAACACCAGCCAGGGTACAGATTCCGTCTAAATTGTGTTGCGAATCATCTGTGATACAACTCCAAGACAAGCGAGTATATGAGGCAAATGAAATTTTGATAACGCTCAAAGTTTTGAAGATATTGTGCGGGGAAGTTGGGAGCCACGAGCGGTCGATTCCAAGCTACCTTAGCCATCAGCTGGACGGCAAATGTCGTTCACTCGTCTTGCTTGTGCCGGTGGCTAAGGTGTTTCATCCGAATCGACGAAGGCACCCCCGTCCAAAGGAATATTGTGACACTTTTCAGAGGAACACCAATGTTACTCTAACACTAAACAGTCTCGTGTAGCACTGCTCAGACTTAATTGTTAGAAAGTCTAGCAGGTGATTTAACAGGTTCTCAACTGCAGAGTCCAAAGCTTTCCTGCAATGTGGAGTACTACCCAGTGAAGAAATGTGTCTGCCGGATATCGCCTCTCACCTACGGAGTATTAATGATGCCCCTAGGAAAAAACATCAATGACTTAAGAAGTCTGCTGAGTGAGAGTTGCGTACTGGACTCACATCCACGAACGCGATGCAGTATGAAAACGACACATGTAAACATCTTCATTGCATGGCACATGAGAAGGCTGAATTACGAAAAAAAAAACAGATAAAAATTTGATCATCAAAATCCCAACGCCACAATTGCGTTTCCCCAAACTACCCATGCACACTCAAACGGATATCGTCGAACTCTGGTATACAAACAACCCACTAGCTAGTACGCAAGCATCAATCAATCACACCGACCACCGAGTCAATTCTCTTCGTATGTTCGTAATATCGCAATGCACCGTACGCCTCATGACCTCCAGAGGAAGTCTATGCTTCCCCCATTTCCACGTCCTCATTACCACTGGCTTGCTCGACCTCCTCCATCCTCTTCTTGAACGCAGCCTTCTTTGTGTCAACCTCATCACGACTGAGGTCTCTCATCCAGCTGTTGTTACGGACTAGCTTCTCTTGAGCCCGCTCGCGCCTTCTGTCGTTGAGTTCCTTGAACTGCTCGCTGGGTCGAGACATGTCCTCGCTTACGCCGGCGCGAACGGTATCAGGCAAGGCAAAGTACTGCACGCCGCCGGTGCCGAAAGGCTCGCTGTTGATGAATGTGATGTTGTATGTCTGCGGGCAGATCGCCACGGTGATTTTGTCGCTGTACTTGACAAGATCGAGACGGTTGTCCTGTTCTGCAATGTCCTCGACCTTGGCGAGACGCTTCTTGAGGTAGGGATAGGCCACCTTAGCATGATCCACCTCCTCAGTAGGCTCAACTTCCTGGTACGAGGCAATGTACGCACGCCAGCGCTTAGTGCGATCCAAGGAAGTAGAATCAAAGGTGGGATCATCCTTCTTGAACAAGCGAACGGTGGCTTCCGTTTTCGCAGGATCCTGCAAGCGAGTCAGTGGCGTGACGTTCAACTTAGTGACAACTTGACTTACGTATGTAATGCGGTAGGTGTCTGCGTCCTTCGCATATTTCTCGACTGCCTTTCGATAGCTGATCTCGTTTTTGTGAGACGTGGTGTCGTTGATGCGGTCCTTCCTGAACAGATTGTAGATGTCGAGGCTCTTGTCTTTGCTGTCAGAGCTGACCACAAGAAGAGCAAAGCGGACGAGCGAATTTACGAGTCTGTCGAATGAATACATCTGCCATCCGATCTGCAAGTAGTAGCGCCGCAATGTTTCTTCGATGAAATTCATGTCAACCTCGCCAAGAATTTGATCCTGGAACATCTCAAGGACCTGCTGGTAGAAGTTGGCGGTCGAGGACGTGTCTTTAAAGTAGTCGTCAGGTTGCTTGTCTAGCATCTTGAGTTGTCGTGCAGCCTTGGGTTCCATAGCCCGACTGACGACCTTGCGAACGTCGTCTTCACTCTCCTTAAGCTTCAGCAACCGCTCGTACAGGCAGACGAACATGCGGAAGAAGCAGTAGATGGACGAGTTGGCGTACATGTTGTACTCGATGCGTCGGTAAGGCTCATCATGCTCAATCTCCTTGTCGTTGAGCGCTGCAGGCTGAGCGGAATATTCTACCCAGCTACCTGACGCTTGTTCGTCGCGTCCGTTGGAGTTGGAGCTGTCTGCGGCGGCTTCTTCTTCGATGCCCGATGCGATCTCGGGGGTTGTGTCTCGGCTCGCTGATGCAAGGCTATCCTCCTTGTCCTTACGAGACTTGCCACGAGGATCAAGGACATCCCGGCGCAGGTCACCCTTCTTTGGCTTTTGCGACCGCTGAGAAATATCGTCGTCGGGACTGGGCGTGTCTTCGCCAGATTCGTTGGGGGTGTCACGGCCGGATGTTTGAACTCGCTGCTCAAACTTGGCCTGATCTAGACCAAAGAACAAGGGAACGAACTCCTTGATGAACGGAACTACCTTGGCATATTCGGTACCGCTGTTGTTGTCCGCAAAAGTAATCATCAGGCGGGCAACGTCAAAGAGGACCTCCTCATCTTTGAACGAGAAGGCGAATTGGTATTCAGGCTGAGGAATCTCCTGGATTTGTCGCAATCGCTTCTGTTCCTCGTAGCGGACGAGGATTTCGTTCGTCAGTGACTTGGGTTGGAATTGTCGCTTGTCGGCCTGCTTGACAGACAAACTCTGGTGGTCCAAAGACTTCCAGAAGATCTTCTGTGTTTGGTCGCGCCAGACCTTTTCCCATTCACGCTGGGCAGCCTTCCAGTCTTCCAGCTTGCACTTGAGACGGTGCAACAAGACTGGTACCACACTCCAGGGCATTGCGAACAACTCCTTTATGACATCCTTGCCACGATCGCGTCCGTAGATCTTCATGATGACGCGCTTGTAGATGGTCTCGCTCTGCCCTCCGAGACCAGGCGGAAGCACAAAGTTCGTTCGGTCTTCTTGCTTCATGGTCAACAGCTGGTTTGCGATAGGTTCCAGCTGCTGGATGGTGCGACTGCAGGCTTCAATGTTGAAGTCGTAGTCATGACGCTCTTCTTCGATCCTGTGAAGACCTTCTTCGAACTGGTTCTTGCGATGAGCAATGAATCCGGAGTCTTCGGAAGCCCATGTCGGGTGAGAAGCCCACTCGTCGTTTAAGACCGACTTGCACAACTCATCGCGACCGCTGCACACCCGCTCGCGTTCCCGCTTGGGCAGCAAGCGGTAGCTGGGACCTAGACTGCGGCAATTCGAGAGTGAAACGCGCGAATTGACAGTCTTAGGACGCGTCTTCTGCGGTTCATCGTCCTCGCCCATGAATTTCTTGAACCAGGCAAAAAGTTCGGGATTGCCGCCAATGAAAGACTGTGCGCGATACAGAAGCAACGTCTTGTCAATCAGGTCTTGTGAATACAGGTTGCACAGCTTCAAGAACTCGTTCATCGTGTTCTTGTTTCCAATGAACTTCTTGACACGGTCAAAGAAGGCAAGCTCATCCTGGCTTGGAGTGGTCGTGGTCGTTGGCGGTATCGGCTCAGGCAGTGCTGGTGTGAGCGTTGGCGAGACTGGAGGACCTTCAGGCGCTGCCTGCTTCGCAGCGTGACCGGTTTTCGCACGCTTGCTTGCCGTGCCTGGACCAAAGGTGCCACCGCGAACGTTCGACGTTGGTGGTTCCTGTGCAACGGGAGCGGGCATAGGCGCAGCAACTGGTCCTTGTCGATCGCGCTTTCGTTTGTTATCGCGGTTCGCAGTGGGCGTTGGAGCAAAATTACCCATGGGTGGTAGACGTGATTGGTCCGCGCGTGGAGTTTGTTGGAGGTTGGGTGTATGTCCGTATCCAGAAGCATCGCCGCGGACATTGCTGAGCATGACTGCATCTTCAGCATGCCTCGCTGCGGCCTGCTGCGCCCTATGCTGAGCAGCCGATTCTGGGAGGAACTGCTTGAAGTCTTCCAGGAGGTCCGGGGCACCGTTAAATAGCCCAGTAACTTGGGCGTATACGTCCTGGATCGGTTTGGACTCTCGTTGATAGGTTTGTAATATCTCCAGGAACTGCTTGTAGATATCCGGCTGGGAGGCGAAGCGATTTTTGATCTTATTCACATAGCTGATTGCGTGGTTGAACTCAACGGGACCACGCTTCTCAGCGCCAACACCACCCATCTGAGCGACCTGAGCCGCACCGTTCAACGTCTGAACGGGGAGCACTGCTGAGGCATCGCCACTAAGCGCGAGCATAGAACGCCCAGTGGCAGCGGATACTGCGTTCTGGAGCTGCGAAACACCCTGTTGCTCTTGTTGGTGCGCAAGTGCTGCTGCGGAAGCTGCAGCATCAGGATGCTGGCGCGTGGTCGTCTCTGGTGAGAGCGGTGTAGGACCCTGCTGAGCTTGTTGTGCGTTATACAGTGGCTGGACAAGATTACGATTGTTTGGTGAGAACAATGACTCCGCGGGCTCTTGTGCCCTCTGTTGCTGAGGCCATGGTCGCCCCTGTGTAGTGTCATAGAAGGCAGCTTCGTGCTGAGGAGCAGGATTGCCGTTGACCGCTGCGCTGCGTGGTGGTGACAAAGGCCGGGGTGCAGGCATAGTGGATACCATTGTGCCCATTGGCGTTGTGACCCTGATCGCATTGGGGTCTCCATTGGTACCACACTCGATCTTATAGCCTGGAGGTAGGAATGTGTTGAAGCCCTGAATTAAATTGGGGTTGCCTGCGAACAGAGTCGATACTCGCTCAATGACACCCGGTGTGTCAATCGCACCGCTCTTGAAATCCTTCATGATATCCAAGAAACGGTTGTAAACATCGGGATGATCGGCGAATTGAACTTTGACTTGGTCAAGGTAGCTCAAAGCGTCCTAGGCAGAATTAGTGGGCAGTCCAAGTAAGCAGATCCTAGTACGACTTACGTTAAGAATGGGCTGCTGGCCTTGGCCCATACCCATTGCGCCTGGCGGGCCAGTGAAGGGCATCAGCATCTGAGCCTGCGTTGGAGCCTGCACAGCGTGCTGCATCCGAGGCGTAGTCTGGTCGTGCTGAGCAGGAGCATTACCATACAACGGCCCAGCAGCGTTTGACCCGCCCATGGGTCCTGCCAACGGATTCGACCCGGCCAAAGGCCCTGCTTGCCCAAGAAGACCGTTGGGTCCGTGTACTGTTCGTGTGGATGGGGCGACAGCGACAGGCTGGTGGATCTGAATTGGCGCAGAGTGGTTTTGATGCGCAGCTTGTTCACGTTGCTGGCGCTCATGGATTTCTCGGTCGCGTTGCTCAGCTTCGCGCTTCGCGTGCTCCTCTTGCTGGGCAGCATGCTGGGCAGCGTGCGATTCCATCATTTCGCGCTCCCTTGTCTCGCGCTCACGCAGCTCTCTTTCCCTCTCTGCGTTTGCGTGCTCCTGTGACGGACCTTGCGATTGTTGCAGGGTCTGTGAGATCCCAGGCAGCGAGTATGGCGGCCCTTGCGACATCTGGTGTCCTTGCGCAGCCGATCCTGCCTCTGTCGAGGGCGCTCGTTGCGCAGATTGGTGGGGCGACGAGTGTGGAGGCTGACCTGTCAAGCCAGGAAGTGGAGGCAGGTTTTGGTTGTGGGATGTAGCGGCGGCTGATGAGTAGAACGGGGTGCCTGTGGCCCAAGTCAGTTTTGTTTGCGGTTACACGGTTCGCAACGAATCGTACCAGATGGAGGTGGGAGGACAGGTCCCGGGCCTTGCGCAGGTGACGCACGTGTAGAGGATTGTGTGTTCGCGTTGTTCGGCCTACCGCACGAGTTTCTGTTAGCATTCGTGTCGCAATGTGTGACGCGTGAGGACGCTTGAGGGCTGCTTGGTCCCTGAATACCGGCGCAAGCAGGCTAAAAGTGGGGTTCACGCACCCATAAGGATCCAGTGGTCGCACAGCTTGTCTCTGATTCTGCTCGGTTTGCTGCTGCGGTGTTGACCCAGGCGCAGGTGCCTGGGACGAAGGCCACCCTTCGCGATGTGCTGGGTTCATGTCGGCGTTTGCGATCTCTCGGCCGTAGGAGGAGCTGCGAAGTCGCTGGAGAAACGCGTTCGCAGTCGAGTAGCGGTCTCAGCAATGGTCACAGCTCGGAAATAGCTGTAGGAAAGTGTCTGGGAGCTGTGTATGGGCGTGGTGGCTCGTTGTCAGTGCTGCGATGCAGCTGCTGCGTGGAGAAGATCGTACCAGCTCGAGCTGATGTTGATCTCGGGATATCGCGGTGGAAACGCCAGGAAAAGCAAGGCTAACGCCGTCAGATTATGTCGCCATATATTGCGACCCTGTTGCAGCTCTTTGTACAGTTGAGCCTGTTGATGGCGAGGTCAGACCGTTCGACCTTCTCATGAGAACCAGGGCTCCCTCCTCGAGAGGGTTAATCCGCGCCGAAACTAAGCCTAGCCTGGCCCCATCGGCAAGTCCACTGGCCGACGACAGCGCGTCATTCACCCGATGACGGCCTCGCAGTCGCAGTACTCACAAATTCGATATCTTCAATTTCGACAAGTTTGTCACGCGTTAGCAAGTATCCTTTGGGCTATGTGAAGGTCTTTGCATTGCTGTACTATGCTTTTTTCAATAATGGCATGTATGTTCATCCTTTCTACAGCTTGATCACATCAACACGCGAGGCTGCAGCAGTTTAACATGGAAACCCGGGTATCATTACAGGCAAGACAAATCATCTAAACAAAGCTTTCGCGACGCGCTTTAGACTCCAAATGAAGGATGGTCAAACTCGTTCCCTACGAGCTTTCCTTGTTTTCATCCTGTTTTAGAGGATCATGCTTATGCACAAAATCATCGACCCACTCCTCTATCTCGTCAGCCTTGTCCGTGAACCAGTCCCACCAGTGTTTGTGCTCTGCTTTACTCGAGGCTGCAGGTGGTGCACTAGCAGTAACACTTGCTGATGCTGATGCCGATGCGCTTCCTTCTGTCGACGAATTCGTATCTTCAAGACCAGACGCTGAAGCAGCAATGCTAGAGAATGAGTCGGACACTGCAGACGTAGTGGCTGCAGACGGCGGTGCAGATGTCAACGAATGGACGCCAACGGGATCTGTCGGTGTCTCGTTGGGCGAGTCTTCGTTATCGTCGTGCAGACCTGTTGGCTTCAAGGGGAGGCGTAAGGTGCCGTTGTTGGGTGCAGGGGTCAGACCGATGGAGTCACAGATGATGTTGTACAGCTCAATATTCTCTGAAAGGGTTGTTAGCACGAGTTTTCTTGTAAAAGTAATTGTAGACTCACGGAAAGGTTTCATACGGCTCCCCGGCGTATGTGGGAATGCAGGTCCTCTCGCAACAAAGATAGCCCTCATGAGCGGGTGTTCGTGGTCGTACCCGTGCAGTCCTCTTGGGTGGTACACCTCACCCGTTTTCTTCCCTTCTCCAACGTCAAATTCACTCTTTGCGACGATCGCCCAGCCTGCCTTTGGAACAATCCAAAGAGGTGCTATGCGATCGTTGTTCGAGAAGTGATAGCGCGTAGGCATGTTTTCACGCAGATAGATCTCGATATTCGGATTATCTCCATGCTCGCGCTTGATCTTCTCGTACAATGGAAGAAGGTTCTTCGGATCCTTAGGCCTTAGACCGTACAGAGGCCAACCATCAACGTGGGACAGCTCGGCTGGGTCGACAAGGTCTTCCAGCTGGATCATGCGAGATACGTCAGTGGTGGCCATGCCGTGGTCAGAGACCACAACGACATTGACAATGTTGGTGAGGTTGCGCTCCTGCAGACCTTTGAGGATGCCGCCGATCATAGCGTCTGCGTTGGAGATAGTCTGGCGGATTTCTGTGCTGTTTGGTCCATATCTATGCCCGTCGCCATCGACGTTGGGAACGTACGCAGCAATCAGCTGAGGGCGAGGTGTGTCAGCCTTCGCGCCTATGTCTTGAGGGCCAGGTACATCGAGCAGATCCATGATACGGTCGACTTTCCTATCCAGCACTTCCGAGCCGTTGTACTTGTCCACGTATGCAATCTGTAGATCCTCGATATGGGCTTCGGAACCTGGCCACATATGCACCGCCGTCCTGACCTTCTGCTTCTCTGCCGTCACCCAAAGGGGTTCTCCACCCCACCAGAACGGCTGCAGGCTACGCTCGGGGTCTGTGTAGTAGAACTCTTTCTCCAGCAGCGGATCCCAGAAGCTGTTCCCTACAATTCCATGCGCTTCCGGATACATTCCCGTCGCCATTGTGTAATGGTTTGGAAAAGTAACGCTGGGAAAGCTCGGCAGCATGTACTTGGGCGAGATGCCCTCTCGCACAAACCGATTGAGCGTGGGCGTGATGTTCCGGTACAAGAAATCTGCGCGGAACCCATCGAGCGATATCAAGATGGTCGTTGGGGCGAAGAAAGACGTTCCATTCGAGATGGCGGCTGCTGTCAATGCTGCCACCTGGCTGTCCGCCGGGTTCGAGAGGCGGTACACGAAGGCAAGGAGGATGGAAAAAAACCCAGTGATCGCTGTATATACAAAGATGCTTCGCCATCGCCTTGACCGCTTCGCCTGCATCCTTTGTCAGCCATTGATACCCGGATTACGTGGACAGACATGCCTTCTTCTGCGCCCGAGTCGCATGCAGCCGCTGCTGATCGCTCTGAGAACTTCTCCCAGATCGCAGGAGATTTGAAGTCGATGCGCCAATCCCTTCTTCTGTGTCGTACGTCGGTGTGCTTGCTCCCGTGCTGATGCCTCGCTTGCGCTCCGTCATCTCAGTTCTCTTTCCGCCGCCATCGCGCCTTCCTATCCTCACGCCGGAGCTGAACAGACCAGATATTCCCTCCTTTTGTGTTAGCAGCCTCTCGCGCTCGTCTTCTGATTCTAGGAGATCGTGATCGCCGTCTGATAGCTCCGCGGAGGGTCGGATGTTGTAGTCGTCGTTGTCCGAGGCGTCTTCGTAGTGCGGGCCGCCGGCGGTCCTACCATGGTCATCTCGTGGTTGCGACGACATTTTCCGTGTCCAGTTGACGTCAAACTATGTGGCCATAGTGAGCGGGCAAAGCGCAGCGCTGGTGTTCGCATTTCGAGGGTGAGCACCTCGATCTCCCCGGCCTACTAGCGCGACGTGTTTCATGCAGGGCACCGTCGATCATTGACCCATGGACATCCTTCCGTGAACTCTTGGGAATTGCGAAGCATGTCGGCTAACTTCAGAGCTATATACCTGATCCATTATACAGAAACCAAAAAAGTCTCTATCCAAGACTGGGTAACCGCGTACATACAATGCCTTCATGACAGTCTCATTGCACCTCAATTACCGCAACGCAATTGGCATCAATCCAAGTCGTTCCTGAACCAGAAACCCTCCCCTTCGAGCAGAGCCACAAAAGAAGCCAGACATGTTCCGCAACCTCGCCCCAGCAATAGAGCTTGACACGTCCTAATGTGACTTGAGAATCCGCCTCGCGATGTAGAGTCAGCCCCCAGCCAACTCGACCGCTGTGAACGTGCTCGTTGAGTAATGTCCAGAACTCCCACTGCAATTTTGGGGGCCACTGCATGCAGTCGATAAGCCAATAGCCACGCTCGTCTGCCTCCAACGTCCTCCGCATATTCAATGGCGCGAAGCGATTTGGGTTCTTGATCTTGATTGCTGCAAGATGCTTCGTGATTTGCGAGGGCAACCTTGTGGGACACACTACAGATACCGCAGGTGCAGGTGGAAACGCGTCGGTCGGAAGCATCGAGAAGCATAGTTTCTCTGTGTTTATAGATGCTCTGCTCTGAGAAGCTCGAGTCAAGTGTATCGACGGATCCATTGGTTCTTCCAACAAGTTTCCCCCTAGATCTGCAAGAGCATCATTCCTCGATGCAGCTGGCGGCTGCACGTCTTCAACCGTCTCGCTGTGTTGACTTTGAACGAGAATGACTCCCCGTGAGGATCGTTCCTCCTCATCACCAATGCCCTCATCTTGAATACCATCTTCCTTGGAGGTGTCTTCAGAAGTCGTCGAGTAGGTATCCAGCAATTGACTCTGCAAGATTTCCACTGCTAACTGGGAATCCTCAATGAAGCCTGTATCGGCATCATCCGGATCAGAAGAGATGTGGTGTGTTTCTCTTTTACTACGAGAAAAGCTCGTCCTGGGCGTCGCGCGTTTCCGCCAGCTCAGGTAGCTACGATCAAGTTGAGCCAAGCGGCTGATCGGGCGCATTGAATCATCATCATCAACCACAGAGGTCGGATTCTGATCATGGCGGCGATCATCAGAAGACAAATTGGATGGAAAGCTGCCGTATGACTCTTTGCTAGCTGTCAGCACGGAAGAGTTGGTGGTTTCTCGATTCGTGCTCCGTTCCCCTTGCACGAGGTCGGAAGATTCCAGTCCTGACGCCTGGCCCAATCTCGGGTTCTTCTGCACAGGTTCATCGCGATGGGTGCGAAAAGGTACGAATTCAGTATAAGCATTCGCCAGAGACCGAAAGAGCTCATCGTTCCCTCGGGTGGCAGGTGCTGATACATGAGCAAGAACCTCGTTGGTCATAGTAGATGCCGAGCGTGCGCGAGCGTCGGTTCTGCACCGCAACCATGGTGTACCAAACGAAACAAGTATCGATGTTAGACTTTGGGATGCGCCAACACTATCACCCAAGAGTGAAGTAAAGGATCAGACTGTTGACGGTCGTAGACGCAGCGCTGCCTTTGGCTTGGCAAAGCTAACCGCGTGTAGACTAGGCTGAGTTGCGCCTCCATCTTTCAGGGCCCAAGCAGCTCTACTTCACAACCTCTCGTCCGAAAGTCGGAAATAAGCAATTGCTTCAAGAAGCAATCTCTCATTTACCACACACTTTTATAAGAAATACAAGTATTCATTGGGTATAAGTAAACTGCTTGTTTCTTGCTTGAAAGATCAAGGACGTAAAAGCTGCTTGTATCTTGCTAGAAAACCAGGCTAGTCTTGCTAAATCTGATTGGTTATTTCTGGTTGTTTAGTTCGGACGAGAGGCTACCTTTTTTTTTTTTTTTGACAGATAGCGTAGTCTCTGCAGCTTGACATTATCTTCGTTCCAACCGCAATGCAATCTCGACAGAGCATGTCTACGCCTGCCCATTGCAGACACAATCTAATAACAGGCAACAAATCCCCAGTGTCTCGATGTTTGGGTAGCTGATGTGAAGGAGAATAGATCGTTGTTGGTAAATACAATTTGTTTATCTGGTAGGCAACTACCCCACCTCAGTCATGTCACATATCAAACGAGTGTTATCTCCTCTCAAACCCACGTTCCCATATATACACTCCAACCCAACACGCAGCCACCCCTATAACCCACCCCCTTCACGAGCAGTACTTCGCCCCCTCGGCAGGGTTCACGTAGCCCAGATTCACAAACTTCTCCCAATCCCAGTAATCTCCCTGCACGCCCTCACCCTCGACCTTCACATTGCCACTGAACTTCGCAGTCCAGTACGCACTACCCTGGGTGTACTTTCCAAACGCATACAGTCCCGTGTTCAAATTCTTCCGCCTGTTGGCAAACTTGTTATCCGCTGCGGTCTGGATGCTCCACTCGCCTACGAAGACGGGGAACTTGCCATCGCCGGCAGACAGCTTTGCGTCGGAGCAGATATCGGCCGAGACGGTGTCGGAGTCTGTAGGGCGGCCGGCGAAGTAGTAGTTGTGCACGTCGAAGACGAGGTTGGTGGTGCTGGGGAAAGAGGGCGACCAGTAGGCTTCACCTTTGAAGCTTCCCTGGAACATGATTGGGATTTTCGGGTTGACGGCTTGTACCTTTTTGACCACGGCTTGCACGTACTTGAGCACCCATGCAGCTCCGTTCTCGCTCAGCGCTGCGGGCGTGCCAAAGGTGCTGAAGTCTCGGTTGTCGACGGGCTCGTTGATGGGGGCTAGGGTGTAGGACTGTGGGGATCCAGAGGCCTGAATGAAAGCGAGTGCTTTGTCGACGGCTTGGAGAGAGTACGTGAGTGCGGTTGCGTTGTTGAACCAGTCGAAATGGCCTTCTGCCTCGCCGAAGCCCATGCCGTTAACGCCACCGGGGAGGGCGTGGATGTCGACGATGATGTGCATCTTGTACTTGGTGATAGCATAGCTAGCAATGTTCTTCAGGAACGAGACTTGGTTGCCAGAGTAGAGTTGCGAGCCGGGGACCTTGATCCAAGCAGCGTATGAAGTCGGGATGCGCAGCACGTTTACACCGCTGCTGGCAAGCTTATCGATATCAGCGGGCTGGATATATGTTGCGTAGCGGCGCTCGAGAACTGGGCCACACTGTGCACCTAGACGGGCGCAGCATGTCCACTCGTCTGCTGTGTTGTTGCAGTTCTGGCTCCAAAAAGCGGGATCAATGACGGCTTCCTGCTGGAGCCAGCCTCCGAGGTTGACTCCGGTAGCTTTGAAGGTCTTCCAGTCGATATAGCTGTTTTGACGTCTGACAGCAGGTCCAGCGAGGGCGGTCGAGAGAAGAGTAGAAATGGCCAGAAGACCAGTGCCAAAAAGAGACATGCAGGGCGCCATGATGTGCAGCTGCGCGCAAGATGGAATGTTGGTGTTGAATCCTTCAGGTCCAGTCTATAGGACTTCTTATATGCATGGCCGTGGCTGTACAATCTAAGCTACGAATGCATGCGCAGCGCGGTCCGAGAGAATGTGGAGGTCTGTGTGGAGATGAGATGCCGACTTAGAAGTAATTTCCATTTTGCCGTGTCATACGCACTTAGTTTCGTGTGCCAAGATGCAGCGTGACGATGCAAAAGAGGTCATGTAAATTGGTGATCCTGAATCTGGGGTAGAATGTGGGGTCCCCACATCGGGTCATGTTAAGAAGAGCGTTTTTCTTCGGAACGCGGGTGCAGGGCGGTTGAAAAGAACACCGAGCTTCGGAAAATCATGTTTCGACGTGTGGCCACACAAGCATATCTGAATGGGATTAAATTAATCAAATGGCCGGGAAAGTTCAACGTCATCTTGAGAGATGCATTAAGAAAGAATTGTGCAAGAGGTAAAGAAGTGAAGCAAGCCTTTCACCCAAACGGCGTGCGCAGTAAACATGTTGTAACAACGCCTTGTCGTGATGCAGTCTTCATACCCAAACAGGGCCATAAAATCATACCTCGCGCCAGCTCCTCGAAGCCAGTCTATCAGTCAGCGGCCTGAAGTCAGAGCCGTTCACGCTTCCTTGATCAATCATCCTGACTTTTCTTCCTCCTTCGACAAATGTCGCAGGCTGACCGTTCTCATCAATGCCTTTCCAGCTCCTGACCTCCATGAATTGGTCTTGTTCCTCGTCCTCGGAGTCAGTCACATCGTCTTCTGATACCACCTGCTTTCGGATGGCTGGGGGTGTCGGAGATCGAGTACGCCCGATAGCGTGAGTGCGAGGGACATGGCGGTAGCCAGAGCGTACCGACTTCCCAGATGACAGATGCGATGATGGCGATTGAAGCTTACGCCCACGAGATGGTGACGGGCTGGCACTGGTGTGTCGGACTCGGACCTCTTCAAAAAGTCTGGGAGGTGACGGTGAGATACGACGTGCGCGGTCGATCCGAATCTCGTCGTAGCCTCTTTGCGGAGAATATGACGACCGACGTAGATGGAGCCTCTCCATATGATCAATGGGTGGTGTTGCGGGCCTTTCTGCATAACGAAGACGCTCATAGCGACAATGCTGTTCATACTTCTCGTCGTCAGACTTGTCGTTGGGGAGGCGAGGTCCCTCACTTCTTTCTGAAGCGAACTGAACACGAGGGCCGCCGACTTCCACGTTAGTGCTTTGCTGGCTATCGCGCATGCTCGTCCTCCTCCTGTAAGATGTCTCGAAATTCATATCGGCTGGCTTGAGAATGCCTCGACCGATTGGCTCCGAACCAGCATCGTTTGTTGAAGTCTCATCAGATTGCGAAAAGACTCGATATTCAGGTCTTACTGTTCGATAAGGACCTGGATGTGATTCCAATCGTACACGGCTTTCACTTCGTCGCACTGAGCTTTTAGGCTGGCGTTCTTGCGACTCTGTTCGGTAGCTGACTCTGTTGGCCTTGCTGCGCGCAGGTGGAGGCGAAGGGCTGAGTTCGACGATCCGAGGGCTGAAGTGAGGCGAACTCTTCTTCCTATAAACATGAGTACGTACAACATCAGGAGGCGGCCATACCTCGTCAGTAACAGGGTATGGCTTATCCGGTCTCGATGGATTCATGCGAACAACATCCGGTGGCGGCCAAACACCAGCGTACCTTGAACGATCAGGGCTCAATGAAGAGACCCGCACTCTCGTCTCGCTCCTGTAATCGCGAGTTGGACTGCGTTGTAACGTTCGTAGCCCAATATTGGCCTGACTGGAACCTTCCTTGACGATACGTGGTCGGAGGTGATCGGTTTTCCAAGATGCATATATCTCATCGCGACTTCGTCGCCGGCCCCTTCGCTCACTGTTATCGACGTCCGTTTGTATAGACTTTCTAGGCCAATCGCATGGCTCATCGGCAGTGCAAGTTCGTATTCGAGTATAGCTACGCCTTCTCGAGCTATGTTGGTTTCTGGTATGCTTCATGCACTTTCGGCAAGCTGTGGTGATGATGGGTTTGCCTGGTATAACTGGGTGGCTTCGATGGTAGCCCGCAGAGCGCGTCTGTCCACAGACGCTGCAAGTATGGCACAGCAACACCGGCACAGTCCGCTCCTCGGTTCGCGGGGTCGTCTCTACGCCCGCCTGATATTGATAGGCGAAGTACCGGTCTCCCCTCTTCTCGTTCGACCGCATCATCTCAATTGACACATTGCGTTGTGCCGGAGCCATGATACCAGAATTACAACCAGCCAGACTTTCTCGAGCAGATTGCGGTGCGTTCGGATCTGTGTACTGCCAGCCAACGTTGTACCCAGGCGGAGGTGGCTGGCTGCCGTAGTTGCGCTGAAGCTGAGCGTAGCCGGGTGATGCTGGCGTCGCTGGTATTGACTGAGCACCTGGCGCTTGGCCGAAACCTTGACCTTGACCAAGAGGCGGAGGGCGCTGAGGAAACCTGGAACGAGGGCTTGGTTAGTCTTACCGAAATAACACAGAGTTTCTTGATTGCTAAAGCGTCACATACCCACCTTGAGGAAATGCACCCTGGTGCGCGAAACCACCTTGCAGTCCTTGGTACGAAGCGACGGAACTTAACGCTGCAGGGGGAGGTGTGGGTACTGCTGGAGGGACTCCGAGCCCAGGGAATTGCTGCAAGATGTGCTGTCAGACCGTCGAAATTGAATTATATCGCGGAAGAACAATGAAAACTTCTGCACTGCCTGTCAGCCATCCGTTTGCACAAACATCATCGCCAGTGCCTAGGACTTACACGCTGAAAAGATACTGATTAGCAGTATTTGCGACCGAGCCTGGGTATTGCGGTATTGGCTGCCCAGCGCTCGCAGTCGAGCCGCTGCCGCTGCCGCTGCCCATGTATGCAGCAAATGCTTTTCGTTGCTCTTCGTTTGCCATTTTGTGTGCACGGAAGGTGGAAGCATACAGCGCTGAGATTGCGGAAGGTCCACCTAGCCGCACGTGGGAGGAGAGCAAGCGTAAGAGAAGAGCAAACGAGGGAAGGAAGGTGCGGTCGGTGACACACTTTCACAGTCGAGAACAGAGTGACCACTGCAGAGGACTGGCGATGTGAAAAGAAGAGTGCAAAAACAGAGTGGATGGGAGGTAGACGGAAGAGACTGGGCATTTTACACCTCGCCAGGTGAAAGTGAGGTGACGGAGACTTCACGCTATCACCAGCCTACCTTGTATGTTCCGCATCGCCACAACCATTTTTCCAATACTCGCAAACAGAAAGTGGCCGTTGTGTCGTCCACGCTTTCCGGCCTCTTGCACAAGAAATGCTTCAGATGGGGTCAATTCTCTTTTAATTTTCCCAAAACGCCCGCCTGCCAAACATGCTGATTCACACATTCTTACAGGTGCTAAAATCTATCTCTTATCAAACGTGACTTCTACTCCACCCTCAACACTCTCGGGCCCTTCCTCTTTGTGGCCCTCTTCTTCTTGTGGCCCTGGTCAAAGGCAATGGCGCTCCCGTGGTCACGGCCGAAGTTGTCGAGATCCTTGACCTTGTAGATCCTAATGATCCAGTTCTCACTGGTGAACGCCTCCTCAATAGTGCTGAGCTTAGGACCCTCAGCGGGCAGCTTAGAGCCACGAACACGGTCCTGGGCCTGTCCGGCGGGGAAGAGGGAGTTATAGTTGTAGTAGGACATCTTGTACCTGTATGCGGGTCAGTATCCAAACTTGAATATGTCGAACCTTAGCACTTACATCAAGCTGTTCTTCATGGCTGGAGTAGCCTCCTCGTCCACACGGTACTCGCCTCGGGAAGTGAAGAAGCTGCGCTCCTTAACCTCATCAGGCCAGATACCTTCAGCGATACGGACCATCCAGAGGAACTTGTTGATGTCATCACCGGAGTATCCAAGAAGACCACCAAAGACAACAAGCACGTAGTCAACCTCGTGCTGGCGCATGATCGGGTAGGAGACCTCTTCCCTGGAGCTCATAGCCTTACCAACGGTGGCAATGTGGGTGTTGTTCCAGGTGTTGTTGTCAACAAGGGTTGGGCGGTCGGCCATACCACCAATCTGGTAGCCGTAGTCCCACCACGACATGATCTTGGCGTCTTGGGCAGTGTTCTGCCTAAGCCAGTAGTACGCCTCACGGTAGTCATCGATGATGTGCTGGCTACCGTCAGGAAGCTTGGACGCAAGCACGACGGAAGGCGAAGAGTATGCGTTAGATGTGACCCAGGTGCAGTGGAGCACGAAAAGCATCAGGTAGACAGCAGAAGCACCGACAACTGTAAGCTTGGAGGCATAGGAGTGAATACCAACGAGAGGCTTGCGAGTTGAGCGAAGACCGTCGGGCAGAACTGCAGCGGCAGCGATCGAAGCAGCATCAGCCGCGTCGCCCTCTGTGGGCTCGGTCTTGACCGGGGTCTTTGCATCGAGGTAGGTATCCAGAATCTGCGAGAAAGCGATTGCCGATGCAACGCAGACGATGGGGGTCAAAGTAAGCATGAGACGGACCATGACACCAGCGAAGTAACTGGCAAGCACAGCGTAGATGACAATGAACACCTGCTCGTCGGTGAGCTTAGTGAAGCACATGTAGACACCAGCGGGGAAGAGCCAGATCATCATGCTCAAGTCGAAGAAGAAAGCGGGCCATGCGGTAGGCTGGTGTTCCGAGACAGAGGCAATGATGGGAATGTGGATCTTGGCGTATCCAGTGTCCCAGAGCGAGTAGAAACGGCCAGTCCAGGGTGCGATAACTCCGGTAACAGTGAGAAGGACAAGCCCGCCGAACGCAACGACGAAGACAACGAGGACGAGAGCGCGGAGCAGAGTCTGGAACTGCTTGCTGGGGAGCTGAGCGCGGACCCAATCGACGAATGCGACGAGCTGGATAAGACCAAACACACCGAGCGCGGACATGTGCTCAGAACTGCGAATGGGCAAGAAACCGACGAAGGGAATCTGCATACTCGCAAGGGTACCGAGCGCATACCACGAAGTGTAGCTGACGTAAAGCCTGGGGCTGTAACGTCCCATGCAGATCAGGACGAACGCGTGCAGGGGCAGCAGGTTCGTAATGAAGACGTATCCTCCCCACGCGGAGACCATGTATCCGTAGAACAGCGCGGTCAACGCGCCCCAGAACATGGAACCGTTCTTGACAGCCTTGATCCACAGGTAGAACGTGAAGACGAGCAGGAAGATGGCGATAGCCTCGTTATCGTAACTACCCGCAACCGAACGTGAGATGTATCCGGGGGTGATACCCATGAACGCTGCGGCGAGCAGACCGGCGGAAGGCGAGGTGACCATCTCGGCGGTCAGAAGGTATGTTGCAAGTGCGGTAAGGCCTGAGAAGGCTGGGGCGAGGAGAACGCAAATGTTGCGGATATCGATGGGAAGAGAGAGGAAGCGCAGGAGGTGGTAGATGGCACCGCTGGTGACCATCAGTCCGGGGTAGAGGGTACCACCAGTAACGCGACCGAGAGGATGCCATGTTCCTGTATGTGGTGTCAATTCAATGCTGCTGCTATCGACATCGATGTGGAGGAGGAGCGCGTACGGTCATCGAACCAATCCCAGAAGCTATAGAAGCCGTTCTGGACGAGGTATTTGGTTGCTCGGAAGTTGAACCACGGATCGACTGCACCCTCGGATTAGCCAATTGTACCACTCCAAGCTTGTCGTGATACTGACACTCGTGAATGATGCTCTCGAAGCGGATCACGGAGAACAGACGGCTGCTCACAGCTGCACCTGCAATCAAGCACAGAATAACGACTCGAAGCAGGCCTCGAGTGTTTCGGCCAGTGGCCTGCTTGAGGAATTGCCCTTCCTCTGCGGCGGCCATGTTTGGGAAAAGGAAAGTGGTTGGGAGGGAAAGGTGTTGCTTTCGAGGCCGCGTCACAGCTTCATGTTCACACGTGGAGCTCATTGCTCCCGCGATTGAAGTCTGACTAAGCGTCACGCTAACCCCACACCCCTGTACCTTCCTTTCCATTCATTCAGTTCTGTCCAGTAAATGGATTTTTGAGGAAGACGAGTTTATTGAATGTTGTCTGAATTGAATGGCCAAGCGCTGCGTGTAAATCTATACTCTGCTTTCAGAACAGCATATCTATATAAAATGATCAACTAGCTAACTACCCAAGTACATATCATTGCCATCCGCCTCATGAATGTCATTTGTGTAAAACCGTCCACAGTAATCACAGAACATATAGTTACACATACATCTGGCCTGCACAGTCGTTGGAGAATCATGGCAATAGTACTGCACTGCGTTAGCGTTGTCAAGTCGAAGGTCTGCAGACTACTTACGCAGTTCCACAGCGTTGTTGGTGGTCGCATTTGTTTCTCGGGGCGATCAAAGTCCTCGAAACCTGCTGGGGCTGGTCGCCTTTTCTTTCCCCTATGAGATGTACTTGCGCTTCGAACTAGCTCTCGAAAGAAACGTGCTTAATTAGTTCTCCTGTGCAGGAATGACAGAAGATGTGCTGACATTCCATGCAGCTGCCCTGGAGATCTATAGCGCCACCGTAGCCACACACGCACTGTTAGAAGTTAGCATTGCAGCAAAGACGTGATTTCTTGATACTCACGCAAAAAATAACTGTTGTCACCGTCTTACGCCTGGTGGCTGCTCGGCCATCTACTGTATCAGGCGAGAGTGATCGCTTTCTAGACCCGTTCGGCGTAGGATCAGGAGAACAGTTGGCAGTTTCTTCTGTCGCAGTGATTCGATCATCATCGGGCTCTTCGACATCTAGTTCATTGTCCTTCTCGTCCACCATATCCTCTTGCAACTGTCTCTTCGTCCTGTTCTCCTCCACACAGATCCAGTCATCAATGCACTTCTTCGGCGTATCTTTCTCAAAGTGACTTGCGATATGGCTGAACCGTTCATCCCAAGCAGCGTTGTCCTTCAGCACGAGAGCTGTAATCTTGCGGCAGAACCCGCACCAGAATTGCCCCTGGTAATTCTTGCCAATCTTGCAGCGGTCCAAGCCAATCTGCACGACGCTCTCTGAAGTGACCTTGTGCTCGAGTTCGAGGTGTTTCTGGAACCGCGCTGCGCGGTAGTAGTGCTGTCCGCATTGCTCATCTGGACTACTCTTGATGTCGCAGCGGTATGCCTCTCGCTGGAAGTGCTGGGAGTTTTCGTGACGTTTCCAATCCGACTTGGCGCCGAACTTCTTATAGCACTTGGGGAAAGTGCATCCGTACGGCTTCTCGTGTCTTTTCTTATGCTTGTTCAAGTCGCATATGCGACCCGAAAAGTCGCAGCCATCGTAGGGACATTGCTTCACGCTGGGCGTGGATCCCTGGCTCGCGCGGTGCGATTGTGAGCGGGTGAATCTCACCTCATCCGCGAGATGTGCCAGCTCTTGTGATACTTGATAACTCTTGCTGTCAGAGTGAGGATTGCCACCGTCTTGCTGTTGTGAAACTATGATGCGGAGAAGAATCTCTTCAAGCTTGGCCTTCGGAAGCTTCTCGAGAGCCTGCCGCTGTTGTTGCTGTTCGGACTTTGTCTGAGCCACACTTGATATTGTAGACTGCAACACCATGTTTTGATGGCTTGCTGTGCCTTGCGTTGAGGCGGGGCGTTCATTACGCGGCGCAGACGATGTCCGGGTCGAATTGCGACTACTAACTCGACGGATGGGGTTGCTCTCTACTGTTTGAGCCCAATTCTGAAGTTTTGATGGGTCAACATCTGCTCGGCTTGACGGGGGCGTACCAGACTGAGGAAACGATACGTCGAGCGATTCCGCGCTGGGCGACACCTGAGAAGTGCCTGATGTTGGGCACCCACCAAGGGACATTCGCGGCGGATACACATAGCTTTGAGGGACCATACCATCAGGATGGTCATTGGAAACTACGGTCTCGCAGGTCAAGCCTGTAAGTAACGCAGGGTCTGCAGACATAGGGTCTTGAGGCAGACACTCCGAACTGTAATCGTCAGTATCATTCTATCTATCTTCGTGAAAGCTTACTTTTTGATCAGCTCAAACTCATCCTGGTCTTTGTGCATTCGTCCAATATGCTGCTTGAAGTTGTCCAGACGCGGCCATATCTTATGCTTGTTCCTACAGTCGTCGTGGGCACAACGATAAGACTTGGTCTTGTGGCTGTCGAGCTTATGTACACTTTTCTTGTGACGATCAAGATCGTTGACAGTTGCAAAGCCTATGCCACCTCTCTTGCACCCTTTTTCATTACATACGAAGGCCTTTTCGTGTTTGAGCATGTGCTTCCTATAGGCCGGATATCAGTGTCTGAGTCTTTTGAGACGTAGGCTCGACGTACTTGTGCACGGACTTGGAGCTCGAAATTGTAGAGCAATCTGGTACGGGGCAGGGAATTTGCTTGTTTTGGTTCCCACTTTGATGGCTGACATTCGAAACAGACTTCTGGTCAGATGATATGCGCTGCATACCATGTGATTCCATTGATGCAGGCTGCGTGGTCAAGGTCTCTGGTTGCACCATGAATTTAGTTGGCGGAACTTGGTCAACATGGCTTGTTTCAGGGCTGAAGATGGACTGAGGTGGCTGTGTATGATAGCCAGAGTCAGAGACGGGAGTGTTGCTTCCAACCTCTGAGCAGGGCCTCTGGTGTTGTTGGCTAAAGTTGCGTTGAGGCTGGTTGAAGGTGTTCTGTCCGGCGTTGGCGTTTGTGTATTTCACTGTGTTCCATGGGTCATCACTTTCCCAGAATCGCGTGATAGGGTCTGCGGTGGGTTCCACATGTTGCTGAAATGCAGGAAAAGAATGAGATCCTGGTAGTGCAAGATACTGAGAGTTCTGCAGACTCGGATCGATGTTGTCACAGGGAATACTTCTTCTCGATTGCTGGACACCCGTACGAGTTGCAGTCCTTGGAGTTGGAGCAGTGCGCACCGTGTGGATGGTGTTCGTTGGGCTAGGTACTGAGATGATCGATGTCCTCGCACCGGGGTAATTCCAATGTGGGTAGTAGTTATTTTGGAATTGAACTGCATGATTCACATAATCCTACGAAGTCACTACCATGTGCACATGTTGGCTACAAGAGATACGTACAGCTTCGTCAACGGGAGTAAGGTTGATCGATGGATTCATTCTAAACGGTTGCGACATGTCTGCTTCTACCAGTCAGCACGATAACCATGATGCCCATGATGCCAGTGTGCCTGTTGCCTTACACCAACTCATGAAAGGACTAGATGAGAGACAGGACGAATAGAGAAGCAATGTGGACTGAAGGCAAATCGTGAAGCCTGTAACGATCAACACCTACCGATGCTCAGCAACGCTCAGCTGCAGCCTAACGCCTTGTTGATTGCCTCCGCAGGTTTCGAATAAAGGTTGCAGAGCGTCCAGTGTGCGCACAGCTGCATTAGTATACGTCTGACTGCAGTCCACCGCTGCGCAGACAGCTCGCACAGAGGAGCCGCAACCGCGTCCTCCAGTCTCGTGCTCCCGCGCACAGGCAGCCGGTGAAGAATCGGGAAAAGCGGGCGGAGTCGTCCAGCGTCACCGTCAACAGGCTTATCACCGCAAGCCAATAAAGACCAGGTCGAAGGGCAACGCAAAGTTCGTCAAGAGACAGCGAAAGGTATAGAGAGCTCGCGCTGCAGATGCGATGACATGTTGCGGGCGTGGTGGGCGGCCTCAAGAGAGCCTCGAGAGGGCAAAGGGCCAGGTTTCGAGGGTGCTGGTGCGCCAAGGAGGTCCTCCATTCAGCACTGCCACGGCATGTCACTGAGGTCCTCCAATGTAACGCACCAATCAAGCCCTGCAATGGAAACTCTGCATCTTGCTGGAGGGCAACTTGATGCGTGGCTTGCTGACCGCGTGCGACCGATGTCTGTATTCGGCACCGCAGATGCAAGGGCACAATCGACGAACGCGCAGGCTCGGAACGGATGTGGTAACAGGGTGTAGCTGATTTGTTTAGTACCGAACAACTTTCCATAATATTTACGACAGCAATTATGTGAAAAAGGTTGCGGGTCAAAAAGACCAATCACAATCAACGTTGGTGCATATTAGAGGCATGAGAGGCTATGCCGGCATCAACCACAACAACCAGCACACATCGGTTTATTCATATCCTTGATACCTCTGAATAAGAGATATGTTGTTCATCTTTCAGGAATCAGCATCTCCTTACGCTTGGGTTTCTGATTCGATCTCTCCTGTATTATTCAGTATCTTTAACTGTGCTGCCATAATCGCACACAGTAGTCTTTCTTCTTAACCCAATCACCCGCAAAGCCACAGCCCTATAACACTAACTCTCACATCTCACCCCTTACTGACCCTTCACCTTCCCCTTCCCACGCCTCCCCAATCTCCTAACCTCCGCCCCCCAACCCACCCAACAAAGCGCAACCAGCACCGGAAACCCGTAGAGCTGCGGCCTGCCCTCCCCAAACTGCGGATCCATCCACGCAGCCCCCGGATAAAAAATGCCGCTCAGACTGCCCAAGTAGAAGATATGCTGCAGCAGCAGCACCCAGCCGAGATGCAGTTTCTGCTCTCTCGGCGAGGGTGTGGCGGGGAGGGTGAAGAAGAGGATGAAGAAGGTCACGAGGCCAATGAAGAGCCCGGTTGACATGGTTTGCCCGTTGTGGTAGCGGGCGTGGGGTGGCCATGAGGGGTTGTGGATGTGTGTTTCGCTGGGGTTGGGGTTACTTGGGTTTTGTTCTGGAGAGATGGAGAGTTGTGGATGTGGATAGGGATGTGTATATGGACTTACTTCCAGTCCGCTAGGAAAGGGCCAGTTAGCGTGACTAGATTGACGATGGACAGTATTGATTTGCCGAGCGTGAAGGTCGGGTTTGGGTTCGACATGTTGGATGGTTGGGATCTGGAGACTTGTTGCTGTCTTGTGCCCTGGTCTAACAATGGCTTTATAGCTTGTTTTGGCTTTCGGTTTTCGCTCTATAACTCCTCCGGGTTTAGCACGAAAGTCGGATGTAAGCCTCTTGTCCACGGAATTATGGATACTTTAAAGACTGTCTGCTACTCAATGGGGTATTGTTGTAAGACTGTAGTAGCTTCTGCAGTTCCGAAAGATCTTTGATAATGTATTGAAGGCTGTTGCTAGGATGATAAGAGAGGTACAGTAATCCTCGGAAACTCACCTTGTGTGACGCAATCGTGTTCTCGAAACGGTGACTGAAGGCATTGGAGAACGAAGACTACCGGACTGGGTTATTCGCTTCAGTCATCTTGATATGTGTGAAGGACCAACTGGCCCGTTACAGTAGACCGCATCGGAAAGAAAGTGTAATGACCACAGAGGATATAGTTGATTGAAAACTTGAATATGAGTAAAGTCATAACCATGACATGGGTTGTGCTAGAATCTAGAGCCCATAGCGTACAGTAACAGTAACCGAAGCGGAGAGGCCTGACCGCATGCAAAAACGCCAATAGATGAGGGTATGATATGCATCGCTTTCTCTTCATAAGAGCCGATTCACCGGATGCCGCCACAGATGCATCGATGTAAGGATATCGAAAGGGAACGCCGGGCGCCGTCTTCTCAAGACTTGGTATAGTATTACCAATAACGAAGAAACAGATCATGTACGACAAGTCACAGATTGAGGCCATCACCGCCCGAATATGCCGCCGCCTACGCTCATGCCTAGGCCGCTACGCTGCGTCAGCGGTGCTCTGGGGCCGGGTGGACCTTGAGGCATGGCTGGTGAGCCGGAAGTGACACCCCAGCGTTGTGTTGGAGGCTCGTGCAGCTGAGATTCAGCGTGGTGGGTGGCCGGGCTCGACATGATTCCATACGTGTCTCTGCCTAAGACGCCCATGTTGCGTGCATGTGAGCCTGGTGTATCGACGTACGCTGCGTAATCCGTTGGTGGTCGCTTCATCTGCATGACTGGTGACTCGGACTCGCCTATGCGGCCATTCTTGTTGTGTGCGTTGGATGATGGAGGGTTTGAATTGGCTTCAATCGTAGATGCAGAGCCGTTGGGGGCATTGAGATCGACGACGCGCCGCTGCCCTGCCGGCGTTTGATAACTTGGTACGCGTGATGGCCCTGGTGCAAAGCGAGACTCTTGCTGTGAGCGTGTCTCCTGGTGCGAGGGATGTCTTGGATTCGCCCATGGTGTGCTCTCGAGGAACTCGCTTTCGGCAGCTACTTCGTCTGCCGTGGTCCTCTGATTATATGTGCGAAAAGACGGAGGCGGCGCTGGTAGCGTGGGGCGGGTTGCGATCTGCAGCGTCGAGTCAGCTGCCGTGCTCGGTGCAAAAGTGTTCTGTTCATCAACATACCTTCATTGCTCGAAGATCCTCGTCAACCTCGGTGGGTCGTGCAGCGCTGATGTCTGGCGCGGCCGGGAAGCCAACGTACTTGGCCACACCGGACAAGACCGAGACCTCGAGATTGTATGCCGTTTGGTGTCTGATCTGATCTGATCGCTTCTCTGGAAGCTTGATCATGTATTCGGTCTCGTCGCAGCCCAACGATCGCCTACCACGCTGGAGCTCAAAGACGCGCCGGTTGCACTCTTCCAGGATCTCCTCTCGCAGATGCCTGACTTCTTGGAAGTATTGGCTGTGCATCTGATGCCTCTGCGCCGCCGTTATGATTTCCAGGTTCTGGTGCTTCAACTCTAGAAGTGTTTTCTCATAATCGATCTTTTCGGCCCTTCGGTCGTCTATGCACTTGATCATCGCAACATACTCGGGATGGGTACAGTCGGGCTGCTTGAGCATTTCGAGCTCTCGTTCGTTTTGTAGAATCTGCTCGTCGCAAAGCCTGTGATGGTCAGCTATTATTGCCAAGGGTCCAGCGGGAAGTAAGCTTACTTCTCGCGAAAGAGCTTGAACTTTTTCTCGATCTCTGCGAGCTGATCAATGGCGGTCTTCTTTTTGGTAACTACGGCAGGCTGTTAGCGGTCGTTTAGAGATGACAAAAGATCTTCCTTGCCTTCTTCGTCGAGGGTTGCGCCATCTTCTTCGTTGTCGTCGGCCTCGGCATCGCCCTCGACGGTCTCGGTAGTCGCGAGGGCTTCTGTATAGGCGTAAGTCGAGTCCTCGGCCTTTCGCTTCCCTCTTCTGCCACCCTTGCGAGGTTTCGTGTGCTTCGCGACCGTAGCCAGCTCGTTGACCGTCTCGGCTGCGAGGGTAGCCTGCCGTTCCTCGAGATCCATCTCTTGCCTCGCAAGCTCCTCCAAGCGCTCCTCAGCGTGATCGAGCTCCTCGTCAGCGTCGACTTGCTCGGAGCTCTCCACGATGTCTTGTCTCGTGCCGTTGTATGCTGTGGCCTTTGCAGAGGCACTGCGCTTGCGTGCAGGCTCGCCGTCGGCGCCGTGGATAGGCGTGCTTCGAGCGCTCATACGCTTTCGTTTCTTGCCTGCCAGCTCCAGGCTTGCAGCTTCTGAAGCAGCTGCTAGGGACAAGGCATGCAAAGGGTCCTGGTTTTCGTCTGCGTCTTCCATGATTTCGTCTTCGGCCATGTCTGAGGGCGTGGGCGGGATGGAGTCGTCGTCGTCGTCGTCGTCGTGCTCAATCGTCTTGGAGTGCATCAGCTTGCTCGGTGTTCGCGCGTACAGGGCTTCGGAAGCCAATGACGTATCCACCGCGTTGCCTGTAAGCTTTCGCGGTGTCTCTTCTAGGCGCTCTGTCTCGGCCTCGGAGTCGTTCTCGTTCAGATCGGCGGGTGCGGCAGGGCGTGGAGTGAGTTGCTCGGACTCGACGTCGGACGCATCGCCGAGCTCGCTGAGGCTGCTCGAGCGGTCGTCGGGGTGGTCGTCGAAGTCGCCCATGACCTCGGCAGCGGCGATTGGATCGGCCGTGATCATGGTGGGTGCTGGTATGGCTGAGAGGATTGTCGAGGCGGCGGTCGAGGGCGCTGGGCGAGTGACTGGGGACAGCTCCTCGACCTCAGGTCGGCGTGTGGGGGTGGTCGCGGGCGGAGGCTGGCGTCGCTCGTCCTTGGCGAGGGTCAGTCCTGGGGCGGCGCCTGTGGGATCTAGCGAGCTGCGGTGGGTAGTGTCGCTGTTGTTGGGGGTGGGCGCTGTTGTCAATGCGGCCGTCGTGGCTCCATTGTGGGCGCTCATAGCACCGAATGCGCCCCTGCGAGAGGGTGCGTCGACTCGCAGCCAGTGCGGTGTCGGCGGTGTCGGCGGTGTCTGGCCTCGCTGTCTGACGTCTGCGACACACGAGAAGCGTTGCGGGAGGCGGAGAGGGCTGGGCGCGGAGAAGGGTCGAAAACGCTGCGGCCGGTGGGAGAAGCGCGGGCGTCGAGGGCAGCAGCTGGGACGACACGGGCAGATGCAGTGCAGTAGCAGCTAAGCTTCGGTGCGCGGGGTGGTGGGGAGGTGGGGAGGACTGAGGATAAGAGCAGTGCGCCGTCAAGCATGTGCATGCGTGTGCGTGTGCGTGGGTAGCAGAGCGCAGCTCGAGAGTTGCTCACCGCGGCGGGCAGCAGGACGACGAGGACCGACCACTCGCCGGCAGCGCTCCTTACGAATGACCCATGGCACTGATTGCAGCGCACCCACACCGCCCGCCGTTCTGCCACGTCCTGATTCGCTGCACAGCCCAGGTCCCTCTGCGCGCTCCACTCAAACTTTCTGCTCGTGATTGCTGCTCAATTGCTGCTTGTTCGTCGACAGTCCACTTTACTCTACAACCCACCCTCGCCATGGCCAAGTCAAAGGACAAGCAAACGACAAAGTCGAAAGCGGCCAAGCCAGCCATCACCGCCACCAAGACCGCGTTTGACCCCACGCTGACTTCGTTGTTTGCGAGCAGTGTACGTGCGGAACTTTTCCGGATACTCAAATTTCGAGACAGGCGACTAACTGCATCCACAGCTGGGTCCCGTGCAAGCGCCCCCCAAGCAGAGATATGGCCAGCAGGTAGAGAAGCGTACAAAGGCGCCTGTTGAGGAGCCAAGTGAAGAAGAGGAAGAGGAAGAGGAAGACGAGAGCGAAGACGAGGACGAAGACGAGTCCAGCGACGATGAATCCTCTGAAGAATCCGACAACGAGGCCGAACTGGCCAAGCTGCGAGAGGCGGCGCTGGCTGGCGAGCACGACAAGCCCAACAAGAAGCGCAAGCGCGGCGGCCAGGAGGAGATTGAGGAAAAGTTCATGCGCAAGCTGGCGCGTGAGGAGGAGAAGGAAGAGGAGGAGAGGCAGAAGAAGCGCAAGACAAAGGTCGCAGCGGCCGAAGACGAGGACATGGAGGACGCATCCGCAGCATCAGAAGCATCATCACCGCCAGACGCCGCAGAGGAACAAGGAGACAAGTTCGAGATTCCAAAACACGAGTCGCTCGCTACCACCGACGGCAAGAATGAGGAGGAGCTCGAAAAGGCCGCTCGCACCGTGTTCCTCAGCAACGTATCCGTCGACTGCATCAACTCGAAATCGGCAGAGAAGGCGCTCAAGAAGCACCTTGAATCCTTCATCGCCGACTTGGCCGACAACAACCCTCCCCACAAGATCGAGTCGATTCGCTTCCGTTCCACGGCCTTCTCCAGCTCCCTGCCTAAGCGCGCCGCCTTTGCAAAGAAGGAGATCATGGACGCCACAACCAAATCTACGAACGCCTACGCCGTCTACACCACCAAGGTCGCCGCCCGTGAAGCCACCAAGCGTCTCAACGGCTCGGTCCTGCTCGATCGCCACTTGCACGTCGACTGGGTCGCCCATCCCACCAAGGTCGACAACCGACGTTGCGTCTTCGTCGGCAACCTCCCCTTTGTCGATGACGAGAGCAAAGGCGTCGAGCCCGAGGAAGGCAAGAAGAAGAAGACGCCCGCCGACATTGAAGAGGGGCTCTGGCAACAATTCGGCAAGTGCGGCAAGATTGAGAATGTGCGTGTCATTCGCGATGCGCAAACCCGCATTGGCAAGGGCTTCGCCTACGTGCAGTTCACCGATGAGAACGGTGTCGAGGCCGCACTCCAGCTCCACGAGAAGAAGTTTCCACCCATGCTTCCCCGTGTCCTCCGCGTCACGAGATGCAGGGCAGAGAAGAAGAAGGACAAGCCTCGGGGCCCTGCACCGTCTTCGGAGCGGGCAGGCAAGAAGGGTGCGTACCAAAAGAAGTTCTCTGCCGAGGAGAAGTCTCAGCAAGGTCGCGCAAAGGCCATGCTGGGCAAGGGGGGTGCGGCCAAGGTGCGAGAAAGCTTCACGTTTGAGGGCCACCGCGCGACCGAGGGGCAGGGGAAGAGTGGGTTGAAGTTCAAGGGAGCCAACAAGGCCAACAAGGGACCGAACGGGAGGAAGAGCAGGAGTACGGCGTGGAAGTCTGGCGGGAAGAAGTAGACGTGTGTGTTGCAATGGATGCGTTCTTTATCCGAATCATGCTTAGATGCAGAAATCCTAAACAGCTGAGAAGAGGTGTAGTTTTTTCAAGACATGGAGTCGTGTAGTGGCTCTGCAAGACTACTCTAGGTGACTCGTCACGTTGGAGTGTTTGTGTCGTGAGACGCTGTACGGTCGACCGAGATGATGCCGCGTGTTGGGCAGCAAGCATCATGGACAAGCGTTGTAGTGTGTGAGCAATGGTGCTCGCTGGAGAGTCTTGTCGAGGGAACAGTGCTGTATCCGTGTTCCCTCCTGAAGGCCAGCTTCTGTGGAACAGAGGAAAGCTTGACAAGCGCGGAGGGCAGCACGTTGACGTCGTAAAATGTGGAGCTAGACGCAGACCGGCCAGTGCTGAGAGCCTGAGTGCTTCTCAGCCGCCGGGTTGGACGTCGACCAACGCGTCTCACCTTTGCGGCTGCACAGCACGAGCACTCTCCCCCACACGCCTGTGTTTGGTCCTACTCGGCCAAACAAGTAGCCTGCTAGTACCCATCTCTGTGCTCCCGTGGTGTTGCTCGACCGCACGCAAGCCTCGGCCAGTGCGCCCCTGTCCGCCCCTCGAGGCACAAGACGACCCCCGTCGCCCTCCGCTCTCCGCCGAGCTCAAGCTCATGCGCCTCGCAGCCATCCACAGGCACCCGCAGACAGTACCACCTACGCCCACACACTCCCTCGCAGCAGGTGCGCCGCGCCGCCCAACGTCACCGTCACCATCACCATGGTGTTCCTCGGCATCTACCGCGCACTCTACGACTATGTGCCCCAGAGCGACAACGAGATTGCGCTGAACGAGGGCGACATGCTGATGGTCCTGGAGAAGTCGGCCGACGACGACTGGTGGAAGGCCAAGAAGAAGGGCCATGACGAGGAGCAGGAAGAGCCCGAGGGCCTGATCCCGAACAACTACATCGAGGAGGTATGTCGCAAACAGGGCTTCACCCGCTCACCCACCCACCCAGTCCAGCCATTGACCCTGCTTCACTAGGCCGACCCTGTCTCGCAAGCCAAGGCTCTCTACGACTACACGCGCCAGACCGACGAGGAGCTGTCATTCCAGGAAGACGCCCTGCTCGACGTATACGACATCTCCGACCCGGACTGGTCCCTTGTGGGCTTCGGCGGCGACTACGGCTTCGCGCCTGCCAACTACATCGAGCTCATCAAGGGCGGAGCGAGCGCAGCAGCGCCAGCAGCACCAGCAGCGCCCGCAGCCACATCGCCCGGCCTGCCTGCGCGCCGTCCCATTCCTGCAGCTCCCGAGTCGGACGACGAGCAGGACCCCCCCACACCAGACAGCCCTCCGCGTCCGAACCCCGCCGCTGCTCTTGCCGACATCATCCAGAAGAAGTCGGAGCAGTCAGCCCCGCGCTCCACCATCTCGCCCCCACCCAACGTGAGCGCTGCTCCTCGAAAGCGTGTCCAGTTCACCCCCGAAGAGTCCGACGAAGAGGCCCCGCCACCTCGCCTGCCCACCCGCATCCCCTCGCAGTCCTTCTCGCCTGAGCCGCAATATGCCTCTGCGCGCTCTCCGTCGCCCGACCGCACCAGGTTGCCCCCCGCGCGAAGCGTCACCTTCGATGTCTACGACCCCCCGCCGCGTGACCACTCGCCAAGCACACCGCTGTCAGGCTCCGGCTACCATCTCTACAACATCTACGAGTACCTGACGCAGCCCGGGAAAAACAAGAAGATGCCCATCACCCTAGGCATCAACATCCCCAGAGGCATGATCATGATTGCCCCGGAGAAAGCCCGCGACGGCCCGCAAGAGGAGTGGTCCGCAGACAAGATGGAGTACTACTCGCAGGAGGGGAAGCACATCTTCATGGAGCTGAAGCAGCCGAGCAAGAGCGTCGACTTTCACTGCGGTGCCAAGGACACTGCGACAGAGATCATGTCGGCGCTGGGCGAGCTGGCAGGTGCTGCCAAGGGTGCAGGTCTGCGTGAGGTGCTTGCTGCAGGCTCCGGGCATTCCAACGTACAGAAAAAGGGCGTCATGCTCTTCGACTTCATGGCGCAGGGCGACGACGAGGTCACCGTAGGTCTAGGCGACGAGATCCTGGTCCTCGACGATTCCGCCAGTGATGAGTGGTGGAAGGTCCGGCGCTTGAAAAACGGCAAAGAGGGTGTCGTTCCAGCTAACTACGTCGAGGTCACAGAGACCGTCGCCGTTTCCACGCCCGCGTCTATCGCTCGATCTGGGACAAACGCTGGTCGATCCGTCGTGGATCAGAACAGACGGGAGGAAGAGGAGATGGCTCGTCAAGCTTCGAGACGAGACAGGCCAAAGAGTGATGCGCGAAGTGATCAGGTAGGACCCGGTCTGCCTTTACCCGCCCGTGGTTCTAGTCTTCTGCAAACAAGCTCTGACCATCGTCGTACTTCACAGAGATCAAGCGCGCGTGAGAGCTCCGCCAGAGACTCCAAGTCCTCGTCGTCCAAGTCGTCCTCCAAGTCGTCCTCCAAGCCAAGTAAGCATCTGCCTCCAAAGCCCTGTCTGTATCCTGCTAACAAAACGTCAGACTCTGCGAAGCTGCGCACGTGGACCGATCGTTCAGGCTCATTCAAAGTTGAAGCCGAATTCATCCTCCTCAAGGAAGGCAAGATCCACTTGCACAAAGTCAATGGCGTCAAGATTGCTGTGCCAGTTACCAAAATGTCCGTCGAAGACTTGGAATACATTGAGCAGGTCACGGGTGAGTCACTGGACGACGACAAACCACTCTCGGATATCAAGAGGAAGGGTACCCTCCGCGCGAACGAGAGAAGTGCTGCCTCATCGCCTGGTATTTCGGTTCAGAAGAAGCCAAGTTACGACTGGTTCGATTTCTTCCTCAAATGCGGCGTCAATCCTCAGATCTGCGAGCGCTATGCCCAAGCTTTCGAGAAGGACCAGATGGGTGAAGAAAACCTACCAGACATCACACCGGCCCTTCTACGCACTCTGGGGCTGAAGGAAGGCGACATTCTCCGTGTGACTAAGCACCTAGACAGCCACTACAACCGCAGTGCTGGTGAAGCTAGCGCAGAGGGTGGTGCTGGAGGACTGTTCTCTGGTCCAGGTGGCACCTTGCGAAACAACACCCGGAAGGGACGTCCAGCTCCGCCTGTAGAGACAAGCAACGAAATCGATCCAAAGGCGTTTGAACAAAAGTCGGATGAGGCCGTGAAGAAGCCGACGGATGCTACAAGAACGCCATTGGCATCTGCCCCTGTTCCAGAGAAGAAGGCAGAGGCGGCTAATGGGTTTGACGATAACGCATGGGATGTCAAGCCTACCAGGCAGACCGCGCCGGCACCAGCAGCTTCACCACCTCCAGCGCAGGCAGCGCCACCTGCACCGAAACCGCCTGCTCTGACCGGCTCAATGAATGATCTGTCCCTCCTGGATATGCCCGCACTCAAACCTGAAGAGCTGCCAAAAGCACCGGCCCCGACCCCGGCACCTGCACCCGCTCCTGCAGAGCCTGCACCTGCACCTGCTCAACAACCACAGCCGACTGGAGCCACAATGTCTCTGTTCGATCAAGTTGCTGCCATCAAGGCGATGACGCAGCCCCAGAGCATGGCGCCACCACGGATGCGACCCCAAGCGCCCCAGCAGACTGGTCCTGGTGGGCTCATTGCCCCCCCACCACAACGATCATCTTCTGCGCCGCAGAACCCTCAACAGAACAGTGCTTTCGGCCCTCCACCGGCTCTTATGCCCCAGCTTACTGGCTATCAAGGCAACCAGAACATGCCGCAGATGGCTCCTCCTGGGCAGAGCCTGAGCGACCAGCAGAACATGCTAAACATGCAGCGAATGCAACAACAGATGACTGGCTTCCCGCAACAGAACCCTGGATACAACAACTTCCCGCAGAACGGACTCATGCCGCAACAGACAGGTTTCCAACAGCCCCAGAATGGCTTCGCACCCTTCCAGCAGCCACAACCCACCGGCTTCCAGCAGCCCATGCAGACCGGCTTTGGCCAGCAAGGCTTCCAGCAAGGCTTCGGAAACGGCAGTCCATTCGCAGACCCACCAAGGGCGCCATTCCAGCCTCAGCCTACCGGCTACAACTCCTTCCAGCCATCGCCACTCAACCCCCAGGCTACGGGTGTCAACCAATTCCTGCCCCCAGCTCTTCAGCCTCAGCCTACTGGGTTTGGACAGAGCCCCCCTCCTATGCCGCCTATGCCGCCGATGCCATCCATGCCCACAGCGCAGCCGTTGGTGCCGCAAAAGACTGGCCCTGCCCCAGCTATCCGTTTCGGAGTACAGCCGGCGAAGAAGTTGGCACCACAGCCAACAGGGAAGGCCAGTCTCGCCAATGCTAGTACGTTACTTTCCCAGTATCCATTTTGTGAACCTCAACTGACATGTATTCCAGCTCCCCAAAACCCCTTCGGCTTTTAATTGGTGGTACATTTCTCTTGACACTTGTCGCACATGACTTTGTTCTTGATCGATAGGCAACCTCACTGCGCATACGCATGTATATAATTCAACCTAGGTCTTGGTTTGGTTTTGGAAGGGAAGAGGTCGAGCTAGACCATATTATACTTTGTTTCCCCCAGATTAGCATTCGCAGCTGTCGCATGCTCGTGTTGTAGTTTGATTGTAATTTGCATTTGAGTTGGAGGTAGTTGTTTTGGGGCTGGGTGGGATATTTGGAAGACGCATCGACGGACAGAGCTGAAGCAACACGAGCAGCAGCTGGTAATCGGACCTTTTATGCGGCATATTCTGACCTGTGTTCACGAATTCTGTCTACCAATTAGGAAACACTGCGGATAGACAGTGAGTCAATTAAGGCATGACGTTCTGTACATCAAACACTTCTGACAGCTGCCACACGGCTCTCTGACACCGTTCACCCTTTCACCCCTGCCGCAACCAAGCTTTCGCCAAGCAGAGCTTAGCTCGCAGCCTTGGAGCGCATCGGTGGAGTAATCGTGGCTGAACCGTGCCGCGCGCAGCAAAAGTCTTTGGTGACGAATTGCCTGCGCCGCAAACGTCTGCGCAGTGCAGTGCAGTGCAGCCACCTCGACTACCTAGTATGTGGGTGCTGAACACTGCGAAACCTCGTGCGAAGCCACAGAGTCTGCCGCAGGGAAGAAGCCTGATGTGGCGCTGTAGCCACGGCATACATCAAAAGCTGACGAATTACGCAAAGCCACCGAGCTATTCGCGCCAATACGCATGCGAGCGCGCGCAGGGGTCCCGTGGGCGCGAGGTGTGGCTAGACAAGTGTGAGTGCGTGCCCAATAATGTAATGGCCCAAATGATGCGCCTGCCTCCGCTTCGCACCGGTGCGTGTGCATGCATGTGGCAGCTGAGCGGGTTTAAAGACGATCGCACGCCCCGATCGCCTTGACTCCGCTTGTTCTCTCGCAAGCTTCGTCCTTACCTCACACGCCTCCCGCGCTGCGCCTTTTTCCTTACCGAGAGACATACTCGCTCTCGCTTCGCTGCTCAGCTCGTGCAATCCAGCGTCCACGCTCGCCCCTTAAGCTTTTGCCCAGCACACGCAAAGCTTGGCCCCGGAGCTCTCCCCGCATCACTCACTGTGGTATTGCAACGCCGATACTCGCAGATTGAACCAATACAGCGCATTCGTATCGCATCGCAGAGCCAAAGCTTGACGTCGCCAAACACCTCACCTCTACGCTCTGAGACAATCGAACGAGTAAACCACAACCACAATGTCGGCGCAAGGATACTACCAAGGCGGCCAGCAGCCGCAGTACCCGCAGCAATCGTAAGCGCTTTTCTGTCCCCTACACCACAAGCTCCCAGTACCTTGTCTGTCCAACACCAAGCGAGAGACCTCCAACTAACAAACCCTACAGCTACGGCCCGCCCCAAGGCCAAATGAACTACGGCCCCCCGCCTCCCCAGCAGCAGCAGTACTACCCCCCGCAGCAGCAGATGGGCTACCAGCAAGCGCCGTACCAGCAGGGTCCCCCGCCTAAGCAGAAGAAGGACAGAGGCTGCCTCGCCAGCTGTCTGGCCGTGCTGTGCTGTTGCTTTGTGTGTGAGGAGGGATGCGAGTGCTGTGCTGAATGCTGCGAGTGTGCGGCGGACTGCTGTTAGGTGGTGAGCTGAGTTGAGGGGGCTGAGTGGTGGTGGGGAGGCGGTGGTGGACGACGACAACGACGACAATGATGTTGGTCGAATACACATTGATCGAAGGGACGGATTGCTTCTCTTTTTCTTGAACGGGGCAACGGGCGGGGGACGCGGATATACCCGACACACCTACTGTCCTCTTATTCCCTTATCTTCTTCTTTCCTTATTGACGATTGTTTATCCACTCCTCATGAAATCCTATAATCTCTCATTTCTCTGTTAATACTCTCTCGCATGTGTTTGGCTAACACTTGAACATCACAGCCGGATACCCAGCTAGACGACCGATATATTGATCCGCGGCACGGCTATCCACGCACCACATACTGAGGCGCGGCGTGCTGCAGATACTGGTATCTAGGTTCCTAATTAGAATGAACAGGATATAGAAGAGGTTAGGTACTTCATTGCAGCCGAAGGTATTCAGCTCTCTTAGCTTTCGGTCTCGTGGTTGGACGTGTTCGTACGGTATTATCTACGTATATTTGAGATGTGTGAAGGTAACGCTGGATGGGGTTCAGTGGGTGATTGTACTACATTGGGGAGGTGTTGCAGTGCCTGAAGCGAGTCCCATTCCTCTTTCCCTTCCCCTCCACATTCGCCTTGCCCTATACATTTCCGTTTCTCGGACTCCACATCCTTCTCTCCACACACAACCTCTCTCTCATCCACAAATACACCCTCTACTTCCAGCCGAGGAACCCCCACCTCATCGACCCACGCCACACCAACCGTCTTCAAAACCTACAGGCCACATCTCCACCTATCACACGCTCCAGAAAGAGCAAAATACCAACCCCTTCACCCGCACGCTCCGCACTCCCCGCCAAAACCAGTGCAGGGTGATATCCATATTCCAGCATTGGATAAGAGAAGGGTTGAGTGTGTGGTGTGTGGCGTTTCTCTATCGGTACAAATGTGCAGATGTGTAGCTATACACTTCCACCTTACTGTGCACGATTTACATGTCCATAACCCCGCGAAACACGTGCATATCTCATGAGACAGGACACGGTGCACGGTATACAAGAAACGCTTTCGTTGGTCTTTTGGTACTGGTAGGGAGTCTGAGGGGGGTTTCCAGCTTCTTGTTTAGAGTGACAGGGACATGGGATATGGACGGCGATGGGAATTTTGTCTTTCTACTTGTACCTGCATCCACGCGCGGAGAGGTCAGCGCATCGCAACGCTAGTAATCACAACAGAGGTGGTGCGGTGGACGAAGGTGATGTACCTTGTTCCTTACTTCACGTGCGCATATCCGATATGGGATGTGGAGTGGTGTTGAGGAAGTGTAGCTTGCTCTCATTCATATGATGGTAAGCCTTTTTTTTAGCGTGAGTTAAGCAGGTGTTCTTTTCGAGGAGGGTAAAAGTCTAGTGTCGTGGATGGGTACGAGTCTTTTTCCACCTCGCTGGTGGGAGGTTGTACATTGGATTTCCAGCGCTACAGCCCTATCCACGCCACCTCAATACGTGAATCGAAACCCCGGCGTACCCTCCAAAACCTTCTTCCCCCTCCTCTGCCGCCCGTTCGCCATGTAGAAATACAGACTAAACACGCCCACAACCCCGATGATCAGGATATGGCTGCCAATCGACACCCACACAGCAGTGAGATACCGCGGACTCTCCTGCTGGCGCACGATAAAACTCCCCGCAATGCCACCCGCGCCGTTACACGCCGTGACTGCCGCGGCGGTAAATACCCGCTTCCACTGCCCGACGACGTTGTTGGCCTGGTACGTCGCCATGGCTGCCCAGTTGGCCACGTAGGCTCCCGTGGCGAGATACGTGCCGATTAAGCGGACGGTGACCTGGTCCGCGAACCCAAGCATTGCGAAGCCGGCAATTAGCGTTATGCAGTTGAAGGCGATGATGGGCCCGCGCAGCTGCAGTTTGTCGCCTACGTACGAGGAGAGGATGGCGGGGATTACGGCGTAGTAGTATGGTGGGGCGCTGAGCAGGATTGATTCGCCCGTGTTGAAGCCCATGCCGCCCTGTAGGATGATGGGGAGAAAGTAGGACATGGATGTGGAGACGAGGTTTTGCAGGAAGTAGAGAGTGCAGAAGCCGTAGATTTTGATGTCTGTGGCGTGCACGAGGACTTTCTTCCAGGTAAAGGGGTCGACATGACTGTCGCCGCGGTCATTTTGGATGCGTGAGCGGGCGACGCGCGACTCGGACTCGGTCAGGAAGTGGAAGGATGTGTGTGAGGTTTCTGGAAAGTCGACCATCCACCAGTAGGTCAGGATGCCGAGGAATGCAGTAATGGCACCCTGCACAATGAACATCCACTGCCAGCCCTTCAACCCGTACGAGCCGTTGAGCCGGTTCAGGCCGTAGTTTACGATGCTGCCGGTTGCTAGCACGGTGACTTCGCCGCTTTGCATGAGCGCGAAGCGGAGTTGCTGTTCTTTGCGCGTATACCACACACTCAAAAGATACGTCAGACCTGGATAGACGCCGGACATTGCGATTCCAAGGAGGATCCGCAAAGCGATCATCTGCCTCCATGTCTGCACAAACGCGGTGCAGAGCGTGATGATGCCGAAGCAGATGGTGATGAATGAGAACCAGATCCGGGGGCCGAACGTGCGGACAGCGATCGTCGATGGAAGCTGGAAGGCGATGCTAGCGATTGTGAAGATGAAGATTGAAACCGAATAGCGGTTGCCAACGTCGAGTTCGAGGTCGGAGAGCATCGAGGTCACCGATGCCGAGGAGATGACGCCGCTGTCCAGGAGGTTCAGACTGCAGAGAATCCCTGCGATGGAACACAAGCGGAGATCCACCTTGAGCCTGATTCCGTTCCTCCACTTCTCTTCCAATTCCTCTCTCGCGGAGAGTATGGATGCATCGTCGGCGTCTTGCTGCACTTCGTGCACCGACTGCTCCTCGGACGCTTGGCTGGGTGCTCGTTTCGTCATCTCGCGAATTTACTTCCTACCAGGCTCGCAATCGGGCGTGCGTATTCCCTTCTCTTATCCAATGTCACACTGTCCCCAAAGTACGTGTGAAGGAGTACAATGACGTTCGGCAGATGTCGGTACGTGCAGTAACGGTAACATGCCACGCTGCGCAACCGGAAGCAGACACGTCAAAACGGAACCCAATTGACGACGAGCCGAGGAACCCCGCGAAACCCCTCTCACTCTACGTTCCATGCAGTGCAGGACAGCGGTTCATATAAGGAAGGAGTCATGGCGATAAGGGTTCCACCCACTTCTATGCATGTGCCTCAAAAGTGGTGAAGATCCGACGCCGCTACCGAGGGATTCCGCACGTCAGCATAGCGCCAAATTGCAAAGAGCTTACCAATGTGGCCGCCCACGTTCTTCATCGAGGCTTACAAACATGCCATGTGGGTTGCGCAAAAACGGAAGTGTTGCGAACATTTGTATCAAGTTCTTATGTTTTAGCATCGAAGCATGTTATTCATATGTACGTGCAGCTGGTCCCATTGGAGATGCTGTGCAGGAGCAGAGACGGCAAATGGCACAAAACAAGTGTTTAGAGCGTTGTTTCGTTAGGAAATTCGTAGTCATTTCTTCGTAATTGATATAGACAATAGATGTAGAGCACTAATCGCCAGCTGTTGTCTGCTCATTAAATAGGTATTGTACAGATGTGCGCTCAAATAGCGAATTGATCCTTGTATGTACAGAACACAGATGGAATAACACTCACAATCCTTCGGGCATCGGCGCCGGCGTAGCAACCTCAACCTTGATGCCTACCGGTGGAGGCTCAAGGGGCTCAGCCTCAGGTTCGTGCGCCGGTCGCCTTGGCAGCCTCTCTCTCGGTCTGTCCTCGTAGACATATTCGTCCGGACGGCTGTTGTATCTTTGGGGAGGGGGTCGCTCATACATGTACGGGTCGTGGTACGGCTCATAACGAGCGGGGCCGGCCGGACGATAATCTCCCATGTATGGTCGTGGTTGATGGTAATCGCCGCGAACCCTGACAATCTCATACTCTGGCTGGCCGTACTCGTCATAGTACATCGGTGGCGGTCCACGAGGTTCATCATATCGGTGATAACGGGGCGGCGAAATATGGTGCGCACGATCCTGGACGGAAACGTAACCGCGTGGTGGTGGGCGAACAGGTGGGTAGAAGCTTTCTTCTGGGGATGCATGGTCGACGCTGTGGTCCCGCGAATAAGGAAGTTCATATGCACGATCCCGTTCGGTAGTGGGCTGGGGTGTCTCTGCTTCATCAATTCGGCGCCGCTGCTCTTCATATCTGCTTCGTTGAGAACGGGTGATGCTTGGGGCACGACCGTGGGAATCATCACGGGCTGCGACGCTCATATATCGGTAATAACGAGACGGCATTCGTTGTTCGTGCGGGCGGTCTCTACGGCGCTGTGGCATGGGTTGACGTGGAGCACCAACTGAGTCGGGTGTAGGGTTGTGGCGGCCGTTGGAAGGAGGAACCTGATATCCAGAACCATTCGAGACGGTTGATGGGACCGACTGTGGCACGGTAAGTGGGCGATGCTGGCTCTCAGGCTCACTGGGAGTGGGCTGGTTTGGTGGTGGAGGTGTATAACGAGAATCATCGTCATCGTGTGCAGAGACAGAAGGCTTTGAGTCTGGCCGTGGGGGTGGAAGTTGCCCTTCGCTTGCAGGAGGCTGCCCAGGGACGAACTCTTCCAGAAAGCGGTCTGCAGCTGATTGCCCACGAGGCCCACTGGCCTCCCGTGGTCGTGCTTCAGTCGGGTAGTGGTAACCATGGCGTTGGCCATCATCCTCAGCATACCTGACCTGACGAAGGTGAGAGCTGTACTGTCGGCCATGGCCCGCATAGACGATTTCCTCTGCTGGCGGTCCATAGAAGCGCTCAGCTTCTCGGAAGCCAGTACGGCGTCCAGAATATTCGTCGTACACGGGGCCTGCGTGAAATACTCGAGGACTCGGGGCATACTCTAGGAATTCTCTAGGTCGAGGGTAACCATCATCTGGCTGGTCTCTGGACTGAATACATTTGTCAACGCATGTCTCATCAAGGCTAACTGCAGTTCACTTACGTAGTATCGTGGCTCGCCATAGTAGCGCTCTCCTCGTTCAAGCGGGGGGCTATCACGGTGCGAACGCTTCCTGCTTCCAAGACTTGGGGCGTGGTTCGCTCGATCGGTAGCCGTGGTTGGCCTTTCAGGGGCGTACTCGTCTTCCGCTGGCTTGGACAGCCGTGGTGACTCAGTACGTGACGCTCCTGGGCCTGACCTGTCCAGTGCAAGGCCTGGAGTACCACTTGCACGGAGGGCATCTTTGGCTGGTCCAGAAGAAGAAGGCGAGGTCAATCCATCATCCTCAATCTTGCCGATCGTTGGCAGAGGTAGGGGAAACAGGCTCGGGAATGTGGTCGCAATCATGAGGAGCTTTTCGTCATCCATACCTGGAGCATGAATGAGCCCTGAAATAAAGCGCTCACTTGGGAGTTCGATCATATCCTCTTTCCAGTCCAGAGTAGTAGAAGCTTGTCCGTAACCAACGCCGGAAGGAATAGCCACCAAGTGCTGAGACCGAAAGTGCGAAAACAAAGTCAAAACAGTGTAAGTTCTCCTTTCCTCGGGCTTCGAGTAGTAGGCGCCGGTCAGGTGCTGCGCAGACTGGAGCTGGCAAGCTTTACAACACAGACCCGGCGCATTCTTTAGCGCTTTCGATATCTCATGGTTAGAGAGGGCACCAATGAAGTGGTTCAAATTTGGCTCGTAGTTGAACTCAACATGGAACTTTGAAATGACGCGATGCAACAAAACATAGATCCGAAGGCTGTTGGGCAGGTCCTTGATCCCAGAAGTCTGTTTCCACATGTCTTGGGCCAGTCCAATGATGGTACTCACTTCTTTGTCGAATGAGGCTGTGCTGTGACTGGGGTCCTCACTACCATTCGATACAGAATCAGCGACGCCGTGGTTTGATGCGGGTACAACAGGAGGTGGGGCCACAGCGGGGTTGATCATAGCGGGGGATGGCATGTACGAGGGGTGACCTGGGTGAGGACCATAACCAGGAGGACCCATCGATTGGTATGAATGTCCCTCTGCTGGGATACCATAGACCTGAGAGTAGTCATACGATCCCTGTGGCGGCGCGAAAGGACCATTGTAGCCAGGGTACTGGTAAGGGCCTGGACTCGCTTGGGGCATGTGAGTTGGCATATGAGGGGTGGATGTTCCTGCACGGGAGAAGCCACCCATGAACCCACCATAACCTCCTGCATTAGACGATGCTTGGGGCGCGTGTTTCACCGAAATAGGGTCCGGATGGAAGGGTGTTTCCTCTGGCCATTCAGCTTCTCTCCATGCGACGACAATGTTGCCGCTACTGAACGCGGTAGTGTGCTTGGCTCCATAGTGCTGCACCACACCTTCGAATCCGTAGAGTCGGGTATTACTTTCGCAGTCGTTCCCATGGCAGAGGAACAACTCTCGACGGTACTGTTCTGTTAGGGGCTTGAGTTTGTTATCATACACCCATTTCATATTCTCCAGTACCAGATGTGGCTTTTGGTCGTGATGCAGCGTAGCTGTCGATCCATTCGTCGTTTCGTAGTACGTTCGTCTTACGTGGATGAGAAGATCGGCTGCAAACTTGGGACTGTTCTCGTACGTTAGAGCCTTTCCGTGGTCCCAATCCCGGTTGATGAAATCATCGGCAATGTTACTCAGCCTGTCGCGGATCGGTCGCTGAGAGTCTTCCCACTCCCGATCCATAGCCTCCTTTGCTTCCTTGGAGTTAGCATCCTGGTGGCGACGGTCTGTAGTTTTTGTTGGAAGCAAGGCTACACGCGACACGTGGTCAGCTTCGGCTTGTTGGGCAGCAGGCAAGTTAGCGATTAGGCGAGGCTGCAAGACGCTCCATGCATAGTCAGTCATTGGCTGGGATATCTGGATAGCTGCCTTGAAAGCATCCATGTGGCGCAATATGTTTGGAGCAATTGGTGGGTTCATTTGCTGGCAGCGACGTTCAATGTCGGTTTTCCGGGTTGCTTTGGCCTCATTGGCATCGTGGAGGTTTCTCTGCTGGTTTGGTTGTGCACTCCCCGTGAGCATAGGCTGCGGAGTAAAGACATTGGGAGGGATCGTTGGGGGCCTTTGATGTACGTAGTGGGTGGATGGGGCTGCAGCTGTTAGGTTGGGCATTGGAGGGGTACTTGTGAAACGTCTGACACGTCTGCCATGCATGGCAGCAGTCGAAATAGTTGAAGAGTACTTACTCGCTGGAACGGGTGCATGGATGACGGGGGAAACTGTTTGGCGCTTTGGGGATTTTGAGAATTTGCGTGGTACGGCGGCGGCAGGTGAGCGCGCAGCGGACGTCGCACGCGTCGTGCCTTTGTATTTGACAAACCAGCGCTCCCAGGTCTCGGCTGCTTTCATGCGCTGCCTCCCTCTGGCTTCGAGGCCCTTGGACCATTCTTCGGCCGCAGAAGTGCCTAGGGCAAGTGCACCGTTCAGCTCTTGGATGATCTCTTCCACATGCTGTTTGTAGTAGTATTTGCCAATCTCGACGTTGGCAGGTGTTGTCGCCGACTGCAGAGCGTACGCCGGGACATAGTTGTAGTCGGTTGTGATGAGTGCAAAAGGTAATGCAGGTCTGAGGGCGGAGGCGGCTGAGAAGAGAAGGCTTGCGTCCTGGAAAAGTCAGCAACTGAGGACGACGGTGCACTTGCAACTCACTGTCTGGCACTGCTGCATCAGACAAGGTCCACATGCTCTTATGCCAAATGGCCAGATGGTGCGGACCCCTGCCTCACCTGGGCCTTGCTGCCAGAGCTTCTCACCAGAGCCAGAGACGGAGGAATCGAGCTTATTACAGAATTGACACCTCTTGGGCCACACGAGCTGCCACATGTGCAGCTCGGTGAAGCCCGGAAGGGGTTTGGGAGCATTTGAGTTATACGCGTTGCGGGCAGAGGCCCACACAGCTTCAGACTTTAGGAGATGCAGACAACCATGCTCTGGGTTGGACAGAGAGACGTTGGACGCGTCTGTGAGATAGGAATGAAAGGGTCGGTTGACTTGAATCAACCGACCAAGGTCTGCAAGCGAACAGAAGGAAAAGATGTGCTGCCACACAGCCGGTGGCAGCCCGGCACAGTGTCCCAAGCTGGTTGAGACGGAAGGAGAGACGTGTGCATCTAGCCTGCGCTTCTTCTCTACGACAGAAGAGGCATCTTCTGCCTTGCGCTTTGCGGCTGGAGCGTTGTTCTGCATCTGGGCGGTGGGCGCATTCAACATGCCCTCAAGCTCGTAAAAGTCGACCGAGGAAGCTACGCTCGACTCGCGCTCGTACATGGCAGCGCTGCCCACAGGAGCTTCACCACGGATGCGCAACGGGCTGCACACATGTGTTGATGGGTGTGGAGACGGGGTGTGCAGGGATATCCAATCCAGCCTTGGGAGTAGGTGCGCCGCCGAGGTGAAGCCAAGGTGAAGTCAAGGCGAGGTCAAGGTGAAGTCAGCAGTTGGCTGCACGACCGACACTTGTCGAGAGGTGTCCTTGGGGGCTCGAGGTGCTGCAGCGCGCCCTGCAGGCTGGAGATGAAGAAGTCGTGGAGTGGTCACGATGTTGGCGACGCTCTGGGTGATCAGATGAGAAGCTGCAGCCAACCAGCAAGTGAGGCGAGCAGCTGCCTGAGCATGCCTGAGCTGCCTGGGAGTCGTGAGCTTGGCCTTGGCCTGCCTGGGGGATCCGCCGAGTCTCCGAGCAGCGTGCATGGGCCGGCCATGACGAATGACGAATGGCTGACAGAGGCTGTGCACTATGTACTATGTACACTGTGTTGCCCAACTGTACATAGCATTCGCCATTCGCATTCGCATACCCATTCGCATACCCATATCCATACCCGCTCCCGTACGCATACGTATTCCCATACGAGCAGCCCACCCACTGCGCACACTGCGAGAACACTACCACCTGTCCCGCTCTCGGCTGCCTCCTCCTCTTCCCTCGTCTTCCCCCTCCCCCCTCCCACCTCACCGCATAGCTCCCCAGCCACGCAGCCCGCACCATGGCCTCCCTCAACACGTCCACAAACGGGCCCAACATCACCCGCAGCTACCAGAATGTCATCAACACCCCGCCGCCATCCGGGTCCCAGGCGAGCTCCCCCACATACGGTCAATGGGCCGTCTTTGCCGTCGCTGCCCCGCTTGTCAGCGCATTCCAGCACGATGGAGGGAAAGAGAGCGTCCTGAAGGTCCAGAGCACCGGAGGTATGTTCAATTCCATGCCTGCGCCCTCAATTGCCTCTCAGGCCGTGACTGCACACGTTGGGCGGTCATCTTGAAGTTGGGTGGGCGGACCCAGCCCAACGCACGCCTCAGCACACCGCCATACTGAGACGGCCGACGCATCTTCAACACCTGCTGCGGGCGTATGCTGACGATTGCAGAGGGTGAATTGCTCGACCTGGTAGACGAATTCTCAGACGGCCGCATCCAGTTCGCCTTCGTCAAGGTCAAGGATCCCAACTCGTCGTTGCCTAAGAACGTCCTGATTGCTTGGGTATGCTTGGTCCACCCTCGACGCCAGACAGCCTACTAACTACAGCTGCAGTGCGGTGAAGGTGTCCCAGAGCGGACAAAGGGCTACTTTGGCAGCCACCTCGGTGTTGTTTCCAAGCTCCTCCACGTGCGTTGGCCCCTCATCATGGTTACGAAGCTGCGCTAATCAGCCACAGGGCTACCACGTCCAAGTCACCGCTCGCTCAGACGCCGATCTGACCCCAGAAAGGATCATCCAGAAGGTTTCTGATGCGTCAGGCGCAAAATACTCAGGCGGTGCAGACATCCCCTCCTCGGGCGGCCCACCTCCTGTTGCGTCCAAGAAGCCCGTCTTCACACCCACATCGGTCGGAGGTGGCAGCACAGCATTCAACCCGCTGGGACGTGCGAGAGCACCTGCGCCGAGGGGCGATGAGGATGCAGATGGCTGGGGCGCCGATGCTCCAGAAGTCACCAGGTCGCAGCTCGAGAAGGTCGGCTCTGCGTATAAGCCCACCAAGGTCAACATGGCCGAGCTTTCCAAGGGAAGGGACGAAACCACCCGCTCTACGCCCTCGCAGTCGCAAAATGATCGTCCAGAGGTGGTCAGGGGCGCATATCAGCCAATCGGCAAGGTCGACATCGCCGCTATCCGAGCCCAGGCAAAGGAGCAGAAGGACGACAGACCCACCGTAGTCAAGGGCGCATACGAGCCGATCGGAAAGGTGGACATTGCAGCCATCCGCGCAAAGGCCGCAGGCGCACCGGCGTCCTCTGGTGTGTCGCCCGCAGCAACCGGCGCATCCAACAACGAGGACGAAGATGAACGGCCCAAGTCGCTGGCAGAGCGCTCTTCGGCTTTCAACAGCCAACCTGAGCGACTCACCAGCCTGCCGAAGCCAAAGGTCGCAAACAAGTTCGCTGGAGCAAGCGCTTTCACCGGCACTAAGGCACCTGCCCCAGGCGGTTTCTCTGCACCCAAGCCTGTTTCGTCTGCGCCGATTGGAGCTGCAAGCAAGACCTTTGCAGATGAGGGAGGCAAGACCCCAGCACAGATCTGGGCAGAGAAGAAGGCTGCCCGTGGTGAAAACGTCAACACGCCCGCTGCGACAACACCCATGCAGCCCCAACAAAGTGGAGGTGGTGGATGGAAGAGCGGCTACGCAGGCAAATCGTGGGCGCCCGTCCAGACTACTCGCACAGGCCAGTCTGCCAGCAACCTCAGTGAACAGCGTACCGGTGACGCGCCTCAAGAACAGGAGGAACCTGCTTCGCCGCCCGCTGGTGGTGTGGGCTCTCTCAAGGACCGTTTTGCTGGCGCTGCGCCCATGGCCGCTTCTACATCTCGACCTGCTGAGCCCCAAGCGCCCAGCCCGCCCGTTCTGGACAACGCAAGCAAGCCAAACGCAGGCGCACGCGGTGTCCCGATGCCTGGTCTGCCCAGTCGCCCCAAGGAGCCCGAATCCGAGGATGAAGACGACGTGCCGGCAACGCAGCACCAGCGACTTCCTTCGCCGCCGCGCCAAGCGCGCAGTCCATCCCCTGAGCCCTCAGGCTCTCCGGTGCGCATCGCTATGCCTGTCGCTCGTGGAAGGGAGCCCGAACCGCTCTCGCCTGCAGAGGAGCAGCCTCCCGCCATGCCCAACCGCTCGCTTGCACAGGCTGCTTCGCAAGCCCGCGATCTTTCTCCAGAGCCAAAGGTCGAGGCAAAGGATCCTGCTCGTGGTGCGGGTGTTGCCGTTGCCGCTGGCACTTTTGGAGCTGCTGCAGTGGCTGGCGCCGCTGCTGGTGCAGCTTTGGGTTCCTCCGGTCAGGATGACAGTGGTGCTGGCGCCGGTGCTGGCAAGCGTGCTGTCATTCTTTACGACTACGAGAAAGCCGAAGACAACGAGGTCGAGCTTCATGAGGGCGACCACGTTAGTGATATCGATATGGTAGATGAGGACTGGTGGATGGGCACGAACTCCCAAGGCGAGCGTGGTCTCTTCCCTGCGAACTATGTCGAGCTTGTTGAGGGTGACGACGACGCAGGCGCCGCGCCTCCGCTGCCCTCACACCCGTCTGCTCCTCAGGAGGTCGAGTCTCCTGCTGCCGCCCCACAGCACGCTCGTAGTGCTGGTCCTACCGCTACAGCGATTTATGATTACGATGCTGCCGAGGAAAACGAGCTTAGCTTCCCTGAGGGCGCCACAATCACAGGAGTTGTAAGTCACTCATATCCTAGATGTAGATTATAGACTAACCGAACCACAGGAGTTCCCCGATGAGGACTGGTGGCTCGGAAACTTCAATGGTGCATCTGGTCTGTTCCCGGCCAACTACGTCCAGCTCGACGAGTAGGGAGAGCAAGAGAGCGCAGGCGATCAGCGTAATCCAGTGCATATTGGTATGATTGGACCTACCATAGGTGAAAAAGTTGCGGTATTGCCTTACCACAGAATCAATATTTCAGAGCCCGTAAGTTGGTACGCAACCTCGCAATAAATCAAAACATGGTTCGCACGCAAAATCCTGCTCGCAACGCACTTCCTATAAATTCGTCCTTTTCCTCTCTCAGCCTTTCTTCTCCATCCCACCACATCCCAGCACAACTTCAACACTACTCTTCAACACTACTCTTCAACACTACTCTTCAACACTACTCTTCAACACTACTCTTCAACACTACTCTTCAACACTACTCTTCAACACTTCAACACTACTCTTCAACACTATTCACCACACATATCATTCACGATCATGACTTATTCCAGCGCTACAAAGGCTGCATGCATGCTGGTTCCTGCATCATGGAAGCATAGCATCAGTAGCTGTTCCACCAAGATTGGTCAGGATTCGTGGAAACCTATCGCCAACCATGTCCAAAAGGCCCCCTACATAGGTACCGCTCGCCAGATCTTCCTGACTCACTCGTACGCCGCTCAGAACTCTGCGCAGGACAACACATTTCCAGCCGCCGCAAACAGTCAGAGCCAGAATGCCCTGGTGGTGGGAATCTTCTGGGCCGTACTGGTATTCTGGTCCTCTTCTACACCCCAGACACGATATCGGCCATGGACTCCGTCATAACATGGGCTAAACTTCTCCGAGCTTGGGACGTTAGAACTATGGACCTGGCTGATATTGAAGCTGCTGTGAAGGCCGCTTGGTCTCCAGTTCTCGACGAGGACGGCAACGTCATCCTGCCGACTTTCGTCAGGGAACACCTCGAGAAGAGAGTCTTGCCAATTCGTGCCAAATCTACCAGATCCACTTCAGATGTCGACACAAAGGTGGATGGGTCTTCTGGTGTCGAAGAGCTCTGTGACGACAAACTACACACCTTTAGCACTCCCTCTTGGTTTCCTTTCCGATTCTTCTTTCACTTCCACGCCCACCCTTTCTTCATGGGATTTGCCAGCGAAGCAGACTGGCTTAGGGTACCACCCAGCGTGGGACTGTCTCTTCTCGAAAAGAAGAATGCTGAAATCGCTGCCCTGGAAGTTGAACTCGAAGACACACTCATGGAGCTCGACGATAAGAACGAGGAAATGCGAGACATGAGAATCTTCATCGCATAAAAGGTAGAAGGGCAACGCGTAGACCTGGCCGCTGCACACAAGGATGTTGATTCCATTCGTATGAGTGTCAGAGAGATCGTACAGAAGTTCCGCAAATTGGGCGACTTGAACAAGGTGCAAGTGGGACAAATTGAGGCATTAAAGAAGACGATTCACGAGCTGAAGATCAACAACAAGATCCTCACGATCGACAACGAGGGCTCGCAGCAGTTGAATGAAGAACTCCAGAGAGAGAACGAAACCTGTATCAAAACGATGCATGCCCTACACGACCAAGACAAGACTGCTGAGAACGAGCGTCTCAAGGAGCAACTCTTCGAACTCCAGGCCTCGCACAACCGCATGGCACTCGCCAACCTTACACTGCAAAACAGCACTGCCTATCTCCACCGCATCAGCGCCAAAAATGCCGAAGCCGCCACAACCACGCAAACCAAACTCGACAACGCGCTCTGGGACGCCGAAGGCCTCCGCGAGGACATCTCGACCAGCGAGGAGAAACTGCAAACAGCACTTCACGAATCCGCCATGCTGCGCAGCGAGCTATCCGACAAAGAAAAGGCCCTCACCCGCCTATCCACAACCTCACAGCACTCGCAAGCGCAGCTCAACAGCCGACTCGACAGCCTCCGCAACGCCTCCGCCACCGAGCAACTCCAGCTCTCACAGGCTCTGGACCGCAAGACACGACTCCTCAGCGCCATGATCTCGCACGACACAGCGACAGCACGCCGCACCAAAGTACAGATCTCTGCACTGACCGAGGCGTTGCGCAGCCAGCAAGAGCATTCTGCGGATACGGACCGCGAGTTGGAGTTCCTGCGGCACACGTACGCAGAAACGACGCGGTTTCCGCTGTGGGAGAGTGGCGGGTTCAAAGACGAGGGGATCGGGGCCGAGGAGGTCGATGAGTGGGGGTATGCGAGTGCGGAGACGCTGGAGCTGTCTGAGTGTGAGGGCGGGTCTGATAGCGAGTTTGAGGAGGTGGTGCTTGAGGGGTCGGGGGGGGGTTGTGAGGGTGAGTTGTTTTTCTGGGGAGGATGAGACGGAGACGGAGAGTGAGAGTCAGAGTGAGGACGAACATCCATCTGGAGGTTCTTAAGACGGCTAAGCGAGTCGAGTGCTTTGACTTTGGTAAACTGATACACCTTGCTATAGTAGTATAGTTAGAATATGCCTTGTCTGCATAGTATTTTCTCTTTTCTTGCTTTCTCTTTCATTCTTTCTCATCAATTTCTTCCCTTAAAGACTCCCCATAAAAACCACCACAAGCCCACTCATCCTCTCAACACTCCACCTCACGACGCACCATCAAAGAATCCCAACCAACCAGACACAGCACATCCCACCCACGACCCCTCACCAAACGGTTAATAACACTATATCACCTTCATCCAACCCTCCACAAAAGCAGAGCGCAGAAACCTCTCAAACTCGTATTCCATGCTGATCTCACTTTGACACGGATAGCAGGTATATGCAGCAGAAAGATGAAAGAGAAGAAGAAGAAGAAGAAGAAGAAGAAGAAGAAGAAGAAGAAGCCACTATTAACATTACACTCCTTGTACATTCCTTGCTCCTACCCCTGTCCCTGATATTGCCGTCCACACACTCTTATCTCCAATGTCCACACCTTACAGCAGTCGTCACCGCTTCACCCAGTCCTGGGCCACTGATCTACTGCTACCCTTTATACGATCTTGCCCTGCCTTGCTCGTTCTTACCTCGACGTTGCTGGGACTGCAAAGACAGAAATACTCAAAGAGGTAGGTAGGTAGGTAAGTAGGCAAGCAGGTAAGTACAATGTGCTGTGTGCCTTGCCGCTAGCTGGCTACGTACTAAGTCCTACTAATACATGCTGAGTTCAATTATACGTCGAGATATCAATATCAGCATCACCCGCCCGCAGCAGATGGATCGTACTTCTCCGAACACAGTGGCTGTGAAGGACTATATTCCAACAGCCAGAGCGCAATTTTGAACCGCGCACATTGCGGACGACTGTATCGAATTCTCGAACGTATTGAGGAGTAAGGAGAAGGAGGAGGAGGAGGAGAAGTGCCGTTGCGTTTACAAAGGAGCTGATATTGTATTCGCACTTGCACCGAATAGGTCCAGTTTAGGTAGTATCGTGTACTGCGCGGTGAAATTCCAAATATAAGCTCCTCCTGTATACTCCAGTCACCACACGGAGAAGAATCGTGCACAAAACACCTAGATACAATTCCATTCATAAAAGACGACAAATTATCGATTCTCCACGCACGCTACCGCGTAGAGCTAGGTAGCATGCAAGCGCACCATTGGCCCACAGCTACAGAAAGGATGGGTTAGTGTAGGGCGATGCGGACAAGCTCTCGGTCTGCGCAGCCGGTCCGGTGCTGCCCAGGCTCTCCAGCCGAAGGAAAGGGTACGTGCTGTCAATAAGGTTCAGCGCAAACTCCCCGAACTCAATTTGTCCCCACTTTCCGTGTGACGATCTCGCGAAATCATCTGCGCGGGGTGAACTGTGTGAACGAATAGAAAGGGGAGATCTGGCGGAGATTAAATTTTGTGGATTTTGGTACGTTACTGTTGGTGGACGGCGCGTAAACATCCCAACATCTGTAGGTTTAGTGTACATGCGGAATGCTCCTTTTGGTATATTCGGCGACGACATAGGGCCGTTGTCGTGAGCACATTCGCATTATTGAGATTTGTGTATGTGACGAAACGAGTGATATCGACATTGTGAACGTGTGACTGGGGTATCTATACGTGAACTGTGGCGACTCGCTCGAGGCAAGATGCTGAAGACGCTGAACGCTAAATGCTGAACGCTGAACAAAAACAAAAGGGGCAGACTAGGCTGGCTGCTGGCTGTCGCAAGCTGCTATGCACGTGATATTAGTCACAGTTCAACCACCAGGGGAACCTTATGACCGCAGTGCACCCTTCATCATCATAGAGAATCGATGTCTCTGAGTCTTCGGCTTACCTATACTATCTTCCGCAGTCTTCCACGGCAGCACATCGCTCTTGCGCATTTGCCCACCAAGACCAAGGCGATCGCGAGAAGATTGGTGCCAGTGCTCCGATAGTTCAGATGGTGCTATTGACGACGGCGTGAAAGATGGCGCAATCGATCGCGCGTCGCCGTCGTCCCGAATCGTCTCCAAAGACTCGGTGCTGGCAATAGAGTTTTCGTATAGGGTCGGAAGACCCGAGCTCATAGCTTTAGACCGCAAGGACGAAGGTGCCGGAGGCGCTGGTTGGAAGAATTTTGTGGATGGAGATGGTGGCATTGGCCGACTGAAGTTGTGCACGGGCCGTGAAGGGAAGTAATGAGGGACAGTTGATGTGTTGTCGGGCGCAGCCGAGGGGACGTAGTGCGCAGGTGGTGCTGTGTAGCGAGTGGCCGGTGCAGTATTGGGAGCAAATGGAGACGTAACCGGAGAGTCGTCCTTTTGCGGTCGGGCGTTGTTGGGTGGTATTTCAAATAGGAAATCATGAGACTCAGGTACACTTGATTCAGAAACCCCAGGTGACTGAACTGCTGGTGCATCTCCACCCCAAAAGCTCTGTGGTTGAGGTCGATCATTCATCTTCCTGAAGATCACCTCAGCCGTCTCTCGCACGATCGTGTCCACAGAATCTGTCGATGATGCTGGTGATGCTGATCTGAGGCTCTCGAGATCGTCTGGCGAGGTTTCAGGCTCGGTTGTTGGATATGAACTCTTGGGCAGTGGATCAGCCTCGATATCGGTGGAAGTTCTGGAAGAAGGTACAGGCAAAGCGCCAGATGCCATTGGCTCTTTGGGGAAGTAGTAGGATGGATCAGGAAGTGAGGACTCGGACGGCGACGAGGGAATGTAGTGTCCGTTGTGGTAGATGTCGGCGTTGGTGCCAGCAGGTACAGACATGATGGAGTTGGGTGGACCGCGAGACTCGTCCGTCACGACAGAGAAGGCTGAAGTGTTCCATGGTAATGCTGAGAGCTGCGAGCCTTGTGAGCCAAATGACGTTCCCGACGCTCGTTTGGTGTCTTTGCTCGTCCTAGCGGTTGTAGTTGCTGTGGACTGCCGCTTCTTGACGGCGTCTGGGACGCCATCCCACTTGGAATTCACCTTGGGAACATCTGCAGGCAGCTTTTTGCTCGCAAATGTGGCGCTGGTCCTGATGGAGGAACTCGAGGGTGAAGTGGTGCCCTTGGCATTGCCTTGCTTGCGCTGCTGCTCAGCGAACTGCTCGAGGGCGACCTGGGAAGGCTCTTTTAGGGATAGGAAACCAAAGACGGAATTGCTCTTTTTCTTCTTCTTGGTTGTTTTGGAGTCATTTGAACTCGAATTACTGGACGGTGTGGAAGCCAGGCTGGATGACGCGGTGCTTGCCGTGGTCTCAAAGGACGGTCGGTAGGGTGAAGGGGGAATGTCTGAACTCGCGGTCGAAACGCGGCGCTGCAGTGGAGGGTCGGTTGTGTGCCGCGAAGGCAGCGTTGAGTCCTGAGAAGTGTGTGACGAGAGAGAGACTTGGTCTGGTGGCAGTGGATTCCTATACTTGAGCTTTGGCATGCGCGCCGGCGGGGGTTGCGGTGTTAAGTCTGTCGCAGGTGCCATGACTCGAAGCAGTAACCGTGCTGGTATCGGTCACACAGACTGTTAGCGTTTAGCAGCGAAGATCGGTGCCGCACGGAGTAGCGAGTTGATTGGCGGATAGTGTGTGGGCTACAGCACATTTCGTGCAGTGCGATCAAGCGGCGAGCTGAGCGTACAAGTACAATGGCGAGGCAGTGGTGGGGACGGCATTTGTGGACAGACGACAGACAGCAAATGCTCAAAGGATGGGGCAGCAGGAGAGTAAATACACGAGGGTGCTCGTGCCACACATGGGAAGCGCAAGTGACGGGCACGCCGTCCAAAAGCAAGAGCGGCCCACACGCGAGAATGGTCCAACTTCTGGTACCTTTGCGCTACTGCGGACGCTGGCCAGCTTTCGACGACAGCAAGCGAAGCGGTGTCAGCTTTCTGCCACGCGGCCATGGCCATCCGGCAACGATCATTGGCGGCGAGCAGCGAGCGTTTTCATAGAGAGATTGTTGTGGCTGCCCTGCCGCGGCTTGGAGGAGCTGGACACCAGCTTCTTCCATGCCCACTCGACCTGGTCCGCGGCTTCTAGACGGCACCTCAAGCAGTGACATGTACCGTACGGCATATTGTCAACGCCTGTGGGGATCATGCTGACTCAAGCGTACCGGCAAGAGCGTCGACAATGGCCTGATCAGCCCTGCGAGTGCTGCTGGATTGCCCGTTGTGTACGTTAGAGTTCCACCACGCGCAGTAGTCTGGTCGTTCTCTGCCAGAAACGGCGTCTGTCTACCAAAAAGATGGTCTCACGTGCGGTCATGTTCTCGCGTGCGGTCATGTTCTCGCCTGTATGTTTGACCACTGTGTGGACCATCGTGTGGGACTACGGCTCTTGTCGTAGGGCTGGCATGCCAGACTCGTGCACATCAGTGACCTTGGGTGCAGCCGCTGTCAGCCAGACAATGCCGTCTTCGTCAAAGCCACTTCCAGAACAGGCAGGCTCGAAGAACACATGGCCGCAGCGCCTGTACGACCGTCAGCATGTCTGCGGCTTTCGATCTGTGCACTGGCCCGTGTTCAGATTGACGAGATTGACGAGGTAGACGAGCGAGGTAGAGTCGTTCCGCGCGCTCCGCAGGCCGGGCCCAACGACGCAAGCCACAGCGACTTTCTTTTTCCCGCACTGCACAGCGCCCCCACAACCCTATTCCCAACCTGTTCCCAACCAACGGACCGAGTGCAGGCGCTGCGACTCCCTCGCCGTAGCACCTCAACGTCGTCCAACTACGCATCCGTTCTCGAGCATGGCACAGAGAAGCGCGGCGCACATCTGAGCAGCGCCCTACCGCCGCCACCCGCGCCGCCTGATCTTGCGCACTGCCAGCGGCTCTCAGGCCTCTGCGCGCCCTGTCCTCGCCTTCGCAGCCCCTCCAGCCTCGTGGCCGGGGCCGATCGCCGCGCTGGACGACTCTCGGGCAGCGCGCCTCGAGACGTTCTCACCCTCCGTCGCCATGCCTGCGCTGCTGGTCGACACAAATCTGCGCCCGCTTTCCTCGAGCGATGCCTCGTCGACCTCGGGCGCCTCCCAGAAGCGCTCAGAGTCGCCCACCTCCGACCGCCCGCCCGTCTCACCCATCACACCCACCGCTACCGCCGCACAGCTAGCTCCCATCGAGCGCTCCGAATCCCGGCCCCGCAATGCACCCCCACCCCCGTCTGCACCTGCCTCTGCGCCGGCACCAACAGCTTTCAGAAAGCAGCCTCCCTCGGTGCCCATCTCAGAGAGCGAGAACCCAGACGCCATTGCCCTGCGTTCTGCGATATCGCTCCTGCAACTGCAGCGAGAGAAGAGCAAGCGTGACCTGAAGGCGCTGGAAGAGCTCAAGCACGCGGCCGTCCAAGATCCACATGGCTTCATGCGCTCTTTGCAGGAGCAAAAAGCACAGGCAGCACGAGCGCACAACGACGTCCTCACGCCCACCCTTGCCGGCCTTGCAGACATGGCCGAGAGCGACGACGACGACGACACAACCGCTGGCCAGCAATCGGGCGCGGGCCGCAAGGACTCTGCGAACGCCGGACCCAGAGCAGCACCCAAATTCCCCGCCGTACCCCAACCTCAAAATGTGATTCGATGCCCTCCCATTGAATGGGCGAAATACCACATCGTTGGAGAGCCCCTCAACAAGATGCATGAAGAGCAGAACAAGTGGCCAGGCTCCAGCGAACCCCCAAAGCTCGCAAATGGACATCGTGCTCCACCACACTCGGTCGCTGCCCCATACTCGCCCTTCAAGGACGCCGTGGGCAAGTCCAAGTCCCCCTCGACAGGTCCTACGAGCAAGACCAAGAAGACGCCATCATAACCACCGGCGCAACACACCCGAGTACCTCTACACTCTGATCGAAGCACAGTTATGACACCACTCAAAAGCATACGAGGGCACAGGATGCTCCGTTTACGATGACCATGTAGTCATGGTCAATTATGATAGACGAGACCTTACGACTAGACGAAGGCTAGGACACAATAGACTCATACACACCATGTGTATTTTCCTCGAAGATACTCTCCTCTTTGCCGTGTGAAGAATGTGCTTTGTTGTGAGGTCGTATGCTGACAGCTGCAGCAGCAAACACTCGCAAAAACTCGAAACTGCAGTAAGAACCAGACGACATTATTCAACGGTTCTATTTTCGACTCTGGTCCCACAACGGTCGCGTACTCCCACGTACCTCGCTTCGTACGCAGCGGCTGTGCGACTCCATCTTTTCTTTGTGGCACAGTCGCGCCAATCTGCCGCATCTCGAAAATCCACCGCGCCTAGAATCCCCTTTCCAACTGTCATCGTGGTCATTGTTTTCTTGCCGACCAATCTGGTCTGTTCGGTTGTGCTCGGCCAGATGCGTCTTGTTCAAACCCCTGCGCGGCTCCAACAACAGGCTGGGAGCCCTGCGCAAGCCTCAAGCTAGTGACGTAGTGCCCGTCAAAGCGCCCTACACGTCGACACGGTCGGTGTGCATGGACGACCCATCTCGGCCAATACAAACACAAAGTTTCGACGATCCTGAGGCTGGGTGGCAGTGCCTGTTTCTTGTCTTGCGTCGACTGATTCGACGTGTGGTGTACGTGCAGCCCGTAACCCTGGCTTGAGTGACGTGAATGCCCTGACAAGAATGGAAGCACGAAGCAAGCTTGGAATGCGCAGCGCCGCCGCGTGGACGGTGGGTGTGCATATAGACTGACGTGTGCTCCTGTTACTTGACTTATTTGACGTTTGTCTACACCATCTACCGCTTTGTACTGCAAGTGTCAAGTCTTTTCTTTGTGTTGTCTTGACTATATAAAGACAACTCGACTGCGTACATTCAACCATCACTCCCACTTTCATCTACATCCGCAACCATGCGTCCAACAGCCCTCATCCCGGCTGTATGCTGCACAGCCGCTCTCATCCTCTCCTTCCTGTGCCTCTTCGCCGGTCACAAGAAGGGCTTCATGGAGGACTACCACCTGGTCACACTCAACACGTCCATGCTGGGCGAAACCTTCCTCAACGAAAGCCGCAGCACCGACTCCTCGAACCCTATTACCAACCTCCTGAATGAGATCCCCAACACCATCTCCTCCACCATCAACGACGCCATCGGCGAAGTAACCGCCAAGCTCGGCATCGAGGACTTCTACTCAGCACACATGCTGAACTACTGCGAGGGCCAGTACACACCCATCGAAACCGCCAACGCCACCGTCAGCCAAAGCGACATCAGCAAGAACGTGACCGAATGCAGCAAGAACCGCGCCATGTACAAATTCGACCCCACCGCCATCCTCGAGGAAGCGCTCAACAAGACCACGGGTCTAAACGTAACCCTCGACGACCTCAACTGGCCCTCGGACATCGACAAGGGCATCAAAACCCTCAACGCCCTCATGGCCGCCATGTTCGTCCTGTACTGCATCGCCATCGCGCTCATCTTCGTGGCGCTCTTCGCCGCCGCCCTCGCAGTCCTCCTCTCGGGCCGCCTGACAGCCTGCGTAAACTTCCTGCTCGCGATCCTCGCCTTCCTGGCCATTGGGCTCGCGAGCGCGCTCGTCACGGCCGTTATGCTCAAGGCGACGCACCTCATCAACGACAAGGGCGCGGAGATTGGGCTACAGGCTAGCTGGGGCGGCAAGTTTTTGGCGCTCACTTGGGCTGCGACGGCGCTTATGCTGGTGGTGGTTGTGACGTGGGTTGTGGAGTTTTGTGCTGGGCGGAGGCATGCTAAGCAGCCGACGTACGCGAAGCATGGTTGAGGTGGGGGATGTTGGGTAGATTGGTGGTGTTTTCTTGTGTGTAATGATGTGTGTTTATGTTTTCTTCACGTCTAGGTTGTATACCCCTTGAGCTTGAGCTGGAGATTGAGATTGAATAGCTTATGAATGACGATGTCTTGATATATATTCGATTTCTCTGCAAGTGCGTACAATTGTTGCGTGACGTATTGCTTCATTGATATCGCTGCTACCCTTCTTCATAAATAAATGGTCAGAGTCGGGAGCGAGACGATTCGTAGTCTTTTGGCAATTCAACCTGGTGATAAGGTGTGCGTTGGAAACTCTTGTAGTTCACAAGAAAGACATGCTGAGATAGGCTGTATTCCAATCTGAGAGACTCGACGCACCCGTCAGGACCAGACTGCATCATCAGTACAGGTAATGCGCAATTCGACTGCCTCCGCCACCTCGAACAAGGGTTAACGCCTATCACAACCACACCTACTGCTTCTTGTTCTTCGCATACACGAAATTCGCAGCCACAGGAGCCAGGCCGTTCGCCGCAGCCCAATCCCTCACACCGCCGCCCTCCTCACCAGTTCCCCAGTGCTGGCGATCCTTGGGCTTGGACAGGTGCAGCGGGTCCGTCGTCCCGTTCTTCGGCGCAAACACAAGGAATACGTAACGGTGTTTGCCCGTCTTGGGTGGCGGGCCAGGGGGCTTATACTCGACGACATCGTCCGGGCCACTCTGAACCTCGACGTCTTGCTCGGTAAGTCCGTATTCAGGGAGAGGCAGGATGGAGAAGGTCTTTGTGGTCACGGACACGTTGGTCGCGATCCAGTGGCACATCTCGCTCCATTCTGGGTTGTCGCGGGAGGGAGCATCGGGATCGGTAAGTGTGATGACATAGGTTGGGTGGGTGTCCACGATGCTCTCGGGGCTGATGTCCTCGTGGAGAATGATGGACGGTGCGCCCTGGAGATGCTTGGGCTTGATAGTGTTCCCGAGGTCTGCCTCGTCTTTCTTCCAGGATACCGATAGTGTTAGACTTGGGAGGAAATCATCAACGACTGCTAATGCATTAGAGGAAGCTCGGACAGGCCTTCAAGATGGCTACATACCAGTAGGGATGATCTCGGCTTTCTTAAGTCTGTGCGCCGTTACAATTGGCAATGGAAGGGCTGTGCCATTCACTTACGCAGCTTGAACAGCTTGCACGTTTGGAGAGCCGTTTGGTTGCAACGGCTGCTGCTCAGTGGGCAGAGCACAGACGGCTCCATAGAGCTGTAGTAGGCTCGCAATGCCAATGCAAGCTTTGGTACGCATGCTGAATGCGTGAATGCCGAGAAGAACAAGTGATAGGTAGTAGGGAGTCTTCAACTTCAACAATGTGCAGGGAAATGCGGAGAACAAAGCTGTCGTGTGAGGCTGCTCCTGAAATGAAGTTGCTCCTGCGCCTTGTCGTCATTCGGGGTCACCTCGCAGATCCTGACCATTCGAGCAGTCACAAATGATTGGCCACAACCGACGTCAACAAAAGCTCGAAGCGTGTGTGATATGATGTTAATGCTATGTAAGAGGGTATTCGCAGTCGCATGCATATGTGCAAAATGCAGTAAAGGGCAGACAGCCGTCCCAGAAACGCCAGAAATCATGGATACAGACAATCAAACGGTCACTGCCTCGCAGAATTCCTTACTGCCAGTCACAAACCCCATGTTTTGCGCAATGTTGTACTCAGAAAGCGCCTGGGCGCCCATTCCAGTCATTGTGCCAGTGCAGTCATCAAGGAGAACGCAGTCCCAGCCATACGAATATGCATCAGACACCGTGCCGAAGACGCACTGATCAGTGTTGACGCCAGCGAAAAGCAGCGTCTTCTTGTCGACAGCGCGCAAATATTCGTGGAGAGGCTCCGTAGTAGACCACAGTCCACTCATGCGTGTCTTGTCGAAGAATAGATCGCCAGGCTGAGTAACAGCCTTGAACGGCTCGTAAAGCTCCGAGTTCCACGTTCGCTTGAAGAGACAACGACCCTGGTTTCCAGGGAGCTGAGCACCCAATCCGACATGCCAGCCCAGAGTTTTGTGGAAGCCGCGCTGAATGGCCGGCGCCATGGTCTTGAGGTCCTGCTCGGACAGGCCCCAGTTGAGCCAGGCAATCTGGATGCCTTCCTTCCTGCATCGCTCGATAACCCTCAAAGTGGGCTCAATTGCTGCCAGCCCAGCAGCGTGGTCTCGGTATTGTGGGTGGATGAAGTAGTTTTGCATGTCGACGACAATCAGGATAGCACTGTCAGGGTCGAACATGAATCCGGTGTGGTTGTGACGGCCTCTGTCGCATTCAACGACCATCCTCTTCTCCGATCCCCTCGATAGATCGAATTTGCCATCGTCTGGGAAATAGAGCCATTGCTCATCGCCACCAAAGGGAATCGGCGCGGTGCATGTGATCGTTCCGACAGTGGTCGACGCGTACTCCTCTTCTTGTAGCTCACTGAAGGTCTTGGAGGCCATAGGCGTATGTGGAGTTAAAGTGCTAATCAGGAAACTAGGTTGAGACAAAGGGCGGTAAATGTCGTTTGTGGAAGTCGCTGTAGAGTTGGATCGCAGGAGTATACAGAGTTTAGCAAATCTAGGCACTTGCGACGGCTTTGTACCTCCCCAGGTGTCAATGAGCACAGACTTACACCACCGCTTTGTTGGCGGTGTTTGCTGATAACAACCTTAACGTCTTATCATATTGATAACGGTTTCCCTCGGAAGTCTGTAGCTGGGCAGTGCTGATCATGGGACCCTGACTTTGTTCACGGACGCTTGCCCTTCACAGTTGCCTGGTTTGTGTGTAGTCATGGTACTCTAGTGAGCTTCAATTGCTGCATCGAGCAAGATCTGACGGCTCCAATCAAAGCAATCAATGACTGTCGACAACAGATAAAGCACGACGGTGCAGATTGCGGAGTGGAATCCGGGGTATCGCAGTGTAATTTGCTGTGACCGTTGTTGACCGAGTGCTGCATTGAGATAAGGCTGAGGCTGATAGTCGTCTGGGCCGAGCACAAGATAAGCAGTGACTTGGACTTTGGAGTCAGCAACCGCTCACCGACAATACCCGACTGCCCGACATGAACCAAGGAGAAGAGGACGGCATTGTGTTTGCGCTACTCTACCAGCGACGCAGTGCAGGTAAGGAGTCCCTGAATCAGTTACCAACGGAGGCCTGGTTGATGAGAGTACGTGACGTATCACCCGCTGCTGAGCACGCGCCGCGTTGGGTGGCGCATGCTCGTGTTGGCATCGTGGCCGCAAGACATGGCATTCGATGGAATAAGTTGAATGCGCTGAACGAGCCCGACGTTGTAACCTCTCCTTTATGCGAACTACAATACTTGTTGAAGCATGAAATTAAGGAGAAGGCATTGGATAGAGCGTGCCATGTGGAGACGAACACCAGGCTAGCCCACGTGACCATGGCAAGTTTCCAAGCCGAGAACCTCAGCGAATGACGACAGACTGCAGTCCATCACGAGCCTCAGTCCCAATCCAGCAGGCGTCCAGGTACCACTTCTGCGCGAGCCATCTCTGCATTCTCGGAACCGAGTTCTCGCCCCAGCGCATCGATTGCACCCATCGCAAAGGCACTGAAGCCGTTGTTGTTTACCTTGCAGAAGGCCAAAGTTACCAGGAACACCAACGCCGACACCCACACCACACACGTCCACCAGCGTCATGGCGTCGCTGGGCGAGGAGCTCCTCAACATTGTCAACAGGCTCCAGGACCTCGTCTTCAACACCATTGGAAATGACTCCCTCGACCTGCCTCAGATTGTACGTTGCCCCTCTCGCCGAAGCACATGCGCTGGACGCAGTAGAGGACACGGGAGAAACCTCTGCCGCAGCGCGCCCCAGCATGTGAAGATTTCGATGCTGACTCGCCCAGGTTGTTGTAGGCTCGCAGTCGTCTGGAAAGTCGTCGGTGCTCGAGAACATTGTCGGCAGGGACTTTCTGCCCCGAGGCAGCGGCATCGTAACACGGCGGCCGCTTATCCTCCAACTCATCAACCTCCCAAGCGAACGCGAGGATGCCGAAGAAGGCGACGAAGTCCATGTACCCCACACACCGGCAAGCGTCGCAGGGCAGCAGGAATGGGGAGAGTTTCTGCACATTCCTGGAAAGAGGTTCTACGACTTCAGCGAGATCAAGCGTGAGATCGAGGCCGAGACGTCTAGGATAGCAGGAAACAACAAAGGCATCAACAGGCAACCGATCAATCTGAAGGTGTACTCGCCACACGTCCTCAGCTTGACGCTTGTCGATCTCCCTGGTCTGACCAAGGTTCGTGGTGAAGTCTCTCTTATGATGGTTTGTGTTAATTACTGCAGGTACCTATTGGCGACCAGCCGTCAGATATTGAGAAGCAAACCCGGAACCTCATCACCGAGTACATTGCCAAGCCGAACAGTGTCATTCTCGCCGTCTCCCCTGCAAACGTCGATCTCGTCAACTCGGAAGCCTTGAAGCTAGCCCGCCATGTCGATCCTATGGGCAGGAGGACCATCGGTGTTCTTACCAAGCTGGATCTTATGGACCACGGAACAAACGCCATGGACATTCTGTCCGGGCGAGTATACCCTTTGAAGCTCGGCTTCATTGGTATTGTCAACCGTTCGCAGGCAGACATCCAGAGCGGCAGGTCGCTCTCAGATGCTCTGCAAGCTGAACGAGACTTCTTCAAGCACCACCCGGCATACAGGAATATGGCCAACCGCTGCGGTACCCAGTTCTTGGCGAAAAGCCTCAACCAGACCCTCATGTCCCACATCCGCGACCGGTTGCCCGACATCAAAGCGCGCCTGAACACGCTGATGGGTCAGACGCAACAAGAGCTAGCGAGCTACGGAGACGTCGCATTCACAGGCAAAGAGCACCGTGGCTCCCTGATCTTGCAACTCATGACCCGTTTTGCTTCGTCTTTCATCTCTTCCATTGATGGTACCTCGACCGAGATCTCGACCAAGGAGCTATGCGGTGGTGCCAGGATTTATTACATTTTCAACTCGGTGTTTGGAAATTCATTGGAACAAGTCGACCCTACGATGAACCTCTCCGTTCTTGACATTCGCACTGCCATCCGCAACTCTACGGGTCCTCGGCCGAGTTTGTTCGTCCCTGAACTGGCTTTCGACCTTCTCGTAAAACCACAGATCAAGTTGCTTGAGATCCCCAGCCAGCGCTGTGTTGAGCTCGTATACGAGGAACTGATCAAGATCTGCCACACCTGCGGCTCGACCGAATTGACCAGATACCCTAGGTTACAAGGCAAGCTCATCGAAGTGGTGTCTGATCTGCTGAGAGAACAGCTCGGACCTTGCTCCAACTACGTCGCATCACTCATTGACATTCAACGAGCGTACATCAACACAAACCACCCCAACTTCCTTGGCGCTGCAGCAGCCATGTCCTCGGTCATTGCGGACAAGGAGGCGCGGGAAAAGAAGGCTGTGCAAGATGCAGAGCGCAAGAAGCGAGAGCAGAAGAGGCTGAAGGAGCTGAACGGTGTCAATGGTGGTGAGACACCTGAGGACGGTGAGGAGTCGCTCAAGGTTGCAGACAAGGCGCTCCCTCTCAGGAAGCACCAGGCCCAAAACAGCCGCAGTATGTCGCCCGCAGTAGGGCGCTTGATGAACGGCTCTCACAACAGCATCTCAGGTCAACTCAGCAACCGAAACCGATCACCGCCCCCAATGGCGGGAGGCGGCAATGCACGAGACGGCTTCCTAAACTATTTCTTCGGCAAAGAAGGCGGCGCTGCACACAATCAGTCGTTGACGTTAGACAACCGACCTGGCAGCCGGCACGTCAGCCAGCACATCGAGCCCAGCTTTGCGCAGAGCATCAGGAGAGGCGATCCCAAGGCACCTTCGCCCATGATCCCATCTTTCAACATGGACGACGACGATGAGCCCAACAGCCCCACGCAGGAAATCCAAGGCGGCTTCGTAAGTTCAACTTTTTGAGATTGTGCAGTGACTTCCCAACTAACACACATGACAGCCCTCGGATCCCGAGTCAGCACCAGCGCTCACGGAACGCGAAGCGCTGGAGACGGAGCTCATCCGGCGTCTGATTTCCTCGTACTTTAACATTGTGCGGGAGACGATTGCCGACCAGGTGCCCAAGGCGATTATGCACTTGCTGGTAAACCACTCCAAGGACGGAGTGCAGAACCGGCTGGTCAGCTCGCTGTACCGGGAAGATCTGTTCCAGGAGCTGCTGTACGAAGACGACACGATCAAGGCAGAGCGCGAAAAGTGCGAGAAGCTGCTCAAGACGTACAAGGAGGCGGCCAAGATTGTTGGCGAGGTGCTGTAAGCTGGGAGAAGTCGTCTGTATGCATATTCATCACGTGTAGGATTCAAAATGTCGTCTTTTCTTTTTCTCTGGGTCGCGGCGTACAGAGATCACGCGCGCACGCACGCCACTTGTGGATACGTGCTATGGGAGGAAGGAGGCCTTGTTCTGTTGTATGCGTATTTTCTACTCTTCTGTCGGATTCAATGAGCAACTGCATCTTGGGGTGGATGGGGCGGTTGGGCTTGGATGACAGGGCGTTTTCCACGACTCTACTCGTTGGATCGGTCTCTCGCTGTTTGCTGTCTTGCCCGGCGAGAGATGGATTGTGTATAGAATATACCGCACAGCTTCGAATTGGCGTCTTTGCATCAGCTCTCTGAATCACGTTCTTTTCACGCTCATTCCTCGCACTCGTCAAGTTTGTGAGGTCGCGTTCTGAATCACTTTTTTCGCGCTTTTCTCTGGGTGTGAAGATTCTTCAGGTGGTGTGAAAGAAAGCATGTATTGAAAACGCGAGCAACCGCCGTCTATACTGTACAGAGGGTACACAATACAAGGGGTGGAGGACTCGCACCAGACTATCGCCTATCGACCATCGACTGCTTTTGGGCACGTCGCCGCTTGGCTTCCGTCGGGCGGCCATTATGTCCATGCGAAAAGGGGAAGAAGAGACGTTTTGCATTCTACATGGCTGTAGCTCATTTCTCGTCTGTGATGCCGAGGACTGCGTTCAGGTCGGCGTTGGGGTCTTTGGGGTCTGCCTTGGCTGTGGAGTATTAATCAGCAAGCGGCTCTTATCGTAGCTGTGCAGAGGGAATCATTAAAGACGTACCGCCAGACGAGGCCTTGGGCTGCTCCTGGGGATGTGTCTTGGCCCACTCCTGCTTGGCCTGCCTGATCAACGACTCCTTGTGGTTGTAAGCCTTCTGCTCGGCCTGGATCTTCTCGCGCGCGGATATCGACAACTGCGTGTAGGCGCCGTAGAAGAGGCCGGTGGCCAGGGCGGACCATCGGAGGACCTGTATCATCGGGGTTAGCATCTGCGCAGCGTTTCCAGGGCTCGGCGGCGGTCAAGGGCCGCGTTCTGCGTGCTGGTGGGCGCCAGTATCGGCGTGGGGAGAGCGTACGTTGACACCGACGGAGGTAGACATGGTGAGCGGTCGTGCGAGGGGCTGCGGCTGTGACGGGGCGGGTCGAGAGAGTCCAATGGCGGGAAATCCGGGGCTGCGACAGGAGATGCACCGTTGTACGTGGTCCAGAGGGTGGTGACGGCGGCGTCGGGGCGGATAGAAGAGGTTGGGCGGGAGAGCTGCTCGTCCTTCGCAAAGATCGCAAGCTTCCCAACCGTGGCACAGACCACCTTTCCACCCTTGGCGTGGATGGGAGGGTGGAGGGCACCACGACAGGAAGGCAGGACAACAAGACGCCGACGCGACCTCTGCACTTCTTTGTTCTCCGAGGCGCAATGCTTGCGAGGGGCGGTGCAGGACTCGTTCCCACATATTACACATAGCACACGCGACACACCACCACGACGCAACTCGGCGCTCCCCCCACGCTCCACACCCACACCTCCGCCTCCACCTCCACCATGGAGTCGTCGTCGTTCGAGCAGCGGCGCCAGGAGATCCTCGCGAAGAAGGCCAAGCTTGCCGAGCTGAAGAGGCAGCGTGAGCTGAGGCGAGAACAGGGCTCTGGCCGCCAGTCTATGAGTGCGAGCCCTCTGGGCGAAGTACGGCCCATTGTTTACGCTTGCACAACATTGAACACTGACACCCCCCGCAGGTCCTGTCACCCACACCGCGCCGCAGCCAAGACCTCGATCGCCGCGCCGACGTCGACAGCCTCATCAACAACATCCTCGGCGACCGCCGTCCTGCCTCTACGCAGCCTGGCTCGCCCGCCACGCGCGCAACACGGCCGACCTCTGTCGTCAGCGCTGGACAGCTCAGCAGCGACAATGAACCCGCCTCACCCGCGCAGTCACGCATGGTCGACGGAGAGACGCAGACCATCTCTATTGGGCCCCTGGCTACCGTCTACGAATCTGCCGGCGACGGCCAGGTGACCGCCGAAGCCAACACGCAGAAGGAGGTCATCACCTACAGCAAAGGCGTGCAAGCAAGCATAGACTGGAGCCCACCAAAATCACGAGGCGCCGGCGGAAGCGACACAGAGCGTGACGAGAGCCCAACACGGTCACCAAGAAGCAACAGGCTGAGCAGGAGACAGAAAGAAAAGGACGAAGAGATTCGCAACCAGCTGCGGAGGGAGATCGAGGACGAGATCAAGGCTGCACAACAAGCGCCTCAGGATGGCACTCTTGCGAGCTCAGACGAAAACTACCCGTTCAAGACACTCACCAACGAGGAGCTGACTGCAGTTGAGAATTCAGACGACTTCATTGGCTTCGTGGAGAGGAGCACAAAGGTCCTGGAGCGCGCACTCGACCAGCAGCTTGGATACGACATTCTGGCCGACTACGCCCTAGACGGAATAGACATCGACGACGAAGACGAGGGCTACGGGTCGAATGCAGGCAAGAAGGGCAGGCGCATAAAAGAAGTCGCGCAATTCTGGGACGAAAGATGGAGCAAGAAGAGGATGATCTCGGACTTGGGGTTCTCCACAAAGGTACCTTCACCCCCCTTCCGTGCCCGAGTCTGGCTGACAAGTTGCAAAGTTCCCTGAACTCGTCCTTGCCTCCTACACAAAGAATCCATCCGCTCCACACGACCCAGACGGTCTGATTCAAGTATGGAACATGCACATGCACGACCGCCCCGAGTACATATTCCACGCCCAGTCCGACATTCTCACCGCAAAGTTCTCGCCATTCCACCCAAATCTCATCATCGGTGGTGCATACTCAGGCCAGGTGCTACTATGGGATACCCGCGCAAAGTCTACCCCCGTACAGAAGACACCTCTGACTGGATCTGGCCACACGCATCCCGTCTACTCGATAGACATTGTTGGAACACAAAACGCCAACAACATCATCTCGTGCTCGACAGACGGTGTAGTGTGTAGCTGGACAGTGGACATGCTCACTCAACCGCAAGAATTCCTCGAGCTTACCTCTCCCCCTCCAGCAAAGACAGACGACATGGCAGTGACGTGCGTTGCGTTCCCGCAGTCAGACCCGACCTACTTCCTCGCTGGCACAGAGGAAGGCTCCATCTACCCATGCCACCGCTACGATCGCGCAGGCGCGAAGGCAGGTGTCGATGGGCGAGTCAAGTACTCCGGCCATGCTGCACCAGTCATGAGCCTGGACTTCCACCCTTCGAAGGGCCAAATCGACTTGGGCGATCTCGTTCTGTCTTCGAGTGTAGACTGGAGCGTCAAGCTGTGGAAGGTTCGTCCTCCAGCCGCTACCGGTTCTGGCAACACTACGCTCCCGGGCGCCACTCAGCAAGTCACGCCCGTTCTTGACATTGCGCGCGAAGATCTCGTCTACGATGTACGCTGGTCACCGGTCAAGCCTTCAGTATTTGCGCTTGTCGACGGTGCAGGTAGTCTCGAAGTCTGGGATATCAACCTCGATACGGAGGTCCCTGTCCAGTCCGTCAAGCCGAGTGATAACAAGAGGGGGGCTTTTGCAAATATGCCGACAGGCATGGGCTACATGAACCGGAGTCTGAACAAGGTAGCCTGGGAAAGCAACGAAGGCCGCCGTGTCGCTGTCGGCGGCATGGATGGTGTTGTGACTGTATTCGAAGTTGGTCAGGACCTGGGTGGCGTTGAGACGAGGAACGAGGAGTGGAGCGGCGTGAAGAAGCTAGTGAATCGATTGGAGGGTCACGGTGAAGGCGTCAATGGCAGGTAGAGTCGTCGTTCGATGACTACAGAGGTGGAGCTCATGAGGCAAGCAATTCGCATTAGCCCTCGCGGTATTGCCTCATGGCGCAGGGCATCTTTAGAGGAGTCTGATACGTAGTCAACATACCCCTTGTGCTTTCAAATAGAATTCCGCGCGTATCTGCCTGAGGGAGATGCACACACTTTTGGCACCAACACGTATACACATTGCCGTGTTCGCCTAATAGATCGATACACAGGCAAAAGAGTTGTCGATATACGGCTCCAACTAGCCGGTTTCTCGGGGATCAGCGCGGGGAAATTGGAGAGCCGAGCATCTTAAACCAACCAGCGCTCATCACCATCTTACACCTCACCCGTCGAGGGGTCGCACGAGATGCTGCACGTCAAGCGCAACACGGCTACGACCATGGTCTCGGACATAGTGGGGTTGAGTGCAAGACGACGGCATGCTAAAGAGTTGCGACCTACGCATCCGTTGTCCTCGCACATTCTGGACTTTCGAGCAAAAGCGACGGTTGTTACCTAGCCGGAAACACGAACGAGCGAACACGAGTTGTTACTATTCCCATCGCGCACCTGCCAATCAGGACGCAGGCGACGTAACCTTCGTATCGATAAGCCGCTAAATATATCGACTCCCTAAGGCTACGAGCGACCATGTCATCTTGCTTGCTTCCAACGATTCAAATTCTCCAACCTTCCACCACAAATCCCATTCTTAGACCAAAACTCACCCTCTCCAAATCTCAATCTCAACCTCAATCTCAACCTCAGAGTCCAACTCAACCCCAACGAAGGAAGAGAGCCTACCCCACAGGATCCAGCACCTCAAGACTCAGCAAGATGCGCCTTTCACTCCTCCGTAACTCAGCCGTCGTCTCCCTCCTGGGACTCAGCAGCGCCCAAAGCACATCGTCGTGGGGCGAGCCTTTCAACGTGGATGTGTCGACCGAGAGCCTCCTGCCCAGCTCGCAGCAGCCGCTGACCAACATCGTCGGCACCAACACGCCCGTAACGACGGGACTGGCGCCTGCCGTGCCCATTACAGGGGCATTCAGCACGACGATTCCGACCGAACTAATCACCGCGAGCACGGGGCGCTCGACGGGCCTTGTCACTGTGTCGAGCTCCGTGACAGAGAGTGCCGCGAGCGCCAGTGCAAGTGCGAGTGCAAGTGCGAGTGCAAGCCGTAGCTCCAGTGCAAGTGCAAGTGCGGCTAGCTCGAGGGCAAGTTCGAGCGGCAGCGGAGCAGCGACACAGAGCACGGCTGCTGCTGCGCCAGTGGGCATTCAGGGCCAGCAGAGGATGATGGGCGTTGCAGGCGCGTTGGCGGGTGCTGCTGGCGTGCTGTTTGTTTGAAAACATGTCAATGGGGAAGAATAAAATAAAAATTGACTTGTAAGAAGAGAATCTGGTTGAGCGAATCGTCAGCGATGCTGGTCTCGTAGGCGTGTACTTGATTGTAACTCGGAGTACTGCGCGTCGAAGAATGCAATTGTATCATCTCTGGCAGAATACTGTGTTCGTTCACCCACCCACTCGTTTCCTCACGCAAATCGCAACGTGACCATATTTCCATCCTCTCCTCGTCGAACGTTCACACCTCAGCACATGCAGATTCATACACACGCACTACTTACAATCCACATTCTCATGGGAGAGAAAACCTCGCTATCGATGGTTGAGACAATCGAAACCCATATTTTAGATTTACTCTTGCACAGTATATCCATATCATCGGGGCTCCAACGACACCCAGCAAATATACGCGAGAGCAAATATGGCATTACTCCTATTTTTTATGAAACAAGGGCTACATATGTTCAGGGCAAGCTGAAGCCGGCGACATTGCGAAGCTGGCCATATACACTACACTTGCACACGAATAAGGCAGTACTGTAGCACTGTACCGGATGGACATGGGAACGTATACTCCCCCTGATCTTTCTGGTCAGCTACTCATTGGTGTTGAGTCCAGCGACCTCATCAGCGTCTACGCTACGAAGTGACTATGATGAAAAAAACCGAGCAGGTTTAGGACTTGTAAAGTCCAGTCCATGTACTGTGTGGGAAGTGGGTGCGTCGACGCGGCAAGTAATGAGAGACGAGAAGCAAAACATGTATTATCGATGATGGCTTGCTCGTATGTTTCCTTGATGACCCGAACGGGAGAGACTAAATCTACATTCGCAGTCTTACAGCGGGGTTTCGATGAAAAGCAACTACACAACATTAACAGCTGAGATCCTGTCTATCTCTCTGTGAGTGCTAGAGCTGGTCTCGGTGTTTACTTATCCACTCGAGTAGCACACTAGCGCTGCCTCTGTCACTGTGGTTATATATGTAGGAGATGAAGCATATCTTTCAGTTCGACATGGTCATGGAGTAAGGACACGGTGTATTGAGTCTATAGGACCGATCTGGGTAGATGTTTGGTTGGGGACGTGTGGTATCCTGGAGATGGGCTGGAGTTAAGAGCTCCAATTCGTTCTCTAGGTGTGTATTTTGGACCGGTGCTTGGTAGCTTAGTGAGGTGGATCATAGTGAATTCTACTACTGCCATGTTCAAGGCTGTTGAAGTTCTACAGATTACGTTGCAGAGAAACCAGTCCTATAGCCAAAGGCAGCGTGGCAATGAACGAATGGTGTTGGTCATGCCATAATGCGCTGAAGGCGCTAGAACAGGAACAGACTTGCGTAGAAACCGACCATACTGTGTATGCCACACAGTACACAACTAAGCAAACACTTGAAGGCAATACTAAAGCACCCATGACGTGAAAGTTTGACATTCGCATACAGCACGCAATCCGCCTTGGGTGTGCGAATACCATCTCGCAGCCAGTGGCTGCTCAGCCCAAGAGCAGCCATCAACAAACTCGCTCAACAAAGACGGGCTCATTCCTCGGCCTAGCAGCCCGTTGACGCCGCTAACGGCACCGAGACTCGTTGCCACGAGGCTCCTCGCTGGTCTGCGTTCAGTCTACATATCGATAGTGCGCCTTGAAGATGCGCCAGGACAAGCCTCTGAGCCTGGCTTGGCTGAAAGCAGAACGCTCACCGGTTGACGAGCTGGCGCTGCACAGCCGTGTCTCAACCGCATAGCGCGCTCGTCGACTCTCTCACCTGCGGAGCGCCCCTCGCTCCTAACACTGGCTGCGACATATCCGCTTCGAAACACTGGTAGTTCAGACCAAGTGGTTGGGTGCAGGCGCACCGCAGGTTGCGCAACAAAACCAAACTTGCCACACACCAAGCCCAGCCCAACCCGGCCCTTTTCCCAGCCTCGCCCTACGCGAACCAGTGGAACCTCACGCCTGGTCCTGCGCTAGTTTCATGCACAGCTTGCGCTGCTGCAGGACCGAAGCTGCCCGCGTGATCTAAAGTATATTGACGACGCGTAAACACTTTGGCGGCGGAGTGCCGCGGCTTGACCGAATGCAGATGGATTGCGCAACTACGGATTCGGATCTCGCGCATGGTCGTGTGCGCGGGAAAAATTGGTTGTTCCTGTAGGCCAGGGCCGAGTGGCGAGGCGCAAGAGGGGAAAGGCAAGGTTGGTACATACATACGGTTCGTGCGAGGGCGTGATGTGGCGATGAGCAGACGGGTGCATGCAGCAAAGCAAGGCTGGGATCTGCGGAGTGCAGAAGCGCCCGCAGTGGGGTTCGAGGACATGGCAACACGGGCGCTGAACCATGGGTGAGGGACGGATGAGCGTTGGATTACGATACGGTGCCGAGCTTGCGCCTTCGTCTATGATGGCTGCACAAGTGAGGAGGGGAGTGTACGACATGGTACAGTGTCGAAGCTTGACGTCCCTGTCCTGTCTGTGGTGAAACAGGACTCAGCAGATGCTTCTTGAGGGGGAGAGAACGAGCGGCCATACGGATGCACTGCCATCATGACAGCTTTGTACTACTGTATGACGACAGCAGCATGACTGGTGTGGTCGCATTGGCTTCCTTTTGCTTGTCACGACCATTTCTGTACGACGGCGAGTTTCAAGATGAATGCGCAATGCACATGGTACAAGATACTACGCATGATCGTCTGACGATCGTCGATTGGCATTGCTGGATCGCCAGTGCGCACAAGACACGATGTGAAGATGCAAAGCTCGAATATGTATAGGCATAAATGGTTTCATAGTGTCATTGGTCTACCGCCCACTGTACAAGGCCCTCTGCACTAGACTAAGCAATGCACAGCACTCCACCCCAAACGAACGCCGCAGCGCTCGTGACTCATTAGAAGGATATCAACATAAACAAGGACTCTAAATTATCCAATGCGAAATACATGAAGATGGATAGAGGTGATCGCTTAGTTGAGGTAAGCGAAGACACCGGCGGCACCGAAGAGGAGCGCCAGAGGGGCGGAGGAGAGCGAGCTGGCAGCGCCAGTGCTCTCGGGGATGCTAGCAGAGCCGGTAGCAGAGCCGGTGGCACGGCTGCCGGTGGCAGAGCGGGAGAGAGTGGCAGAGGAGACAGTGCCGTTGTGGCTGGCAGTGGAGATGATGGCACCGGTGCCAGTGGCGGAAGCGTGAACGCTGGAGGCAACGCTGGAGATCAGGCTGGAGAGCGAGGCAGCAGACGAAGCGGAGGCAGCCGAGGAAGAGGCAGAGGAAGCGCGCGAGGCGATGACCGAGGAGACAGAGTAGGCAGAAGCAGATGAGGCGGAGGCAGAAGCAGAAGCAGAAGAGCTGGCAGCGGCAGAGCCACCGGTCAGACCGAACTGGCCGGAGTAGTTGGGGGACTGGCCATCCTGGCGGATCTCAAGAGCGTAGTCGCTGCCGTCGGCAAGGTCCTTGGCGACAGTCCAGGAGAAGGTACCTCCAGTGGCGGTGGCTATGAGTGTAGTTAGTATGTGACGCTTGACGGCAATTTTCATGGTGGAACATACAAGTCAGGGTGCCGATGGTGCTGAGATCAGTGGAGAGACCCTTGCGGAGGATGAAGGTGGTGGGGGTGTTGTCGGCAGGGGAGTAGGTGACGGTGTAGGTCTGGCCGGCCTTGACACCACCAGTGGGGTACTGGTTGATCTCGACAGCGAGGGCAGCGGCAATGAGGGCAGCGCCGGAAGCGACCATCTGGAAGAAACGCATCTTGATGTTGTTGGTGGGGGGGTTGTTGATTAGGTAGGTATTAAGTGTTGTACGTGTGTGTAGTTGGATTAGAGAACGAGTGTAAGTACAGTGTACAGCGAGAGGAGCGATCGGTGGATGAAAGAGAGACGGAAGTGGGCGATGTCCTGGGGATTAAGAACGTCTGTGAAAGCTGGGCGGTGCTGACTTTTGCAAAGAGGGCTTCCGGCTGGACGACGCCAGAGCAACGGCTGGAATGCAAAATTAGGTTCCTGATGCAGTATGGTCTAGCATGTGAGCTAAATGAAAGTCATGGTCATGCTCCAATCGGCGTCGTCGTCCATGGCGTTTCCCCTGGGAGCCCCCCTTTTCGCACCCTCGACGGTCGAGGTAGGAGTGGTGTGCGCCGGCCCAGAACCACTCTCCAGTCAGGCCTCCTCGGGCGCCCTCGAGCATCCCGGCGCATCCATCTGCACGCCAACGGCCGCCTTTTCTCTCGTCTAGCCGGGATCAGCCTAGACTGAAGCCAATCAATAATCTGGGGAAATTCAGGGGCTGAGCCTGCAGCTCTCTCGCCAGCAACACATGCGCCTCACGACAGCGCGAGGTTGGAGCACAAAGCGATGGCTGCACACGGTCAACCTCCTTCCATGACGAACGCTGTGCGACCCAGTATCCACCACCGCCATTGTTCTCGGTTGTCGCGGGTGTTTGCGTGCAACATTCCCTTACGGTCCGACGCATGCCTTCCGCATTCGGACACTTAATCACCGAACGCTTTTTCTGTTTCATAATCTGCCGCGGGCGACGTCATCGTCAACAGTCCCAAGCCAGAAGCGCTCCTCGTCTCGCTGTTTTAATGCCCGCAGTGTTATCGATATAGCGAGGATCTGCTGCTGGGACAGCCGTGTCTTCTGCTCTGTTGTTGGTGGAGTGGCAAGTTGGTCGGTGCGACGCCGGTCATGAACTTTGACTGCTAGCCCGAGCCATTTTACTCGCGATGGTATTGGCTCCACTGAAACGAAATTTGTTTGTTGAATCGCTACGGTCGAAGAACGTTCTATCGAGACTCGCCTCGTGCGCTTGGATGAAGCCACCCGAGTCGTGCCGCCGGGACTGGACGCATGCATCCACGGTAACTGAGTGCCTTGTCCAGATGCTCCGACAACCCGGGGCATAGCAGTCCGGAAGGAGAGCTATTGCGGCGAGAGTCGACAATTATCCTGACAAGACACAACCATGTGCGCATAATGGACACTACATCATTCATCAGTGTAAGTAAGCGGTTACCATGTTAGCCAGATGTATGTGTTGTAATCGAAATGAGGCTCTTCCTTGTTGAAGTCATCTTTATTTACATTCGTTGTCGAACTTCTCTACCTCCCCTGCACGACGCATCCGGAAAAGTGGAAGATGACTGGTATTGTGGTCGTCACATCTCCGGAGTAAGAGAAGGCTGCAAAGAGAACACAGAAACAAACGCCAGAATGTAGGTAGAAAGCCCTCAGTACACCGGAACCTGCAAAGCTCTGGACCAGGATCGTTACTTCCAAGCTTGGGAGAACTGCTGAGTCTGGTTCGTGTCGATTTCAGGCAACGTGCTCGTCCTCCCACTGCTTCTCCGACTTGATGAAGTCCTCCATGTCCTCCGGCAAGTCATCGTCGTCTTCGGGCTGGGGTGTGGGCGGATGCTCGGCCTGAGCTTGGGCCTGAGCCTTCTTCCCTCGGGGCTTGGGCGTGGCCTTTGGCTTCTTCGTTGGGGTGTCATCAGCGTCATCGCCTTTGCGCTTCTTCGAAGTTGCTGGTGTGGTAGTCCCTCCTAGAGAAAGTCAGTACACTGAGCTTGCATTGAACATATTCGCAGTCGTTGCACACCTCGCTTGGTGCCTGGCTGAACGGGTGTGAACTTCTCGCCGTCTTCAACACGCTTCTTCAGCTCTCTAGCTTTAGCCGTGATGGAGCGAAACCGGTGCTCGAAGCTGTTAGCAGTGCGAGTGCCATCAAGGGCTGACATCATCTCAAGCTGGGGCTTGGTGATACCCGTACAGCCCAGCGCCATGAGCAGGACAGAGACACAATCCGCTGGGATCGCCTTTTGACCGCCAGGAGAGTCGGTGGCTTTGACCATGTTGACTGAAGAGCGGGATGAAGGAAGGTGGGGATGTAAGAGAATGGTGTGTAAGGAAGATGTTGAGGAGCAGTGTAGAAAGTGGTGTTAATGAAATGGGAGGTCCGCTTGAAGGTGAGACTTTGTAGCTGCCTGGGCGGATGGGGCAGGTGAGGGTGGGCTGCAACGCTTGCGCAACAGTGAAGGTGAATGTGCCGTAGACCCAACATACAACAAGACGTACCGCGCTTTTTGGTCGCCTGAACAGGCTCAAACACCTCACCATTATTAATGCGAGCCTTCAGCTCTTTGGCTTTCGCAATAACGTCGCGAAAGTCGTGCTGGAAAGCGCTTGCGGTCTTGACTCCGTCGAGAGAAGACATCACTTCGTAATGCTTCATTGAAAGCGAAGTCGTGCCTGTGGCCATCAATGCTGCAGCGACAACATCCGCACTGAATGTCTTGCCGGCCTTGGCGTTGCTCGTAGTGGTCGTCTTGGGAGGCATTTTGACTGTGTTGTGTGATGTTATTTGGTCGTGACAGGGTGTCAATAGAGAAAGGAAGTAAGGTTTGTTGTTAAAAACCTGGGGAAGCTGCTCAAAGTCAGACTTTTAGACTGCTCTTGTCAGCGTGTTAAGTGAGAGTAAGCCGCAAGAGTTAATCCACAGTGAAGGGGAATGGCAGAGCGCTATTTGCTGTCCCTCAGCCCATCACCAGTGATCATCAGTGAACATCATTGTCTTTTCCGCGAGAATTGGTTCCGTCTTCCGTCTGCGAACGTGCCCCACCTGAATGTACCGCACTTTATGACGTTGATATATGTATGTTACTCTTCTACACTCGACATTCAGATTCCCGTTATAGCCACGTCTCTACCTCAGTACTGAATCCAATCGCCCATCTCCATCAACATCTCTCGCTGCACTTCAAGCTCCTTGTTCACAACGTCCCTATCTGGGTTCTCACCTACGCTCTTCCTTAACTCTTGGCTCATCTCATCCGCTTTACTCTTAACGCTTTTTGAGAAAGCACTATTGGGACCATGGCTCAATGCCGAAGCATCTAGAACCTGCTTCGTAAGCATCATGGCAATCAGCCCCATGTTGGCCCCCGGCGCTCCAATTCCCTCCTCCTCGCCAGCAAAATAGGCCGCCAGCATCGCCATCTGCCAGGTCTGGACCACTCGTACTGGATGGAACGGCACGGGGTAAAGCTTTGGCTGAATGTGCTTGTAACGTTTTGCACACTGTGCCCATGCCGCCGGGTAGACTCCCGTGGAGAGCAAATTCACAATCAGCTCATCCCGGAGTGCAGCATACGGCTGACGGTACACAGGCCATAATCCGGACTGGTGGCACAAGCGCATACCGTTAACAATAATTTCGTTGGCTTGTTCAGGAGGAGCATGCTGCGCTGCTTCGTACTCGGCATAAGCTTTGCCCTGGAGGGTAGCGATGTATTTATCGGTTTTCGTGGTGCCGACATAGTTTGCTGGATCTGACGCAAAGCCTTCGTTCTTGGTCATCATTTCCGCGACTTGCTGCATCTCTTGTGGCAAGTCTTTTGGATCGATTGCCCACTTATCTTGATCGAGGGTGGCGCCTTTCTGGCATTTGACACATTTGCAGGTAAAGAACCAGCGTTGTTTGAGCTCATGTTGACGGCGATAGTAAGGATTGGTCGTATCGATGTATGAGATGAAAATCTCTTCGTCTTTTTTGATAGGCTTGAGAGACCGTACGTTGACTTCAGCTCCATCCATGATAATGTAGGCGTTGGGATCGCAGGAGTGGTTGAAGTGGCCCAGCATCGGATCCAAGATGATGCCCAACGGATCAAGCGTTGGAGTGATCAGCGTCAGAGAGTTTGTAAGTACCTACTACTGTGAGTGGATGTTGGGCCCTAAGACGTAATAACTTACTCGTGCGTACATTGCTGCTACAAAGTCTTTGTCAAACAGATCTTGTGTCACTGAGAACTGACTTGCGCCAGTCGCCATCAATTCGATGTTGCCATAATTGCCGTTCGCTTTGAAGTCATCGATGTGCGATGGCAGGCTAAGCAACATGTTCCATGCTTCATCCGGTATGATATCATGCTTCTTCATCGTCAAAAGATCCATACACGCAAAAACCGCCTTAGGAATCTCTCGTTCTCCCAGCTTCTTGAAGATCTTGCACTGGTACTTATGACCCCTGTTCCAGGCAGCTTTCTGGCATACCTATTGCTTGTTAGTGACTAAATATGAAGTTATCACGGACACTTACCTTGCTGCAGTATCTGAATCTTTGACATCCAGCACACTTCGATACTTTGGCGCCTTCTGGCACATACGTCCTGGTGCCCGTTGATGCACCTTCGGTCCAGACATAGCAGTTTGCACATGTGTCGAGTAAGCGTTCGGCATCTAGTGATCCCACGATTGGTCGTCTGATAGATGCCACCAATTGTCCGGCCTCGAAGTCCACATTCGCGAAAAGACCATTCCCTGTACTCTCGCCCTTTTCATTGATGCAGACTTGCGATTTTGCGGGACGGAATGGTGCTGATGAATTCGCCCACCCTTCTTCGGCTTCTTCGGCTACGTTGAGGACATGCTTGATAGGCATTTTCGATTGATCAAGGAAAAGGCCAGATTCGCGCCGACAAAGTAGACGCGAAGTCGTGTCTTGTAACGTCATGGGCCGCAGAGCTCTGTCGCGTGGAAACACGACACTAGCGCTGATTGGGTTTAGGGCCTTCGCTAGGATATATGTCGAGAACGACTTCAAAGATTGGAAATGTGTTTAAGGATATCTTGCAGTGTATTTTTTAGAGTCTGCTTTTCACGTGTATAGTCGTAGGCCAAGTCCGCCACAAACACGACGTACGAGTGGAGATACATCTACGATCATACGCCGAGCAACATCAAATTACAAGACCAAATAGCGAGCGCGTACTAGTTGTGGATCATGCTACTGTGAGAGCAGCCGTGGCAGTGTCACCGTCTTACTGTTCTGCTTCTGTCTGACCGCTGCACGTATTCGAGTCTGGAGATGCTTCGTGAAACACCGATTTGCAGTAATTAAGTACGTCAACATATGAGCGGGTTCCGAAAAATGCATGAATAGAACATGATCTATTGCGTTACTGAAGCACTGATTATGGTGCTCAGAGCCACTTTCTGGCGAACATGTGCGAGTGTGAATCTGGTGGTAAACTGTCTGAAGCATGGTAGATGATGTCGTCTCCCCGGCTATTGGTCCGTTGATGCCTCGCTAAGTCTTGGTGTCAAATTGCTTTATTTTGTTGATCCAGGTATGTCGTATTGGTACCTTGCTGTTCAGCTTCAATGTTTTTGGGCTGGCATGGGAAAGAGTGCTTGTGTCGTGTGCTCAAGTGAGAGTGACGTCGTCGTGGTGAAAAGAAGCAGCCGCAGCCGCAGTCACGCTAAAGGTCCCGCCGCGGAAGGCCCGTGCAAGCGTTGCGCTCACGGGCGAACAACGCGCCTGCACTCAAGCTCCACCTAACAACTACGGCCGCTTTCGACGTACACCCACGACCGCGCCATCCCGGGAGCAGGATCGCCTGCGTCGCGCACCATGGCGCCCATCGAGACGCCCGACCTACCGGACGATGCCTCGACGGGCGACACCTTCACCGTGCTGAAGCAGTCGCTGGAGCTCGACATCAGCTTCTCTCCGCGCCGAGTGACGGGGAAGACGGTTCTCGACATCCAACCCAAGAAGTCGCAGTTGCGCGAAATCGTGCTCAACTGTCGGCAGCTCAGACCGACGCGCATCCGGATCGACGAACAGACGGCAGGCTACAGCTACTCGAACCTGCATGAGCGCCTTACTCTGTACCCCGGCACCGGCCTCGAGCAGTACCACTTCGCAAAAGACCGTATAGCACGTCACGTGGACCCTAATTCATCAGCAGACGAGCTGGTTGTTTTTGTGCCCGACCGCGTCAAGATACGGGAAGTGCGTCCAGAAGAGGTGGGTGAGTTGGAGAGCGCACAGGGCGTCTTCTACGCACCGCTGAAGCTGGAGATTGAATACGTGTTGGACGACTTCCGCGATGCGCTCCACTTTGTCGGTGTCGAGGACGGAGACGGACGACTTCCTCACGCCTTCACACGCAGCTCGCCCTTTCCCGGCACAGCCTCGTGTTTGTTTCCCTGCATAGACGACGGTACACGGAAATGTCTCTTCGACGTGTCTATTCGGTATCCGCGCACCCTTGGAGACGCGCTCAGCAAAGCGCCAGCGCCCGCTTCAGCAGAAGCAGACACAGACACAGGCATACAAGCCCTTTCGAATGGGACAGACAAGGCAGATAGCGTCATGACGGACGTCGACGATGAACTGGCTGATCTCTCTGCAGAGGAGAGGGCCATGGAAATGCAGGTCATCTGTTCAGGCGCTCTTACAGACGACATTGCTGATCATGTCGATGCGTCCCGCAAAACAGCAAGCTTTACCTGCGATACTCCAGTGCTGCCGCAGCACATTGGCTTTGTCATCGGCCCTTTCGAGCACGTTGATCTTTCTGAATATCGCGATACCGCCGACGATGAACGTTTAGGATCCAACGCAGTCAAGGTACATGCTTTCTGCTTGCCAGGGAAAGAAGACGAGGTCCGCAACAGTGCTATGATGCTTGCGCGAGCTCTTGACAGCTTCACCGAGCGCTTCCAGAGTTACGCATTTGGCAACGGCTACAAGCTGGCTTTTGTGGACGATCTGGACTGCGACACTGCGCATACTGCCTCGTTCTCCATTTGTAGCACCCGTCTGCTCTTCCCGGAGACTGTATGGGAGCCGCTAGAGCACACGACAAGAGTTTTGGTACACGCTGTGGCTAGCCAATGGATAGGAGTCGATGTTGTCGCGTATAGTCCCTACGATTACTGGATCATAGTCGGCGGCTCCTGGTTCATGGCTGAGCTGTATCTTCGCGAGCTGTTTGGTCGGAACGATTGGCGTTTCCGACAAAAGCAAATGGTTGACAAGATCATTGCAATGGATCACGAGCGACCTAGTCTCATCGAGCTTGGACCCCTTCTTCAGCTCCATCCTGCCCAGCAGGAATTCATGGAGGTAAAGGCGCTGCTGGTGCTGTCTGTCCTACACAACCGTCTTGTCAAACAAAGCGGCAAGAACGGTGTCGACAGGTGTCTGTATCGCATGCTATTCAATGCTCGACAAGGAAAGTACGACAATGGTGCAATTGCCACTGATGACTTTCTCGACATATGTGAGAAGGTTGGCCATCAGAAGCTTGAAACATTCTTCAAGCAATGGATCGAGGGTTCCGGCTTCCCCACCTTCACCTGCGATCAGCAGTTTAACAAGAAGAAGCAAGTCGTCGTGCTTACCATTCAACAAGAGCAAAACGTCCTGGCTGTTGGAAGCACGCTTTCTCCAGATGAGTTCATGCGGAAAACCAAAGAGAGCATGCACAACTTGGCCCCAACGCAGAACTGGCCAGTATTCTTAGGACCTATGACTATTCGCATACACGAAGCCGACGGTACACCTTATGAACACATTGTCGAGATCAATGCATCAAAAGTCAAAGTGGAGATCCCATACAACACGAAGTACAAGCGGCTGAAGAGGAATCGACTCAATAAGGAGCGAATGGCTGCCGCAGCGGGCTTAGATGCTTCAGGCGATGCACAAGAAGATGTTACGTTCTACATGCTGGGTGACGTTTTTGCATCGGCCGAAGAACAAGAAGAATGGAAACTCGGGGACTGGCCGGCTGAAGTCGAGCGTCTTCAGGAAGGAGAGGCCTACGAATGGATCCGCATTGATGCAGACTTTGAGTGGATTTGCAAAGCCAAAGTACAGATGCCCAGTTACATGTATGTGTCGCAGCTGCAACAGGATAAGGATGTTGTTGCACAAGCCGAGGTAAGTTGAATCGTGTGGCTAATAAGATTTCGCTGACGATTTAGTCCATACAATTCCTGGCCACAAAGGAAGACAAGCTCATATCGACTTTCCTCGTCAAGACTCTCATGGACAACCGATATTTCCACGGCATTCGGACCATGGCTGCTGACGTCTTAGCTCAGAGTGCTAAACACAGTTTAGACTGGATAGGTCTCTTCCATCTAAAGAAAGCATTCCAGGATCTCTTCTGCTTGCCAGGATCACCTATGACAAGGTCAAACGACTTCTCCGACCGCAGTTTATATCTCATACAGTGTGCTATCCCCAAGGCTATCGCGAGAATCAAGGGCGAGAATGGCAAGGCACCTATGGAGGCAAAGCGTTTCCTGCTCGACCTCATGCGATACAACGACAATCGCGGCAACGACTACAGCGATGACCACTACATCTCGACACTCATGCGGTGCCTGGCGGAGAGTCTCATCAGCATACCATCCAGTGTTGTGACCGAATTCGACTTTCGCGTACAGGCAGAAGAATTTGACTTCACCAAGAAAGCTATAGAGGAACTCACGCGTCATCAACGATTAGATGAGTGGATTCCAACCTTCCACAACATCTACACAACCACTGGTCTTGATTGCTCGCTCAAACTGGTCGTAAACCGGGTCATGCCCTTCAAGCCCACGGAGTTTTCGCAGTATGCTCAGCTTGGTAATGCGGACAACGTGCGGTTGAAAGCCTGGGAATGCCTTGTCCGTTTGGGCATGGTTCGTAAAGACAGCATGCTGAGGTTCATGATGCACGAGATTCGATCAGATCCATCACCTTACTTCCGGAAACAGCTGCTTCTTATCTTCGACATTGCCGTTGGGCAGATTGCGACTGGAGACGTTTTCACACCAAACAAGTCTCAAGAAGCTGCAGGTGGCCTGGTCATCGATCAGGAGGCTGACAACTCAGCTCGCGCCTCAAGTCTCGCTCGCCAGTCGCTGGCGGGAGCACTCAACGGCCTGAAACAGGACTTGGTGAACAATCAAACACTGCGATTGGTGCTTGAGGAGGCCTTGAACTCAAAGACTGTCTCTCTCAGCGACATGACTCAGCTCTTAGACTTTTGTGACATGATCTTCCGAGACCGCAGGAAGAATTCTCTGCCTGTGAAGCTGCGCTTCCCACGCTACTGGAAAGTCAAGCATCTTGGTCAAGCCCGACTGCAGTTCACACAGACGGACAGGTACCGAACCAAGCCGCTGCACCCGCTGGTGAAGGAAGTTCGGCCTGCCCCAGCTCCAGCTCCAGTTCCAGCACCAGTCTCAGCACCAGCAACGGTATCCGCACCCACACCGGCAATGGTCGCACTACCTCAAGAGGTGTCTGTTCAGCCACCACCTGCGCCCGTCGTACCGCTGAAGATTGCTCCGCCGACTGTCGTTGCGCCCCCGAAGCCGAAGCTGTCGCTCAAGTTTGGCAAGTCAAATACCTCTGGAGGCGCGTTTTCCCCTCCTCCGCCTTCTGCACTATCAAGGGTACAACCTACCTTCTCTCCACCCATCAAACATGCCTCACCTGCTCCAATGTCGGCACCGCCCTCGCGGAAGGCATCACCAGCGCCGCAGCCGACAGCGGTTAAGCAGGAGTCGCCTGTGCTACCGCCCAAACCTTCCAGCCCGCCTTTAGTCTCCCCACCAAAGAAGACCCCAACACCGACTCTTGTCGTAAAGACGCCGGTGCCGCTGCCAACTGCGTCGCCAGCACCGGCCCCTTCACCAGCAGCAGGAGCGGCTAAGCCAGTGCCAGCACCTGCACAACCGCGGCCGAAACCTGCGCCGGTTAACATCCCAAAGGTGATCTCGGCGCCGTCCCCCATGCACTCCCCAATCCCCTCTTCCGGCCCTAAGATAAAAATCAAGACCAAAACCGTACCCGGTTCCTCAGCGCCGAACTCCCGCCCTTCGACCCCAGCACCATCACGACCAATCATTCCACCACCGCGGCCCAGCGCTGCCCCCGCTTCCGCTCCTAGAACTGCGGCTGCCACACCTGCACCACGTTCTACACCTGTCCCTCCTAAGCAGAGCCAGTCGAAAGTTAAGAGGAGCAAGATTGTCAAGCTCAAGCTATCTCCTGACGTTCTTGCACGGTTCAAGAGTGGGAGCAGCAAGAAGAGAAAGTTGCAGAGCGGTGGAGATGACAGACCGTTCAAGAGACAGAGTGTTGAGCCTAACGGGCTGGGGAATGGAGCTGCTAACAGTGGCTTGGTGAAGGTGGAGAAACTTGGCGGCGAGAAACCGAAACTAATCGTTAAGATGAAGGTCGACAGGTTCAAGTTGCCTGCACCGTGAGAGTGATGAGGATACGGCGCAGTGGAAAACAAGTCGTTTGATGGAGGCTGCCCAAGCAGGACAAAACAGGATGCATGCATTTACCGGAGTTCATGTCACAAGACTCGAGATTTTGAGTCTGCCAAAAGGATCAAGGGTGTGTTGCTAGCATTCAGCGATGGCGTTTTGGATGATTGGAGTGGAACTGTGGAGAGGATATGGCTATACCCGTCATCAGGGCTTTTCAAGCGAGACATGCATAGAAATGAACGATTGTTGCTAATAATGGAAAACCATGCATCGGCAAAAGAAGGCCGCGCCGGCACAGTACAGTAAGGTGATCCCTGCTGCGGACTCATTGACAGCTCAGGAGAACCCACCGTGTCACAACGCCAAAAGGTGACGTGTAATGCGTTGGTTCAAGACCCCAGTGGGATCGAGGCTTGCGGATCGTTCCCCGAGACAGGGGCTGTGACGTATCACGTGCTAACGTGACAAAGAGCGCGTTCAAAGAGCCTCAGCCGGTCGTTCTGCGGCGAGATGGTGCTATGCTTTCGGTTGTGGGTTTGATCGTGAGAGTCGTTTTCCTGGTGCACTCGGCCTCAAGACGAATGCTTTGGCAACATCGTCAGCAGTGACTAAGCCTTGGCGACAGTGGCTTGTTGCATCGCACTACGTGTGGCTGCTAACAGCGGCAGAAGCAATTATTGTCATGGTCGATACGAGGGTGGCAAGCCGGCAGCATGGCACAGCGCTGAGATGTCAGACTGCTGTACGTTCAGAACTAGGTGGGCCATGCTCGCCAAGGGCAAAGGATGGTCGCCACCAGCATCGTGTGTACATGGTGGTCGTTTTCAATCACTCAGCATTCCTTCCCCGCCTCTCCGCTGCCACCAGCCGCGCCAAGGAGCTGCCTTGACCAAATCATCATCGTCGTTCTCAAAGCAGAGAGGACGGTGCCGGCAAGCCGTCACTGGGCGCACACGCCGGTTTCGTTTCCAGGCTTAGCAGCAGTGGCAGCTCAGGTACTGGTGCGAGGGAATACGATAGGCCAGTAGGCAAGATGGTGATGGAGCACACGGACAGTATTACGTCTACAAACGGAAGCGCATGGCCATTTCGAGGCGCGAGCGCGGAGACGACGGCCCCCATAAATGTTGCCGCGCCGACGCTCGCAGCTGCTGCCAGCCACAGCACGCGTCGTCCACCTCCCTGTTTGTCCTGTTTGCCCTGTCGCCGCTGGTGCTGTTGCTGTTGTTGTTGTTGAACTGGTAGCTAGTTGCGGTTGTTCTTGAGATCCGAGATCCAAGATCCAAGCACGTTGCCTACCCTGTCGTCATCTCCGCTGCATCCCTGCCACGGCGCCGAGAATTATTCGATACTAGGTACGCCGCCAGCTCTACCACGGTCCGCATACGTACAGCACTACTACAAGATCACCTGCTGCGCCCTCGCACCTCCGCTGTTTCTAAGGTTCTGCCAGTTTTTAAATCTCCCCGCTCCACGAGACCCTTGTGCTTGCTGTCACTCGTTACATAGTCTCCCAGCTCCCAGCGCCCATTTAGCTCCCGTCCTCCCTGGACGAACCTTACCCTGCCTTACCTTGCCTTGAAGCCGGTGCATCCGTGGCTTGTGCGGCTGACCCAGTGGCAGCAACCACGCGCGGAGAGCGTTCCCTGCGGTGCCTGGTGTCTTTGGTCCTGGTGTCCTGGTGTCCTGGTGTCCTGGTGTCCCGGTGTCCTGGTGTATCGTAGCTAGAAGGAGGAGCTTCCGGGCTTCGTCAGGAAAGCGCGCCCATCATGGCCCGCCCTAAAAGAGGTAAATAGCTGTGCCTAGCATCCCTCTGCCGTGCTGCTTTACGAGGCAGCCGGCGCCATTTCGACCGTAGAGCACCTCACTAATGCTGCGCTCCGTTCGCTCCTTCACAGTCCTCTCCTTTATGTCACAATGGGGTGGTTCCACACAGCCCAAGACAACCACGTCCACGTCCACGGCCACGTCCGCTGCACCCTCGCCCGGCCCAGCATCGCCCTCGAAGCCGCCGCCGTCCTCCCACTCGTTCGCAGAGTCGGCCACCGCGCTGAACGACTTCAACGCCGAGCGATCCTCGCCCAGTCCAGCCCAGCCGCAGCGCCAGCGCTCAGACACCGGCCGCTCGTCGCGCCCCATGTCGATGATACAGACTTACCAGCCGCCCATTATGGAGGTGGGCCAGGACACACTGCCTGAGCTGCAGCGCATCTTTACCTTCCTCAACAGCCACTCGAACAAGCTGTACCAAGAGGGCTATTTCCTCAAATTCCACGACACAGACACCCGTACGTCAGACCTGCGAGCACAACCGCTGCTGTGACACTGACGGATATGCAGGTGGCCGTCCCGCCCAAGACAGGAAATGGCAGGAGTACTTTGTCCAACTCGTCGGCACCATCATGTCCCTGTGGGATGCGAGCGAGCTGGACCAAGTTGGCGGCGAGCGTGAAGTCATACCCACCTTTATCAACCTGACCGATGCTGCAATCCACATGGTGCGTTGCCAGATGACGACGTGGAAATTCATGCTCACACGCTACAGATCCCCTCCATGACCTTGAAAGACGGCAAGAAGCTCGACCACATCCTAAGTGTATCCACAGCCGCAAGCAACAAGTACCTGCTCCACTTTGATTCGTACCACGCTCTGACACAATGGACCGCTGCAATCCGACTCTCCATGTACGAGCACACGACGCTGCAAGAGGCCTACACAGGATCTTTGATCGCCGGAAAGGGAAAGTTCCTGAACAACATTCGCATCATCCTCGCTCGCGAGAGCACAAAGTACGAAGATTGGGTCCGGGTGCGTTTCGGCGCAGGCACTCCTTGGCGCCGTTGCTGGTGCGTAGTCAGTCCGCCGGACCAGAAGGAGTACGCCAAACTGCAAAAGGACAAGAAGAAATCCAACGTCTACGAGAAGCAGACAATCTTGAAGGGCGACATCAAATTCTATGAAACGAAAAAGATCACTAAGAAGACGAAGCCAATCGCAACAGTCAAGGATGCATTCGCGTGTTATGCCATCTACCCTCAGTCGAAACCACTCATTGATTCGTCAACGTTGGTCAAAATTGAAGGAAAAATTACGGTACACTCTCAACCGGAAACCACCACTGAGGGATTTGTCTTCGTTATGCCGGAAACGCGACCCGCAGTTACAGGCTTTGAGATTATGCTGCAGTTTCTGTTCCCGGTTTTCGACACATTCAACCTCTACGGACGGCCGAAAAAGCTGATTGCCGATGTTCTGGACACTCGAGGCCTGATGTTTGCGATGCCCTCAGACAAACGGTACGGATATCTCGAGCTGTGGGATGTTACTGGCTTGATCAACACCGACGGCAGTAGCACCTGGTCGGAGAGGCAATGGCGGAAGCAGCTGAAAGATCTGACATCCATGCGTATGAACGCACAGCCCGATCTTGAGCGTAACATCGGACCTGGAGGCCGCAGGAACACCGTCGGTCGTACGGGCTTTACCCCTTCAACGCGCAACCTCAGATTCCAGGATGGTGGCTCGATTCGTTCGCAACCCTCTACTCGACAGCCTTCACCTACCAGAGAGGTCAGTCTTGATCCACCTGGGCCCCGTCGTGTCGATTCTGCGCCACCTACAGGGCCTTCTGCGATTCCTCGCCATCAACGTTCGGTATCTGAGACTGTGCACAACCCTAACAAAACACTCTCGCGACTGGCGCAACAGCAGAGTATGGATGACAACGACCGACCACCCACACCACCCCAACACGGTGTCGTATACAATGGCACTCCTCGGAATGGATCTACTCAGCATCTGGAAGGTTCTGACAGTGACGAAACTCCCGGCCACGAACCGCGGAATCTGCCTGAGCTTCCCATTGCAGCCTCTGCCCCCCCTGTGGGCCCAGTTGCCCAGCCACCTTCTTTTGCCCACGCTTCGAACCAGAAGCCGCCTGTTCGACCCTCTGTACCCGGATCCACCATCAGGCCAAATCCGCATGTCGATTCCGCTACACTCACCCAGATGGCTGATGCAACAAATGCACCATTGCCAGCAGGGATTGCGGCAGCTGGTGCGGCGGCGGCCTGGAAAAGCCAGGAGAGCCTGCACAGCAGGAGGAGCGGAGAGTATGGCGCGGACCGTGGCCAGCAAATGTATCTAAATGCGGCCCCACAGAGACCTGCACCACGCGAAGATCATTCGCAGAGCAGATTGCCCACGATACCCGCGTCACCGTACGTCGAGCATGCTGAATTTGTGCAGCCACCACAAGGATACCAACCTGTAGCACCTCCTGTGCCAGAGCATGGCGAGCCATTGCCGTCTCAAATGAGGCAGGAGCTTCCCCATCGTCCGCATTCTGGTAGCAGCGGCGGGCCGATTACTCGTAAACCAGTCCCAGGTCGGTCTCCCTCCTTCTCGCAGCGCTCGACCACTAGCTCAAGTCTCGGTAGTTTACGACAGGATGTAGTTGATCCTGAAGCTCTTGACGCCCTAAACTACACAGAGACTTCATTGTTTAGGCAACAGAGCAAATCGAGCAGTCGCTACGATGACGATGCTATATCGACCTCGACTCCAGATTATGCTAGTACGCACAGCGAAGAGATAGTGGTACGGAAGCTACCTGCGAGAAGGGAAGACCGGCCTCGCAGCGGTGTCTTGAGGACGATTGGCGATCCGAGTTTGTTGGCTCAGACGGACACATCAGCTGGAGCATCGCATCCTACATTGGACCCCAAAAGTCAAATGTCTGCTGACATGCCCTCGATCGACTTTGGTCCAACGTACGCCCTAGGGTTCAACGACAAGCGTCCAGGGACGAGCGGTACCATGACCCCTGGGCATGTGATGCAGGGTAACGAATTCTCGCGCTCGAAAGAGAACCTTGCACCATCGCCTAGTGAGATGCCCAACAGGAACTCCTACATTTCGTCTGGAAGAACTACACCCAACACCGCGTTGCACATGCGCAGTACTTCAGCATCTCCCAATGACCTTGAGCCACGACAAGTTGCTTGGCAACCTGCTATGGCATCTGCTCGGAGGTCAAGCACACACAAGCTTGATGCTGAGGAGTGGGTGATCCAACGCGCTGCTCAACAGTCCCCGGGCCTTATGCAAAGTTACGCAAGGCAGACACCACCACCTATGAACCGCACACGATCTGGCGATTGGGCTCATTTGCAGCGTACCCCAGAAGGCCCTCCTTCACCTGCTGCACGACCGTCCAGTAGACTCACGCTCAGTAGGCCACCTTCACGAGGCGCAGAGTTGTTGCTTGATTCAAAGCCTACCACACTGTCTGCTCGGGAACAGGAGCAAGTTGCCCGAATGACCGGTACGCCCATGCTGGACATGTCAAGCAGCTCTAACAAGAAACACCAACAACAACCTTCGCAAGGCCTGACAGGTTATATTGATTTCCGCGAGAAGGAAAAAGCAGCAGCGAAGCAGCAAAACCGCCATTCCGCAGCTATGCAAGCCGAGATCGACAAACGAATGATGCAGCTGAACCAACGACAAATGCAGGAACAGCAACGTCAGGCGGAGGCTCGACAGCGTCAAATGATGGAGATGCACAACATGAATCAGCAAATGGCTATGGCGCAAAGCATGTATGCGCCGAGCAACTATGCGCCGAGCATGATGGGTACCCCCCAAGGGCTAGGTACACCTACAGGCATGCCTGGCATGGCTTACTCCACGCCTGGTCAGGCGCAGATGTATAACCAGCAGGGGTACTTCCCTCAGCAGCAAGCTATGACGCCTCAGATGCAGATGCCTGGCGGTTGGGTACAGACACCTGCGCAATCAATGCAGGGTCAGTACTTCCCTCAACAACAGCAACAGTACATGCAGCAGAACATGCAACAGAATATGCAGCAGAACCAGAACTATCCGCCAACGAGGCCGTACGGCGGACAGCAACCGGGACAACGAAGATATTAATACGACTGCATAGAGAGAGTATGAGCTTTGCCCACGGACGGTGTTTGAGATGGAATTCATTTATATAACCCTTGCTCACGCAAGCATATTACAACATACAGTATATTTTGGGCTCGGGCTACATTTTCGTTTGTACATATTGGATTAGAAAAACGCATACGGTCTGGTGTATTGGATTGAAGCACCACTTGTCATATTCTACATACAGCTTGTAACTATTCATTAGCATCTGGGACAACATAAGTCACAAACATTAGTAATCTGTATCAAATATTGACCGCCGTCTGTCTACGACGCTCTAGTCTCCTCTGCGATTTACAACCGGACACTCATCTCTCTCCTCGCAACTTCTTTGAGATCCTTTTTCAGAATCTTGCCTGAAGCATTCTTCGGTATCGAGTCGACAAAACGCACACCACCGACCAACTGCTTGTACCCGGCCAATCGCTCCTTCATGTACCCCTGCACGCCCTGCTCCCCCATCTGGCTTTCTGGCTTGAGCACGATGTATGCCCGTGGCATCTCGCTGCCCTCGTCTCCCGCTCTTGCACCGCCGACCGCTACGCCTATCACGGCCGCGTCACTGATATCCGGGTGAGAGAGTAGGACGCCTTCAAGCTCAGCAGGCGCGACCTGGAAGCCACGGACTTTGATAAGTTCCTATGGAAGCATTAGCATACACACGCCGTCTCCGATACAACCAATAGCCATGGACTTACCTTCTTACGGTCAACGATATACCACAGCCCATTCTCCCGCTTCCTCACAGCGACGTCACCAGTGTGGAAGTAGCCGTCCTGATCCCAGCTCTCGGCATTGGCACGAGCATTATTGTAGTACCCCTTGACGATGAGTGGACCGCGCGCACACAGCTCCCCGCGGACGTCAAAGTCAGTGATGTCTCGCCCCTCATCGTCGACGAGCTTGGCATCCATGTTGGGCAGGAACCGTCCTACGGAGCCGGTTGCGTCGTGCTCTGGGTAGTGGCACATGGTCGCGATGCAGGATGTTTCTGACATGCCCCAGACTTGGTTGAAGGGTGTGTCGGATCGTAGGAGCGCTTTGTACCGCGCCTGTGGTTCCGCGGCGAGCGGTGCGGCGCCGACCCATGAGTTGCGTATTGACTTTAGAGAGTGTTGTGCCGTGAGTGGCGAGTTGATGACTTGGATCACCATTGGTGGGACCATGTTTGCTTCTGTGATGCCGAAGCGCTCGACGTTGCGCAGCCAGGATTGCAGCTCGAAGCGCCGCATTATGTAGGTGAGGAGGCCGGAGCGGAGGGGTGAGGTGTGGGCGCGCGGGACGTTGGAGACATGGAACATGGGGGTACAGAGGAGGCGGATTACCTCGTAGTCGCGAGGTTTGTGTTCGAGGACCATTGTGTGCTGAGCGATGAAATTGTGGTGTGTCATCTCTACAGCTTTGGGTAGTCCGGTTGTACCGCTGCTGAACAGTCGTGCCGCTGTCGTTGACTTGCTTCGTGCTTCGCTGTCCCAGTTTACCCAGTCGCTTTCCCCCTGACCCATCAGATATCGCCAGCTTTTGAGTCCACCCCATCGTTCCTCGCCTCCAAGTCCCTCACCCCAGACCTCGCTATCGTTCCAGGGCTGAGTGACCGGCGTGTGATGATCAAAGACGAAGACATTCGCCCGGGGAATGCCTGCTTGCGCAGCAGCTTTCAATGCGTTGGGTAAGAGCTCGGGTTCGACGACAAGCGCTTTGACCTCAGCGGTCTGAAAGGCATGCGTGAGTTCGTATGGAGTATGGGACGGATTGACCCCAGCAAAGATGCCGCCGAAAGATAGGATGCCTAGGAAGGCCATGGAATAGTAGATCTTTCATTGTCAGCATTTCTCAGAAGATGACTTTGCACTTTGTTTTGCAGACGAGAACTCCCTCTAAAGGATAGAGGCGAGCATTGGTGAGCGCTATAATCTAAAGCTGAGAAGGAAAACATACATCGTTGAAAGAGAGCATGCAAACGCAATCACCCTCCTCCAGCCCAATCGACTTGAAGCCGGCGCATAGCTTTCTGGCTATACTTCGTGCTTGTCTTGATGATATCAATCGTTCAGGTTCTGCTGCGTCGACGTAGATCTACAATACTTAGCTTATAGAGCGTCACATATGTACAACATGCTTTTTACAGGCTTCTCTGCATCGTAGGTTTGCTTGTCAAAAATCCACGACAGTAGGTCGGTGGTGGGTATGTCAATATGCTCTTCGGCCAGGAATGGCATGACGTCGGATGACTGCGGCTGAAAGGACCCAAAGCCGCCACCCTAGAGCGTGCAGGTGTCTTGAGGTGTGAAGAGAGGAGTGCATGTTGACTTGTGCTCTACAGAAGGCATCAATTAGATTCCTGAGTCGAAGGTAATTGTCATGCATTGAGGCTTGAGACGTAAGGAGCTACCTCGGAAGGTCGATGCGGGGCTACATGCATCAAGAGCTTCGAAGAGCAAGAGCTGCCCCTCCATTGTGCCTCGGCCGCCCGACAGCTCCATATAGCCGACTCAGTTTCGTCAACACCATTGACCATCGCACTCTAACCCCGGAGAGTAACATTTCCTCCGACAATGACGGGTTGTTCGCTGCTGAAGTTTGGAATGTCACCCATGACTTCCTTTGCGCTGGGATCTGCCATTGCTTTACCGACACTCTCCTGGCTGTCGAAGTCTAGAATGGCACCGATGCTGTATTGGTTGTCCGGGGCGAGCTGAATGATGCTGAACGACTTCAGACCGAGCGGCGTCCACTTGCCCTTGACAAGCGGCATGTGCGTGGAGTGGTAGTAGTCGAGGTCGAACTTCGAACCATCCTTGCGAGGGTAGAGGACAATGACTTGAGCGCCGTTGTTGGACATTGTGTAGTTTGTCGTGGGTTAAGTAGGGTATCTGCAGGCTGTAAGTAGAAGTAAAGACCTCGTCTGGAAAGACCTGACCTGGGAACTGTAGCAGGAAAGCTGAGCTGGCTCGAAAGACTGAAGCTCTCGGCCTGGAGGAGGGGCAGATCCGTTTTATATCAGTATCGGGGATACCCCACTTCATACATCCTTACATCCGCAGTCCCCGATCAGTAACAATCTGCAGCGCCATGTTCGATACCGGTATTTGACAGGCACCACAATTGATGGATGGATCGTGGCTGTTTAGCTGTATCTTCCCATTCCGGCCGTCGTCGCACCCACACACAATCAGGACTCACTCAGCTTTTGACAACAAATTAACATTTGTTGTGCAGCTTTCTGTGGGTCGCTTACAGGCTAAGTTGAGTGCAATTCTAGTCATCTGAATAATAACAATTTACAGCGCAAGGTCAGATCCATGTTCGGCCGCGCTCACTCAAATCGCCAGGCGTTGTGAGAGGCAAGTGGATCATGCTGCCCTTTTCCACCACCGTCAGCTCGCCTTCTGGCTTGGTAATATCAGCTGCCAGTCCTAAAGAAGGAGCTGGAACATCCGCCCTCAACCCAGCAAGTCTGACGTCGCCCCATTGTCGGCCTTCAGACATCCTTGTTGGTGCTTCAACCTTGGCCCAGACGTAGCCCATATCGTCCATCCCACTCAATCGCAACCCAATCACCGTATGCACTTCGTTCCCAATGGTCATAACCTGCGACTCGGATGATTTCGGGAAATTTACAAAGACTCTAGGTTGTATCGCAATGCTTGTCCGTTGCGCAACTGTGGCCTCCAAGATTCTGATGCTAGCGATCGAGTGTGCGAACTTCTTTGGCAGTATACTTCTGGTGATCCGTCCCTCCTCCTCGTGCGTACAGTCCGTCAGGCGAAACCGAAGCTTAGAATCAAGGCCAACGAAAGCGCCTGGCAGCTGACCACCGTTAATGGTGCACGAGAGTCCGGACTCGAAGAACAGCTGAAGGGTAGGGAAGAAAGTGTTCAAATCCCAGTAAACGATCCCTAGTCTGCAGTCAATGACAGTACCATGACTACCTGTCTTAGCTGCACGCACTCTGGTCCACTAGCTGTACCGCTGGCATTGTTTGGCCAAACTCGACCGTCCGCGTCAAATCGACCTCGCGTGGCGCGAGCGCTGTACAATCCTCCGTCCTTATTGTTGTCGCCTCTGACCCTCTTTCATCGTCGTCCGCTTGAAGACCTTCGCTGAGTTGATCGCGAGTACCAGAAGGCGTGCAATTGCGCCGCTGCAGTTCCTGATGCAGCTCTATTATAGAGCAGTGGTAGTAGTCCATGCACTGTTTTGGTGGGTTCTCGAGTTTGTATTATATCTGTTCGCTGTCTCAGCCAGAGCCTGTAGGTATCAAACAAGCAGATGAGGCGTATCGGTAGCGGTGGTAGTGTGAGCGAGTTCAGCAAGAGCTCTGACCGCCATGTCGGTTTACGATGTCTGGTGAAGAGGCGCAAGTCTGCTCACTCGTTACCTGCTGGCCTTCACTGTGACTCTTGCGTACATGCCGATGGCCACGTACGTGCTGCTTCCAGATCTGCTTCAGCAGTTTCCCCATTACGTCAGTACTGTTTCCAGGAACGTGAATTGCGAGCGCCGTCCCTTGGCGTCCAGACCGGTCTTGCCTTCTGCAACCTGGTCAAGTCGTCCTTTCACCTCAGTGCCGCGCAACATCTAGATACTCTTGGCAAACCATAGGCTACGTAGGTGACTCCAGCCTTGTCTTCACACATTTTTCACCCTTCTGCCTCTAGAGTGTAGGAAGATGATCACCAGGTCAAGATGCCAGGCAAGCCGTACAATCCCAAGGCAACGCGCAGTAAGCCACCCTGAGTGCTTCAGTCCGAAGCTATAATGTAACACGTTGCATATGTCTTCGACAGGTAGTTAAATCATAATATTTTGTAGCATTACATGTCTATGTCTTTGGCGCTAAGCTGATTGTCGCATCACTGTGTATCATTATTCTAAAGAAAATTAGCTAGAAAGCCTGCCCTCAAGAATGGCCATACCCAGCCTTTCTCGTCTTCAAGTTCGACTCGATATCAACCGCATAACTCCGCTCAGCATAGATCCTCTTCGGATCAATCGGGGCATCACTCTTGTCCGAGTCCCCATCCAAACGCTCCCAGTTGTCCTCTGCCCTCCCGTGATGGACAGTCGATAGACTGAATCCAATGTCCGTAGGATTACGAAAGCTGTCGCGCAATCTTCTTTGCTGGCGCGATCCACCAACCGTCACCAATTGGGTGCCCGTGGCGCTCCTCTTATTGCTGGGACCAGAACTCCCGTCGCCGTTGCGCCGAAAAAAATGTCGTAGTGAAGGGATCGACGATGCGATGCAGCCGATGCCGGTTTCTATGTTGGAGCAAAGCATGGTGTGTGCGACCCAGACTGCATATTCGAGTTAGCCTCACATGCTGGACATGTTTGGAAGGTGCGTACACTGAAGGTTTGTCATTCCTTCGAATTTGTTAACGTATGGAATGCGAACCATGGTAATGACTGATGCACTATTACAAGTCAGCCGGGGTACCCTCCTAGCTCTTGGAGATACGTACATGGAAGCAAACGACAGCAATCCAAACGCCTGAAATTTTGCTTGTCTTTTCATCTGCGTGTTCCACAGCATCACTGCAGGGACTACTACCAGCGCCAAATCCGTTGCAATAGTAGACACGGTAGCAACATGGCCGATAATTACGAAGGTGTCCACAGGCGCGCATGTTCCCTCGCCGCTCAGAATCAAAGCTGGCGTCCAGATTGCGCGCACCGGTCGGCAGTACAGCAATGTCCCGAGGAAGGTGATCAGGAAGGATGCCCATGTTACAGCAAGCAAGGCCCAGACAGTGTAGACAAGGGCTCTTTTCGTGGCGGCAATACGTTGTATAGTGATGCAGATGGATGACTTCACCATTGCCAGGCCGACAACGTACATCAGTATCCAGATGATGTAGTATTTCATGGCTTCGGAGTATTGCCATGCATTGAGATCTTTCTCCAGTCTTCCAAGACCCACAAGGCATCCGTATATTGCCAGTCCAACAACCGCAGTGTAGATGATCTGTTTTCGACTTCAGCGCATGTTGGTGGTGGTTCGACGGACTGGTCTTACAGCTCCACTGGCCATGAACGCATCATCGAGACCAAAAGTGCCTTTCACAAGGCGAACATAGGTCCTCAAGGATACCGATACAATTGACAGGCCAAGGAAGATGCATGAGATGATGATGATAGTCAATGGTAATCCATCTGGAGTAATGATCCGCGCGTCAGGATCGACCGATGTCTCCATGTGTGTTGATCTGGGGAAGAATCAATGGGCAAGTATACGATCTCCAGAAAACCCGAAAATCGCGATGCTACCGTGCGGTAGTTCACCTTATAGATAAATGGGGTGAGCACCGAAGCGAGTAAGACAAGCATTGATGTTATAAGTCGATCGTTGCTCCTCTTGCACTACAACTGATAATCTTGAATCGTTCAAAGCAACCATGCTAGAGGCTGGTGGTGGAAGCAGACCCCAGTATGGCACAAAGGAAATGTTACGTGGCCGCCCAACAGTTTCATGGGTGTCCTCGACGTTCTGTGGAGAAATCGCAGGCTTTGATGGGATCGGATCCTGGCCTAATCAACCACCCCGGGGCTCAATACCGGACTTCCTCTAGTAAGCGCTTCGACAAGTCTTGGTGGAGAGCCAGTTAAGACATTGTCCCGCGTGCAAGCCAAGGATTGTGACAGCGTCTCTTCCAGGCCCCGAAACCCCGTTAGCGTCCGCTTCGCACGTTCCGGGTGAAGGTCTTGCGTGTGGCAATGATTCGCGCTAGACATCTGATCATGGCTGAACCCTGCCGCACAGCCACGCACAGTCGTTCTGTACCGCAAAATTGAAATTTGATGTCTTGGAAGCCTTTTCACTTCCGCTTTAGAGCATGGAAGATTCCATAGTGGGGAAAGTCGCAATGGCACTCGCCGTTGAGGCTATGTGGGTCTCGGGCCAACTAGTCTTGGTTGGAAGGCGGCAGTCGACACTTTACTAATCCAGGTGCGTCCGGTTCATCGAGATTGTGGATACAAGCTCTGTACGAGACGGAAAGCCTTGTGCTGACTGATGCTGCGACACTCATAAGCTCACAATATTACTGGCACTCCAGCAATCACCGGCAAAGGCCGAGTCAGTACCGTACATAAGAATCGGGCCGAGACGCATCGATCAACGGATCTCTACTCTACCCAAGGACGTGAGATAAATTCTTGATCACTGATACAGAGTAAATTGATCAGCTCCAGATGTTGATCTTCGCTGTAATCCAGACTTTTCCATGTCTTCTGAGACACTCCAAATCGCATGATCGTATCTAGTCTATCGTCACTCGCACGCCTCTGTTGTCCTTTGTCATGGGAATGAACATGTCATGGTCGTACGCAAGATCTTCGGCTGTTGTGTCTGACAAGTGCATGTGAGGCAAGACGCGCAGGGCTAATGCTGCAAGACTCAGATTGAGCTCACACAATGCAAGGCTGGCGCATGTTAGCAATGGCTTCAACGAATAAAACAGAATACTCACTTCATGCCTAGGCACGATCGGCTGCCCTTTGAGAAGGCGAGCATGCTGCGCTCTACGTCTTTCCTTCTCTTGTTGTTCTCGTCCAGCCATCGTTCAGGGATGAAGGCGTAAGAGTCGGGGAATGCCTTCTCATCATGATGTGTGATGGCAGCTGACATGCCTATCGCATAGCCTTGCGGGATTATGTATTCGACCGGACGCTTGTTCCATTCTCCACGGAAGACTAGATTCTCCTCAGTAGGGACACGGGCCGTTCGAGCTGATACACCATATGACAGCCTCAAGCCCTCCTGGATGACTGCTCCCAGGTATGGCAGAGATTCAAGTTCAGTCCATGCAGGCAGCTGCTTAGGGTCCTTGACAACTGACTGCAGTTCAAGGCGGAGTTTGTTGAGAAGTTCCGGTTTGGTCAAGAGGTGGTATGTGATGACAGACATGGCCCAACTCGTCGTTTCTGTGCCAGCACCGATGACTCCAGCGGCTTCATCGGCCAGTCTCTGTGGTTCTTTTTCTAACGAGACCAGGTCAGACTCAAGGATAGTGCCGAAAACAGTCGGTCGGTCGTACTTGATTCCCGCATCAATATCGGCCTTAGCTTTCCTCATCTTTTCGGGAAGGTCAATCTGCAGCGTACGAACCATAAGAGCAGAGCTTGGCGGCATGTAGTCGACTAGGTATTTGCCCAGACCGGCGCTAGCTTTGGTCCACGGGAAGAAACGGAAGATGAAGACAGGCCGTAGGATCGAGGCAAGAGGTTCGCGAAAGTTGGGATACCAGCCTGCTTGATCCAAAAATCCGAAGCTCTCGCCGAAGCTGTAACCGGAAATTGCATCAGAAGTGAAGCAACTGTACGCCATGGTAATGTCAAATGCCTCTTTTTCACCCGACTGTCTAAGCAGCTTGTCGCAAAGCTTTTGCGCCAAACTCTGAATCTCCGGCTCCAACCTCGCAATCATTCCGCGTGAGAAGAACTTGGCCACGGGAATTCGACGTAGTCGATGTAGGTCGTGATCTGCGGTCCCGAAGCCAGCCTGTCCAAGTCTAAACGCAACGATTAGCGTGGAACTTTGCATATCACAAGGAGAGCCTACGCTGAGCCATTGATCTGGTGCACTGGCTTGTCGCGTTTCCGCCCCCCAACAGCATAGATTTCATCTGCAAAGGAGATGTCGTTGCAATGCACTTCGTGAGGATTGATGCGAACGATAGGGCCTGTTGTACGAGATATGTTGTCAGACACCCGTCTCATCCATTCTGATGAATATCCGGCTCACCGTATCGTTCGTGCATCTTGCTAATCTCCTTGGTGTAGCATCCAAACTTGACGACATCGTAGTAGAATTCCGGCCAGTACGTGGCTGCTGCTAACGTGGGACCGGGAATGCGACTCAAAGGGTGCAGAGGCGATACATTGTACAGAGCTTTGAGCAGCTGGTAGACCAGCCAAAGACTAGCAATAACCAGAGCATTCCTGGTTGAGAGGAAAGACGTCTCTAGCGGAGGCAACACGGCGTGCACTGTTGCCATGTTTGCGCAGGTGGTGAGCAGACGTGGGCTGCAGCGAAGCAGACGTTTTCTCTTTCACACGCATCGTGCGGACATGCCAGCATTATCATTTTGGCGTGTTTTGCTGTGGAGTGCGATACCTGCATCGTCGGGGATTGGTGACAGAAGGGTCGAAGGGTCCTGCACCGCCAAGGTGGTCCACATACTAGCCTCACCACGGGCCGCGAGTGGCAGTGATGTTTGATTTGCTGACGATTTGTAGTCCGAGTCATTCGTCGCGTCCCTCTTCCCCTGACCCCGGTATTGATGAGTCGGAAAGCTTCCGCGCGTGCCAGACCAGGGCGGCTTTACAAGCAATAAGGCCAACCGCCGGATGTACAGCAATCCCATGTCCAAATATACATCCCTGAGCATGTTAGTGTGCAGTGTACGAAGCGTTCGGCAACTTCGAATCTGGCCACCTTGAGTGGTTTGGTGACATGTGCAATCAGGGGATGGCGGGTCAGCAGGAGACAGCGACAGAGACAATGATGAGGCTTCGTTCGTTGAACGTACGACAGCAAGAAAAAGGAACATGTCAGATGCCAATGCTTGCTTTGGCATCAGTAGAAGCCTTGAACAATTCATCTTGAACCGGGTATTTGCGATCGATTACAGAAGAGCGATACCAACACCTTTTCTTCACATAAAATCGTCATGACTGCATATAGACAATCCCCTGTCCGAGCCCTGACAGCGAATTTTCAAGGGCTCAGGTCAAGAATGGAAAAAGAAAGAGGGAAACAGATATCATCAGTGATCACAAAGACCACCTTGTCTACTTCTCTTCCAGTCCGAAACCAGTGCGGAATCTCCAAGAATGAGTACACGTCCATTGGCCCACTTGGTTGGAGGTGAGCAGGAGACAGCTTCTAGCATCAGTTGGGCTTCATGAAAGGAGCCAACCTCGCAGTTGAACGCAAGCACGTCGAAGGGAGCAGAGATGGGGCGGTGACAGAGATCTTCGCTAAGACAAGGAATGCTTCTAAACCAGTTACCACAGCACTGGCGTACTCTATACATACCTAAAGCAGTAGCGCATGCAACACTCTATCCAGTATCTCAACACACACGACCACTGCCCTCACAGCAAAGGATGTCAAAAGGCACAAAATGGATACAAATTGCGCAGGTACATGCTTTGCAATGCTATGCTCTGATCTAGTATGTGCACCTCACATTGCTGCTGATTATTCGAGAGAGCTGGTGCAATGCAGTACAATCGCACAAACGCCAGGAGATCTATCAGCTGCCTTCTTCTCTCTGAAAGACAGGTAAAGCAGGGTATAATTGAGTAGAGAAAACAGAACGAAGAAAAGGTCGCCAATGCTACGTAGGCTGTGTATTGTTCGCGCCACTCTGTCTTTCTCGCTGTCTCCTCCTCCGTTGTCGTGCGTTGTCACGCAGGAATTGCGGATCTATGTAGTCGTCCGGTAGTTTAAAGTCGTGTTCTTCGAAATCGGGTATGGGTTGCCCAAAGGCTGTAGCGTTGCGGCCGTGGCGGTGCTTGCCCATGGCTGCTGCTCTGAGATGTGGTTTTGAATAGAAAGACACAAATGGTGTTGTGGATTCGGGTGGTACGAAAGGTAAGAGAAAACCGTGTGGTCGTGGTGGACGTTTGGGCTTAGGAGGCTCTGGCTCTCTCGGTTGTGGGTCTTTTGTATTAGACATCCGGCCGTTTGCCTTGGAAACCTCTGAGGCTTCTGACTCTTCACCGTCCTCATCCTCGTCTTCTGTTCGAGCAGCAAGCGCAGCTTCCTTTTCGGCTCTTATGCGCTTCTCCTCCTGCTTCCAGACGCGGAACTTGTCAACAAGGGCTTCTACCTCCCTGATGAAGTAGTCTCGTTTTGGCTCCCAGTCTCTGGTCTCACCCGCTGTGACGCCTGTTATGCCCATGACCCTCAACCAGTCAGGGCCTTGCAGGCCGTCGAGGAGTCGCTCGAGCTGCTGCTTCTCGTGCATGGCGCGCTCCTTCTCGATATTGCGCAGCTGCTTCTCTTTCCGTTCGGCGCGGCGGTGTTGGGCAAAAAAGTGAGCGTCAGCCAGGGGATCTTCTTCGCCATCGCTTCGAATGTGCCTGGCTATGGTGCTGTAGTCTAGCACTTGGAATGTGGTGGAGGACTGTGCAGGCAGTAGCGGGGGGTGGGAGGCGTGGCGTGGAGGCGTGGGAGCGCTTTGTTTTCGTGTCCGTGTTGGGCTGAGGGATGTGCGAAGAGACTGAGGCTGAGGCTGAGGCTGGGGCAAGGCAGGTGCGGAGGGTTTGGGTTTGGAGGGCTCGTCGACTATGTATATGGGAGTGTCGACGTCGAGGTACTCTGCAAGCAAAGGTCAGGCAACATAGCGACAGGGCAGCAGCGCGCGACGTACCAGACGGTTTGGGCAGGCCTGCAATGACGTCGTCGTAGCTCGAGAAGTAGACGGCCAGGTCGCTCTTCAGGCGCGAGCCACCGTCTGAACTCCTCAGGCTCCTCCTGTCCTTGGACTTGGGGTCCGTTGCCGGCGCAGGCACGGCGAGCTTCCCTGCGCTGCCTGGCCGCGGCGTGGAGCGGCCAGAGGGCACGTCGTCGGCGTCAATGCCCAGCAGCGTCTCCACGCCATTGGTTATGCGCACCAATTCGCCGTGGGGCTGCTGGACGAGCACTTTGGTCGGCGGCCTGGCCTCGGGCGCGTCATCCAGCGCTGCAGACGGCCGCTTCCTCGAGGCGGCGCGGGAGGGCGGCGGTGGGCGCGGTGGGCGCGGTGAGCGTGGTGGACGCAATGGACGCGGCGGACGCGCGGGCGAGGCTTCTATCTGCTTGACCGACTTCTCGTCGTCGCCCAGGACGAGCAGCGGGCTGCTTTTGCTGGAACGGCGCGTCGAGACGGTCGTGTTGTGGGGGCTGCTGCGGTCGGCGTCGTCAGGCGCGACAGGCGCGAAGTTGAGCCTGGTCTGCACGAGACGCTCAGTCGACGAGCGCATCGGAGGCCGGGCGAGGTTGGCCATGGTGCTGCTGGGGGCGTCTCTGGTTTCGCAGGGTCATCTTTCAATCACTGCGACGCATAGCGGCCATGGAGTGTGTCGCGCTGGGTCAGGGCAAATCTGTCGCAGCGGCGTTAGGGGAGGTTGGCCTTCAAGCTCAGTCGGCCGCCTCTCGCGCAGACGGCAGCTACAGCTACAGACGCTCACTTCACCTTCACCAATCTGCCCGTGAGCTCGGATTCAGCCTCGTAAAATCTCCTTCTCCGCGTCCTGCTGCAAAATACCACGACGACCATCGAATCAAACCGCAGGAACTCCGACGACTTGCCAGATACCTAGCTTGACGCCACAGTTGCGTGCAGCCAATCAGGCGACTCTCACTCTGCTGAACTGCGACACCTAACGTCGAGACAGTGTTGGATGTGCAACATGTTCAAACTTGGTGGGCTTGCACAGCCACGGGTTTCAAGCTCATGTGCTGCTTCCATCGTCACACATTATCTATCTACACAGTACCGCGCACTCACCTTGCAGTCAGAAGGGTGCGCCACACCTCACCTCACCTCACCTCACATCATCACAGGTCGTCCAAACAATGGCATGATTTTCAATCAGTATGCAAAAAGACGAATGGTTCCCACGCATCCAGCTCGTCTGATGTTCACGAGAACAAAAACTCCTTCAAGACTGGTGACCCCGCAAACTCCGGGTTGAGTAAAACGCAGCTATAAATACATGTCAGTCGATATTCTGCTAGCGTGAACGTTGGCAACAAACTTCAGAAAATACGATAGACCCTGCTTTCGCCGTTCGAGGAATCTCGGTCGGAACCGAGCTGTACCATTCGTGTCAGCACTGAGCCAAGGCAGGTGGGGTGAGCGGGTGAGCTGAGGGCACGTGACTTACACACGACAGACTTGGGTGGGAACTGTGGCATGGAACCCACAGCATGAGGAAATGTCCGCACAAGCTTTTGGTGGAGGTCTTCAAACTCGGAATACCTGGAGCGGGGTCAGCCGGGCCACAAACAACGACGTGGACAATACAGACCTCTTGCGTATCTTCATCGGGCCACCCTACGATTTGTCTGTCAGTCCAGCGCTGCTGTAGTTCGACACACTTGAAGATGGGACGGATAGACTGCAGCATGCTTCCTGGTAGTTCCCTGCATGACTCGTCCTTTTGGGAACGCCCAAATCCATTGATTCGCTCCGGGGAAGCAGCTCGAGCGAACCAATATGTGGGCCGCGTACACCAATGCTCGATTAGGGTGAGGCTCGCGGAGGACTTACATCGAGTGTTTCGACTGTGCAGTTCCACACGACGTACTGGCCGGGCGAGTAGGCTCCCAGACCCGGTGCAGTGCCGCTGACAACGACGTAGTCGTCAATGGTTACATGCTTTGCCCAGAGCACCTTGCATTGCTCCGAGCCCTCGTCAGTGTGGTCTTCAAGGACAATGCGAGCGCCGGCGTCCGAGGTGTACGAGCTCAGACGACTGCCATTCCGCTCGTGCCTCTGCCAGTAGGGCGGAACTACGCTGTGCCGCTCTGGACGAGCGGTGGCAAGCTTTGCCCCATCTTCACGGGACGGTGATGGGGGGCTTTCGTTGACAGTGTTAGAGCACACCGGCTCCATCCATCTGCAAGGTAGCGGGCTGGGCGGGTGGCGCGTCAAACGGGAAGACAGAAGTCGCAAATGGAGATGCGTGAAAGATGAGGGGTAGATATGGGCTTTGAGGTAGGACGGTGCTGCGGCCAGATAATCTAGTGCCGTGGACAGCAATGAGCGACGGAGAGCTGGCTTTGCTTTTGCCTCGCTTTGGCGACCCAAGCCGGATGATGCGCAGATACGGGATGCAGGATGCTAGACCCTGGTCACGGCGGGCAGAACGCCGCATCGTGACTGGTCAATGGGCGGGAGGCGGTCTGCATCCCTTTCGGAGCGCACCCGAGGAGCGTCTTGAGAAAGCATTGAGATGCTCGTTCATGACATTCATACTGTTCCACGGCCAAAGGGTCAGCCCCAGGCCGCGCAATCCAGCGGCACACAGCATCTGGCGGGACATGCAGCGCTGCGCCGCGGCTCTGCTGGCCCAAAAGGGCTCAAGAGAGTCAGTCACTCGACGGCAATTATTCGAGTGGCGGGAAGATAGCTACTCCAAGTTCCAAGCTAGTGAGATCGAGATAGGTCCATGCACCCTTGCACTGTACGTGCGCCATTGCCGTCCTCATGATCGTTTCCTTTATATATTGGACGGCGCCCTCCAGTCTCCTCGCCCACACTCACGTTCGCTGTTGAGAATTGCCACCTTGCAAAAGCGCTTGTCTTGTCAAAAGTTTGGTTCGATTGTTACCGTCTGTCGCTGACTGCCTCCCCCTCCGAAATTACACACGTCTTGGTGTCCAAGCAAACAAAGGTACGTGCATTCCAAACCACTGTACTCCGCATCCTCTGCCAATCTCCTCGGAACACCAAAGCTCATTATCTTCTGCAGTTCCCTCCTGTGAACCTGCCGAACCCTCACAACATCCTCCACATCTCCAACATGCGCTCCACACTCGCCCTCAGCTTCGCTGCCTTCGCTGGCCTTGCCGCAGCTCAGACCACAGCCCAGAGTGACTACCCCTACCGCATCGACCCGCAAAGTGTCTCCTCCGCCAACAGACGTACGTGCAAACATCATCACACATGCAATTCTCCTCTGACTCCGCGATAGAATATTGGTGTGATCAGAATGTGGCCCAGTGCCCACTCATCTGCCTCCAACAGCCCGGCATCACATCCTCGACTACCGAGGACAACGAGTGCGACCCTGTAAGCCCCACAATTTCACTGTTACATGGTCTGGGAACGTGCGGGGAGGGTTTGGACCGAAAACCACGGTGTTCAGCCTGACCTGATCACCATTGGCCGGCCCTTCTTTGCGCATCCCAACAACCCCAACAGTCCCAACATCTGTCCAGAAACCGAGCTAACAAACCCACAGGACCAGCTGACCTACTCTTGCGTCTGCGAAAACGGCGTTGCTCCCAACATTACCCAATACTCGCAGACCCTCCCCTTCTACATCTGCCAGGAGTGGGGTAACCAGTGTGTGAAGAACTGCAACGGCGACAACACCTGTGCCAACAGCTGCCGCGCTGACCACCCCTGCGGTGCTCAGTCTCCCTACCTGGGCAACTCGACCACTTCGAGCACCATGTCGTCCACATCTGCCCCCACCGGATCTGCCACAAACAACATTCCTGTTACTGGTTTCGGAGGCAGCGCTGCCACCTCTGCCCCTAGCGGTGGTTCGACCGGTGCTGCTGCTGCCACCTTTATCCCCGGCGCAGCCACCAGCATGGCTGTCCTCTTCGGCAGCGTGTTCCTCGGCTTTGCCGTCCTCCTCTAAGCTGTGCATACTCCGTATCCCATCTTATCCTCACTATCTGATTGCATCATCTCTCTTCTGGATCTCTTCCATGCATAGCGTTCGGGATTACATTACAGTCATTTCACCTCCACCACAAAGATACCCGCAGGGACTTGCCGCTCATTTCAAAGCAACTGGGAGTTACTTAGTTAGCAAGGCGCATTATTTAGGATGCGATTAATATCGGCAAAAGTAGCATTTGCACCATCATCATCACCATGTAGCCCGGAGTTTTTAGTTTAAGATCAGCGTGGAGTTTTGGCGATTACCAAGACTCATCTACCAACCTTTCCTCTGTTGATGTGACGTTTGTGTAATGCAGTGCCCTTGCTTTCCCTGAGGTTTGGGATTGAGACAGATGTTCTAGTATCACCACGACAAGTCCAGCGTACAACCGTGGCGGACTTCGGCGTGTCACAAGGAAGAGTAACACATGAATACAAGCACGAGACAACGAACAACTTTCATCCGTCGTGAAATGCACCGCGTCCTTGTCAAAAGCCCATGTATTTCAACCTAAACTTTTTTCTACCATTGTGTTCCAAAGAGAAAATAAAGAACAACGTTTAACAATCATAACTCATAAACCGTAAATCCCCCTCCACTACCGCCACTTCCGCATTCCCGGCCCACGTCTCTCCGCCCAACCAGCCCAATGCCTATCCAGCCTCGCACGCGCATTCACGTAGGCAGGATGATTGGGCAACGAGGACTCCGTGGTGTCAAAGAGCTCGCACGTGGCCCCGTTCCGGTTGGCAGAGCCCTCTGGCGTGGCGATGGGATTCGCGGGCCGGGAGACGCGGCTGCTGGGGGATGGATGGGTTGGGACGGCGCGCCATGCGTTGCTGGTGTGTCGGGACTGGGGAGGCTTGGGGAGGTGCCGTGGACCACGGGTCCGATGGGCAGATGCTCCTGCAGCGGCACGAGGCCTCCAAAGGGTTGGCATCTCATGATATCCGTCTTGGCTCAGCAGGTCGGCTATGGTGTAGCCTGCCATATTTGGACTCGGTACGGAGGGAGGTCGACTTGGCCAGCGCTGGACGTTGGTGGGATTCGGGCCTACAGTTGAAGACTCGGATAACAGTGAGTTGACAGAAGACATCAGTGAGTCCACCGAAGAGACCCGAGAGGCGCCAGTTAGCGGCTCCATCTCTGGAACAGATGCAGCGACCTGCTTTGGCTTGAGGTGGGGTGTTGATGGGAGGTTGTAGTGTTTTGACAGTGGGAAGCGCAGCAGTTCGAGCGGACTGATCTCGTATGGACGGGCGGTGATCTCAGACAGGTCGCCCATGTTTATGGTCGCGCTAGAGAGCCTGAGTTGCGGAGCTTCAGGTACCGGGATTTTGGAAGCGTCAAGAGGTTTGGAGATTGAACTGCATCGAACGGGAGGAGGTAGTGCTCGTTGCGCAAACTGAGGACAACCATCGCGGATTATAATACCAGGCCTCGATGTCCGATTTCTTCTTGAGGATGGTGTCTCTAGGTATTGTGGAACTTGTGTTCCGGGACTCAGAGGCTCAATATCCTCATCTAGTTCATCTTGAGCACGCGACTTTCCTCGTTTCTGCCTTTTCCTACTGGAGCTTGACCGCCACAGCGGAATCGAGAAAAAGGAATCCTTAGAACATTTTGGCAGTGATCCTGTTGGTGATCTTGCTGATGAATTCGTTGGCAGACTTGCGGGCAGTTTTGCTGACGGTCTTACCGGCGAAGGGGACACCTCAATTAGACGTCGGGTGGCTTCACAGATGGAGCACCTTGTAACACTGCACTTCGCTAGGTGACGTTTCCATCGCGCAGAGTTCCTCCAATCACTCCCACCGGCCGGGTACAGCGTGAAGAAATGGTCAATCACACGTGGGGATACTGGCTCGCTGTGAGGCTCCGACACAGCAGCATCCGCATCTTGTGCTGTTTGTGTAGGCTCTTGCTTCACATCTTGCTTCTCGAACATTGAGTCACGATGCCAAAAGTATCCCCGCCTGAGACGTTGGAGACGTTGTACCTGCTTGTCGAGCCATTGCGGGACAATATTTCTTGGTCGTGATGGCTCGTCCGGGGAAGAGTCTTGCGTGACAACAGTCTCAATAACCTGGCCCTTGACACTACTTGATGCCGACTGTGTAGTGGAGGGTACTGTGGCAACTTGTTGGGGTTGCGAGCTCGCCGAGCTGACCACGGTTTCTTGAGAGACCTTTCTTCGCTTCATAGTCGCCGGTCGAAGGGAGCGGAGTCGTTTCCTCACTCGTGGTATGGACATAATGCAATCGCATGAGATTGGGTACGGGCAATATAGGTGAAGGGTGTTGAGAGAGAGGTTTGAAGTTGAGCTCGAGACCGAGACAGATCCAGAGAGGCTCATGATACGACCTAGTGGATATTGACCCTGTGTAGAGAAGCATGGACAGTTCAGTAGCATGGACCAGCATCGTGGCCAATGAGGAAGAAATATTTATACCGATCTCAGCCCAATCCTGGAGCTTGCACGTCCGAACATTCGCACGTTCGCACGTCATGTTCGGCGTTTCAGAAGCCTACCAGATAACAGTTCGAACATCAGAGAAACCTGAGAAGGCCTTTCGCAGGCTTGGAAGTGCTTTGGGCAGTCTAAGTAAGTCTCTTGAAGATTATTTTGTGGTAGTGATGTCAAATCGACTGGATAACGGTGCTCTGAAGGTATGGTAGGAAGGTCAGTGCTTCTGCAAAGAGGAATTAAACATAGCAAATACGGCCGATATGAGCTCAGTAGAAGCTTCTTTGGGCGATTGTATCCATGGAAGAGGCGAGGGGTAGTTGGAAGTTGCCGGTGCAACTGACGCTCAAGGACCAAGATATGGTGTGACGTGGTCGTAGACATCGTCACTATAGTAAAAGAGCATGACACGTTGGGCTACGAGGAAATGAGGTTGTGAACAGCTTGTAAACAGCTCATTGGCTGTATTGTGGGTCCATCGGTCGAAATAGGCATCGCAATTCGATTGTGCCTTGGGGAAGCTTCTGTGTCAACTGACCGAAGTAAGCTCAAGACTTCAACAGTCCATAGTCAGCCATAAAGTGTGCGGTGGGGTAACAATGCCATGATGCGGAGAGGGACGTTAGGAGTCTCGAAGGATGCAAAGCCTAGTGCAGCGGCCCTTGCCGCGCTCGGAACGCAACCGATTCGACAGCAAGCGGGGTCTTATGTCATCAGCCAAACATCGCAAACATGCGCTGCTCACCATGACACCACCACTTCGAAGTTTCGACCCTACCGAACGAAATCCTCCACTGATGCCACGGGCACCCTTGAGATCGTGATGCCGCCTCGATTGCTATTTGGAATACCGCAAGCTCTATCCTCGCGATCTGCGGTGGTCGTGCGAGTGCGCCTCAACCGGAGGTTTGCCTCGACCTCTGTAAATGCGCCAGAAGTCTACGATGTGGTCTGTGTGGGCGGTGGTCCGGCAGGGTTGAGCTTGTTGGCGGGTCTGAAGGCATCTCCCGTCACGAGGGGACTGAAGGTCGCTCTCATTGAAGGGCAAGATATTCAAAAAAGCCGGTTATCGAAAGATGCAAGTCTCGAAAGCTTCTCGAACAGATGTAGCTCCCTGACACCGGCTTCTGTGAAGAACCTGCAAGGTGTGTGATGAAAATGGGGAAGACATGATACGATTAATCTGACGTGGACATAGAGATTGGAGCGTGGTCGCACGTGAATACAACACGAGTGCAGCCCTACCAGGAGATGCAAGTATGGGACGGCGTAACGGATGCACGCATCTCCTTCGACTGGGATACAGCGCGTCCACTCCTTTCTCCTCGAAATCCTGCGCAGCCGACTACAATCGCATACATGATCGAGAACACCAATACCGTCACGATGCTCCTGAGTCGACTGGAAGAGCTTGGGGGCGTCGACATGTTCACCTCGACCAAGGTGAGCTCGATCGAGCTGGGCACTGACATGGAGCAGATGGACTTCACATCATGGCCTATTCTTACACTATCGAACGGCAAGACACTGGCAGCTAGGCTGCTTGTAGGAGCAGATGGCGCAAACAGCCCCGTTCGGACCTTCGCCGACATTGAATCTCGGGGTTTTGATTACAACCGCTTTGGTGTAGTAGCTAGCTTGAGCATTGAAGGTCAGGGCTGGGGTGGACCGGACCACAAGATCGCATACCAGCGCTTTCTGCCTACAGGGCCCCTGGCGCTGCTGCCTCTTCCAGGAAACAAGTCTACCCTCGTGTGGAGCACAACACCGGAGCGCGCTGCTAGGCTCAAAGCACTGTCACCAGAAGATTTTGTTGCTATGGTTAATGCAGGCTTCCGGCTATCGCCGACTGACCTCGAGTACCTGCACACTCTCGAATCGGGACAAGCAGAAGAAGTGGCGTGGCGAGAGAAGCATACACCTGTCAACGAGCGAACGATACCAATGCGCGTCACCAACGTCGAAGCAGGCACCGTTGCTGGCTTCCCTCTCCGCATGCGCCATGCCGACACATACACTGGCGAGCGCGTTGCCCTTGTCGGCGACGCAGCGCACACCATACATCCGCTCGCAGGTCAAGGTCTGAATCAGGGCCAGGGCGACGCAGCAGCCCTAGTACGGACAATCTCAAACGCCGTACGGACCGGTCAAGATATTGGCTCGACGTTGGCACTGGAGAGCTATACTAGCGAGCGGTACGCTGAGAACAATGCCATGCTGGGCGTATGCGACAAGCTCCACCGCCTATACAGCGTTCAGTCGGGGCCAATCGTAGGGCTGCGAAGTTTGGGGTTGAGGGCAGTGGATGCCATGGGGCCGCTAAAGAGCTTTTTCATGAGCAGAGCTGCGGGAGGCTCGTAATATCTTGTACTATCAAAACCTGTACACCTTGACCTGTATACATAAGTAGCTGATGAAGGGAGTAATGAAACGATCTCAATGCCATCAAATTGCGCCATCGGAATGAATCCGCACCCGCCCTGCATATGCCCCACTGTTTGTTGCTCCACGTCATTGTCGACAACAATCCTACTTTGTCTTGCACGACAACACAAAATGGCGGACCACCAGAAAGAGATAGAAGAATTCGGGAACAACGATGACTTCTGGCTCTTCGGTTATGGGTATGCGCAAACTACTTGTGTAGCTGTAGCAAGATCTGACTGACAACGTGCAGGAGTTTGATATGGAAGCCACCGCCACACTTCGGTACTGTCGCATACACAGAGCTGCAACTCTTAATTGTAAACTAACAGCACAATGCAGATCAACGTGTGCCTGGCTTTATCGAAGGCTACGTGCGACGCTTTTGGCAGGTATGAAATCCTGCATACCAACAAGTGTAGCGACAACTAAGTGTACCTGCAGGCGAGGTGACTATCTTCACTTTTGTGCTGCAGACCAAACCCTCTAACGTGTGAAAAGTGAGGACCACAGAGGCACACCCGAGGCGCCCGGCCGTGTAGTAACGCTCATCGACCGCGCACACTGGGACACGTTATCAGACCACGTGAGTGCCTGTTCCCTTTCGATGCGAAAACAGCTCGTTAACACTTCCCCTAGCACGAGCCCACCGAGCGCGTCTGGGGCGCCGCCTACCACATCCCAGCAGCCAAGGTCCCAGAAGTCCGCGAGTACCTCGACATCCGCGAGATCAATGGCTACAGCATACAATTCACGCCATTCCACCCCGCCGTAGAGTCCAAACCTATCCGCTGCTTGGTCTACATCGGACTTCCAGAGAATCCGCAGTTCTTGGGTCCGCAAGATCCAGATGCGTTGGCGAAGAAGATTCTGGAAAGCACGGGGCCGAGCGGGGAGAATAGGGAGTATTTGTTTAATCTGGAGGAGGCGCTGTTGGGTTTGAGTGAGGAGAGTGGGGATAAGCATATCAGTGATCTTGTTGCACGTTGCAAGAAGATCGAGGCTTTGGGAAAGGGTGCAGGAGGTGACAGGTAGTGTGCTCAAGTAGAAGCCTACTCCTCTGAGCGAGGACACTGCAAGTGGTTGTTTGGTCTATTCGAAGGACGATACGACAAAAAAACCACATGCTCAAACTATAAATTCTCTAATGATGGCTACCGCAACCACTTAAAAGGCGCCAAATTGCTGTGACACCTAACGGTCTACGTACTAGTAGTGTCGCCATGTAGAATATGCAGCCCACCAAGTAGTTTGATCATTGGAATTGATGGTGACCTGACTATTTGAATGGTAACACAAGTGGTACTGAGAGATTGAGCGAGAAGCGAGGACGCGTGTAAAAAAGCTTGTCTATATTCTGCCAGCTGTGAAGCCTTTGATGTATGAACTCTCTCAAAGCAAAACAAATCTATGCCCACGCGCCGACCAATGCCATGAGCAGCGCCCCAGCAACGACACTGCCACAAGCTTGCAGTCGCCGCTTGCCCTGCAAAGTGACGTAGCTCTCGTCGCTCAAAAAGTCCTCCGCAAGAAGCTCAACAAGACCAGCGAACAGCAACAGTCCACTGGAGATGGCGTTCATGAAGCCTACCATCAACAAGCCAGTCTGACTGAAAGGATCGTAGAGCGTGTGGATCGCAAGACCAATAGCCTGCCCAACAGGCGTGGTAGTCCCATAGGCTAGCGCCATGAGCCAAGGTTTGGGTGAGCCTACAGGAAAGCGAATAGCACTGATGCGAGATCCGAGCGCGAACCCTTCGAATGTCTGATGGAAGGAGATGGCTACGAGAAGCACAATGAAGGATGTCCCAGTTGCGACTGATAGAGCCATACCAATGAAAACGCTGTGGAACAGGATACCCGCCTCAAGGAGCAGGCACTGTAGTAGCAGTTTTTTGTTCTGTGCCTCTGTCTTCTCAGCTGTCTCCGGGGAGGGTTCGCGGCGGTCGGTGTTTTGTTTGCGAGTACTGGGACGCGACAACAGGCGAGCCTCGTCCTCGGAATCCTCGTCTGCCTCTTGTCGAACGAGCTCTTCACGGCTGATGTCGAGGTCTGAGTCGTCGTCACTGTCGGTACCATGCCTAGGAGCATAGCCGTTGGGCGCAGTCGGTGTTGTAGGAGATACGAGTGAAAGAGCCGGCGACTGTCCTCCGATAAGGCCTGAATGTTCAGACGCCTCTATATCATGCAGCACGATGCTAGGAACATTGCCATTGGCGCCAGCACTGTATCGCCCAAAGCTATGACTTCTCTTGTGGTTCGGTCGAGGGTGTGCGTGATGGTCGTCGTGGCCAAGTGTATCGTAGTCGACTGCGTGCGAATGACCAGCGCCCTTGGAGGCGAAGAACATTTCAATGCCCACGACTACAAAGACGGCTGTCATGGCTATGAGCCCCGGCATGGCCGGGTAGCCTCGGTTCCAAAAGTGCGGGAGACATGGGTCGAGGAGCGACTCGAAAGCGGTGGGTAGGAGGTGGACAAAGGCGGTTGCTATCAGCACGCCGGTGCCAAAATGTCTCGAGAGGAACAGGAATCGTGAAGGTACTGGGATACCGGGAAAGCGCTTGACGACGATGGGGAAGGAGCAAGCTGTCGACGGTCAGTCCTGCCGACAGTACCATTTATGACCATGACCACAACACGTACCTGCCGTACTCAGGGCTAGAATCAGAAACAGAGCAAAGACATGGATGCCTGTGTTGTAGTGTTTCTTCCCGCCTTTGGACCCGCACTCGGGCTTCGCAACCTTTTCTTGTCGGCGTTGTAGCTCTTTGCGGAGCAGCTCGGTAGTGATGTGTGAGAGGCCTGGATCGATGCCCCAGTCAGTATACAGACGCAGCTGTCAACAGCTACTCCTCGTGCGTGGCGCCAGATTGTGCGACTCACCTTCTACGAGGCCATCGCCAGCCGTCATGTCGATGTTGCCAGACCTCCGAAACGCTGGGAAACGCGTTCTGGGTCACCGAGGTGCTCTTGCCAAGCCTCTTTTCCCTTACATAACATAACGTCTGCGCGTCCGCCTATTGTCAACCCTGGAGGATGTCTTTGCTCAATGCTGCACATGGGTTGCAGCGGTAGCGGCGCAAACTATTGCGACACAATGTCATTATTCCCAGGTCTGACGATAACCTCGGGACAAGCGAGCAACCCCGTTTGGCAAGCACCAGCGCAACTTTAGCAGATACGTTTCGTCGCAAATTCAGAAATCAAGTATGGCCGCATGTCAGCTTGAGCTGGGATGATGGAATGGGTCCGTGGCTCTGAATTAGCTCATGCATAACAACTTGTTGGAGCTTGTCTTCTTCACGGTACATGCATGCTCAAGACCTCCGCCCCACCACACCAATCGCACGCTCCGACGACGTAGGACGCCAGATAGACAATACTCCTGCAACGTTTCCAACAGCACGCGCATACCTCGACATGGGATGACCCGAACAGCAGGCACATCGAAGATCTAGAAAGTGTTGCTCGTTTCAGGAACGAAATACCAAGGTCGAAGCTATCTCTCCGCGCGTTCGACACATGAGCTAGGCGACTACACATACATTCATGACTCGCCAAACCTATCATCCCTCGTCGTTCTGTATAACATCTGAGGGTTCTGATAAGCAAAACTGTGAATGAACACAGTCGGATCGAAAAGTCTAACCTCATCAAATACCTTTCCAGCACCAAGCTCGATTCAACAGCTTCAGCCTCACCAACATCGCACCGCCGTTTACGAACAAGTCGGGTGATAGCAGTACTGTGTAGTGAGTCAGGGCCAGTCCCGAGATCTTGGCTCTAATACTGCTAGCACTGATCGTTCAGGTACTTGCTGGCCTCGTTTTGGTAGAGTGTGATGGATGGCCAAGGGCAGATCGCTAGGGCCACGAGACGCTCCCAGCCAAGTGCTCCTACGCAGCAGGACTTCCTCTTTGTCGATGCATCTGATGCGAAGACGTCCCGCCAAGGGCGTCGCGATGCTCGCTCTTTTGTCATGAAGAAGGCGAGGAGCGAGCGTCCATGGTCCACGAGCACGCACGCTGCAAGGCACCAAACACAGCAGAGTGCAAGCCCACAGAGTCCCGATACGCCTACCTCAATGCCAACTCCTAACACAGTATCATCGAGCTCTAGCGCCGAGTCCAATGGAAGGAGCTATACCCCGGTGTCTGTCCATGCGGATGCTGGCGTTTTCGAGCAAGGCATTTGTTCAAGCTGTAGGATCCTTACTCTCCGTTACGGCCAGATTATATGCCCTAGTTGCATCTGGCTTAGACTCAAGGGGTTGTTGAGAATGCCTAACTACGGTTTCCTGGATCCATTTGGAATGCTGCCCGTCAAGATGATGAAGGACGACTACGAACTTCTGGACCACTGTAAGTTCCGCCTCCAACCATGTGTCATGGCATGTTCTTCGTGCGACTCTATTCAAGGTTACGCTCAAGCAAGGACAGGCTTCGAATCTGATCTGACGCAGAGGCTCTCTGGATTGAATAGGCGCTGACGGCAAATGTATAGTTATTCGCGAAATGGCTCCCGGCGTAATCGGCGTTGACATTCGACGCAGGTCGGATCTGATGAGGTCAGATTGGTTTGCTACAGCGTTGAGTAATGCAGGCTTCATGCACAGTTTGCTCTGCACGACTGCCCTGCATATGTTCGTCTCTGGCAAAGGCAATGTCATAACGATCTTGCGCCATCGCGCAAAAACCATTTCGGCGGTGATCAAGGCCCTGTCGACAATGCGAGACCGTGCTGTTCCTCTCTCAGATGCGGACCTCGGCGCTGTATTCAATCTCTTGACCGTGGATGAGAGCCTGAATATGCCATATCTGAAAGACAAGATACCGTGCGACGAGCAGTCGAACGCCACTACGATACACCTGAACGCCTTGCACAAGATGCTGGATTTGCGAGGAGGGCTCAGCGCTGTTGGTAACAGTCGCATTTTACAAGCATTTATACTTTGGTAGGTGACACCACACTATGCCAACATGCTCTAAAGCGGGTTGGGTTGTGCTTACTGAGCATCAGGCATTCAACAGCTCACGCCATAGCCGCGTTCGACTCGCCGGACCCCGCAATATTAGAATACATTCGTACGGCAGATTACCCTCGTCACCCACAAGGCTATCGTTCGACCTACTCTCAACACCTCGTCAACTTGTGCCGAGATGTAGGCTTGGCAGTACCTCTAGTGGAGTTACTGGAACGCGTCTTGGTGCTCGCAGCAGATCTGACTGCTTTGTACGATGATCCAAAGAGTCCGCTTGACCCGCTTGACATACAAAACTTCTCCTGTACACTCGAGTGTTCGCTTCTGGAGTGGATCTGTCGCCGGGAGCCTTTGGTGACACCCCTCGAAAGCGCCCTTTGCGTCGCACTGATCATATTCACTGTTCGAACAACTGAAGCGCTAAAACATAAACCAGACGTTCACCTTTTGCATTTCGTTGCCAGCAAGCGGCTCGAGAATGCACTCATATCCACCACACGTGCTGACTGGCAGCCATGTCAGGATCTGCTTCTCTGGATCCTCTCCATTGGCGCCATCTCTGCTGAAGGCTCAGCAGAGAGTACTTGGTTTGTACGTCAGTGCTCACTTGCATGCGCAATGTTCCAAATTGCATCCGCAGAGGCATTGCTTGGACGGTTGCACTTTTGCGGTTGGGTCAGCTGTAAGCTCGACGAACCTGTTCGACGTCTATGGAGCAGAATCAGGCTTGTCGGTTTGGATTACCATGCTCAGCTTACTTCGAGCTTGTACGTGGATCTTCTACATACAGACGCAACCCAGATTTGAGCGTAGTATCGTCGTACGTCGACCACGCAGATTGCAGGATGACATCGAGGAGCCCAACTTGACAGATTGATGCAACATCGACCTAATAGCCGTTATGGCAGCTACGCCCACATAAGAGTCACATATGAATAATACAAAGATAGATTGGACAACAGCGGTAGCGGCTGGGTTCGACAATGCTTTTCGACCATGCTTTGACTGGTTCTTGACTGATACTGGGTGCGAAAACGGAGGTCGTGTCATGGCCGGCTATGCTGGTCACCCTGTGTCTGATTATTTGACCACTACGACCGCGACTGCGTAGCGCATGGTAAATTCTTAACACCGCTGATGCTTACTATGGCTAGCAGTCACTCATTCTATCATCGGACCCGGAAGGTGTTGAATGAAATGATGGATTGATTCTGGAAACGGATAGAACATAGACATAGAACTTCTCTATCAGACGTGGAAGAAGATCAAGGCGATGCTGTGCAGCAGACAAACGGATGATAAGTCTCACGAACGAAAAGAGCTTCGCTCACAACTATTGTCCAGCAGGCGCCAACAACCTCCCGCCATCACTGGTCAGCTGGCTTCCTGTCGCGAACTTGTCTTTCATCAAATACCCATACGCCTCGGCAATTTCCTCGGGCTGTCCAAACGAATCTGTCAAGCTGTTTTCCCGCCTGAATTTCGCAGTCGCCTCCTCGTCCATCCGATCCAACATGCCCTGCAATAGCTCCGACTGAATTGCTCCTGGAATAACAATGTTTGTGCGGATCGGCTTCAAATCAACAGTGAGTCCACGCACGAGGCCCTCAACGGACGCACCGATGGCAGCGACAAAAGTCCAGCCTGGAGATGGCTTGTGTGTGTTCGTCCCGCCAGTCAGCGTGAACGACGAGTTGAGAGTGAGAGGCATATAGTTTCCTGTGGTTAAGAGCTTGGCGATTATACTCGGCGCGATGAGACGCACGTTGAAGCCCTTCAGCAAAGCCTCTGGCGTCACATCCTTCACGCTGGGACTCGCAATCGAGTCTCCAGCCGTGAAGGCGATGTGGTCGATCTTCTTGCTGCCGCTCTCGGTGGCTTTGTCCAGAACGGAAGTGAGGTTGCGCTCGAGGCTGTCGATGTCGAAGAGATCGCAAGCAAAGCCGGCAACGTTCTCGGCTGGGAGGTTCGGGTAGAGAGAGCGGAGTTTAGTGACTTTGGTGTCTACTTTGGGTTGCGTGGACCCGGAAATTGTGACTCGGGCGCCGTTGGAGAGGGCCATGTTGGCAACAGCATAGCCGATTCCTGATGTACCGCCAAAGACGAAGACGTGGGCGTCCTTGAGGCGGTTGATGTGGGCCATTGCGAGGTGAAGTTGGTGGTTGAGGATTGGAGTTAAGAGCTGTGCATACGATGTAGTAATGAGCTTGAATGACGGAAGCTGATTCTTTCGCCATGAACTTTATATCTCATCAGTGTTCTCCACCTACCTTCAAGCATAACAACATCTGAAAAGCTCACGCCGTGCCAAGTCCGCTATGTCCGCCATCTGTGAAGCTCATGTACCCGCAGCGTTCATGAAGCACAAGGTGATGTCAACCATCAAACGATAGATCTAACGCAATAAGGCTACACGAGTCGCAGCTAGGATTGCAAGTCGGGATCGCCCAGCTTGTGGCGTACGCTCGCACGAGGCGACTTCGGTAGTCGGAGGAATTCTACCTCGTGCCGAGCGGTGGGTGGGACAACTTGGAATTTGACTGGGTCTTTGAATGGTGTCTGTGAAACCCGCGCCCGCTTAACTCCGAGCCACGATCAATCAGCAGGACTGGATTGGTACGCTGCACCGTTTGAGCTAGAGACGCAGTTCGATGTGACTTAGTCGGACGAGGACGAGTATCTGCAACATTCAACCGCCGTTCAATGTTATGAACCTCTGTATAATCTCGTATTAGTGATTACCAGGGTGATACGATTGGGATCTTCTAATTTTGCGGCAAACGTTCGTCTGCTTTGAAATGCCGATGCTGCGTGGTGAAATGCATCAAGAATTGGACTTGCTGCTCAGACCTATGTCTGCTTGGGAAAAAGGAAGGCTGTGTTCATCATGGATCACAGAACCAAAAATCAAGCGCCCAAAACATAATTCACTCTCCCCTCCTACGACCTCCGCCTAAACCCCGCAGCTGTATTCACGACTTGTCTTCAAGCATTTCAACGTATGCGTGCAATACCGCAGCTTCACAATTTCCGGACACACAGCGAGAAAGCAGTTCGGGTATGCTATCAGATACATACGGAGATGCTTCTCCCATGGCATCAGCCTGGAAAGCTTGGATCCAAAAATGCCTGGATATTGTCTGACCGGCCTGGTGTCCAGCGTCAAGTATGGAGTGTCGCAGTAAGAGAGTGGAGTTCGCTCGGTTTCATTACTGTACAGGTGACATATAAAAGTGCCTGACTATCGTTGGTGCCTGGGTATGAACATTGACTGGCCAGATCTGTTCAAAATCTGCGGAGACTAGCATTTCTTGTAGCGCAAGACCTTCTATGTCTGTTCTTCTGCAGACTCTGAAAGCAGGATGTGGACGAGCTACAGAGATACCCGGGGAATATTATATAAAGACAGGTTCGGGTCACTGCGAAGTAAGCTAATTTATCAAATCTCGTCATTACAAGCTGACTTGGCATAGGCAGCGATGTATCGTGGACGTTAATATTACTCCTCTGCTTCACTACAGAAGAAGAAGAATCAGCTGTTTTGAACCGTCTCCAGTGCGCAATCCCTACCCATATTTGTGCAACAATACTTACTTTCGAGTAGGTCTATGTAGATGTTCATTTTCTAAGCCTCAGTTTCACTGCGGTAGCTTACATTACGGTCGTCATACTGGAAGTCGTCTGTTGATGAAATCGTCTGTAAGCGCCCCCAAAGTTCGATGACGAAACTCCCACCTTTCACCGGGGCTTACCAAGTGAATCGAGTGCTCACGTGTTAGCGCGCTTTTGATGGAGTCGAGGAGGAAGCTTCCACCCACTCTTTCACGTCACCTTGCTCCATCCTCTTTCCCACTACATATCTCAACGCCGCCTTTATAATGGGATGGCTCCGACACTCCGCAACAGCACCCAGGTCAAGACGCAAGCCAGTGCCGATACTGCAAGCAAGGCAGGTTTCGTGCGCAAGCCCAAGGCTTCAGTGACTCGACGTCAGCGCTATGCACGCAACAAAGATCTCGTCAGCATGAAGACACCAAAAGAACTGCAACACATGTGAGCGACTTCTATATCGAGTGGTGCGCGGATCATCTGACAAGTGCAGTACCATCGCCAATGCAGATTCGCCTCTGCTTCGTTTACCGCCAGAGATCCGGAACATGATCTACAAATGTCTCGTAAAGAGGGAACGTAACATCGCCTTGTACTTCAACAAGTTTAATCGATACTCTAGAAGTGGATATTCGACGTCAGCCAGTCGTGACGTGCGCAGGTCTATCAGCCTGCACATATCGCAAGTATGCCGCCAGATCTACTCCGAGACTGTGACGATGGCATACAAAGAGAACACATTCTCGTTCGCGACACATAACGGTTTAGAGAAATGGCTGTCAAAGCGGTCAGCTGCTCAGCGCGAGGCAATCCAGCAGTTGAGCCTCCTCGAAGGTGACGACCACGAGCGGGCACAAATTCTGGAAGAGATTAGAGACAGGTCATGTGCAAACCTTCGTTCCCTGACTCAGGACAAGAGGAAGGCAGACCGAATGGCAAGTATCAGAGCGGAGCGTGCTGCTTGGTATTGGTTTTGGGTGGATGAGGATCGCAGTACAGATGACGAGGGTTGGTCTGATTGATGGATTGATTGATTTGTCCAACAATTCAAGGAGTGGAATCAGCATGACGCTAGCCCCTCAAGGGGCATCTAAGTGTGCTCAGCTATGGATTCACATGAGACCGCACACCATATCAAGCAATGTATGGATTATCGCGCTATCGTATGGTCTTGCCATCTTCCTTCGCAGATTGACAAGGCGTGGTGCTCCTGCGGCGCTCGTTACTGGAGTATAGTTCCGTCCGGGCCATCGCAGTAGCTCGGAATCCTCGACGACACCCCGCAAGCTGCCTAAAGTTGGGCACGATATGCTCATAGAACAGCAGGCATAAGCAAGTGGGCTACTACATCGCCCGACAAGCAGAGACACGGAGGACCGTTTAGGTTACTCATATTACATTCCATAATGCAGTACGAAGTTAGCCTCTTATCTGCCCATGCTGTTGATCATCTCCCTCTGTGTCGCCCTGTCCTTGTTCGTCTGGCTCAGCGGCGGGAGACTCCTCAAGTCACCCACAACATCCTTCGCCTTGCCAAAGTACACTTCCTGCAGCAGATTGCGCATCTTCAGCTCCATGTCCTCGACCATCTTGCCAATGTTTGCAACGTGTGATGTGTCGTCCTCGACAGCCATGTCAGCCTCCACTTGGCGAACCATGTTACCAGACAGGTCCAGACCGCCGAGCGCTTCGGAGTCGGTGCCGAGGGAAAGGATGACGGTCGAGGTCAGCTTGTAGTGGGCGGTACGGGCGCGGTCTTGTGCGTCGAAAACGTGAATACTGTCCCAGCTGCCGGAGCTCCGTTGTGTGGGGTTGACGGCTACACATGTAAGTACAAATTCGCGCAAGCGAAATGGTGCAAGCATACCCTTCTTCAGCAGCACGCAGCCTGCGAAGCCATCATCCATGTCCCAGAGGTAGACGCTCGATATGCCGCCCTCGAAGTACCTGCCCTGTCAGCTTATGCCTGGGATAACCAGCGCGTTTGGGAACGTACAGCTCCCGGTACACGTCAAATGCCTCGTTCGCCTTGACCTCCATCTTCCTGATCCTATCGCTTGGCGTCACACCCTCGTCAATCGGCGGCTCGAACTCATTGCTCCACGGACTCCTCCAGCTGTCCCCGTCACGGTTGTAGTCGCAGCACAGGAAATCGCGCTTTGTCTTGGAGCACTTCTTGACGGTGAGCGGAATGTCAACAGATTCGAGGAGGTCTTCTTCGAGCGCGGGGTTCAAGCTGATGATGTAGTCGACATTCTTCTTGACGTCCTTTGGGTTGAGGCGCCGGAGGAGGTCGCTGGTTGGTGTTAGTAGTGTTTGGGATAGGTGAGACAGGCGGCAAAAGTGCCTTACAGAGCGCTATCTATAGGGTCGGCCATCTTGTGGAGAGGTACTCTATCGAGGAAGGTGGTCTGTAGAGGCGATCTGGGAACAATGGCTCGAATGGGCGCTGCGGGTACTGCGTTGTAGTTGGTAGCGGGAGCTCGCCCAAGCCCCTCCAGGGTTTCGGGGGTGCGCGAGTCAGGCTCGCAGTCGCCCATTGTGGTTTCGCGTCAGGTCGACGTTGACCTCACCTCTTCCACTCTCAACGTGAATATCCGGAATCGATATGCATGAAGCTTCTGGCATGCGAGAGGATGCGATGGAAGCAAGAAGCTTTTCTCGCATGGCCTATGTGAATCTGCAACGCTCTTGCCTTTCGAGGCTGCTGTTTGTTACTTTCACTTGGGCTGCACTTGCACTGCAAGCTCAACTATTAACATTGCGACACACAATATTGGCTACAAGTTTCCTGCCTTATGAAAGTATTGGAGTATGCAATAGCACCCAAGCTTCTTTTCTGAACCAATTTGACGCCGCTCGTGAAAAGGCAGACATCATGGTAGGCTCGTTAGTGTCATGTTGTACGTCGAACGAGTCCCTCTGTATGCCAGTACGCAAAGGCGAGAGAAGAAGTACTGGTTTTTACTATGTTATCCTAGCAACATGCTCAATCAAGGAGTGCGAAGACATGCAGTAAAGGCAGGCTTCATCACTGACCCACTCAGCACACGGGTGCCGACATTACTGTTTGTCGTTTTCTCGATTGGTGCTAGCATCATTGTGTTGCACCAGATGATTGCGCTCTCTAGTAACATCTAGACCTTTACGGTCTGCCGTGGGCAAGTGAAGCTAGTTCCAGCGACGGCATTACCTTGCACTCACCTTCACCCTGTATCCATCACCACCATCGCCACGCTAGTCTACCCGTGCATCCATAAATACCGCCGATGTCCCTCCATTCATCTTCAGCACGCTCAAGGTCCTCTTACTATTGCCGATTGCTTCAACTCACCACCAAGTCTTCCTACGATCCATCTTACTCAAACTTCACTCTAACACCAACAACCATGTCCGACACCGTCAAGTCCCCCGCCTCTGGCTCCTCCGTCGAAGCCCCCAAGTTCACCGAGCGCGAGCTCCAGATTCTCGGTTGGGCAATGCAATCGCTCAAGTCCGGTCCGCCAGAGGTATCGTGTCCCACTTCAACCTACCCTCACAGCACAGCACTAACCGATCCAGATCGACAACGACAAGCTCGCAGCCTTCGCCGGAATGACCAACCCCCGCTCCGCCGGTAATGCCTGGGCCACCCTCAAGAAGAAGCTGATGACCTCCGGTGACGGCGCACCACCCACTCCCAAGAAGGCCGCTGCATCCCGCAAGAAGGCCGTCAAGGACGACGCCGGCGAAGACGGCGAGGCAACTCCCAAGAAGACGCCGCGCAAGCGCGCCAACAAGGAGCCTGAGGATGGTGATGCCTCACCCAAGAAGCGCAGTCGTCCTGCTAAGCCCAAGTCCAAGCAGGAGCCCGAGGAGGAGACATGTAGGCGTGCATAATGAGACATACAAATTGATCGATACTGACTCTGCTGCAGCTGAGGTCAAGGCCGAGATTGATTCTGCGGAGGAGCTCAAGCCTGAAGGCGACACTGCCATGACTGAAGCTGAGGCCGAGGCTGAGGAGGAGGTTTAGATTTCTCGCCATCTTGAGGTGAGTGATACTACATCCTAACACTTGATACCGTGTTGACTGACGACATAGACACATTTCGACGCTTACTATCATTTCTCACGATCTGGTTGTTACAACACGCTGGAATGCAGCACCTTCTCTTATCTCCTCATCGTACCCCAGAACCCGGTCGTTCTGTCTATCTAAAGTGCAAGGCGGCGTTTCGGTGGGCTTTTGTATCTTGGAGGAGTTACGGTGGTTTCAGCACGCAGGAAAAGCGACTCGCATCGGCGCAGCGCAGTTTAAGTTTCTTCATGAGATCAATGGCTCGCTACATCGTCCTGCAACGCACTGCAGTACCGTCGAGCTTATCTTCTCATTATGGTAGCTAGCAATCAATCGAAGCTTCCAAAGCAAGATGGCGAATAATTTGTGATGATATATGTACACTGACTGGAGGAAACTACTCCTGTGACAGACTGAATGAACACTTCAAGAAAAACAAAAACGATGCTTGAAATGTTTGCCCTCTCTTCATGAGAAATGCAACCTGCAACAAAAAGAAACACGCGGGAGCTGTCGATCGGAGCCTCCGTAGCTAGTCTGAACATTAATAAGCGTAAGTAGCTGTACGACTCAACTTCGGCTTTCTTGCTGGTAATGGCTCATGTTCTTTAGGTCTTGGTGCCCATCTGAAGTCTTCGGGTCCGTATTTGGGCGCGTAGTGCATTTCATGCGAGCTGGAGTCGCTTTGGTCTTCGGCAGCCTTTTCGCGGCCGTATTTGGACGAATGGAGTGCTGGTCGTCTGGAGCGAATGGATGGCTTACTGAGTGGTGAAGGGGAGCGGTGGCGGTTCCTTTCGGGTTCACGGAGAACGGTGCGATGAAGTGGCGTTTGACTCGGCTCCGCGCTGTTATTGGTTCTGCTGTACGAAACAGGCGCTTTTTTGTTGCGAGACTGCACCTTCTTTCGCTTGGTATCACCGTCGTTTGAGTTATGTGAGTCTCTGGTCTTCCCGGATGGTGCCGGTCGGACTATGGGATAATCTTCGCGCTCTGAGTTGGTGTCGGGGATGGAAGACATTGCCTCACGTCGGCCTGAAGGATGAAGATAGTCCGGGTCTTTTTTAAGTGATGATTCGCTGCTATCGTGGGGTTTGGGCTTTGTGACGGGGCGACTATTGTTAGGTTTGACACCTCCATTAGCTACGCTGTAGGCAGAATGCGGTGTATCGATGTCAGATTCTGGGATCGAAACGATTGGGTAGCTATCGTGCTCAGAACCAGAATTGGTCTCGTTTCGGAAACCTGAGGGGTGAGGGTAACTCTTCGCTTCTCGGCGCATAGTGGCGGAGCGAGCCAGGTTAGGGGCTCGTGGTGAAGACTTTTCGGAACGGCGGCGGCGGTTTTGTGATGAAGACTCAGTCTGGAAGCGCTGGGGTGTGGAAGGAATGCGAATTTCGGTCGGCGATGGGGTTGACTGCCTAAAACTAGGCGGCGCTGAGTCCCAATCAACGACTTCGGGAATGCCACGGTCTGTCTCCCTGCGAAGGGCATATCTGCGGACTGGCTCTGCTTGCACTTCTCGGTGTCTCGATGAGCGGCTGGGCTCGTGATAGTCCCGCCGTGTAGTCCTCACGGGTGCTGGGCGAGTGTGACGCTCGGCTTCAGCGCGAGACGGGTACACATACCGCTTAGAGTCACTCTCCCTCTCCTCGTCTGATTGCGAAGTAGACCCCCATACCGCCTCTTGATCCGACTCTGGCGAGAGACGGAACTTGTAATAATCCCCTGGCCACGGGTTTACAGTGACTCCGTTCGAATCCGACGATGAGCTCCCGGAGCTGCGGTGACTGTCGCGAGAATTTTGGACATTCTCTTCCTGAAAATCGTCCATATGATCCTGCCCATAACCCTCATCTCTCTCTGGCATTGAATATCTAACTCGCCGCGCTCCCTGTCTTCCCGGGTCTTCCTTCCCCTCTTGCTGAGCAAGAAAGGCATGTCGAAGTTCGCTGCGCCTTCGGGCTTCTTCCGAAAGATGCTTCTGAACGTCAAACTCCCCTTGTGGATGTATGTTCAATCCTGTAGAGAAGAACACCCACTGGTTGGAGGTTTTTTTTCCATCGCCGCCGCCCTCTGCTGCAGAAAACACTGTGGCTGATGAATCAGAATTCTCATCGCTGAGCTCGCGTGTGAGTGATAACTCCTCCTCTTCCACATATGGTTGGAAGAGAAGCTCTCGTTGGTGTTGGTCAGGGTTTTCTGGTGTCTCCGATGGATGCATCGATAGCTTCCGCTCTGTATTCGACCAGGACCTTGGTTCGAGAGAACCCTCATATCTTACTTTGCTCTGATCCTCCTTCAGTGATTTTTCGTGAGATAGAGCTGATTCGCCCGACGTTGCTGTTAATGAAGATGAAGGAACTTGAACTTTGGCTGTAGCTTGCTCGAATTGAGTTGTTGGCATATCGGAACTGTGGGCGCGAACAATCGTAGTCTTGTCCTTGCCGAATGCGTGCTTATCGTGTAGTGTCTTGAACAATGATCGGCGAGACGGCTGGACTCTGGAGTATACAGGAACTTCGTCAGCCGAAGATAGCACGCTCTCTTCTGAATCCTCGTCGTCCAAACAGCATCGCCCCACAAAAGCAAAAATTGCAGTCGGATCGTTGCTGTGTTCATAAATGCGCTCTTCCAGAGTGCGTGCAGTCCAGCGAGTGCCTCGATCATGCCGTAGCATGTTTGAGATCCATACTGCAGGGACTTTATCCACAGGACGACCCGGTAAAGACTTGACGTGCTCAACCCAGGATTCAACACTAGGAGGATTGGCGCAGTAAGAGGACTTCTTATCCCCAGTGTTGATCATATGATCGTGCAAAGCTTTTATTTTTTCACTGTTCAACACAGTCCACATCTCTAGAAAGACGCAGCCCAACGACCAGATGTCGGCGGACTCATTGCGAGCAGAACTTTCTGCAACCTCAGGAGCGCCATAACGCGGCGTCTGCCACGCTGGTCCTACGGTAGTATTACGACTGTGCTCGTTCCAATCTAATGCAAGCCCAAAATCTGTCAAGAAAATTTCTTCGCTCTTCACCAGTATGTTCTGAGGCTTGATATCCTTGTGGCGGATCCGGCTATCGTGTAGGAACCCGAGCGCAGATGTGAGACACCCGAAAAAGGTACGTAGAAAGGACCTTTGGCCATCGTCTAAACTACGAGCGAGATAGTCGTGCAAGTTGCAGTCCGCTACTGGGCTCGTAATGATGCCAACATATTTTGGATCTGTATAACTGCCAATGAAATCAACGACGTGTCGGTGCCTGGATAATCTTTTCAGGCTGGAAAGTTCCTTTTCGAACGCGTGGAGGACTTCTTTGTTCTTTTTGAACGTCCTTCCTCTTGGAAGGAGCTTTCGTGCATATTCCCTGTAGGTGACGGTACTCAAAACTCGATCAACGGAGCCGAAGCCACCCTGACCCAGCTCACCAATTTTCTTGAAGGGGATCTCTGACGCGTCTCGGAAATGACTGTGCCTTGTATGTTCCTGCTCGAGGCTTATAGCTTTGATGTTGAAGACCAGGTGTTGAGTATCGAGGAAGGCCGATCGCGCGGACTGGGGTTGAAAAGAGGACGGTAGACTCTTTTGGGAGAATGGAAACCAAATGTCGGTGATGCCTTCGTCCACGAAGCATTCAATAGCTTCTAACTGTTTGATGATCTTGAGAACGCTGTATATCCGTGGTATCCGACTCCAAGACACTCTCGAAGCTCGTACAAGGACTTGTGCGATTTCTCTTATGTCCACCTCACGAAGAGGCTTTTGCTCTAGCTGAGCCTGGGCCGGGAACCATGCTTGCATGAGTCCTTCATACTCGACGCTAGCCATGAAGTGCTGCAGGAAGCTCGCAAGGTCGTGGTTGGTAGGCGCATGTAGTGATGCGGGCGGACATCTGCTCGTTGGCTAGGCCCGATACTAGGACTTGGGTGAGTCAACCCGATCGTGCAGACATGGTGTCAGTGGTGGTCGACGTATTGAAAAATGGTGAGGCTCAGCGTGAGCGTCGTGCGGGGTTTGCCGCGCAGTCGAGCGAGAGCAACTAAGCTCAGCCTGATCGAGTTCGCTTACGCCTCAGCCTCCGGCCCCCATGCACTGACGGCTCGATTGCAGCATGGTGCCCTGCCACTCCCCCTGTGTACTATAGGAAGACGCACCGGAATCAAGACTTTCGACATAGGGTAAAAAGTGTTATTGTAGAGAGATTGGGGTCGCTCTATACGGCAGCAAGCACTTTACTTTGAAGTGAGCAGAGATCGACAATAGTGCTGATAATGTCAATCTCCTGGCGACCTGCTTGCAAGTACTCTTTCACAGACTTGTCTGTTGCGGATTCTGTCTCTGTCGCGATCCGACCCCACGCGCTGGCATCCTTCGCCCCAGCTGGAAGCAGATGACTCTCGCCTGACAATCGTAGTAGCGCTTCTGATAGTTCCTGGTCTGCAATAGCAAGCTGGTTCTGAAAGAAAACGGCATGTTGGAGTAACGACCGTTCGTTCTGTGTGAAACGAGCGAGCAGAGCTAGATGCGGTAATAACTTTGTGACAGGCATATGAAGCTCTGTGCCATTGCAACTCCCGGATAAATCTTTCGTCGTGGCATGAGACTTGTCCTTGCTGTCCTCAGGTTGGGGCTCGTTCAGACTATGGTAACACCCGATCAGCTGTACTCGAGCTGAGGTGTATTGATCATAGGAAGCGCGGATGCGAGCTTCAGCAGATGGAAGGTCGAGAGCTGCATGTTCCTTCACTGAGAGTTTGACGGGAGAAGCATCCTCGAGGAACACCGAGTCCTCCTCCATTTTGGCTAATTCGCCTTGTATCCACTCGACGATCTCGTCTCGCGCTCTTTCCAGGGCGCGCACCTGTTCGTGAAGTTTGAATTGATTTCGAGCTACATCGTGGGCTTGCTTCCGGGTGATCTCTGCTCGATCCATACGGGCCCTGGCTTCAAGCACTTCTTGCTTCAATTTGAACGTTGAGCTTTGATCGTCTTGAGGCTGTGCGATCTGCACTAGTCTTTCTGCTGGAAGGTCCGGCTGCTCTCCAATTGCTTCTTGAACATGATCCCTTGGGTTGTAGGAGTGGATGGTCGGCTTTGCACTTAGCAACTTCTCCAGAGAGTCTTGTACTATATTAAGCTCTGCTAGCTTTCGACGCTGTCGGAGCAAGTTGATGTAGTCGTTTGTAGAATCAGTGTTGTGCTCTGACGGTGAAAGTGTAGGGTTCTCGTCAACGTGGCGGTTTTGGACGTCGTTCAGCAATGCTTGGAGCTCAAGATGCCTTGCTTCGGCTTGACTTTTCGCTCGCAGGAAGCGAAGGTAGGCTATGCGTGAATCTTTCAAACCGGGTGGATTTGTGTTGGCAGCTGAAATGTTTTGAGGGCATTCATGGTTCGCGTGCTGATTCTGAGTGGCATGATTCACTGGCCTAAGACTGGCCGTAAGGTATCGCGAGATTGTGCGTCTGATCTTCAGCGTGTCGTCGCGGGAGTTGATGTACGATGAGAGCGCCTGATTTACCCCAGGTATTGGGCACACTGTTCCGGCTGGCATTGTGAGTATTGTTTGTTTGCTTATTTGTTTGTCGTGCTTGTTGACTAAAATGTCGACGGTGCTGTCTTCCGATATTTGCGGGTCCTGGAGCCGGCAAACATATGACGAAAGTAATGGCCAGTGGATGGAAAGCTTACAGAATGTTGAGAGATGCTGCAGGGTGGTGGTACAGTTTCGAGTCACGGCAAGCGCACGCAGGGTCTGAGACGAAGTGGGGACACCGGCACACACTACTTTAGCTCAAGCGCGCTGTCAGGTGATCTTTGTGTTCCTCCTACAAGTCCGACAAAACTCATTGCGCGCAACAGTCAGTTGAAATTGCACGCATGTGCGAGTTGCTTTGCTTTGCTTTGCTGAGCTAAGCACTGGTCCCGATCTTGGCATGTCATTAGCATTGAGGCTTTCTTCTTCCTCTTGCTCTGGAACGCTATTCGGAAATTGCAATATCATGGCGTGCAGGAGGCGATGATTGTGTTTGCAGTTGGAACACAAGGCTGCTGTTGCCTTTGGTCACAGGCTTGTTTCTGTTCCTGAGTCGATCAAGCTGGGGCGACGATGCCACGCTGGCAGGCGATCCTTGCTTGCCATTGATAGCATGGAGATGGAAGTGGAACCAACATTCATGCATCGGTGTCCGGCCCGCGATGTGGTCCACTAGAGCTTAAATAAACGGCTATCAGCAACTCAGGGGCACGGCGTGACAACCCAGAGGGTCAGCCAGGCGAAGTATATTTTCTGCAAGACCATGGCTGATGGACTGAACTTTGCCTTGTGCGGATTGCACAAGAAGATGTGCCTGGATGTGGCGTTCGGCAAATGTAGAGCATTACCAGGGTGCAGAAATGCAATGATTCGCGGTGAGTGACGCAAACAAGGACAACGCATCAGCGGATCCCGGCCAATTGGAAATAACACAAGATATGTGTGTGGGTGGCAAGGCAGCCAGGCATTTGCGTAGACGATGTGCTGGCGGGCAGGGTATCGTTGCAAGAACAGAGGGCAATGTCCAGAGAGCCGAGTGCGTGCACAAGGGGACGAGCCACATGTTGCAGGGCGGCATTGGCTAGAGAGACGATCGTCGCGTTATTGGACGCACCCTTGTCATTTCGCTTCCTCTCCACTTGGGAGCGAAGGCTTGCCTCAGAAGCAACGGCCGCGGGCTTCTCCTTTTCACCTAGCACCACTGCGCAGCCCTGCAGTGTGTCTAGAGGTACACTGTGCGACGTTCCCACTTCTCGCGTAGCCATTGCATTTACTTGTTACATTGCTTCGTCCCTGCATTGAGCGCGCTACACAACAAACACGCTCGCGCGCATTGCTACCAGTACCATCACCAGCACCATCACCAGCACCAGCCAGTACCAGCCAGTACCAGCCAGTTACAGCCAGTACCCACACCAGCACACCAGCACATTAGCACACTCTCCGCCGTCCGCCTTCCCACGACTCACTGGCTTCGAGCGTCCAAGTCGCCCATTGAGGCTGCCCACGCTCAAGCCAGCATGCCGTTCTTCAAGAACGTCTTCAAGTCGAAAGATGCCTCTCGGTCAGGCTCAAAAGCAGACGCCAGCAGCGCACCCGCTGCACCGCGGCTACGGTGGGAAGATGCGTGGTCTCGCAGCGACGTTGCACCAGAAGAGATACAAGAGCTTGTGCACGTCTGCACCCATGAGATGAAGTCCAGAGGTACGGCGCAGAGCAAGTCTGGGTCACCATGGCAGCCAATGCTAACTCGCACCAGCCGTTGACATGCCCTTCATCCTCCTACCTTTCCGCCCCACCTCGGACACAAGTGCTTCCCGCAACTTTGTGCGCAATTTCTTCAAGGCAGCATATGAAGGAACAAGGCAGTTTCGCGGCGAGAGCCTGGCGCAGGAGCTGCGCTTAGCCGAGCCATTGGTACGTCCAGCTGCGTTCAAGATCTGGATTCGCGTACTAATATGTGCAGACGCTTTGTAGCATCATGAAATGGTGTTGGAGTCGACTGCCAGGAGGCGTCGTGACGTGGGACGTCTACGAGCTCTTCCGCATCGGCGAGTCTGGTAAGGAACCACCACAAGAACACGTACCGCTAAACGCGCGAGCACGTGCTGGCACATACTGACACGTCTGGTAGATTCAAATCTCGCACGACACGCCTTCGATACATTCGTACCCCTCAGTGTTGAATCCGACGCACGCAAGCGCATCATCTTTGACTTCTTTGACCTCTTGTCCGCAGTCGCAGCAAGAGGCAAGACAAATGGCATGGGTGGCAGGAAGTTGTCGCGCATGGCTGGCTGGTGGGCCTTTGAGTTCCACGATGATGGGCATGGCTTTGACGGCGGATACCGCACATGGGAGAAGTTCGTACTCCCCTGATTCTGTCACCGAGCACCATGCTGACCGTTCTAACTACAGGGCAGCAGATGCTGCAAGCCATCTCTTCTTTGCCTACCTTCGATCACTCTCGCCCGACCCCAACACAGTAGGTGGCATCTCCAACCTGCCACGTTCCCTGCAGTCGTTGCTCTCACAGACTGAATACCCACCACAAGCACCTACACTCATGCAATCTCGCACAACGAAAGTAGTCATGATCGTCGACTCCGTCTCACCCACGCCGTTCTCGCTCTTGCGCCGCGCGAAGAACTTCGAGTATCGAGATGACGATGCAGCATTACAGCAGTTCTCAGCTTACGAGGATACTGTCAAGGCTCTGACAGATGAATGTCGCAGAGTACTAGAGTGCATTGCTTCCGTGAACCAGTCTGTCACATCGCCAGACGCTACAACCCCAGATCCGTCCTGGTCGCGATTCGAGGACTTCGGATTTTCTGGACTCCTCGACGATTCCGCCAGCAGTACCAACGGGGCTTCAGGCGCGGGAAGTCCACGTGAATTCTCAGGCCTCCGAAATGGTGCTCGCTCCAAAGAGACGGATTTCGGTCGTCCGACCACACCATCCTGGGCCGACTTTCTCTCCTCTGGCTTCGCGGACGAGAACAACCAGGCTTCGCCTACTACGCTGTTGCTTCCAACACAGAAGCTTCCTCCGCTCGGTGAGCCAGCCCGTGTACACAGCTCCCAGTCACACGTGCGCAATGGACTCGGCTCTGAGGAAGATTTGGAACCAGGTGAACTTGCAAGCATCACAGCATTCGATCTGGACGAAACGTTCTGGTGGGTATGGATGACAAGTCTGGCCAACGAAGAAACACCAAATCGCAAGGCCGCTTTCGGTAGATGCACATTGGTCGAGACACGGATACCAGGTGGCAAATGGCTTGTGATGGAAGAGCAAGTCAAGGGTGCCGCTGCGGGACTTGAAGAAGGCGCGTATATCGCTGAGAAAAAGTCAAAGTTCAGCTTCACGAGGCGCGGACGTCTGGGACGAAGGAAATCTACTGGCAAGAAGACAGCGCCGGCCGCAAAAGACCCGTACAATCGAACGACATCAAATACACCATCGAGCACTATTGGCGCAGACCAGCATGCAAGGATTCAAGCTGCAGCTGCGAAACTGGCACAAAAGGACCGGGATCAGAAAGCCGCGGAACAGCTTGGCCAGCGCCGGGCCCGAATGGACGAAGCCTCTTCGATCAAGACAAACAGTGTATTGACGTTACAGCCGCACCTGCTGAGCGAAGCCGGACCCGCTATGAAGTGGGATAAGCGATTCGGAGAGGGCGCGATGGACAAGGATGCTGTACGTGCGCATTACCTCGGAGACATCAATGCTGGAAAAGGTTCAAGAAACGACCTGAGGTCTACAGCCAACGGACGGTCCTCACCGCTGCCTCCTGAGATCTCGAACCGCGACCTGCCCGCGCTGCCTCAGTCACAGACAGACTTGCCTGCATCCAAATCTCAAGTATGGCAATTACCTGCAGCCAGCACCAGCCAAGACGTCACTGTTACCCCGGTGCCGTGGCCCGAAGATTCACCGCTGCCTACACCACAGCTAGAGCCAGAAGAAAAGGCTTTGCCCACCACAGAAAGCGTTAATAGGCATCCTGCTTTAAGAGCGCCAGCCCATGAACAAAAAGCGATCACCACTGTTCCTTCAAACATTCGCGCTAGTGAAGAGCAGGCCAGGCAATCCGAACCGAGGAAGCTCGAAAAGAAGAAGAAGAAGGAAGGTGGTGGCGGTTTCAGGAAGCTATTCGGCAGGAAAAAGACCGACACATCCACACCAGCCGGTGTCGACCAGCCAAGGCCGTCTCAAGATGATTCGCATTTGCGGGCGCTTGATGCCGCTCGAAGTACATCTCGAGTCTCACATCACGACCAGCAATACCCAGAACCATCACCAGCAATCAGCGCCGAACAGGCTGAGTCTGTCAGAGCGCGATCTCCAGCACTCGAGCCAAGTCCGACTGTTTTCGAGCAAGTACAACCTACCACAGAACCGCCTAGTCCACCATTTGCACCCGGTAGCACTGCACTTGAACAGCACGAAGCAGATCGTGCCTTCTCGCGATTTGATCAAGGTCCTATGGAAGACATGCCAGCCTTTGTTCCCGAGGACAGCGACAATGAAGATCATGCCTTTCCACCTGCCATTCAACGTCGACCGGTAGGGCAGGAGTCCAGACCACCGCGTCCAGTCACGCCCCCTCAGCAGCAGGCCGCCTATGCAAGAGATGATATGTCGGAAGACTCGGTTGAGGTTGGAAGACAGGCGTCGCCTTCACAAGATAGGTGGGCGCAGATCCGGAGGAACGCTGCTGAGCGCGCAGCACGACTTAGCGAAGAACAGACTCTTCGCAGCCGAAGCCAGAGCCAGAGCCAGCGCACCGACGAAGGAGAGACTAGCGGCGAAGAGACGATTGAGAGCCGTGTTGCTCGTATCAAAGCCCGCGTAGCTGAGCTGACGGGCAACGTCGATGGAGCACCAGTCAGGCCTGGCGCTGGTGCCATGCGCTAGATGCCACATCCTGGTGTACCCAGGTATGTTCAGCACCCTTGCCGAGGCGATTGGATGGCTAATATGGACAACAGATCTTTCATGCATCCATGCATACAGTCTACTTTCTCAGCGTACAAAGAGCACAGATACCCGTTTCCGTTTTGCTCTCCGGACATCTAATACCCCTCCCATGTCTTCAGCGACTTTCTGTTTGGCTTACTTTATGTTTTGAACGATTCGAGTTTTAATCTGCCGGGAGTAATGGAGGTAGTAGACGGTTGTGCTCCAGGCACTTGACCAGATTCTATCTTAATGCGTACGTACTTGCTGGAGGTGGACGGACACGATAGATTGGTCCAAACGTAATGCAAATGCTTGTCCGAATGATGCCAGATGCTCAAACCACCAGTACGATGCATGGCGTAGTCGCCAAAAGTGTAGTCGGCTACAATAGCCCATCATCATGATGAACATTTGACGGTGGGTCGCTCATGGGTGCGTCATGCCGCGTGGATGTATGCATATCTAAATATAGAGCATGCGTTACAGCGGAGGTAAAGGTACGCGAGAGCAACGAACTACAAGATTCGAGGTGAGGGTGATGGAGGCTGGGGCGCGTACAGAGAAGCAGCTTTTGTGGCCCGCTGACCACACAGCAGATGGTTCATGGCGATGCAGTGCAGTGCTGTGCTGTGCAGCATTGAGAGCGGCGGTGGTGTCTGGCTGGCCGCACTGACGCGTATGGTCGTGTGCAACATACCGCTGAACCTCCAGGCACAACTCAGAAATCACTGTCACTTCGCCCTGTGTAGCCAACAGGCGCAACTCAACGCAACATAGCCCAGACTCATTTAATGTTCGAGTCGATTTCGAGTTGGAGATGCCACAGCTTGATGACAACGTCCCCTTGTTCCAAGGAGCATCCCGTTTGCATGTGTGTCAACGCTGACCGTATACCTATTCTACGAGGCTGGTGAGACCGACCCAGCTTCATGGTCCGACGCACGTTCCGCGAGCCACATGCATATACAGTACCGACTCTGCAGATGTCGGAGGAGATCGGGGTCTGCATTGGCATCTGTATCGGCTGGAGGATGCAGTTGCTGATGCTTGCAGTTCCTCGAGGGTCTGGCAACGCGTGAACCTGGTTGTGAAATGTCCTATAATTAGCCTTGCTCGTGGCAGTCTAACCCAGACAGTGTGATTTAGCGGACGCGGCTGGGTGTCATCACCTGTACGCAGCCAATGGCAGCCGTGGGCCAGCCGTTGCACGACGCTCGAATAGCAGCAAATGTCCGCGAAGGGGTCGTTTGGCGAGTAGCGGCCCAGGCTCAGGCTCGACAGCAGACAGGCTTCTAATTATAGGCAGCGCCGTGCCCGCGCCTGCCTCCACGCTTCCCTCTGCACATCATCTCTCGTCCTGAGGCTCAAGAACCGGAGAGCTTTGGGAACAGCTCTGTGTCGCGCGTGGGAACCATATAGCTTGCGGGCTGCGGAAGAAGCAGCACCATCCTCGCGCCGACTTTGGCCGCCGCATTCTGGCCTCCTGAAACGCTCTCACAGTACCCAACGCGGTCGTGCTCACCAAGGCGCCGCGCAAGCTAACCGGCGCCTCTGCCCTCGACAACGCTCGACTACGAGCCACGCCATCGTCGCCCCATATACCCCTCGCCGTTCGATGCGCTGACGGCTGACTACGCTCTTCGCCATGGGTCGCAGAAAGATCGAGATCAAGGCCATCAAGGATGACCGCAACCGCTCAGTGTACGCTTTCCACCCACGGCGCGCGCTCATGACCGGCTATGGCTAACACTGCGTAGCACCTTTTTGAAGCGCAAGGGCGGTCTGTTCAAGAAGGCGCATGAGCTCTCGGTGCTCTGCTCCGTCGACGTCGCCGTCATCATCTTCGGCCACAACAAGAAGCTGTACGAGTTTTCATCGGGCGACATCAACGAGACCATCGGTCGTTACCAATACGTAAGTTTTCTCTTATACCTTGACAGACGAACACTCCGCCTAACCGAGTCGCGCTGACAGGTCACGCAGTATGGCGGCGCACATGAGCACAAGGGCCCGGAGGACTTTATGGGCAAGAAGGATGGCGACGAAGACGAGGACGAAGACGAGGACGGCGCGCCTCCACGCGACTCGCACACTCCACCAGAGCAGCATGGCCTGATGCCGCACCACATGCAGCACGCGCAAGCCTTCCAACACGTCCGTCACGTCACACCCTCTGCCTCTCCGCCGATACCGAGCGGCTTCCAGCACCGCGGACCTTCACCGCAGCCGGGACACCATCTGTCACGCCCAAACTCACGATTGGACCAACACCCTGGTCACGTTCGTCGAAGCTCCAACCTCGCACCTCCGCAGCCGTACCCCTCGCAAGCACCGCAGCCGCAGCCTAGCTATGCCTACATGCCGAACCCGCCCTTCTACAACCCGCAAGCCGCTCAAAGACCGCCACAAGGCCCGCCCGGGCCTCAATATCATTACACTCATCCAATGCCGAATCCGCAGGTACAGCAGTATATGCAACAGGAGCAGCGGAGACAGTCGATGCCACCTACGCCGCAGATGCAGCCTTCGCCACAAATGCAACCTACCGCGCAGATGCAACCACAGCACCCGTCACAGCAACAGCAGCAGCAGCAACACCAACAGATTCAGCAGCAGCAACAGCAACAACAACAGCAGATCCAGCACCAACAACAGCAGCAGGTACAGCAGGCGCAGCAGCAACAACAGCAAGCACAGCAGCAGGCCCAACAGCAGGCCCAACAACAGTCCCAACAGCACCAGCAACAGCAACGACAACAATCGCAGACACCGCAACCCCAACAACAGCAGCAACACGAACGACCGCCGCAGCCAACAATCACCGTACCATCCCCACCTCCGCATCAACACGACTTCCAGAGCCCTCCACTTCCGCAACCGAGACCACTACACGCATCCGCCAAACACAGCATCTTCACGCCGATTGATGACAGCCAGTCCATGCTAGCTGCACATTGGGGGAGCAGTAGCATGATTCCACCTCGCAGCGACATTCAAGCCATTAAGCAGGAGAATCGATCACAGTCGATTGATGTAGCCGCCATGTCACGCCTCCAGCCCAACAGCGCACAGCCTTTACAGCCGCCAAAGATGTCCAGCCCGCAACCCCCACAACCGCCCCAGCGAACCAATTCGACCTCGTCTGTGCCCCCCATCGTTCCGCTCGCACGAACGAACAGTCTGCAGATGGACAAGAACAAGCCGAAATTGCGCGTCCAGATCCCCAGTGAACATTCAGACGGAGGCAGCGCTACAGCCGATTCATCACCCAAGGACTCGATCTCCGGCGCAACCCCAGCTCGTAGCACCGATGCGTCACACTCGTCGGGCGTCGTCCTTCCACCGCCCTCTCCCAGCGCAAATTCGCTCCTCAGCGCTGGCGCAACGGGGCCACCGAATCCGTTTGCACGACCTCCACCGCCTACCAACAGCAACTCGTACGGCAGCAGTAACCGCGAAATGGAGACGCCCATTTCAGCGCTGCCGAGCCGGTTCGTAGAGAACGGACTGCTGCCATCGCCGAGCAGCTTCTACCCGGAGTGGGGCTTTGGCCGTGACTCGAACATGCTCCCAAGCCCGCTGACGTTCCAAACACCGGTAGTGAGCAACGGGCCGTCTTTTGCGCGCGACGAGTCTGCGGATCGCAAGCGCAAGACGTCTGATGGGGGGAGCGATAGCAGTCAGAAGAGGGTAAAGGCTTAGGCATTCTCACGCATTCTTAACCTGTAGCACCATTGTAGCGTTTCTCTTCTGCCTGTGGTAGGCTGGGGTGTGTCTGGCACAAGTGTTGCCATTTCGATAGTCGCGATATTGATCGATGTTGGGTGGCGTTATAGGATACCCACGACATTTGAGTTTGTTTTTTGTTTCGTTATTTTATCTTACAGCTGTATAATGGCACTTGGGTGTCTTGAGTCTCAGACTCGAAAGAGAGCACGATAGTCACGAGAGTAGAGATGACGTCTTCGCAATAGATGCCAATTCAACGTTTGAAAGCCAGCCAGCTGTGCCATGATGGAGCTGTTGAGCGACTTGGGCTGGTGCCTTGCGGTCGGTCTTGTGTTTCGGTCTGACTGCATGGACGGAGCTTGCAGTGCGGAATTGCGCCTCCACCGGGGTTTGTCAGATTCTTCAGCTTTGCGCTGCCTCGCTCAGCATGTCCAGCGATCAACCTTGGAGGGGGAGACAAGATGCAGTCATAAGTGACCAGGCTGATCTGAGGATCGGGCTTCAAGAGCCGGATCTTCTGGGCCAGGTGATGTGAAGTAGCAGCCACAGCGAAGATTCCGAGTTTCCCAGGCCGATTTCCGAGCATGGTGATGCTGCTGGGCTCTGTGCGTGACCTGTGCTCTCGAGCCTGTGGCGCTCCACAGGGCAGGGCGTCATAGGCCAAGGGAGACCCCGCCAGGGTTCGTGTCAGCCGCAGTTGGGCGTCGATAGATACAAGTGGAGCTTCAGACGTATTCCCGCTACGCATACGCATACCTCGGACTCGCAAGCACGTACTCTCTCCGCAAAAGCCACAAGTGCTGAGCCTCCGTCTGCGCCTTATATCAGCCCTCGCCTTCTGCTGGCCGCAACACCCCTCCTCCCTCCCCCCTCCTGCCTTCTCAGCTGCCACCCCCCACCATGGCATACAACAAGGGCTTCAACCCCGACAGGCTGCCGGCCCATGCAGAGCCTGAGCAGGTGTGTAGCCACCATGCTAAGCACGTGCGCGCCATTGACACTCCCCCAGGCCGCACAGATGTTGTCCCAGGGCTCACGGCCCCCACGAACCTCGTCAGCGCGCCCAGACTACAACAAGCCTGCCCCCGCCGTCCCCAGCGCACGACAAGACTACCGCCCGGACGAGCGCTACGGCGGAGGCCGTCCAGCAAGCTACGATGCCCGCCCTCCCCCGGGCGCATACAACGACCGCTACGACGCGCGCTACAACGACTCGCGGCCCAGCGTTGGGAGCCCGCCCCCAGCAAACTACGGCCAAGGACCACCGCCGCAGTCGTATCACGGCCGGCCGCCGATTGCCCAGCAGCAGAGACCGCCACCCACGCCTGCGCCGCCGAGGGATGCGAATGACCGAGATGCGCTGTGGAGGCTGTTTGGCGCTGTAGACAAAGACGGTAGGTCGTCAGAAACACGTATACGCGTGACGCCAGGCTGAACGGATACAGCGAGTGGAAGCTTGACAGAAGCTGAGCTGCGAACCGCGCTCGTCAACGGCGACTGGTCGCCCTTTGACCCGCACACTGTGCGCATGATGATCAGGTAATGCTTGGTGGGAAGCTCGATCAGTATGGGTGGGAGCTGACAGCAGCAGAATGTTCGACACCGACCGCTCTGGCTCTGTAAATTTTGACGAGTTTTGGTACGTTCTGCCTCTTGCCTTTCCAACAACTCACCTCCAAACAACCCACAACTGACACCTCCTAGCGGGCTATGGGGCTTCCTCTCTGCCTGGCGCGGGCTCTTCGACCGTTTTGACGCGGACCACTCTGGCACCATATCCTACGTCGAGTTCAATGAAGCTCTGGTCGCCTTTGGGTACCGTCTCTCACAGCAATTCGTTACGCTGCTGTACCGCACATACGACCGCGGCGGCCAAAATGCGATGAGTTTCGATTTGTTCGTACAGGCGTGCATCAGTCTCAAGAGAATGACGGATGTATTCAAGAAGTACGACGAGGACCGGGATGGGTATATTACGCTGAGCTTGTAAGTGTCCTCGACATTGTGGACAATGACAATCTTTACTGACAAGACAACAGCGAGGAGTTCCTGACAGGTGCGCAAGCTTTGTTCCTTTTTAACTCGATATCCGCGTCGACTGATACCGGACTGTATTAGAAATCATCCGCCAACGTTGAGCAAATCAATAACAACGACCACCGCAAGCCCTCGCCACTCCAGCAGTTCTTGGAAAGCGTCCTGGAAGCCTCGGAAGCCTGGCCGTCGCATGGCTGCCAATACATCTGGATAAGGTGGAATGTACAGGCGTTTCGTGACTCTCTGATGGAATGAGTACGACCTTGTATACGACGTTTGGACGAGGAACCTGGATCTTCTCACGACTCGGAAGAAAGCGAAACAGGTCAGGCACTGGTAGGGAAAGGGGAGTTGGAGCCATATAGATACCCGTTTGGAGAATGCGAAATAACTTGCCTGATTGCAACACCAGCGAGCGCGTCAACAGCCACGTCTAGATATGGTTCCAAGTGATGAACAAACCCGCACGCCTTAATTGCGCAGAAGCCGGAGACGATTCCACCAGTAGAGACGAGCGATGGAAGCGCTATCGACAAAACCCCAGATCACAAACGACAGCCAGGTACATCACCAGGGTACAGTACAGTGCGGTAAAAAAAAACAGTACAGTAAAAACAAAAGTAGACATCAAATCACAACAACAATCCCCACAACAGAAACCAGCCTCGACTCACCGCCACGCGATAGCGTAACCATCCAGCAGACCAGTATTGAAACCTTGTACACCCCAGTCCAATGCAACAAGCACGGCTCGATTATCGTTTTCTGCTACGAAGGGTTCGCATCTGCAAATCACATGGAGGACAGGACACACAACGACGAGCACGCGAGGGCTCTCCCTGCGACGGGGAGAGAGGCAGTGACTGGCCGTAAGAGCTTCGAGCCTACGTAAGAGAGTGTTGCGAGAAGCCGGGGTGTCTGGAGGAATGAGGATGGAAGCGGGAGTTTGGCTTGTGGGGAAGTAAGGAAGCTTTGCACGTATGCATCCCATACTATGGGTTTACAGGTCCTGCAGCTTAGGCGTCGTCTGCGCACTCGTCGAGGCGATGGACCTTGCTTGTCCTCGGTGTGCGGCTAGGTGTTTGTGAGGACGGATCATGGCAGGCGCGAAAGACGCTTGATGTTAACGTTGAGGGGTTTCTGTGTCGTGGTGGCCTGCAGATGACCGTTCAATGCGGCCTTTACTAAGAACCTGAGAGATGGAAGGAATAGGTCGCGGACGTCGGGCGGATTATTGGGACAATGTGTTTGATCCAGCGCCCCGAGATTACGGCGTCGTGGTGCAAAGCTAAGTCGGTTCAGATAATGGGGGAGGATTCTGGGCGATAGGTGTTCGGGCAAGCGACAGCTATGATGCAAGAGTCTGAACCATTATTTCCTCCTACGCAGTTGTCCTCACATCACGCCATGAGGCGGTACCGATCGTGCCCAGATACCCTCCTAGCTAATCCACGGACTCAAAGAACCGGTTTATCAAGACCGACTCGAAATGCAGTCCAGCTCAGAGTCCATGTTCACAGCCACGTCCCACCAACCAGGCATACTCACAGATCGCGAAACTCTCCCGAAGCGCGAGCGGGGCGCAGTCGCTAGCCCTGCATGCAGGACGTCGACGTCCTCGTATATGCACGCCAGCGGGGAACGAGGTGTCTCAGCCTCACGTTTGCCTGCTATGCACGAGCCAGAGGCGGGGACAAGGCAAATAAGTGTCGACGTGTCAAGCCACTCGCTAGGCATCACGAGCTGGCGGAGTTCGACGCAGGTGCGGCTTGGGTGATGGGGCCGACTCGTATTGCTACCATACCCGGCCTTGCCCACCGACCCCACGCTTGCCGGCAAACGCACTTCTGACTGCGTCTGGTGAGCTCAGATGTCGGGCGCGCGCATGTTTCACAATCACAGTGACATTTCGTACTGAATTCTCGAGCGCCAGATGGAATCGGGCCGTGGATGGCTGGGTGCACACTGACGTCGACCACCTGTGGTTCTGTGGGCTCTCATCTGTCTTGTGGAGCAGTTTTGTGGTAGCACACCGCGAACTAATCATGGTCTTGTTAGTTGCTGTGACATGCAATGTTTGTGATAGGTGTTCAGAAAAGGCACGTTGGAAGATCAGTCGAGAAGATACGTTGTGAATGCAACCGAAGCAAATTATGTTTACGAACGAAACCATTTCCTCCTGGAGAGATGACAGGAAATAAATGGTGTATATAAACGTATCTCAAATGTCAAGGGTATCTGTCGAACGTAAAGAAGTTTCGTAGGTGGTCGTAAGTTTTGTCGTCCTCGTCATTCCTCATCACTGGAGTAATCCCCTGTAGCCGGTCGTGCCTTGCCATCGCTGATGTTCCACTTGCCGTCCTCCCACACAATGAGATCTTCGTCAATAAGGTACTGCTCGAGAGCGATATCCTTCTCCCAGTTTGCAACGTTGAGCATGTCTCCACCGCGCTTGCGATCCTTCTCGAGATGACGCCCAACGTGCTCCATTCGCTCATCCCAGCTTTTTGGGCCAACGAACTTTCGGTCGCAGCCCGAGAATGGACAGATGGACTGCTGCGGAGCGCGACGAAGCTGGAGGTGGCAGCGTGTCTGATGCTCCTGGATGTTGTCTTCGTTGACAGGGTGTTCTTTCATGTGACGAGCGCCAGAGCCTTGCGCGGCATGCATACGGCGCAAGTGTTGTGTGAAGAGATCTTTCCGATTGAAATCGTTGTAGATGGGCGTCGAGGCATCATTGGCATCGGTTGCAGGTGCGCAAAGATCGCAGCGCCAGTAGCCAAGCTTGATGTGTTGGGTACTGACGTGACGTTTCCACTCGTTTTTGGACGAGAAGTTCGATGTACAATTATACGCGGCGAGAGGGCAAGGGAAGTGCCGTCGATCGTCTTGGTATTCGGTTTCGATCGTGGCCTTGGTGGCGCGGCGAGGTCGTCGACTTGGTCTGTTCGAGCTAGACGAGTTTACTGTCGATTGTTTTGGCGCGCCAACGCGTCGTCTTGAGACTCGAGAGCTGTGTGGCGTGGACCTTCTTCTCTTGTTACCTCTGCTTGATGGGCTGTACTCAGAATCCGACGAGGACTCCTCTTTGAAGTCAACTGGTTGAACTGACTCGGCGTCACGAACAGAGTTGCCGATACCAGAATCCGTGTACTCTCTTTCTGTATCATGAGGGGTCTCCGTCTCCATCGATACTTGTTCTGGTTCGGCGATGGACTCTTGCTTCATGTTGACAATTTCTGTTTCTTCGACGGCGGGTTCCTGCTCTTGATAGCAGTACTCGATGTCTTTGAGACTTATGCTTGCACCTGACGTGCCGGACATATAAGATACATCACTGAACTGTTCGATGGTGTGGTATGGTGGCTGAGGCTGGAAGAAGTCGGTCAGACTACCATAACAGATCGGATTGTAACTCTGTGGCGATGGCACCTCGTTTTGCGAAGCGTAGCTGGATGCTCCAGAGATTGAAGTCCTATCAGGCGATGTGTTGCGGTGGCACTCGGCCGAAGGCCACTGTAATGCGCAATGCTTCTGGTACCGACTCTGCATCGGTATATTTGCATGCAGTAGACCACTTGAAAGAGGTGATGCATCGAACATAAAGCGCTGCATCGGCTGCATACTCAATGTGCCGTCGCCAAGATTGTCAGGGTACACATCATCCACGATGCTAAACCCAGGAGCGTAATGCTTGTCAAGAAGAGAGTAGTCATGGAAGTCAGATGCCCAACCAGAGCAGCGCCCATCGTCCACGTATTGAATTTGCGGAAGATCTTCGAATTGTTGGGCCGACATGTTGTGGGGATGGCCCATTGTGGCCGGGTTCCTGTACGCTCGGGATGACCGAGATCGGTAGAGAGCAAGCAAGATGTGCTTCTGGAGTGGAATAGCGAATAATAACACCAAGATAGGTGTCGTCTGTTGGAACGTGTTAATGTATACTCAAATATGTGACTCGTATGTCTTTACTTACCAAATGGACTTCGGACTTATAAGAAGGATTTCAAGTGCTCCCACTGGCCTGAACAGTCGACGGCTCGCTGTAAACAGATAGAAGTATGTTGTAGATAATGAAAGAGGCGCAGCATCGATGATGTCGGTGACTAGAGGCAACAGAGTTGTGACTTGGTATTGACTTGCACTGCCCTCATCTATAGACTGGTGTACTTTTACCCTCAAGCTCACATACCCTCTCCTGCTTTATGATGGATTATTCGCAGAGCCGCATCGCCTTGACCAATGAGCAAGAACCGCAGGGATGGTGATGGAGGAGTCGTCGCTTGCATAAGGGCCCCTGCAGCTGCATTCACCGGTGGAGCTGGACAGCCACCAGTCACCCACCCCTCGGCTACGGGCGTCTAGGAAGTTCTCGGTTCGGGAACTGACAAGGTAACTTTCTCCTGAAGAAGGCCCCATAATAAAAAGCAATTCCAGGAGGGTCTGGCGAATCGTGGACATACCGCAGCACATACTAAACAGGAAGATGTGCGCGGACTGCGATCCCAACCATCGCAGATGCATATGTTTGAGAGGTGAGAAGTGACCAGGTCCCTGAATAACAGGGTGGCACTCTGGGATGCGAGTTGGGGGCCAAATGGAGGACCAGCTGTGAGGCGCGAACAGCGAACAGCGGACAGCGAATTGCGAAAGACACGGACCCTACGGAATCCTCATGCCGCTGCAGATTCGCGGTAGGCGGCAGTTCTGCTTCCGCATCTGCACGAGTGCCTGGAAGCCAAACCGATGCCCAAGGCTGCAAGAGAGACGAAAAGAAATGATGAGTGAGCAAGCCATGATCCCAATTGGGAGGGAGAGCGTCGGTCCACCGAGTAGGATTCTGGTGTCAGTGGTGGAGAAGCCTCAATCTATTGGAGAGTCGATCCCACAGAAGCACACCACCTGGGGCGCAACGCCATCGAACGTGTTTAGACGGGGCAACGAAGGCAGGGCGGTGCGCCGATGTTCACGTTTCCTCGATTCTTAGTGCATAAGAGTGCCAGTTGCGAGGACTCAATCGTGAACGAATCAAACCGCACCCCCGTAGGCTGTTTCGCCAGCTACGGTACGCGCTGCTCCCTCTCGCGTCCGCAGTCACGTTCAACCTGATGACTTCGAAGGTTCTGAATCGAGGCGCATTCCAGGGGGGCGGTGCGACCCGCAGGGTGTGGAGTGGATTGGACGGAGGGGCGGGGAAGTTGGAGGACCTCGTCGAAGCTCGACAACACACTGCTCCGAGCGCCAGACGCAGGGGCAAATATGATTGTCGTGACCAAAAGGGACTTTGTTAGTAAGGCCACCGGCGGTTCTGCGTCAGATCTTGCTGGACCAGAGCTTATCGTGCTTGTCGTGGTGGCCGTCATCTTACGGAGCTGCCTGGCTTGGCACTTCAGCTGCGGTCCGCCCCCCCCGCGTAGCTCAGGATCGAACCACCTGCAACAAAGTACCGAGTCGATGGAACGGAGGACTGTCATATTGGTTGATTCTATGACTATCGCTTGGCCGGCTACGTAGATCAGGCAACCAGTGCGATTTGCAGCGTGGGGTGACAGTCCTTCGTTGATCTTCTAGGGGTGCAATACGACTTGCAGCATACAACGCTGACAGCACACGGCGTGAGCTACACAGCGTACTTCTCGACCAGACGATCCTCGATCCCTTCGAGAATCCAACGGTGCTCAAGGACTTCCAAGTTCTCAGCTTCTGCCAGAAATAGCTTGTCTGGATCCTGCTCTGGACCCATCATGCCTGCGGCAGGATTCTGCATGCCCATCTGCTGTGAGACCTGGCTTGCGGCTAAAACGCGTGTTAGCTCCGTTCGACCGGACAGATGATGTGTGGCACTTACCATTGTTACTGCCGAGGATGAAGTTGTACACAGGCTGCAAGCCGAATAGAGTGAGAAAGTACCACGACAAACTAGATACCCATCTCACGTCCAAGTCGCGAGTTCCTACACCAGACTGAAGCATAGACTTGAACTGCGGTGTCAATGGAAAGGGCAGTTTCACTGTCAAGGACGTCAGTACAGGCATTGGCATCTGGTGTAAGTGCGACCCACTGATAACGAACCCCGAAAAGAAGGCATTGATCCACCCCATTATCAACGTTTGCGGAATCATCATAGCCATGTTGCCCTTCATCATGCCCATCATACCCTCCATAGCGGCCGGATCGCTCATAGGGTTCGGTCTAGGCTTGCCCCTCATTTCTGGCTCAGCGAGGAACTTGCCCTCCTGGTACGCCTGCACCATGTATGCCTTCCTGGCAGAGAAGGCAGCAGGAGAGAGCACATTGGCATTCTGGCGCAGTGAAAGGCCCCGAGCGAGCGACCGGTTTTGTCGGATTTTGGGTAGGTCTTGCTTCTTGGGGGTCGACTGGAGGAGCGTCATCGCGTAGTGGCGGAGGATGCCTGTCAGGATCTGGGGAGCCGCTTAGAGAACGACGTCGAATGGAGTTTGAGGGGAGCGTACCATGACCACCGTGATAGGGAGCAAGATCCACCAACTATAGCTGTGTCAGTGCCGAGATGCAACATTTCTGCCAGCGCATTGCACTTACAACAAGGCGGGATCCCTATGGATCGTCTGCACGATAGGTTCGGCCATCTTCTCGATGTCAACGATTTGCGTGCGAAGTGAGGGGTGGGATGGTGGTGGTGGTGGTAGACGCGAGGTCGTGATGTTTGATGATGAAAGCTTCCCCAGCTGGAGCCTCGTGCGGCGGCCGGACCCTGGTCACCTCCGCGCCTTCCTTCTGGAAAGGTGTCTTCCATCAACCGAGCTCTACAGCTTCACCACAACCTGAGCTACACACCTTTTGCAATCAAACCGCCTAGCGTATACGAGGAAACAGCAATCAACATGTCGGCGACACAAAAGGTTGCTGTACACTCGCTGTCTGGTACGTTTATCCCCATTCTCAATACACATCTCCATGCAGGCAGTACACTAACATGGACCAAGATCTTAAGAACACGACCGACGATGCGCTCCCTAACTACCTCCATTCCCTCAAATTCAAGCAAATCCACACGCAAACCGACGTCCGGTTAGTGCTCGGCTACAGCGCCGTCATCATTGCCGGCGCGCTCTTCTACTTCGACTGGAAGTTTGGCTGGGAAGCTTCGAAGCCGTACACTGCTCCCGCTGTAGTCGCGTACTTCTTGCTCAATGGTGCATTCTCGTACTGGCTGTGGTTTGTAGAGAAGGGCGTCGTGTACGAGGGAGAAGGGAAAACAGGCAAGGTACGTTCACTCCATAACGCTACGGATGCCAGTCATGGCCTGATACTACACGAAACTTGATCTCTGACAACTGGCTAGATTCGCATTTCCTCGTCGACCAAAAAGCACATCCCCATATACGAATGCGACGTTGTCTTCACGCCTACACCCTACACCTCCAACCCAGAGCAGAAGATCCACATCCGCACGCCCATGACGCGCTGGTTTACATCTGATGGCTACTTCACCGCGAAGCCGTTCCAGCAGTGGCTTGCCTCCGAGGTCCCTGTGATTGGTGCCGCAGACCCAGACAACGTTGTGGAAGACATTGGAAGGGGAAGCGGGGCACAAGAGTTGAACTTGAACAGCTCGAACGCTATTGATGTGCTGGAGCAGTTGAAGGCTAGTGGGGCGAGCTTCGTGAGTGGGGATGGGCGAAGGAGGAAGGCGTGAACACGTACTACGGGAAGGATCAAGTCAAAAAGGTTACCGAGGACATTGTCTGGGAACGGCGTTCAGGAGAAGTGTCTGCATCTGCTGGTCGTGCCGGCTTTGGCGTGTTCAAGTCTCTATGAGGAGCACATGGCGAGTGCGTTCAGACATGATTGTGGTGTACCAACATGCAACAAGAGTAAGTACAGGAGGGAAATGCTTCGACGCAAATGCTATAAATGCCATAACGCTGGTAAAATGCTATGCAGATTTGGTTGTAGCCAACTGGTTCCGTAAATGATGCAAACATACAACTTCACAAAGCCAATCGCTAGTCGAAGTCCCTCTCCAGCATTGGCAAAACCTCCAATTCCCTCTGGATGATCCTCTCAAACTCTTGCCGGTCAATTCCTGACGCTCTCGCCAACCGGAACAAGCTCTTGATGTCCGTACTGATATGTTGCTTGATAGCAAGCTCTGCCTGACTGTGGTTTGCAGCCTCTCTCTCCAGCTTCTCAACTGACCTTGACGACGAAGAAGAGTTCGGTCGTGGGTGGTTCAGCGCAGCGTGTCGTGCCTCGTCGACAAACTCGATGTGCTCGGTCCTGCTCTCTCCGCTCGAACCGTTCACATACGGAGGTGGCAGCGAGGAGTCGTAACCATTAGGCCCCAGGTTGGAGGTCTCGAGCGGTTCGGTTTGGGGTGCGCGAGTGTAGTCCAGAGCGTTGCCGTTGAGGGTCGATTCACCAGCTGCCGGGCTCTCCTCGTCTGGGTCGTGTGCGTCGAGTGCGGGTTGGACTTCTGAGGCGTAGCGAGCAAAGTACTCGAGTTCGGATTGTGTTGGGCCAATCTGTGTAAGGTTGCTTGTCTGAGGTGCAGGCGAGCGTTTCTGTGCGGGCGTGCGCGTATTCGGAGTCTGGTCGTAGGCAGCCCAGTAGGAACCGTCGTCGTCTTCCTCATCCTCTTGCAATGGTTCCGAGGATTGTGTGGGCTGCTGAGTGGGGTAGCCAGAACTCTTCACGGGCTTGCGGCGGAAGCCTGCTTCCTGTGCTTCACCTAGGCTCTCGAACCACTCTGTGCCATCTTCAGCATCTTCTATGCCTCTGAGTTCAGCAAGAAGCCACCTGTTGCCCCCGTCTCCACCAGTGCACCAGAGATAGGTTGGTATGATACCAAATTCGTTCAAGACTAATCTCGTATGTAGTGTCTCAGGGTCCGACCGCCTGTACAATATCTTATCCGGGTCCTCCGGCTCGATTTCGCCCGAGGCTGGGTGGGGCTCAACCTGGATCTTCTCGATGACCGACGGTAGCTTTGCGGCGATATTCTGGTCCCAACAAAGAAGAGAGAGCCAGTCGTCTGTCGCAACAAGCTGGAGTCGCTGGCGGAGAATCGGCGAGACGAGAGGTAGTAGACCTGGTGGCGCCTCTTTTGCTTTGCCTGACACTGCGAGACAGGCCAGGAGTGGAGGGAGGAGCTCCCTCGAGTCGGGCTGTGGAATGACTTGATCGAGTCCAGGCATGGCTACTGAATGTGACGTTTGTGGGTGATGGAGAGATCTAAAATGGGGTTTTCACGTCGCGATAATAGACGAGCTGTTCCACTTGGATCTGTCAAGAGTGTGAGAGGATCGTGAGTTGAATTGATCGCTGGTTGCTGGTTGCTGGTTGCTGGTTGCTGGTCTGTCACATGCAGGCACGAACGGTGACGCGCGGGGAGACTGACACACAGAATGCGGAGTCGTGGATGCAGGGGAGGAAAGAGTGTTATGGGAGTTTTTTTGGTGTGAGTCTCCAGGGAGAGGAGTAACGGCGCATTTGCATTCTGGAGACGAGCCATGCTTTGCGGGCAGAAAGCTGGAGCAGTGGAATTAGTTTCCGTTCCGCCGAACGTCGAAGGGTCCAGTTTATCTAAAGCACGGTTGCAGTTGCCGGCAATGTTGAACAAAATGTTCCAGATGCAGAGGGCTGCAGTTAAAGTTGGCTAGACAAAGAGCCTCACGTCCATCAATCAAAAGTCGTCAATTTCATGACAGCGGTGCTGCGACGTTTTGATCTGCCCCGCATTCGAAGGTGGTCTCTGCCTTTTTAGACGTTGCCCTCGCTGCAGCTTCGGTCGAATGCAGTACATAGTTTGCCCAAAGGTCGGACTTGCACTTGTCCTTGGGTACAGACAGCAAAGACAAATCTGCACTGTGAGCTATCATGCTGGACAATTCAGACTCTTCTGGTACGCATCTACAAGCACGTGCTTGTACAGGTATGACATCACCGTCAGCAACATCTCCATGCGTCGTTGCACTCCAAGGGCAACCTACTGTGCTTTTCTGCATGGCTCTAGTTTGTGATTCAGTGTCTAACCACGCCAAGTATACGTCCCTTGCGATGTCATCTTTTCTTGTTGAAGAGCAGGACCTGTTAATGCTCGTATCAACAGTACGACCGGTGAGCATTATCAAACAGGCCGATGACCGAGAGCTTGATTAGATGTAGCGAGATTTCGGCCACCAGTCACCACCAGCCCCTGGCCTGAGGTTCAAGTGCACATCTTACTCTGACCGCGCTGCCCCACAAACTCGCTCGGGAGCCGCCAGGCACGACTTGGAGTTCCGCAGCATTGCTGGCAACAGCTCGTGTTGCTCCACCTCGTGGTATGGAGTTCCAAGCTTGACCATGGGCTATAAAACGCCTAACAAACATCCAAGCTGTTCCGGTGCGCAATTACTTATCCCGGCTTGTTCGTTTTGAGATATTCCGACATACCAGCATTCGACTTACCCATATGCAATGCTTGGCTGGTCTTTATATAGCACACCCACCGGCGCCTGCTGCTAACCCAAGGTTAAGCGCCAGTTGGTGGTCTGGAACTGAACATCGTGATTTCGAGAGGAACGCACAAGTCAAAACTTGAGTTTTGGGGTCTCGAAACATCGAAACACATCTAACGACGGAGAGCTACTCCGATCTGTAGAGAGAGTGCGCCTGCATCAAATTGTGTGATCAGTTCATGATTGAGCATAGCCACTTTACCCATTCGGGGGGTTGGGGCTGTGCCAGCCGTTGTGTCAAGCCGCCAAGACGACTGTCACCACCGGTGTCTGCCTTGGAGCTTCGATCAAGCTCACAGTTTCCGTTAGATGTTCGCGCTTGTTTCGTTCTCTCTGCCACGAGCGTTGACCTGTTCAGTTAGACGACCGTGTCACCTTCAAGTTAGCGAGCAGTGTCTGCTTGGCAGGACAGCCATCTCAGCAATCCCCGCCAGCACAGCACATTGGAGATCGCAAGGCGGCCCTGAGTCCCCTAGCCAGCCGCCGCAGCATAGACCATTACACGAGACGCGCGCAGCTCTCACCTGCCGTTCAATCGACTGACGGATTCTTTCTGTAGCCCGCGCGCTTTTCCCGTTTCTCTGTGTTGACCTTCCGTAAAGTGGTCGACGTCGCAGAAATCCGACACCGCCTCTACCACTGCAGCGGCTACCCTGCGCAAGGCAGATCGCAAACGTCAGGTTCCGACTAGCCTCACTTGCCCTTGACCGTGCAGAAGTATTACCTACCTGGGCTCGCCTTCTCCGTACTCTGTTTGCGCGCTCTGGTGCGCTACTGAGCTACCTCTCGTTGTTCGTCCGGTTCCACTGGCCTCTCGCATATCCACCACAGCGTTCAGGCAGCACTATGGCTCCTTGACCGTCAGATATCACAGTCACGTTGTTCTCTGATATGAGCTTGGACGCGTCCATTACCTGCCACTCATCTTCCATTGTCAGCTCGTTGAATCTGCCTTCCAGGCAGGCTGTCACGGTCTTTACCCATGAACGCGATCGACGCTCGTATGCAGCCACAAAATGGCCAGCGGCGTCAGCACCGCCACTTTGAGGATGCGCCTGTTGACGGCTACCCACCAGTGTCTGGCATCGGGGATTTTTTGATGTCAGATACACAAGGCGCATTCGCCTTCTCGACGGAGCCAACAGCCATGGTGTACGACAATTCGACGATGACTCTCCCGTCTTCAAGTACGCCCGGTCACGATTCAGCATTCACTCCCAACATCGACTCCTCCTTCGATTCCACCCTACATCCTAACATGGTCAGTCGCTCATACCCTCCACTCAATGCCTACAGTCAAGGACACAACCTTTCTGCTGGATCTTACGCCCACCTCGGCCAAGCTACCTCACCGTCACACTCGGCAGAGCATCTCAGCCCTGAGCCTGGATACGCAAGCGACCTCAACCAGCAAAATCTGAGCAACTACACAACTCCGAGCTTCAATGGTCAATACCTTGATGAGTCGTTTTCCAACCTGAACTTCACTGAAGACCCCGTCACCACTACCGCCTTCCCTACGTACCAGGCAGATGTGGACATGTCGCACTTGACGTCGGGCTCGTTGAACACATACAACGCTCAACCACACATCTTGACGACGAACGGGTCATTCATCCACCAACATCAGCTGATGTCACCTAGCATAACAAACAATTCTAGTCCTGCGATGGGAAACGACAGTTCAACGTTCATGGCGATGCAGTTTCCTGATAACAGCCAAGGCTCCTTCACACCACCCAGCCAGGCAAGTCATACGGTCCACACCATACCAAGGAAACCCTTACAGAGTCCGCCTCTGACGAACAGTCCTGGACACGCGTCATTGGCAAGCCCTCGTCCGCTCACACGGCATATGACGAGTCCTATCGTACGAGTGGAAAACTACAGCAGGGAAGAGTCTCCCTCACATTCAGATAATAGCAGAGGCTTAAGCAGACGAAGTCTCAGTAGCCGGCGATCCGGCAATCATCTCTCGCCATACCCACAGAACGACTCATCCGACGAAGATGAATTGCATGAACAAATACATGTTCGGGCCGCACACCGGGAAACAGAACGCAATGAGGATGGCTCTTGGTCAGGGACTGGTGGTCAGGGCCAGGCTGGACTGAGCCCCTTGGATCGTCAAGCGATGGGAGATATATTGGTACCCAGTCTAGACGAGATTGCGGAGCGAAGGGCAAGAATGGAGAAGAAGCTGGAAGTACAGGACTGGTTGACGAAAAGTGAGGTCGGCAGCGAAGCAGGAGATGTCGGTACATCGAGCAGCTTTCTGAAACCCCACACTGGACGTCGTCGCGCAAAAAGCCAGAACGATGCCAATCGCCAGGCTCTTCATGGTAGTTTTGGACTCGATGTACGCAGCGATTTTGATTCTCTCAATGCCACCAACATACCCGGACCTGGCAGATACATCAACGAGCAAAGCGAATGCGGCGACGACGACGACGATGACGACGAAGAGGAGGATGATACCTTTTCCGATTCACCACCAGCCTCCGTTAATATTCAGGCAGACCAAACAGAGAACTCATACTTCCCTGCTACTCGAGAGCCTAGCCCCACCACAGATGCCATTGTACAGCCATGGATGGACGTACCAATGCAGCCACCGACAACATCGAGCCACTACCAGCCTCCCACATCCAATGCTGCAATGATGCGCTTTCGACAACGAGCAAAGGACGTCGAGTCCGCATCACTCGCTGCGACGGTTGGGTCACGCCGGCTTAGTGAGCCGGATCTTGCCAGCATCCGTGGGTCGCCTGGGATTGTTCGTCTCATAGAGCCTGAGCCCCGTAAGAGTGATGACAGGCAGCGCCGTCCGAGCTTCCTACGCAATATCAGACGTACACCAAGTAATCTGCTCAAACGCAAGGGCAGTATGCCTGTTCAACAATCTTCGGATATGGCGTCAGACCAGTCTAAGGACCCCGTGTTCGAGAAACCAAAACGCATTGGAAGCTGGGGACGACCCAAGTCCCCAAGAGTCAACACCAACCTTAGCGACAAAAGCAGAGACGGCGTTCCATCTAGCTCTCTAGGCCTCTCTGCGACTTCAGGTCCATGGTATCAAGGAGCAAAGAATGTCATCAGGCGAAGTCGTAGTCGAAGCGACATTGGCCGCAGCAGAGGCGATTCTGGAAAGTCGTTTGGCTTGGCTGAGCTTATGACCCAGCACGGTGGACCACCCATGCCTATGCTTGCTTCACCTCTTGCGGATACGGAAGGGACGAAGCAGTCTGTGCACCCAGGTCTTGGTGCGGACGACGACGACGATGATGACCAAGAGGCAATTACGATGGACCTCAAAGTGCGCACAGATCCTATCATTCCTAATCAAGAAGGATTCCGCACGCACGCTCGCCAACTTAACCCTCGTTTGGCTGACTTCATGGTTGAGCGCGTCGCTCAAGAACAGATCAGAAGATACAAAAGACTGCTTGAGTTCCGAGTGAAGCACATCATTGTTGTCCAGAACAAGAACTGCGCATCTGGAAAGTTCTGCACAGAGTTAGGGGGGGAATCAGAACAGCTACCCCCAAAGACTGGTAACAAAGACCCTGATGCACCGTTCATCGGTTTTCAGATTACGACTCCAGGTGAGGACGGCGACGATGCTGAGCTTCCACCAGAAGGCACGGTCGTGGCCGCGCAGTTCCCTTCAGGCGTTCCTTTGCCGCCCGTCAAGCGCCTTCCAGCCGAGTTCGAATGTCCGCTGTGCTTCAAAGTGAAGAAGTTCTACAAGCCGTCTGACTGGACAAAGCATGTGCATGAGGATGTTCAGCCTTTCACGTGCACCTTCCCTAATTGTCAAGAACCCAAGTCGTTCAAGCGAAAAGCTGACTGGGTTCGTCATGAGAACGAACGTCACCGACAGCTGGAGAATTGGACCTGCAATATCTCTGACTGCAACCATACGTGTTATCGTAAGGACAACTTTGTGCAACACCTCGTCCGAGAGCACAAGATTGCTGAGCCAAAACAACGGACTGGGCGAGGATCCAACAAGGACCCGCCTGCAAGCAACGATGCCGGTATGTGATGGGGAGACTAGCTCGAAGGGTAATCGCTAACGCTCTTACAGATGATGTTTGGACCATAGTTGAAAGATGTCGCCGCGATACCACGAAGCAACCCAAGGATGAGCCTTGTCGCTTCTGTGGCAACATCTGCAACAGTTGGAAGAAGCTCACTGTTCATCTGGCAAAGCATATGGAACAGATCAGCATGCCGATACTCCCGCTCGTCGAACAGAAGCTCCTCAATGCCGACACCATCATCAGCCCTGTACAGGAGTTTCCAGACACGCGCAAGCTATCAGCTGCATTTGCCAGAAAGCCAGTTCCTAGTCCCCTACAGCAGAGCCCCAACACAACTTTTGCGCCAGGAGTCAACCCTTTTAGACAAAACAATCTGAGCGAGGCCGGGACTAATGTAATGCACTCGTACCCCCCACCTCAAATGGTGGCACCTCAGCAAAGTGGTTACGCTGCTTACGGTGCAAACAACATGCACTATGCGAATCAAACCTATCCTGGACCACACAACCCGCCAAAATCCCCCATGGTCTACACCAACGACTTCCAGTTACAAGACCCGTCATATCTGAACCTGCGCCCTGTGTCTGCGGTTCAACAACAGGAACAGGCCATGTTCACAAATTCTCCGACGGAGACGACTGCTTTTCCCAGCTACTTTGGCCCCAATCAACAGAACATGAGTGGGAGCTTCGATCCTGCGATGCAGATGCAGTATCAACAACAGGCGCCCACCGGAACATACCAGGCTATGGACTACTTGGCAAACCAGCACCAACAAAACTATCAATATCAAGGATAGTAATGCAGCCTTTACAGTAGGAGCAAGAAAGTGATCTGGGCGGAAGATGGACTGAGACGATAGCGATTTATGCCTTACGATCTTTTTGTTTGGATTTTTTTTGTTTGGATTCTTCACAACTCGATGATATCTCTGCAGCCCTGAGATGCATCAAGGGCGGCCACTCATCGTTTGTGCTTCACAGTGTTGTATATCACGTTTCTAGCGCATGTATTTTGTGCACATAATAAGAATAGACAATGTTTCAGTCTAGCACCATACGACCACGTGCTCCGTGTGTAGACTCCGGCGAGCTGCATGCAAGTCATGCAAGGCGAGGCGAGACGAGAAAGCAGGACTCGATGGCGTGCGTCGTCTCAAGAATAGCCACCGTGCTACCACCGCACTGCTTCTTCTTGTTGTAACAAATTAACAAACAGGGTCGGAGTCGCGTGCTGGCACGAGTTTGCTGTCGTGTTCAGATGCACTTCCGTGATTGTGTTGTGTATCCTGCAAAGGCAAGGCATGAAGCATGTCAATGGACGTTTAGACTCTTTATATTAGGCAGCAGCAATGCGATTCGCAGTCAACTGAGAGTTTCAACGGGAATAGACTTGATGGTAAGCAGCAGCAACTTGATTCGCAGCCAACTACTGTGTACGAGTTTCGGTCAGATTAGACCGTCAACAACCGCTGGCGAATACGAGGCTAGATAAGCTGCAACTCTGATAAGGTGCATACCCAAGGATCGCTTTTCGAGAACAAGACAGGTTTCCTCCGTCGGAGGCTATCTGTTTCGCGACAAGGTGGCATGGCATTTGTGCGCGGCCTCGATCCTACGTTGTCGTGGTTGGTGTGACTTCACATGTCGGTGGTCGGCCGGACGGGCTGCCGTCGGCTGTACTGTAGGCGAACGAGATGACGCAGTGGAGGCCTGGAGGTTGGGGGCTCTCGAGGTTGGGAACTCTGTTCAAGTGCTCTACTACGCGTCAGAGGGACTAGTCATTGTCAAGCTTTTGTTCGCGCTTTGCACACAAGGCTGTCCCAGCCGAAGGATGCTGTTGAGACTAAAACAGCTTTCGTTCTGATCGATCTGCACCTACGAACACGCCTCATCCATGTGCGCGCTGGCCCCAGCATGACGATCAGAAGCTTGGACGCCCAGGCGTGGCCTAAGCTGCATGGCATCGTGCTGACGTTGGTATGCTTCTGAGACGCAGACGAGACGGCTGCTGAGCCAATGGGTGCCAGATGGCAGCATCGCAGCTCGATAACGGGCGCGAACATGGCAGACGCGTGAGGCGGCGCATCTGGACTGTACGCAATGCAGCCTTCAGGGCAGAGGGCAGAGCAGCGGGGCAACACTTGGGCGTCGAAGAACCCTTGAAATGATGACTATATGCAGACGCAGGCTCCGGAAGGGGTGGGATGGAGACATGTGTTCTGTGCGACTGTGACCAGGACGCAGGTGGACTGTCTGACCCGAGTGGTACCAGACGGCTGGCGTTGTTTGCTGTCTTTGCAAGCTCCCACGGCCGTCTGTTGTTGAGGGCAGCGGTTTCGGAGCACGGGTCCAGGGCGCAGGAGCTTGGACGTGGGTGGAGTGCAAAGCTGGGGAGGCGCCGCAATTTCAGCCGGCTCCTCCAATCGGCCGCTGCAGAGGACAATGAGTGTACGCTGTGAGATCACGTTGGCTACGCGCGCGGGATTTTCGGCGAGGTGCAACGCTGATTTGTCTGTGGTATGTGCATTTCCATTTCGCGCCAGATAGGCACAGTGCCTCGCGGGCTGGAGAGTGATGAGCAGCAGCAGCAGCAGCAGCAGCACGTTCGCTAACCTCGCTTACACCTGCCATGGAACCTATAGCACATTGCGTAGCCCTCGGGCTGACCGCTCTCTTGCTGCCCGCTTCTGAGCCGGCCCATGACGTGTGGCGAGCGGCGCTCCCTTGTCCGCAGCAGCGTCTGATGAGGCCACTTGTGAGCGAGTCGTGCCGGCGATGCTGGACGACATGGACAACGCGACAGGACAGGTACACAGGCTACCGTCTCTCCAGACAGGCCGTGATGTGCAGACGTGAAGATGTGCAGATGCGCAGATGTGCAGATGTGCAGCATGGTCGCGCAACCCATCGGCCAGCAGCTGGGGAATGGCCAAAGGCAGACTGTGGCTGACTTGTTATTGGCAGGCATCCCTGTCGGCAAGCCGCGCCTTCCGCGAATAGAAGAACCCCGCCCATCGCCCTTTCCCTCTCGCGCCCAACCACAGCTTCTCCTTCCTTCTCCAATCATCCTGCACCACCTCGACTAGCCATCAAGCATCTACCAGAATCACGAGTCTTGCGCTACAACGCGCTCGTGGTCACAACACGTCAAACCACACCGGGTACCTTTGTGTATCTGCCCGGCGCCTCCATACGCCCTGCCTGCTGCCTGCTGCCTGCTGCTTGCTGCTTGCTGCCCAGCGCAAAATTGGTGCGCCCAAGTGTCTGCACGCGTCGGTAAGACAAGAGCTGCGTCCTGCCGCCCTCTCAGCCAGTCAACGCGAGTCGCGCTCCTCACCACCACAAAATCTCGTGACTGAACTTCGCTGCGGCCTGCTGCATCCGTAAGTCCACCCACCCCATCGTCTGCTTGCTGTACCTCGCCGTCGCCCGAGTCCTGCTGCGACGCGTCTTCATGTTCTCTTCCCACGCTCTCTGCCGCCGCGCGACGTTTGCAGCGCCGCCTGCCCACATCGCCCCCAAAGCTGCCATGCTGCCATGCTGCCCCGAGCGCTGCATACCCTCGCGCCTGCCCGGCCTGCCATGCGCTCCTGCTAACAGCGCCCCAGCAGACTCAGGCTACACACGGCTCATTAACGCTGCTCGGCTCTGTATCCCACACGCTGCCAGCTGCTTGGATTGAGCCTGTTGACGATAGCATCACCTGCGCCTCGCCATACTATATCTCTGCGCGCTCGCTGGTCGCCCTACGCACGCTCTAGCAACGCCGCTACCAGCGCCCTGCTACCACTACCACGACTACCACGCCAGCCCAGCGTCAGCGTCACCTCGCCGCCGCAGCAATCGACCCAGCTGCACTTGCGACGTGCATGTGCCGCGCTGATTAAAGTCGGTAAGTGTCTCCATGGGCCTGCATGAACCTGCATTGCCAACGCATCACCTCCAATCGTCCGCCCGCCAACTCATGCCCACCCTCGACCTCCTCCAATTGCTCGACCATCTGTGCCTCGGACTAGCTGACCATTGCTCTTGCCTCTGTAGACCTTTTCCGTCTTCCCTTTTGACTGGGTAAAGCCCTGAAACGGCGACTTCCCCACACGGAGCGGCCCTCTAGACTCCAGTCCTTCTCACCATTGCCGGCCCACTCTGACCGTGCGAGTGCACCGCCCCAGATCTGACTCGGCATCCAATCGCCGACATTGCGCCTCAACACCTGCGCTGAGACTACGACCGTGCGCATCTCGAGCACTTCGCCTCATCAGCGTGGCCATTGACAACGCATCAAGCATTGCTCTGCCGCGACGTGACGTGACCAGCTACTACGCCGCGCTTAGAAACGCACATCCCGCGCTCCACCAGCAAACAGCAGCCTTCACCACCTGGCTCGTAGTCAAGTCAGCCACCGAGTGCTTCGAATTAAGCCAGACTTGATCCTCGGTAAGCCCCCGCACGCTCACAACACGCGTTATTGGCCGTGTACTGATTTCCTTCCCAGCTCTAGGCTACTGCTCTTCAACCAACCTTTGCAGAGCTAACCTCCAAGTCGCGTCCCTGCGCGTCCATTGTAACCTCTTCTGCGAATCACACAAGACCTTGCTCCTAGGCAACACACGACGCGAGCACTCGCGACTGAGGCTCTTTCCAAGTCCAAATAAGGCTTCCGCGGGAATTTTGTACCCTGCTTCTGTGATTGTCAGTGGCGCAACCGGGGTCATACTCACAACAACGCCGCTTCAAGTCGCGCGCGTCGAGCGTCCTTTATACACCCACAACACCAACAACAAATATTCCTAACATGACCGACTACGCGCAGTACCAACAGCCCCATCACGGGCACGCGCCCGGGCACATCCAGCCCTACGGTGGAGCCCAGAACCCAGCTGCAGGCAACCCATCAATAACGTCACCCACACAACAGCAACAGATGCATTCGTATCAGCAAACATCGCCCATCCTTCCATCGCAGGGGTACGGTCAAGCTGGTGCGCAACACCAGCAACACCCTCAGCAAATGGCCTACGCACAGCAAGGCTACATGCCAGGCATGCCCCAAGCGTACGGCATGTCGCCGACACAAGCGGCAGCCATGGCCACAGCTGCTGCTGCGGGCCCGGCCGGAGCATACGGATACGACCAAAACGCGATGCATGGACAGCTTGCGCAAGACCCCAGAGCATCCCCGCGCATGTCCGGAGGACAATTGAAGCAAGACGTACGCGCTGCTCCGCGGTCGCCTACTGCCGTTTCAGCTGGCATGGCTGGACCGCTCGCCTCCCAGGCCCAGATGACACCCAGTCAAATGCAACAGCGCAGAATGAGCACCCAGATCAGCAGTCCTGCGATGCAACAGCCTCAGCCCGTCATGAGTCACGTAGGACCTCGTTCGTCCATCTCAGGCCCCCCTCAGATGGCAGCACCACCACAACATCAACAATCGCCCGAGCTTGTGGCTGGAGCGCAGGCCGAGGAAGCCCCGCTCTACGTCAACGCCAAACAGTTTCACCGAATTCTGAAGCGTCGACTTGCGAGACAGAAACTGGAAGATGCTCTCCGTCTGACATCCAAGGGCCGCAAGCCATACCTGCACGAGTCGAGACACAATCACGCCATGCGTCGCCCGCGTGGACCTGGTGGGCGCTTCTTGACCGCTGAGGAGGTCGCGGCTATGGATGCCCAAGGCAAGGACGGCGAGACTGACAACAAGGAGAACAACGTTGCCCCACCCGCACCCAAGGCCAGGAGCGGAGGCCCCAAGCGTAAGGCTTCTCAGACTCAGCTAAAGGCTGGTCCAATCAAGAAGACCAAGCCACAGCAGCAGAGCATCAGCGAAGAGGACGAGGACGAGGAAGACGATGACCCGGAGGATGACGGTTGAACACCTCATCTTTGCACGCCACAACTACTTCACGGATCTTTCGACTCCTTAACCCTTTAATCCTGGCTTTTACACTTCTCAACAACCCCATCTTCTTGACGATTTACGACAGCGAGTCTTTCGGGTCAATGGTTGGCTTTTGCATGTTACCCATGTTGTGCGCCTCGACACACCCATCACCATTAAATTGTCTTAGCGGCGGAACATCCTCTTGAGGATCGTGACACACAAACACACACACAGACGTGTCGGGCGGTCTGGCACGGCGCGCTCATATTGTACGGATGGACTGATTGACTACTGTGCTTTTTGATTGTTGTATTCCCCTCTTGTGCTTTCGTGCTTTACTCTTTTCTCATACCCCTATACCCCACATTCGTTCAGGAGCTGGATTCGGAGCGCGCGCTGGCCAGGGAGCTAGTGCAAGCGGTTATGGACATAGAAAGGCTTAGTCTCCAGGGACGAAAATGGATGCCATGTTTGCAAAATTGCTGCTCTTGCCCTTGTATCTGATATTGACTGACAAACAGCGTGAATGTCAAGTTTCACTCCTCGAGTCTATTGGTCGCCTTCGCTCGCCAAACAAACACCGGCTGGAAAGCAGGAACTCTTCTCCACAGTCTTGAGAAGCCAGGACCAGTGTTCTGAAACCTCGTTTCCCAGCGCGAACAGAAAGTGAGATGTTTGGCCCAAGTGCTATTACGGTCCGCTGGCTGTGTCTTTTGATCATCTTGGAGGACAAGTATTCTGCAGAGTATTCTGGTGCCCAGTTGGTTGCCCGTATTTGCTGTCCAGTGCTTTCATGTCGCCGCTCAGAGAGTGAATGAAATTGTAGATGTCTAGGTTTCGGGGATCCTAGATGCATGGCACAGGCGTGCTCATTGGCGATGCTAGACTTGCTATTGTGTCTTGTGCTGTTAACATTCTTCCTTCTTTTTTTCCTCCGACGACCATGACAAACTTGGAAGCAAACGCCTCGCGAGATGGAGGAGTGGCTGGGTGTGCAGGAGAAACTGGGTGAATGTTACAGTTTGTTTGACTGCTTGACGGTTCTTAGTTCACGGTGAAACCTCGTGTCTTGGATATGTGCGAGATTTAAATGTCTTGCTCAACCTTTCGGTTGGACTTAGTGCTTGACCTTCAAGATCGTTCTGAGGCATGACATGAAATCAGTGCATGTACCATCAGATGATCTGACGTGGTCTTGAATCAAGTCTTCGCAATTAATAACATGTGTATGACCAATACCTGCGACTGCAGAAGTTGGCATACACATATCTGAAGATACAGTTTTACGTATGTTTCTTGATACCCCTCTACTCTTTGCAAGTCCACACTATCTTACTCAAACCTTGTTCACATCACAAGATAGGTCTAAACGATGTCGACTTCTTCGTTCGGACTCGAGATCGATATCACAACTAAGGAAGCCAGCTTAGATGCTCAAAATGCGAATTCCTCGAACTCATCTTTCGCAGACCTCGGTCTTATGGACATGCGGCAGCTCGAGGATTCACTGAAACCCAAACGCCCCACCGCAGCGAGAGTTGCCAGCTGCCCAAGATTCAATTATGGCTTCCATTGAGACCGATCTGGGGTACTCGACCCACCACTCTCACCGTGTAAGTTTCTACCGGCGGTGGACTGCAGTGGACTGTGGCATTTGCGCCGCACTCAGCGTCTTTCAAGAAGTACGAAAGCTGCTCTGAACAGCTTCAATCGCTGCAGTGTTGTCGTCCATAGTCAACGTAAGTGTCGATGTCGCACTTATATACTACAACTTCGCTATCGCCCGCTATCTCGGATGTCAAGACTACGATGCGGCAACTTTTTGTCGTTTGCATTCTTGTAATCCATACTCACTATACCGCCGGCAGTCTATCTTCCTCGTAGGCGGACAAGTATGCGCCCTTACTCCAATCGCTAAAAGCGTTCCACGGTCTCTACATCTCCAGACTCTATAGAAGCACACGCACCTGGATCGAGGCCAACACAACACTGGCTATACAATGGCTCGGCATTGGAAACAAAACAGTTTCTTTGTTCGGCTTCACAATGCCCTTTCTTTCCAACGCCAATTCAAATATTCTCTTTGTTGCCCTGGACTCGCCCTACGACATTGTTCGTCGAGGTCTGTGGCCTCGGTGCTATATCTGCAGTTCGCTAGTTAATATACCAACCAAGCTCTTCAAATACCTGCATTCCCGTAATGCCACCCTCCCCACGACGTTCAGGACGCTCTCGAGCGCCTCGGCACTCACCGTATAAGGTCGACTATGGTAAGTGTCCATCCGAGCCATTTGTCCAAAATAAGTATTTCTATGCGGCGGACGAAGCGTTGATCGCCATTATCAACCCTGTCCACCCGACATCGACAGAATTCCCTGCTACACCGGAAAAGATCAAATGTATAAGGTTCGACCCTAGCAAGCGGCAGAACGTCAGTCGACCCACCAACTACCACGGTCCATGGCCGCCGACAAGCGCGTCGCAGCTGCTGAACACTGACTTCACGATTGACGACATGGGCGGGAATCGAGCAGCCAAATATTTCCAGAAGAAACACGGCGAGCAGATCAACGAAGAATGCCTTGGTAAGTTCTGTTGGCAAAGAGCAGGTTTGCCTAATGGCATCTACTGCCTAGAAGCCAACTGCGTCCACACCTTTACAGAATGGCTCACCGGCCAGGTACGCTGGCGAGAGCGCTTCGAGATTCGGACCAACCCCGGTATGGGCTACGGGCTGTACTCCAAAGCAAATCCAAGAGTAGGCTGGAATGGGACCTGGAAGAAAAACGACATCCTCGGTGCCTACCTTGGTGAGTTGCTCCCCGCGCGCAACGAAAACACTGACTACTGCCACGAAGTCACCATCGGTCCGGAGTTCCAGAAGACAAGCGCTCCAGTCGCATATATTGACTCTGAGAAGTACGGCAACCACGTGAGGTTCTGCAACCACAGCTGCGAGAGCAATGCGAAGATCTTCCAGGCGCGAGTTGGGAAAGAGAGGGTTTTGGCGCTGAGGGCGACCACGTGGATCAAGGCTGGTGAGCAGATTTGCATTGATTATGGCGATGATTACTTCCGGTGCAGGCAATGTTTGTGTGGGTCTGAGGAGTGTAAGTACCCAAATGTAGTGAATGTTGGCACGCCAGTAGAGGCGCCAAGCTCGGCGAGTAGGAAGACCAAGAAGAAGAGTCGATCTGGGGAGGACAGGGCGGATTCTATGTTCGATATGGATGCAGAGTTCGAAGAGGATATGGATATGGATATGGATGTTGAGATCAATCAGTGATCTGTGGTGGACATTGTTGAGGTGCTTATTTTCAGAAGCCTACCAGATCAGACTGCAATGTAAATTTGAAAAGAAAAAGCAGAACTTGTACAATGGAGTGTGACCAGTCATCTCGGCCGAGCTTTAAAAGTTCATTATTTGACCATCGGCTAGACTCCCACGTAGCCTTTCCACCACTTTCCAGCTTCCCTATGGTATATCTCATGTCCTAAAGACGTGCCGTGTACGTACGTACCCTAGCAGCGTCGGAGATAGATCTCAACTCACCTGGAGCCGCGGGTGCAAGCATTGACTGTATATTGGGCCGCGCGTTGACAGGCACGAAAGATCTTGCAAGTTCGAGACGGCGGTGTGGGCCTGAGGTGTCAGCAACGCGCACATCCTGGGGCGGTGCCACTTTTAGACAGATTGTTGGGAACGTCTGGTGTTTGATCTCCCGTTGTGCTCGGCTACCTAGATCTGGTGATTTCTGCGATCAGCATGTTCGGTCGACACAATGCTAGATAATGACAATCATGGCAGCATACACGTCACGAGAAGAAGAAGAAGAAATCGAAGGTTGGTAAGTAGATATTTTTGATTGATGGTATACAGCGGAGCTGTGCGGTACAGACTCCGTCAGATGCACAAATCATCTCATCTACTCGTCGCTTATGCTCTTCCACCCAATCAACTACGTGATAAGTATCAACAACGAACATTAAGCTTCCACCACTTGAGTCTAATCACGTACGCAATGATGAAAAGGAAATGGTTTTAGATATGAAAAGGAAACGCCATGCTGGAATTATTAGGTACCTCCATGGAGACTCTAGGCAGACTTATTGTACGAAACTCGACAAAGAAGGGTATCATGGCAAACGCTGCACATAAGTGACGCTCTAGAACCTGACGGGGGAGTCGTTGGAGACGACAATCCACTTCTCAAGCTCTCTGACCTCGTGAGCCTTCTTCATGGCCTGTGCTGCTGGGCTACCGCTACGCTCGGGAACAACGTAGTTCTTGACGAGGCGCTTAGCAATGGCACCGTCGACACCATTGCTGAGCATGAGGTTGGCGCTGCCACCGAGATTGCCGGACACCTTGCTGGTGCGGGCAGTCTCGAGAAGCTTCTTCTTAAGCGCAGCCGGGTTCTGGCCAAGGCTCTTGTCTTGAGCCATTAGTGTGGCCATGACACCGGTTGTGTGGGGACAAGCCATCGATGTACCCGAGAGGAAGTTGATGATGTTGTCGCCAGTGCTCCAAGAGCTGAGAATCTGCTCGCCGGGGGCGTAGATGTCGACGCACTTTCCGATGTTAGAGAAAGTAGAGACCTCGTTGTCGATGTTGACGGAACCAACAGTGACAACGCTGGAGTTGCTTCCACCAAGCTGAGCGGGAGTAGAGCCGCAAGCGTCAACACCATCGTTTCCAGCAGCGACGGAAACGTGGATTCCAGCTTCACTAGCACCGGTGATGACTTCGTTTACAGACCTAGCAGTTCCCTGAAGACCCCAAGACATGCTCATGATGGAACCCACGAAGCCGGGCTGGGTCTTGCGCTTGTTGTGGTTGTTGATAACCCAGTCCATACCAGCAATGGTATCAGATGATGAGCCAGAGCCATCGTCACCAAGGACCTTGACAGCGATGATGTTGGCGCCCTGAGCGACGCCGAATTTCGCGCCACCAGCAGTACCAGCAACGTGGGTACCGTGGCCGTCACCGTCGACAGATGATCCAGTGGCGGAGAAACCCTGGGTGGCACGCCCAGTGAAGACCGCGTGGGTTGTGCGGACACCAGTGTCGATGACATAGATATCGACACCGGCACCGAGAGATGTGTCGTTGAAGGAGTAGGTGAAGTCCTGGGTCTGGGGGGACCCAGATGCGCCGGCCTCGTTGGAGATACGCTGGAGTCCCCAAGGAGCGCCCGTCTTTGTCTCTATAAACGACTGGATCATTGTCTTCTCCTCAACGTAGGCGACTTCGGACATTGCGTTGAAAGCATCAATGCAGTGATTCCCAGCCCTGATTTCCATACCAGCGAAGACTTCGTTGTCGAAACGACGAATGAAATCAGTGTGGTTGATGCTCATCGCAACCCGGTTGAGGAGAACCTTGTAGTCGGGGTTTTTGTCTTTCTGGAACATGATAAGAAGCTCTTTCGCATCGTCCCCGTGCTGCATTTGAGGCGTCGTGGAGTTGAGGCCAATGTAGCCATCCTGAGGCGCGGCAGCAGCGAGAAGGGTGGAGGCGAGGGTCAAAAGACCAGAAATGGCGAATGAAGTCCTCATGTTGGATTATAGACAGGATCCTGATCCTGTAGAAGTTGAAAGAGAGTGTGTGGCCGTCTTGGTGAGAGAGAGTGAAGTGTATAAAGAGCGCTACTTCATGTCAGTGTTTGTTGTGTGAGACCTACAATCAACGGCAACGGCACGAATTGAAACCAGCAAGAACCCCGCCCAGGCGCGAAAGCATTCTTAGAAGGCAACGGAGATTCGATGGTGCGTAAGCCAGACGGTGTTGAGACACGCTGTGGCCTTGCACAACATGGTGTGGGGTAGTGATAGGGAAGTGACAGGCGACCATGGCAGCCTTAGACAGATGAAACTTGGAGACTTACATCAACGCGCGAGCAACGACAGCTGGTAGAAAAGCTGTGTCAGGCGGGACGAGTATGAGGAGCTGCGCGTTTGAGCCAAGACGTGCACAGCACGTTTGTAGGTGAAAAAGGATGCGGCCGGGAGAAGAAGTCTCAAGACGAGAAACGAAGTGAAGGAAGTGAGAGTAGTTGTCAAAAGAACGTAGACTACTGCACGGCAAGCACACCTAAAGAATGAAGGTGAATGCTCCTTAGAAAGAAACGGGTTGAGGATTGCGAGAGGAAAGAATGACCAAGACCTAAGGAGAGGAGAGCATGGGGCTTCGCTCATGTACTCGTCACAAGTTTCTAGGCCACGAGCACCAAGCTCTGCGAAGAGTCGTCCGCATTTGAAACAGCTTGGCGGTCGGGTGGCTCCCGCGGCCGACCATGCCTGATTGACCAGCACTGTCCGTGGGCCAAGACCGCTGGCCTGCTTCATGCTCTCAAGTGGCAACAACGGCGGCCCTGAAGGATGCGAAGCGAACACGGCAGCCGGGGTCTGGTGCACGATTGGGGCCTTGGGAGATTGTACGCAGACTTCCCACTGTTGCTGAGGTGAAGATGCAGTGCAGCAGCAGACGCGTGGAACAGCGCTGACGCCCACAGCGCTGCTGGTGGCGTCTCAAAAGGAGGTACACAAGCGTGCACAAATCTCAGCAGACGCTCGCCAACAGATCAACAGACGTGGACGCGCATTGCAGCAGCACACTACGCGGCGAGCCTCAGGGTCACGCCGCTGATTGGCCACATCAACCTGAAACACGGGGGCTTGCAAGACCTAATGCGGCAAGCGCCATCGGCCGCTTCTCCACAGCATAAACCCGCACTCAACAGCGCAGCCAAGGGGCCCCTGGCGCGTCCAGTCTTCAATGCGCCGCGAGAAACCAAACTCATGGCGTCCAACGACTGCTGTTGTGCCTGAGCCACCCGCGACCTGTGGCACAAGGCCGGCCTTTGCCCCTATTTCGATTCGCTGCCGCCGCCGGAAAGCCGTGCGATCTTGATACAAACCATTTCCGTGCATTCGAGCCGTTAACCCCACGTACGCTCAAACACTCTGGGCCACCCAGGAGCCACACATTGCTGGCCGACGTTTCATCACTGATTAAGGACGACGAGGAGATGAGCGCCGTCGCTCTTTTCGCACTTAACGCAGTGAGCATGACTTGCTGCTGCTGCTGCTGTGAGAGGGACATGCGCACGTACAGCACGAACGCCTCCATCTGTGCCTGTGAGACGCAACGCATAAACACGCGCGCCCTGTCACAACAGTCGTTCGCATCCTCCAGCGGTGACGTTGTTTGACGTTCCCAGAAGCCACAAACGTCAGGATCTCTGTTCTGCATGACGACCTTTGTTTTGCGCGGCATTGACAGCTGCCAACCACCAGCTGTCAAGTAGCACGGCATGGGAACTGTTTCTAGCACTTTTATGCGGTTCAGAACAACAGAGAGACTTTGTTTTAAGGTCCGCAATGGCCTGAACTGCGCCTCATCAATACCAGGCAGCCGGAGGCTCTAGTTGTCGATCCTGGCCTTCGTCATGCGAGCAATCTACCTGCGCCGCATCGCTTAACGAGAAAGGCACTGTTCCTCCGCATGGCTCGACCCACCTCATCTATTCTCCGATAATAGAAGCAAAAGCGGTGTGTGTCGACTGCGAATAGAGAAGTAGTTCACGCCATCGTTGTCGCACATGTACCGCAACATCCGTAATGGCAGACCTTGCGAGCTGCTACCACTCGAACTATGAGAGGAGAGAACGAGAGTTCAACAGGGCCACACATTCAATTCTTACAGTGAAAATATACAGCCGACTTTCCAACTCTATCAGCGATCCCAGATGCCATCTCCAACTCCAAGTACCCCCAGTGACTACTGGTCTACAAACAACGCATCACAATCGACACCGCAGTCTAGACTTCCTCATCGCTCTCATCACCCAGTAGCTCGCCCTCGTCTGGGTCCACGACTGCGTAGTCACCCCTGCCCCTGGCAAAGGAGCTTCTGCTCGTGTACGTGCGACCACCGTAGCCTCCGCCACCTCTGCCACCAGAAACCATCCTCCACAGACTGCCAACAAGCATGGGAACAGCAGCGATGACAGCCACAAGCCCGCTAACCGCAGCGACTGGATACTTGACCCACGGCGCATCGGAATCGAATCCTCCGCCAGAGTCGCCGAGGCGGATGGCACCAAACTTGCCAATGCCATTCCAATTTCTCCAAACATAGTATCCAATGCCACCTGCTGTCGCAAACGGTAAGACAATGGCGAGGAACAGGGCAAAGCCACCGATACCGTGTTTCTTCTCAAACTCCTCTTCGAAGCCGGGGCAAGGGTGCGGCGCGCCAACGTGGTCGAACTCCTGGCCGCCTTCGCAGGTGGAAAGCGGGATCTTGCGGAACGCGCTGTTGTCCCAGTACTCGCGAGCACCCTTTGAGCAGACGGCCTTGGGGTCCTCGAGAGTAAGGCCGGGAATAAGGGTGCATTCGCCGCCAGGCTGGCGTTCGTAGTTGTAGGCACATTCAAAGTCACGACGCGTGCACGTGCAGTTGCGGGCGATCTCGTGCATATGGTCGATTCGCTCCCCGTTCCTGCACTTGGCGTCGCGCTTCTTACGATGGTACTCGGCTACATGGCCGAAAAGACACTCGGGCTGGTCTTGCTGCATGGGGTGCTGGGGCGTCCAGAGGTCGTAATCGCCGCTTCCAGGGTTCTTCTCGTCCAGGTTACATTTCTTTGAGAACTCCTCCAGGCCAGAGAAGTCGACGTTGATAGCGACAAGCTCTTTGCCGTCCTTGCCCCACAGGAGGAAGTTGAGGGAGGTGTCGCTCGGTACAGTAGTGATGGCGTCGACACGAATAGCATGCTCGGCGAACTTGTAGAGAGTCCATTTGTCGCCACTGTCGAGCGAGTAGTACAGATGATCAGTGTCTTCGCCACGGCGGACAATGACGATGACTGAACCTTGATCACCAAACTCCCAAGCGTATGCACCCTTCTTGATCTCCTTCCAAGTGATACCAGCGTCAGTGGTCATGAACGTACTGGACTCACCAAGGGTGGCAAGCTCCGAGCCGACATTGCCCACACCGAGCATGAGACCAACAGCCGTAGGAGAAGAGTACATTTCGCGAGGATCTGAGCGCTCCGTATATCCGTGGATGTGCAGACTGCACTTGGCGGGGTTGGACACATCGCAGCTATAGCTCTTGCCATCCGAGTCTTTCTCAGGGGCCTCGAGAGGTGACCATTCGGCGCCGTCATTGTGAGTAATGCGAGTCTGCTTCCTCTTCTTGGCGCCGTTGTTGACCTCATCGACGTTTGCGATTATGTTGGCCAGTGCGACACCTTCCAGCCCCTGCATCTTCTCAAAGTCGACGTAACCCTCGGTGTTGCGGTTTACACCGTTCAAGCTCATAACATAAGAAGTGCCATTGCTATTGCTCTTGATGATCGAACCATACTCCTGGTCAGGGCGGGGATTGACTGTGACGTGGAGGAAGATGGCGTGGGTAGAGCTGTCAAGCACAGTGTACGCTGTCTGGTGGTCGACGTTGAACTTCGGAGGGAACTTGGCTTCAGCGAAGGTGTTCGCGTCCAAACTGGCTGAAAGCTCCAGCGACTTGCCGTCTTTGCCCTTGGTCGCAATGACGATAAACTCAGACATGGTTGCGAACTCGACAACCGATTCGAATTTGACGTCCTTCTTCTTGAACCAATCGTCACTAGAGATGAGCTCCACTGGGGCGCCCATCTCCTCTTTAGTGTACTGCTCGCAGAAGACACGCTCTTCCTTGACATCGCGGCCGGCTTCGCGCCAGACAAATGCACACTTCTTGACGTAGGGTAGCATAGCCTCCCAACTTCCAGAAACACCGTTCTTTTGTGAGACGTAGGAGACCGTGTGGCAGTCTTTGTCGCCCAGCTTCTCGCAGTGTTCGCCGCCGAGCCAGATGAGCCAGCCCTTCTGCTTCGGGTGAAACTGCAGAATCTGAAGCAATTGCGTGTTTGGCATGACAGGAGCTTCGAAAGAGTGGATGCTGTCCTTCAAACCACGGTCTTCCGAGTAGTAAACCTTCTTGGAAGCGGTGAGGAAGTAGACGTAGTTGTTCTCGTAGGTGTGGGGGTAAATCCGCACAATCTCGTCGTCAACAGCCTTCTTCCACTTCTTGCCATGGTCGTGGGTGATGTAAGCCTCGCGTTCAGACGTCAGTAGAACAATAGTCTCGTCGCGATCTCTGGCGTTGTCGCTGTCGTCCCTGTTCTGCGCATCGCGCTCCAGATAGTAGTGTTCCATGAAGTTACTGCCCTTGAACTTGGTGATCTCGCTGGTAATCTTGTCGCTCTTCGGCGGCGGCCTCTCTGCATCGCCGCAGGGCCTCTCAACCTCCTTATCTCGCTCGGTCTCGCCCTTGCACTGGTTGCCAGGAATCTTTCTCCAACCTGAACTGCCCTTATACGTCTTATCGTCGCCTTTGCAAGCGCCTGCGGGCAGTCTCACCTGATCAGAGGGTTCGCACTTCATATCCTTACCCTCGCCGCTGGGGGTAAAGTTGACATCGCATTCGTAGTCTCGGACTGCGTCGCATTCGCAGGGCTCGAAGTGTGGCGTAGGGTCCTTGAATGGCTCAGAAACAAAGCAGTCAGCATCCCATTTGCGCCTCTTGAACAGCTGCTTATGACCCATGACGCAGCTTGGCTTTCCGTCATCTTCCTTGCGGACGGACCACTCTTCGAAGTCCTTGTCACCACACTTTCGTTCGTGAAGCTCAGAGAAGTCGAGATGGATGATGACATGCTCGCGGCCGCCGCCGTCCTTTTTCTTGGATGCATACAGCATGAACTTTTGACTTGTCGAGTCAGGAAGAGTAGTGAGTTCGCGAGCGCGGAACTTGTAGCCGATGTCGATCTCTTTCCAGGTGTTCTTGCGTCCATGTTTGAGGGAGTACATGACCTTGTCAGTGTCGCCCTCATCGTAGACCGCTACCAGGATCGAACCTTGGTCACCGAACTCGTACTTGTGCGCTTCCTCGAGAGCTAAATCCCATGTAAGACCGGCATCATCTGAGACGTATAGATCACCATCGGTGTATTTGCCCAACTGGTCTCCGGTGTTACCCACACCCATGACCATCCCAGGGGCCAAGCTGGAGAACACGCGACCACTGTTGTGCAGATTTGTAACCGAATGAAGGTGTAGCTCCTTATCCTTGCCCTTGACCTCGAGCTTTTCAAAGGTTCTTCCGTCGTCAAAACTGATCTTTGACTTCAGCTTTTTCGGTGAACCCTTCTTCTCATAGTCCTTCCAGTTGTCGACGATATTGACCATGACCACACCCTGGATGTTGGCGATCTTCTCAAAGTCCACGAAGCCTCGCTCGTTGCGGTTCATGTGTTCAACGTTCTTCGTGAAGTAGGTGCCGTTTGAGTTGCTCGTGTAGAGTGTGCCCATCGCGGTGTACTTCGACGTCATCACGTCGACCTGGATACTGTAGTTCGTCGATTCGAGGATTGTGTATGCGTCTTGCTCGACCTTGTGGTCGCCAAACTCAGCATGGTGCCAGGTATCGGTATCGGTTGTGACGTATAGGGTAAGTTCGCTCGAGTGGTCGGCCTTAGCGGCTGCAACGATGTAGCCTTTCACAGCTGCCATGTTTGCCATGCCTTGTACGGTGCGCCCCGAGGACATCACCGGCTCGTCGAAGTCTTTGAAGTAACTACGACAATTAGCAAATTCTATGAATCCTGAATACGCGTCTCAACTTACTTGTCAGATGTCAGGAGCCTGAAGTCCTTCGTCCTGTCTGAGTATTTGCCCCTTGTGATGCATAGGATGCGGTCATCGTGCTTATCGCTGCCCATAAGGAATCTCTCAGATCCCTTTGCCCACTGGCACATACGGCGGTCTTCGATGAGGAGCTTCGGTTCTGACTTGAAGCCATCGGTGGTGTAGTGTGTCCGTCCCAAGCATGGCGCGGTAAAGCAGTTATCGATCTCGTTGACCAAGATCTTCTTGGGGTCTGTCGCATGCCAGCTGACAGGCGCTTCTGGGGAGGGTGGAAGATCCGTCTTGAAGGAAGACCAGTTCTCTCCTTGATCAAACGTGATCCAGTGTTTTGTCTCGCCCAAGACTGTGGCGACGTTGTTGTCGTACGGACTCTTGAGTATGCCGTTTCCGTTCATTTCCTTTTCCTGCTTCCAGCCTTTCCCGGCATCTTTGGATCTCCATATTCTCCCACTCTCAAGCTCCTGTAACAATGCGACCGAAGAGTCGTCGAAGTAGAGGATGTTCACAAGCTCATTCTTGAATCCGGTCGTCTCAACGAGCGGCGTATCTTTCTTGGCGGCGATAGAGGGCGCGAGTGCCAATAACGCCGGCAGAAGCAGGCCTGCGTTATACCGCATGATGCATAGAGGCGATGGGAACTGTGGAGGGTGAAGGATGGATTGGACGCGTGCTTATTTGACAGCTGGCTGCTTCGCCGTCTGCAGCCTTGTCGAGCTGGAGGCAATGGCTTGGCGCGCTGAAACACTGGACGCGACGCAACGGAGAAGCTGTGGCAAAGCTTTGATGACCCGGTATAAGACTCTCTAGGTGTGGAAATCGATATTTGCAAGCAATTGTGCACAACGAAACTGAAATGCGCTTGAAAAGTGATGTAGGTTGAGCAGACGCAGCTCTTGTTCTTCGCTGTTGCTGCTGCCGGTGACGCGCGGAGCTGCGGCAACTGTCCGCACCCAAGATCCCTGCTGACACTTGCGGTCATCGTTCCTGGCACAAAGAACGACTCTACGACCCGTCCTCTAACATCACCCTTGAACAGTACAGGAAATCAAGGCATCTCTACCGTTACTATCTCTTCAAGAAATCATACTCATGTTCTCCTACACGTAGTTTTCCGGCTTTAGTAAAGCCGGCACAACAAATACGCATGCACGTGCCATGATGTTACCGGGCTCCTAGAAATTTGAGATGTAGTATCATCTGCTCATGAACGACCATAGGTACCCGTCTCGCATCGACGCGGATAGCGGTAGGCCCAGAGCGGCCTTTTCTTCTCGTCTGAAGTGAACAAAAGGCCGGACATTTTATTTTGAGTGGCCACAGGAGTGCTCGGTCAAGATGCTTCCAAGACTTCAGCCGCCGCAAAAACTAGAAAACTGGAGCCGCGGATGTTGAGGGCCCTATTCATAGTAAACAAATTTGACACTAGCTACGAATTCGAGAAACCGTCAGTCGCTCAGCGCCAGCGTTGCGCCGACAATGTACGTTCGGCGCTTCGCGAGGGATTGGCTTACGCTCATTGGCTACGTAGGTTAGCATCCACATCAACGTTCAACTGTGCCTCCCTCAGTTAAGGCAAGATTGGTCTTGGAAGTTCCTGTGCCGCAAAGAACAGCTTGCGGTATTATATCTTAAAGCGTAGTTGTTGGCCACATGGTACTCTTGTATCCAGTCCTTTCTAGCAAGTGTGCACAGGTTTCGCAACAATGTCTCTTGAGCTTGAGCCGAACCTCATTAAGAGTGGTGTATGGTAGGTGCTCATCGACTTCATCATGAACAACTACGAGCTAGGATTGTTGCTTACAGGCCCGCCAGGACCAATTTGGCTCATGGTCCTATTATGGGCAAAACAATCACGACCGACACCCAAACTGGCAACATCATAGTTGCTTTGTTAGCTGTCCTATCGACACTAGGTCAGCTTCATTACCTTAAGTTTCGAGCGGTACTCACAGATCATAGCCACTGCACACTTATGGCATCTCGTAACATTTCTGATACACCAAGTACGTGCTACTGGACACCCAGAGGATGCGCTCTTCAGGCAACAGCAGACGCTGCTACGCACTTTACCATCACCAAGTTCTGTCATGGCCGATACCATCAAGCTGTGGTGGGCTTGGAGAGGCAAGGCCAAGAGACCGTTGCTCCGTTCGCTGGTCCTTTTGATCATTGCAGTTCTCTTCACGACAGCCACAGGCGCAGCCAGTGTTTTCTCCTCACTCGTCGTCGACACAACCAGCTTAGAGGTCTTAGTCAAAAGCCGCAATTGCGGATGGGCACACCCAACACGGATGTTCGACAAAAGCTACGTTCGACCGGTCAAGTCGGCATCTGCTCCATACGCCAATCTCTGCTACACTAACAAAGCAAACGCAAACAGCAATAAGCTTCCATCGACTTGTAACTCTCTAGTCCAACGTGAGCTACCGTTCAATACCACTCGTGTCCCATGCCCCTTTGAAAAAGAAGCTTGCGAACCAAATCTTGACTCAGTCATGTACGACACTGGACTTATGGATGTTGGCCCTTCGTTCGGACTCAATCTACAAAACTCCGATGGTGTCAAATTCCGTCAAAAGATGACATGTTCGCTCATGGCCATCAACACCAAGTACAACACTGGAGTCCGTTACAGTGCTAAGGAAGATGGTTCCTTAGCTCCCAATTCTTCGAGTGACCCGCATTCCCTTTTATTCGATTACGGATCTTTATATCGTGGTTCCGTCAATGGAACTACGTGGGCTGTAGATCAGGACGAAGCCATACTGCTCCAGCAATATTCGCTGAAGTATGCAAACCCCGATCGTGACCCATCGCTCTCACTGACAAGCGGCTAGCACAATCTGGAATTACACAAATCCTTTAGCGCCAGTACCTCGAGGTTTCGATCCGCGACCTGAGCTTCGTCGTGATAACACGACGCTCACGATGATCATTGTTGGTCTTAACGCTGTTACATATGAGAACAAGGTCCACGATCCGCTCTTCAATGCGACCTTGCCGATGGAAGTTAAGGGCCTGGATAGCAAGGGCGGTCGCCCGATACGAACCTTGTACTATGCATCCAAGTTCGCTCGAGCACTCGCTTGCCAAGAACAAGTTAGTCCGTCCTACCCTACGTGCAAGTCTTTTCCTAATCTCTCCTAGTATCAATTTTGCTACAAACTTGCATCAGGAAAAGACGAGTGCACCGAGTTGGGCGAACTGCCTCTCAGCGTCTTCCTGGGAAACCTTCCTCCTCCGCCAAATATTGACTTTAGCACGTTTCCGAATGCAAATGAAATGCAAAAGACGATCTTAAGGTTGATCACGTCATCTGCATATGAGTTCAATATTGCAAACGTAGCGCTCGACTTGTTGGCCGAGTCTCTTGAGAACCCTGATATCGAAAGAGGGTTGCCCGATGACCAGTGGCTGCGCGAATTGACTCGTTGGCAAAAGCAGATATTGGCATCCTTGCAGGTTGCTATGATCGACTATTCGATAGGCCCAGGGGTGCGAGACACTGCTTACCCCGCATATGTTCGACCTACAACAGACGCCGAGAAACAGCTTTGCACGATGCAAAAGATGAGAAAATCTGGCAACGTTGTGTGAGTCTACATCTTTACCGTTCTGGCTCTATCAATCTAACAGCCAAACAGGAACATCAACGTTTTCGGCTTATCTTTTATAATCGCCTTCTCTGTGCTCGTCGCCATCCTTGACATTTTCATTCTCAAGTTCATGATCTACCTGAGCAGATTCAGGGCCGCGCTCAGTCCTCGGATTGACCGCTGGATTCAAGATGGTATCTGGCAACTACAAAGGCGTGCCTATGAAGGCGAAGGGTACCGCAGCTGGACAGATCTGGAAGCAGACATTCCACTCACCGATGAGAAGATGCTGAAAGATCTGTCGATTCTGTGGCTGCCTGGTAAAAGTCCGGCGTTGAGGAGCCCTGCATTCAGGGATCCTGCGGTGAACTTTGGGGACATGTTCGACTCGGCATCAACCTTTGGTCCGTCACAATCGTTGAAGCAGAGTGGGCCGGCGGAGACAATAGCACCTCTCCAGGGAGAGGAGGGTCGAGGCCTTGGACTGCTAGGGTTCTTCAGAAGATAGGTCCAAGTCTTACGGTAGATAACAGTAATTTTCATGAACCGCCGCGCATGCCATTACAGTAATAACGTAGCATCACTGGCCATATTAGATCCGGCGAAAGTGCAAGCACAGCGAGCACGAAACCTGTGTATCTTAAGCACTTGCTCGAAAATAGTCCACTTATGCGATCTACTTCAGTACGCAGCCTGAGAAGGTTCCCGTAATTGTAAAGTTCAAAATGGAACAAGCATATGGTGCATTGAAGTTCGCGATGCTCGCTAATCGATAGGAGCTGTAATGATGCAAACGCTCGGAACAAAAAGATTGAAAGTGCAAAAGAAGTGGACTGGCAGGTGATCGAAACCTGGACCTCCCGCAATTTGATACTCGATGGATCACAAGTGACCTTTCTTGATGCAAAGCGGGCGCTCTACCACTGAGCCACAAGCCCTTGCTTACGTAATCAGGTTCTAAGTCTCCTATTGAAAGCTCGAGACTACCTGATTCGATGGAATGACGGTAAAATTTATAATCTATAACCCGTAACAAAATGTTCCATGCACTGATCTTGCATGAGCATCTCCATAGTAAGCGAATATGTTTTAGGAAACCTTGTGAGCTTCGTGTGGATGCATGTTGCTAGTGTAGTGGGTCAGACGCACAGCCACAACTTGGCGCATCACGGACGAACCACACGTCAGCTCCCGAACACAGTTGCGCCCAAGCCAGCAACAACACAAGACACTCTCCCAAACACGCGCAGCTAGCCTAACAATTTGCCTGTAACACAGACTCAGACCCCCATCCCTTACCGCGGCTGTAAATTGTCCACTTAGGCTACGTTGCATGCGCACTCGCAGCTCGTATTGAGCTTCCCAGGCTTCCGACCGCTTTGACGATTACCAACCGGCACAATGGGATCGCTAGCGACCTACTTTATGGACGTGGTCTACTCGTTCACAAATTGCATGGTGTGCTTTCCGAGCTCTCCACAGCTCAAGATCAACAGCCGGAGCTTCAAGATACTACGGTTGCTAGGCGAGGTAAGCATGCTATGCTTCCTATCTGCTGTACTTTGGATTGACACCTCGATTACAGGGCGGGTTTTCATACGTATACCTCGTACAAGATAATTCGAATCAGCAACTTCTTGCGCTCAAGAAGATCCGATGTCCCTTCGGTCAGGAGAGCGTCAGCTTGGCGTTGAAGGAGGTTGAAGCATACACATTGTTCTCGCCGCATCCCAACATCATACACTCAATCGACTACTCAGTCGAGACAGATAAGTCGGATCCCTCGGCAAAGACTGTCTACATCCTTCTCCCATACTACCGCCGCGGCAACCTACAAGACATGATCAACGCGAACCTGGTCAACCACACAAAGTTCCCTGAAAAGAGGCTGATGGTGCTCTTCTTGGGCGTTTGCAAAGCACTCAAGGCTATGCACCAATACAAGGTCAAGGGAGGGCCAGGCGGCGCGAAGAGCGACAGCAAGGCCAAGAAGGTCAGGAGAGATGCAGCGCGCGCCGATGCGGAGGCAGCACAGAGCATGGAGATGCGGCCCAGCAGAAGACACCACGAAGGCGATGACGAAGACGACGAGCAAGCAGAGGGTCTCCTGGAAGAGAGCAATGTCACAATGGCGCAAGAAGGTATTGCGCCGGGCGGAGACCGTGCGTATGCGCATCGCGACATCAAGCCTGGTACGTATTGACGACTGAATGCGTTTTCTCAACTTACTGATTGCGTAGGCAACATCATGATCGACGATGATGGCAAGTCACCCATCCTCATGGATCTCGGGTCGTTAGCACCCTCACCAACACCAATCACCTCCCGCTCACTTGCCCTGCAAGTTCAGGACACAGCCGCCGAACACTCGACGATGCCCTACCGCGCTCCAGAACTGTTCGATGTGAAGACCGGCTCGGTCATCGATACAAAGGTCGATATCTGGTCGCTCGGCTGCACGCTGTACGCCTGTCTGGTCGGCAAATCACCGTTCGAGTCTAGAAGTGACGAGACGGGTGGAAGCCTGAGTATTTGCGTGCTTGGCGGCGACTGGAGATTCCCAGATGAGGGTCCGCAGAGGGGCAAGCAGAAGCAACCAGCAGACACCGAGGCCATTAGCGATCCTGTGAAGGATGTTGTACGGAAATGCTTGATGCTAGAGCCCAGCGACAGGCCTGATGTGGATGAGCTGATCAGCATAGTAGAGGACGTGCTGCAGAATCTGCCTGAAGACGGATCGGACGACTGAGCGTGGTCGGAAGAGCCTAGGTCATGACGATTTTGTATCACCACTTGTGCCCCAGGCTGATGTCTACTTGATTTCCGAGAAATTATCACGAAGAATATACCCATTTGAAGACGACTTGTAACGAAAGTATATCAAGGAAAATGTTGTGATAATCTGGAAGGCAACGTTATGTCACCCTGGTGTGAAAAATGCAGTCTTGCATTGACAAAGAAAGCCTGACCCTTCGAGCATTTCTCGGGTAGTAGGCTCGACAACACAGTATATACTATGTTCATCACCATCTCCATCTTCAATGACCTTCCTTAGAACAGCTCTGAATGCCTTATAGTATTACGTATGCTCATGGCCAGTCTAAACAGCAATATCAGCCAGATCGACTACTGCAGCATCAGCAGCCAGCAGTTCCATATTGATATTGATTCCAAAAACAAGGGAATCGGTGAAGTAGTGTCGGCGAATTCACAAAGTCGATGGCTATTCAAGTCATGTTGTCGGTGGCATCGATGGTACGGATTCGCTTCGCACCGACGTCGGCTCATCATCGACCGCCTTGCCCAGCCACCCACACCTGTCGTCGTGCCAGGCAGAGGAGCTTCGCACACCGCTAAGCTTTCCAGAGCAATGATATGATCGGATAGCGTACATCCCCGATATACCTGCCCAAGCAACGAAGGCCTGCCGGTAACGGCTGCCAGGGTTCCTAGGTTGACGTCAAATAAATCACGACTGATAACCCGGAAGTAGTGCCGACATGCAAAAGTCCCCAGATAGCGTCTGGGCAAACGACTCTCGTGTAGTGCTCAATGCAACGTCCATCCACTACCCCTCCCGCTAAGCCAAGATGCGGAGTGCGGGTGAACTACGGCAAGCTCGTTACGGGGCGCATGCATCGCGCAGTTGTGGACACGGCATGATGTGATCTTGGAATCCGAGCAGTCATGCGGGTACATAAGATCGACTATTTGCTCAGTGACACGATGTCGGCTCCAATCTCGCGAAGGGCAAGGAAAACAGCACAATGAAGTCCTCTGACCTTATTGCTCTGAGCATTGCTCTCTTCTCTAATCCATCGCTCTCCCAAGGCTACACCAACCAGTCAGAGGTACCTCTCTACGGTCAAAGTCCACCAATTTACCCCAGTCGTAAGTAATATAGATGGCCAGTCGAGAGACCTTCACCTCGCTAAAACCTATGATCTAGCAAGCGGCAATGGGTCAACTTCGTCGTCATGGGCAGCAGCATATGCTCGAGCTAAAGACCTTGTGGCTCAATTGACTCTGGAAGAGAAGTCAAACCTCACTCATGGAGTCACCGGGCCTTGTGTCGGACAGACGGGCGCAGTTCCACGTCTGAACATTCCCGAACTATGCTTTGCAGACGCTCCAGCTGGCGTGCGTGGGCAAGAGTTTGTATCCTCATTTCCTTCTGGGATCCATCTTGGAGCCACTTTCGATCGAGACCTTATGCTGAGATACGGGCATGCGATTGGACGCGAGTACCGTGGAAAGGGTATACACGTGGCACTTGGTCCTTTCATTGGCCCAATTGGACGGGTTGCGAGAGGAGGCCGAAACTGGGAGGGTCTAGGAGCAGACCCATACCTCGCAGGAGTCGGTGGGGGTCTGATAACAAGGGGCACCCAAGCAGAGGGTGTCATTGCAACTCCCAAGGTGCGTTGTACCCTCAGTGATAAGAGAATAAGCTCAGCTGACCGAGTTCTAGCATTGGCTTCATCAAGAGCAAGAGTACAGGCGCATGCCTGGTTCAGAAGGAGAATCGGTCTCATCTAATGTGGATGATCGATCGACCCATGAATTATACGCATGGCCATTCATGGATTCCCTCAGAGAAGGCGCTGCGTCCGTTATGTGTTCGTATCAGCGGACAAACAACAGTTACGGCTGCCAGAACAGCAAGCTGCTTAACGGTATCCTCAAGACAGAGCTCGGTTTCGAGGGCTTTGTCGTTTCTGACTGGGATGCACAGCACTCTGGTGTTGGATCGGCCAACGCCGGTCTTGACGTCGTCATGCCTGTAGCAAAGTTCTGGGGTCACAACCTGACTGATGCAGTGACGAACGGCTCGGTATCAACCGAAAGGCTTGATGACATGAACACAAGATTGCTTGCCGCACACTTCTATCTGAATCAGGATAAAGAATTCCCCGAGAATGCGGTCTACCCATACAACGTTCTCCACCCGATAGTCGACGTGCGTGAGGACCATGCCTCGTTGATCAGAGAGATCGGAGCTGCCGGCACTGTTCTCGTCAAAAATGTCAACGATACTCTACCTCTCCGCAACCCTCGCTTTCTGAACATCTACGGCTACGATGCCGAAGTCAAGGCCCAACCATGGAACAACCCTGCCCGCTTCGGAGGCGGATATGAAGAGAACTTCGGCTGGTCAATTCTCAATGGAACCCTCATCACAGCAGGAGGTTCTGGCTCGAGCACACCGCCCTACGTCATCAGTCCCTTCAAAGCAATCCAGGATCGCATTATTGCAGACCGCGGTACCCTGCGTTGGGATTTCTTTGGTGTCAACCCAACTGTATACGCCAACGCAGATGCATGCCTTGTCTTCATCAACGCTTACGCATCGGAGAGCTTCGACCGCACAAGCCTTACTCACGACTTCAGCGACCAGCTCGTCAATAACGTTGCGACGAACTGCAGCAACACTATCGTTGTTCTACACAGCGCAGGCATCCGCGTTGTTGACTCTTGGATTGAGCACCCTAACGTGACTGCCGTCTTGTTCGCCGGTGTGCCAGGCCAGGAAAGTGGAAATGCCCTCGCCGACGTCTTGTACGGCGACGTAAATCCTTCCGGTCGCTTGCCTTACACAGTTGCACGCAACGAGTCGGACTACGGACACCTCCTCAACTCCACTGTTGATCCTACGCACCCTGCTTTCTTGCAAAGTAACTTTACCGAAGGGCTGTACATCGATTATCGTGCTTTTGATCAAAAGAACATCACGCCGAGATACGAGTTCGGCTATGGTCTCTCGTACACCACCTTCGGGTACGCAGATCTGAGCATCGAAAGTGTGACCAACGCGTCCCTTGCCGCTTTCCCCTCCGAGTCTATTGCCATTGTTCAAGGTGGACACCCGGAGCTCTGGCAGATCCTCTACCGAGCGCATGTCAACGTTACCAACACCGGTAGCGTCGCCGGGCACGAAGTCGTGCAATTGTACCTGGGGGTCCCAAATGCGCCAGAACGACAGCTGCGAGGCTTCGAGCGCGTAGGTATATTACAGCCGGGTGAAAGCCGCGAGGTCGAGTTTTCATTAGACCGACGCGATCTGAGTGTGTGGAACGTGGTGGCACAGAAATGGGAACTACAAAAGGGAGATTACAAAGTTTGGGTAGGAGCTAGTAGCAGGGATATCCGGGCTGAGGGTGGCATTAATATTCAGTAGAAGATATTCTAAGACAAGGTATTCCAAGACACAGGAGTTCATTCCTACCGCATGTCGTCGAACGTTGTATTAGCACGCATTGGTCTATACAAAAAATCATCCCAACTGCGAATTTTATCTAGACGCAAAATGCGTGGCTTTTCGCCGACACGATGCACGTCTAAAAGTGCTGTCAAGCGGTTCCTCGAGCGATGGGCGCCGCAAACAAGGAGTGCTCATAATACCACAGGGCATGGCACACTGAGCTAATATATCGAGCAGTAGTAGACAGCATGTTACGCAATCAGCAGCCACTCGAATCTTTTGGTCTTCTCAGACCTGAACGCAACATTTGACGTAAATCATTTTCGGATTCGACTACTACAGGAAGATGAGCACGACGGCATAATGTATCCACCATAGTCCACGCAAATCCAACGATTCCAAAACACCATGCAATGCCCTCGTTCTTAGAACTTTTACGCAACGTCTACAAACCCTCTCTTTTTCCTCTGCTTTCCTTCCTCTTCAATCCTCTCCACGTCCTCCAATCTTACCACCCGAGCCTCGTCAACCCTTTCCCCTACGAACCTAAGCGCCGCAACGTTAAACCCAATCAGATCCTTGTTCCCACTTAAGCTCCTCCTCAAATCACTCCTCATATCCTCAAGCACCGCCTTCAGTTCCCGAGATGCTACGACCTGCTTCTGGTGCGTTTTAAGCATGAAGAACAAAACACGGCAAGTGAGGGTAACATTCCACTGTTTCTGAACCCAGATGCCCAGGAAAGTGAAGAGGGCAGGGAGCGAAGAGAATGGTAGCACAAGAAGCGCATCTTGGAGCTGTGCGGCCGGAACTTTGGCCATGGTGTTGAGGACGTGACGCTCTGCTGAGATGTTACCCAGCGCCATGAACAGAGGATTGCGCTGCGGTGGTGCGATCTTGGGGTTCGCTCGTTTCTGCACTTCCCACTGCTGGACAACTTCCAAATCCGCGAGGCCGAGGTCCAGGGCTTCCTGGATGCGCTCGCCGGCTGTGAGCGAACTGATCGTCTGCTTGGAGGCGTCGACCGCTTCTGCGCGCTCGCCGGTAAGAGGCTCTTCGTCTTCAAGGGAGTGGGCGAGAGTGTTCTCGTAGAGCTCTTCGAGTTCGCGTTCACGCTCTTCTTCGAGGAAGATTGGCTCGTCAGATTTCGTCCAAATGCGGATACTCTTGTCGTGAGATGCGGTGACGATGAAGTCGCCGGTACGAGCCAAGGTCATAGCCCAGACCTCGCCATGGTGACCACGGAACTTCTGGATTTGCTGGAACTTGTCGCCGTCCCAGCTCTTGATCGTCTTGTCTTTGCTGGCGCTAAAGAAGATGTGCTTCTCGTCACCATCTACAGGGTGTGGGATGAAGGAGATTTGCATGATGCTGTCCTCGTGGCCGAAGAGGGCCTTATGGCAGTCACCAAAGTCCAGACCCCAGATACGGACGTTCTTATCAGCCGAACATGTTGCGATCAGCTTACTGTCACTCGATATCGACATATTAAGGACTGGTAGCTTGTGGCCGTACAAGTTCAGGAATAGCTTGAGAGAATCAACGAAGAAGACCTTGACGGTATTGTCGAGGGTTGCCACAGCCAGTAGCCTGGAGTCGGGCGAGAATTGCAAGCTTAGGACATCGTCGTTGAGTTTTAAGATGCGTGACTGGACAAGCTTGAGACGAGGCATAGTGCGCTTTGTGCCAGGGATCTCTTCCTGAACGATTTCGAAGTTCCAGAATTTGACCGATTTGTCCGCACTACCAGAGATGAGCGATTTACCATCAGGGTGCACCTGCAGGGTCCAGACAGCGCCCTCGTGCGCCTCAATCTTGTCAAGGAGAGACGAGGCTGCGATGTCGTACAACTCAAGGTGGCCCTCTTTTGTACCCACAACTACGATCTTGTCACCGGGCAAGAACGCACAGCAAAGTGCGTAGCCACACTCCAGTGTACGCAGGCAGTTCTGTGTTTTGATATTCCAGATCTTGAGGCCTCCACTTGAGGCCGATGCCAACATGCGGTCATCAGAGCTGAGCGCCAACGCTCGCACGTCGTTCCTGTGGCCTGCGAGCTCGACAGACAGTGTACGGGTGTAGTCCGGTACTTCGTCAGTCTTGGATTTGCTTTTTGTTGGAATGTCGTATACGTCGATGAGGTTGTTGTTTGTGCCAATCAGGAGTTGCATCTTCTTCGACGCCCGGGTCTTCATCCACGCGACAGACCTGACTTTCCCTGGCGTCCGTATGGTGACGTATGAGGTAATCACATCGCCAATCTCAGCGTCTGCAACATCGATCTTGTCTTCTACCTCTTCCTCTTGTATGTCTCCACTCGGTTCAGTCTTGCCCTTCTCGCGTCTTCTCTTCCTCTTCCTAATCAAGCTTTTCCGTACCTCCTCCTCTGTTCGTATCCGCCAGATCTCGACAGCCTTTTCTGCGCCGTGTACTGCGACGTAGTTCGACTTTGGGTGGAATGAAATGCCCTGTGTTCGGTCTTTTCCAGATCGGTATAGGGTACCTCTTGCTGTAAGATAGCGTTGCTCGGTAGTTTCGCCAACAGCCGATCCGGCTTGTCGTAAACCAGATAGGTCTATAGCCCATACCTTGAGCTCGCCATCATTTCCTGCTGTGATGCAGCCACTGCCATCTGGTGATATGCCCAGGGCCCAGCATTCTCCGTTTGTTTGCGCAATGTGTGTCTCAATACAGTGCTGTGTGCTGATGTCCCAGATCTTTATCAGAGCGTCTTTGCTCGTCGACAAGAGGTACGCCTGATCTGTGTCCATTTCCGCCTCTTCTTCATCTTCCTGAGCGACTGCATTGGGGTGGATGAACTGCAGACCAGTGATCTGCCCTTTGTGGCCTCGAAGCTTGAAAAGGCCGATTTCAGAAACGAGATCCCATACCACGATGTCGGTGTCTTTTGCGCCACTTGCAAGTCGCACCCCACTTTGGTCGAAGGCTAGCGTAGTGACGGCCGATTTGTGTCCGTTGAAGCTGATAATGGCGGTCGACGTTCTCCCATCCCAAATCCGTATGCTTCCGTCTGCGTATCCCACAGCGAACACATCTGGATCGATCTCACTCCTGCATATGACTGTAACTTCCTCTGTACAGCTAGCATCACGCCACCTACTTAGGAGCTCGCCCTTCTTGACATCCCAGCAGAGAACTTCCTCGTTTGCGGCGGCGTATGCGCGTCCTGCTCCGGAGGATTTGGCTCCGGGTTGCGTGACTTCGGGGGCCCAGACGAGATTGGAGGTGGCAGTTGCGACGACGCCAAAAGCGTCGCTCTGCTCGTACTTGCTATTTCAGATTTAGCAGAAGTTCAAGTGACTTTGCGCCTACAACGTACCTGTATGACCTGACCATAGTGCGCCTCTAAGATCCTGTTAGGCAATCGAGTATGTATAGAAGTATTTGGGAGGTGTGCAGTAGTCTCTTCAAGTCATTACTCCTTCTGACCACTCCTGTCGTTGTTGGTCAACAGCTTGGAAGTTGGTGAACTTTTCTCGGCGGTAGCTCTCGAAACTTTTTGGAAGTTGCGACCCGCTTTACGCCACAAGCACCAGCCACAAGGACCCACTTACCAACGACGACACTGGGCACCTCCGGCTCCGCATCAGCCTACGAGAGCTCCCCGCCATACCCTGCTGCACCCTTTCACAGCACACGGACAGCCGCAATGCTTCTCCTCGATTACCAGAACGTGCTCATAGAGTCCCTGCTCAAGGACCGCTTCTCTGGGTGCGCCCTACCCCACTGCTTCCTGCCCGGTACGCCGCCAGACTGACAGCGTACACAGAGGAGCTCCAGCAAACATCGACCAGGTTGTCTCCGACTTCGATGGCGTCACATTCCATATTTCGACGCCAGAAAGCAAGACCAAGATCCTAGTCTCGCTACAGATCAAGTGCTTCGCGGAGCTCGTGCAGTACGGCGCCCAGGCAGTCCTCGAGCGCGAGTATGGCCCATACATCGTGTCGCCTGAATCAGGATACGACTTTTCTGTATTGGTAGACTTGGAGAACCTGCCAGAAGATAAAGGTACGTTCAACAATTCAGAGCTGTGAGTTCGCTGCTGACAGTCTGCAGAGGGTAGGGATGATCTCATTAGGCGCATCTCGCTCCTTAAGCGCAATGCCATGGCTGCACCTTTCGAGCAAGCCTTCGACGAGTTTGCGCAGCTCCAAGAAGAAGCCTCCAAGTACACATCAGAGTCAGCTCCTCAAGGCGTGAAGGAAGGCGGTGATGTGCGCGCAATTCACTACCGCGAAGAGGAAGCCATATACATCAAGGCCAGCTTCGACCGTGTCACAGTCATCTTCTCCACGGTTTTCAGGGAAGAGACTGACAGGATCTTCGGAAAGGTGTTTCTTCAGGAGTTCGTAGATGCCAGACGGAGAGCTATTCAGAACGCACCTCAAGTTCTCTTCCGGAACGATCCACCCCTTGAGCTGCAAGGCATCCCCGGAGTGGACACTTCTGGCTCCGCCGACATTGGCTACATTACTTTTGGTATGTTTTAGGTTATCGGTATACATGGCCGAAGCTAACAACCTCAGTCCTGTTCCCTCGCCATCTGGCGGCTGCGCGACGAGCAGAGGTCATATCTCACATCCAAACTTTCCGCGATTACTTCCATTACCACATTAAGGCTTCCAAAGCGTTCATTCACTCAAGGATGCGCAAGAGGACTGCCGACTTCCTCCAAGGTACGCGTATTGTAGCAATGTACCTCAGGTTCCAAAAGCTAATCTTTTGCAGTGCTGCGAAGAGCGAGGCCTGAGTCAGAGGAGAAGGAACGTAAGACAGCTAGCGGACGAACATTCAGGGTACAGGCATGAATGATGCTTGCTGAGATATAGCAGCCAGTTAAGAAGATACAACTTTACCAAGACGCTTTGGGGGTTTGCCAAGCACACGCGTTATGCAATGAATTACTACTGAAGTGACTCAAAACGTACCGCTCCGTCCGAGAGAAGCTGTTACAGGACCGTGCGGCTCCTACCAAGATATCGAAGATAATGATATTGTGCAGTAGATCGATTCTCTCGAAACTTAAAACTATTGCTCAGTGCAAAGAGTATTTCCTTGAAAATCCGCTCTACTTCTGATGATATACTTTGTGAGGCTTAGCAGAGAATTTCCGTTTGACAGTGGGGATGGAACTGATGTTTCATCACATCGTTGTATTGATGCGAACAGTGCTATGTAAGGAGGGACCATTTACAGGACAGCAATTTGAAGAGGGCGTGGATGTGCTGGGAAACATGCTTTGGTGATAGGATTATATGAGACTCTGCAATGTACGTTTCTACTACTAGATCTGGAGTATTCGATACATAAAGAGGCCGTGTCAGGAGATAAGACTGAGTGGTAGTACCAACAATAGTGGTTCGTTTACATCGATGCCTTTGTGGACCCTGACGACGGTGCACGGGCTTCATTCGCGACCTCTAATTGCGACGCGTTCCCCAAGTTTACACCCCACAAACCAACTTTTGCTTGAACCAGCACGTCTCGTAGACCCTACACTATCATGGCCTCGGAAGCATCGCGACCCAAGTACGACAGCCTTCCGGGTATCGACACAGCACCAGACGTTTACGAAACCCCCGATCTTGTTGAAGATGTCTCTACAATACAAGCATCGACCGTCGTGTCCGAATCAGACGACAATAGTTTCGACCCAGAGAGCTCTGCTGTGAGTCATCAGCGCCTACAGACAGACCAGGCGCGCAATCGCTTCCAGCCTTCTCGAGTGGACGCCAATGGCGTCGACTTCTCAGACAACATTGCGCAACGACAAGCGTACCGCACGTACACACGGCAACGGAGGCGAGGCGAGATATTAGGAGATGACAGTGACGAGGAGGAGGAGAGCTTCTCCCGGAAACTCAGAAGAGTGAAGCGGGAGCTACAAGAGCTGGAGAGCGCGTACGAAGAGATCAAGAAATCTGGAGATAAAACAAAGATCGAGGAGCGAGATGCTAAAGAAGTCATGGATCTAATATCGGACAAGGTCGATGAAATCTACGCCAGTCGGAGGGGAGACGTTCGAGCTGCAGAACCACTGCTGGACCGGACGATCCAGAAGTTCAACGATTACGAGCCTTTTACTCCGAGCTCGAAGATCACAGCGGCACTTGCAAACCAACCGCCTTTACCTGGGACGCAAATTCAAAAGAGTCAGCTGGAGCATGTCTTGAGCCAAGCAGCGGACTTCGATCAGAGGATTACGCAGATGGAGAACAGCTTGGGCTTCAACGGCAACACCATACCAGAGATGAGTGAGGACTCCATGTTCCCAGTGTTTGCGACGTTACAAAGACTAGAGCAAACACTTGGTGCCATCGGCGATGCCTCAACCAACAATCTCGGCAGCGCATCACAACAGATCAAGAAGTTAATAGAGGAGGCGGAGGATCTCAAGGAAGCACGGTTGGAGGCATTACGCGCTGAACATTCTTCCGATGACAGCAAGGTAGTTGCAACTCCGGACCAAGAAGCCAAAATCAACGCTTTATATGGTACAATACCCTCGATCGATAAGCTCTCGCCTATACTACCGTTAGTGCTTGAGCGACTACGCACGTTGCGCCTTGTGCACACAAGTGCATGGCAGGCTGATGAGGTGTTGACTGAGCTGGAGTCGCGGCAGTCAAAGCAAGAAGAAGAGATCAAGAATTGGGAGAAGCAACTGCAACTTGTCGAGGAAGATGTTAAAAAACATGAGAAGGCTATGCAGGGCAACGTCAAAGTGGTCGGCGATGATATCAAGATGCTCGAAGACAAGATCGCCAAACTCCTTTCATCTGGCCAGGATGGGTAACGAGGTGCATGGAGAGGTAGGTGCATATAGGTTCGACATAGCAAGAGATACCCATTTGCATTTGAGCAGAAACATGCATCACCAAAGATGTTGTGCACATATCGCGCGGCGTTGCATCAAGTTGTGCTATTGCTCAGTGTTAAGAAGACACGTCTCCAGAAGACTGGTCGGACATATGTTTCGTGTGCTGTTATTGTTATGTGTGTTTCCAATTCGAGCATAGAATGCGAAAGAGGCTTCGGAGCATTGATGCTGCCGAGCGCCGACGGTAACGGACGATTCAAGATGGTGCCGGATGAAATGGAGCGTCATCTTTCAGCCCTGTAAATCACTCGCAATTCTGCCCGTACCCCCGACCGTGCACTTGGGATTTGGCCCCAAAACCGGTGAACCACAACAGGAGGACAATAGATGTGTGTGAACGCGCACACTTCCAACGCATTTACCTGCAGGGCTGCATACTTACATTCATGAAACAACAGCGAAGGCACAATACGAAGTGCACAGTTGAGCAGAACCACGTCTTCTTATTAACGTCAGCCCATGAGGCGGTTGAGACGGGGGTTCCATGATGGGGCGGCACGGAGCCTTTTGCTTTGGCAGCACTGCCTCATCAGGCAAGCCACCGCGACTCTCAATCCTGGCGTGATCTGGCCACTGATGAGCAGCGCTAAGAGGCGTTCCTGCTGCTTGTGGGTCACCGGTCAAGCCTTGTTGTTGCGCTGTGCAGTTTTCTGGCCGCAAAGTGCGGGACTGCGCAGGTGGGCGACCGCCCTTTGCAGCCCGTTTTGGCTGTGCTTGCACAGCTCCTGGTGGAGGACTGGCGGTGGTCGTTGGTGAAGTGTGCAATGTTGCGGCCGGCGACGACAGCGCGCATCTGCGAACCAGATGGCGAATAGACTGGAGCGTATGGCGCCCTCTGTGGTGAACGACTTGCGTCAGGGCGGAATGATTTTATTGTGCTCGCAGCGAATAATCGCATACGCTCAACGCCGGCCGCGAGTTATTGAAGCATTAGCGTGCTTTCCTCCAGGCAGCAGCGACCACGACCACGCTAGCGGAACCCGTCCACGATCTTGGCTGTCAGCGTCAAGTGTTCCCAACCCATACTGTCCTCCTTCTCTTTTACCCTCGACGTGCCCAACTGATCACTCCTCTCCGTCCAGTTTTCTATCCTGAGGCCTACAACCCCTCTTTTCTCTGCTGCGTGTTCCGCCCTTCTTGCATACTTTGCCACGCACGCCGTCCGTCTCACCCCGACTGCGCCGCCTTTCATATACCAGCCAGTTCCCCACCTTTACAACTACTCAAGGACTCTGCGCGCCCTTCCTCCTCCGCTGGATTCATTACTATTCTTCAGCCAATCAGTTCCAACTATCCGCGGCCGCCAGATCGCTTTTTCCGAACCGGTCAATGAGAACGTGATCCCGGACTTGCACCACCATCATCGGTTCCGGCCATAGGTCCATAGGATCCCTCGGGCTCTGTGAACTGTTCAGTCGCCGTGACTCATAACCTGAGGCCTCCTTCCCATCCTAGCGCGTCTGGAACTAGTCATACAACATGTCTGCACCTCAACCCCAGAACAGCCACCCCCGCCGCCGTCCTATTAAGGGCAACATCTCTCCTCTCAGCACCCACGGCATGTCACTTCGCAAGGCCGGCACCTTCTCGTCACCAAAGTCGTTGTCAAACGACATCTGTGGCCTAGAGAACCTGCCGTTCATGCCCAGGAGGTCTCCAACTAGCACTGAGAGCCTCGAAGCACTCCTTCAGGACCAGCACCCTGGTGTCAGCCGTGTCGTCAACCTGCTCAAGGACTTCGATCAGAAGCTCGCGGGTCACAAGGCCGCATCGGTATCTGGTGCTAGCATCCTCAACGATCCCGAGGTGCTTCCTGTACCAAGCTTCATGCTGGACAGCACTACACTGGATAGTATGCCTATGGACATTGACCCTAAGCCAACTGCAGTTGAACGCAACCCCCACGAGCACGCTTCAGACAGCGGTCTGGGTTCCAGCATTGGCTCAAAGTACAGTAAGGAATCAATGCAACTACCCGCCTTGGAGGCCCCACCATCTGACATACATAAAGACGACGCCCGCACCGCGCACTCCAGCGTTCGTGAGTCCATCAACTCCTCTGTCACTTCGACACACTCGGCCGTCACTCGCTCGTTCTCGACACTGGGTGCCTCAGAGGAAAAGCACACTCTTGGCGAGTACGCGTGCAAACAGATCCACGACTCGATCATCAAGCCCATTCTTGCTGAGGAGGCTTTGAAAGACTTCCATCCTTTGGTTCAAGACGTTCCTCGACGCATAGGTGAGAAGAACATTTGCAACCTCCGAGATCTTGAAAAGACCCTCGTCTTCCTGGCACCGGTAAGTGGTATCCGTTATCTTTCAGAGAGTGCAAAAGCTTATTGCATTCTTCGCGGTTTTAAGGAGTTTTCGGCAACACCGGCATCTTACCTTCGATTCTGCGAACGATCAATTCAACTGCTTCACACCACTGTCGAGTACCTTTCGGAACGCGACCAGCGACTACCGTCCGACCGCCCGTACACTAACAACTACTTTCTCGACTTGATCGAACAGATCCGACGATACGCTGCAATCATGGCCGCCACACGACAAAAAGAAGCCCAAGGAGAACAACTCGACGAGATGGACTACTCCCGGTATGACCGCGCCGCGAAATTTCTCTTTACTCGCTCGGCTAATCACTCAAATGATAGCGATGAGAAGATCACCCTGCGCGGTGGTCTCAGTCACAATGGCCGTCCCGTCGAGCTTGTCCGCGAGAAAGACGGCAAAGTCATCCCCCTTGTTGTCGGCTCGGAGAACGCCTACAAGAAGCGTGCTCTGTCTGAGGAGGATGTTGACGACGACGACGTCATGCGCTCCATGGCTCGCCGCAGGAAGTCCGACAAACCCGGAGATGTTTTGCACATGTGCCGTGACTGCAAGAAGGAATTCAAGCGCCCTTGTGACTTGACCAAGCACGAGAAAACTCACTCTCGCCCATGGAAGTGCTCCGAAGAGAAGTGCAAGTATTTCGAGCTTGGCTGGCCCACCGAGAAGGAGCGCGACAGGCACGTCAACGACAAGCACTCAGCCCTGCCGGCGCAGTACAAGTGTCTTTACCCGCCATGCACATACGCCTCAAAGCGTGAGTCGAATTGCAAACAACACATGGAAAAGGCTCATGGTTGGGAATACGTTCGCTCCAAGAGCAACGGCCGCAAGAAGAGCCAGGCGGTCAGCAACAGCCCTGCCACTCCCCTCACTCCCTTCCTCGGTACCCCACAGTCTGCTGCTCTCACCACACCCATCACACCATTCATGCAATCACCTTCCATGCCTTTGGTCAATGAGTTCGACTTTTATGGGTTTGGAACTCCGGCCATGAGCCATCAGAACTTCCAGGATGACTTCCGTCGCGACTCAATCACCACTGACGGAACCCATCTTACATACTCTTCTGGCAACTCACCAGTTGAGCCGACGAACTTCGTCGAGGCCGCGGTAACCCCTGTGGATATCACCATCGACCACACTGATGCTCTGTTCCCGAACTGCGGTATGGGCTCGAACTTCAACATGGGCTTCCAGCAGCACACGCCTGCCTTAAGCACGGACTTCAACTTTGACCCTCTTCCGTTCACAATGGCCTCGAACCAGCACCTTGGCCTTCCTCAGCTGTCACCAATGGCCCAGCCAGACCTCACTCTCTTCTCTCCTCAGATGCACATCGACGAGGGCTTTGGTGATGCCATGGATTGCATGGACCTGCAAGCCTTCAGTCGCCCAACTGAAGACTTCACACTCTTCGATTCAGCGCCGGCTAACAACGTGTCGACGAGCAACACTGCCAACTTCTTCCCCGACTTTGACCAGCTCGGAGGACAGTTTGACAACGGAGCCCAGCAGTACGACAATACCTACTACAACGCCAGTGCTTTGGAAACTACACTGGATGAGATGTTGGGGCTCAACACCAGCAACTAGCAAGAAACGCTAGTCTGGTTTGTATACGATGATGAATGTGCATTTGAATAAAGATCTTCTCCCACTTTGTTTTCATACGGCGACCAACGTTAGTTTCGAGTATTACGGCGCATAGCGAGCACAGTTGGCTTAATAAGAGGCGGATTACAGATACGACTTGGAATGGCATGGAATACAAGATCTTCCCCTCTGCTTCACGGTGGCATGGTACACCTTCAGAACAGAAAATCCATAAAACAACCGGCTTTTTGGATCTCTCGTCTCCCCCAGCGTTACAATAGATTGGATCTCCCCCCTTCTTTCCTTTTGGCGTGTGGAAGCAAGGTGTGGTCGAGATCATCAGATAGTGTAGAATAGAACACAAACACAAACAAATGGTGGAGGCAAACGCAATCTCAAACATGCTTGGCTGTGGTAGTGACTCTTCACTTGTGACACATTCTGCATCAATGACTCCGCCGCGTTACAGCAACTGCGGTTCCTGCACAAGACCCTAAGACGACGACAACAACCAAGCATCGGGTGCAAGGGTCCTGGAAGCAGCAGCACGCTCAGTAGGCTAACCCCTAACAGCATGACATCAGACCATCCTTTTCGATAGCGACGAGCACAGACAAGTCGGACTTAGCGCCTCAGAATGAGCAGCAGAGTGGGTCAGTACGGACGTCGGATGCAAGTGGCACGGACTTGAAACACTCAAGCGGCTGGCGAACCAAGGCGCCCCCTCCTCTTCAGTCATGCTGCCTTCCATCCTCGACAGGCGGAGGCTCTCGTCGTCGTGAAGACGTATTCTCGTCACTCTCTTGATCATCTTTAGGCCTGTTGGCTGTCCAATCTCTACCCATCTGTATTGTCTGTCTTTACTAGGAAACGCTGGTCGTTCTCCTTCCCGTCCTTCCTGAGTAGCGATACCGATTCGCGCCGATTCCGTTCTACCAGTCCTTTTTTTTCTGTTCTTGGGTTGCAAATATGTTGGGTTTTCACAGAAGAACACGGTCACTGATTCCGGTCAAAGAGTTGGCGAAGTACGATGTTTTGCCTTTTGAAGAAGACATGGATTCGTACGAAAGCGAGAGCGATGGAGAGGAAGAGGCGGAAAAGCACTGCACAGACGCGTCAGACCCCAGTACGCACTCGCGAAGAAAGCAACTGCTGCTCGTCTACCTCGTCTTCTTCGCAGAAGCGTAAGTTCGCTTCTCTCGTGAACTGCTACATGCACCCCATGTGGACCCTGAGTCGAGAAGCACCACGCTAATGCACGACAGCATCATGGCATCGAGCCTCCAACCCCAGCTCCAGATGCTCCTCTCGTCCTCCGACTACTGCGGTAACATCTCAACGTCCTATCTTCGAAGCATCCTCGACTGCGCGTATGCCTTCGGCGGCACCACCGGCCTCTTCTGGGGATACCTGGCGGATCGCATGGGCCGGCGGCGCGTGACGCTAATTGGACTATGGAGCATGGTGGTGTGCTGCTTGATCATGGGGTTCGCGACGAATCTTGCCAGTTGCGCTGTGTTCCGCTTCTTCGCGGGCATGGTCAGTTCGGCGGTCGTGTGCACTGCCTTGACCATGATTGGGGATCTGAGTGCATCGGCGCAGGAGAGGGCGAGAAACGTTGCTAGGCTGCCCTTGATCTCGCTGTGTGGCTCTGTTGGGCCGCTGGTGCAAGGCATGGTCTCGGAGAGTCTTCAAGCCTACGGGATGGTGTGGGAGAAGTTCCCTACGCTGGGGTCAGAGCTGGCTTGTGCGATCGTGCTCTTCGCAATCGCCATGGCTGCTTCGCTCATGCTCAAGGAGACCTTGTCCCTTCACTACGATTTGCCCACCGAATCCATGGATCTGGACTGCGAAAAAGCAGCCTTTCTTACACGCAGTTCCGAGGACACCAACGTCACGCTTGTCGACTTCGCCCGCCCAGAGCCCATCACTATCACGCAGTTCATGCAAGCGCCTTCCCTCCTGGTCCTTCTCTCATCCTTCTGTCTTCTCTCTCTGCACGCCGCAACTTTCGACGTCCTCCTCCCGCACCTTGGCCAAAGCAGCACACAGCTCGGTGGCATGGGCATTCCATGCGATTGGCTCAGTCTTGTCGTTTTGATAGTGCGCGGCATTGCCGCCATAACAATCCTCTCTCTCATCCCCTACGCCATGGAGAAATACGGTCTGCTCAACTTGTACCGTACGATCTCGCTTCTGTTCCCTGCCATCTACATCATCACGCCGCTCCTAGCTCTCCTCGTAGCTTGCTCCGGCCTCGCACCCCTCCTCTCCGTTTTCGCCATCTTAACAAAACACATACTCGCAAGCGGCGCATTCGTACTCGTTACCCTCCTGGTTCTGAACACCACACCGGACGCATTTTCAGCAGGCACAGTTGTTGGCATGATGCAAGTTGCATCGCTCTTCAAAGCATTCGCTGTCGCCGTGAGTGGTGCGAGCTACTACTTTAGTAGCGACGTCAGTGTGCCCGTCACCAACTTCGCGCTCTGGACCTGCCTAGCCATCATTGGGGCAGCAGGTGCAGGGTTGGCGTGGTTCGTAAAGGAAAGACCGAGTGTAGGATTGGATTTCAAGGGCGAGGTACTCAAGTGGGAGAGCGTTTTCGACTTTGACGCGGACGACTTCGAGGAGAAGTTTGCCATTGGTGAAGATTGATCGCCATTTTCTTGTCATGTTTTCATAGCAGAGTTGTTTCCTTGTGTTTGTTGTAGCTAGCGATTTTCGTGTGTGTACATCTCACCGCATTTTCAATGCCATTTTATTATTGTCCACCACTCTTCGTACCTGCATTCGAATATGACGGGGTGCTCTCATCCAGTTCGTGACGGTGGTCACGAATCAACAAGCTGTAGTGTGGGACTCATCTTGCATACTCCAGCACCCTGGTCTTGTCATCAGCTTTGTGAGATTACAGTCGAGCTGCACGTGAATGGGATTGGGGTAGCTGAACCCTGAAACACGCCAACTGGGTGCTCGGAATTTGGCACACATGCGGAACGTGGACATGCAGCAACTATGAGACGTTCTGCTAGACAGATCAACATGAAGAAGAAGCAAGCAGAAAGCACAAGCACCCAAGAATCACTACGATCCTTCTGCTGCACTCCACTCGTTCGGCGTGTTGATCCTCTCCGCAGTTTCCAGATGTCGCTAGAGCACGAGAGGCTAGAGCCAAACAACCACGGGTGCCTGTCATACTGCAAATACATAGCGGCGGGATGCCCCTGCATGACAGCGTTCGAAATGAGCAGAGGAGTGGCCGCGGTGCTCCTGTTTGGGAGGGCGCTTGGAAAGGCAAACGCAAGTCGTGTCCCTTTTCACCTTCCCTCGACCACAACACGCCTTGCAGCAAACGTGTTTGTTTGTTGTGTCTGTACCACAACCACCGCACCCCACCAACAAACAACCCGTATCTATTAGGCCCGCAACCCTACACAACATTTAGCAGGCAACAACTTTTGCGACAGTCTGCGCCATGACGCTCATCAACACCTACCAGGCTTTCCTGGATCGTCCTTCGCTGGGCGCTCTTGCGGACAAGGCTGCACTGCACTACATCACGACCCTCACCAGCATCCACGATGCGGCCGCCGTCATCAAGCACCTGCAAGTCCAGGAGAAGCTGCTGAAGAAGACGAAGCAGAAGATTGTGAGCGTGGTCGAGGGCAGACACGCGCTCAGCGTGGATGTAGAGACGACGATTGAGTTCCTGAATGGCGGCGGCGCGTACCTGCCTGGACTAGACGACAACTTTGTAGCGGACCACACTGTCGTCTTCCCTATGGTAGGTGTACCCCTGCACAGTCCTTTGCGCGCATACTGACACCAGCGCAGGTTCACATTGTGCACTTCGACAGCGCAGACAAGATCGTGCAGGTCCGCCAGTACTGGGACCAGGGCTCGCTGCTCAAGCAAATCGACGTAATCGGCGCTCGCTCGCGCAACTGGCCTATCCGCGAAGGCCCAGAACAGGCGAAGCTGATCCAGCACTCTGCTCAGCTCGTACAACCTGAGTCGGCGCCGTCTTCGCGCCCTTCGACCGCTTCACGAGGCGCAGACGAGGTTTCGATTCGCTCCAGGGGCTCAACCGCAAATGCCACAAACGACCCCCACGCTTCCCTCTCCCTGTTCAAACCTCGCGAGGTCGACGATGCGGAACTGCCCAGCGGACACCCGACAGCACCACGCGCAATGTCTGCAAAGCCTCCCCCGCGCGAATATTCTGAGCTATTTGTTAGCGAGAATGCAGGTTCACCGTCTCCGCAGAACCAGAGGTTCCCAGTCAAAGGAGGCGCCAACAAGAAGCTGCAGACAAACCGCCTATTCGATGAGACGGAGGAGGACAGAATTGCAGCAACCACACCGCTCAAGGTTACCAAGACGGACCCGAAGAAGTACAACCACTTCGAGTTTGGCGATGGCGAAGACGAGGAGACGCCCCGTGGACGCGAGACTGCGAGAACACAAGGACCCCGCGACAAGAGCAAGAGCCAGGCGAACTGGGACTTCGAGGACTTTGTTACGCCTGAGAAGACAAACCCGAAGACGCAGCCGCAGGCTGTGAGGAACTTCAGCTGGGAAGACGACGAGGTAAGTCCATTCGAGGACATGCAGCGCTCTGGAAATATCCGCAGTGCTTGCACCAATTCTAGTCTTGTGAATTTTACTTGAGCCGTGCTAATCTTTGGCAGGTCGAACCATCTCCTGTTCGTGTCGAGCGCGTGCACAAGGCACGTCCCGGCACCGGCCACCAGTTTGAATTCGAGGACGATGGCACACCAGCTGCACGCAAAGCTCAGGCCCCCACAAAGGGCGGTGTATCCAACAAGGGCCAGGGACTGTACCAAGACCACGTCACCGGCAATGACGACGACGAAGGCATTACTCGTGGCGATGGCCGCGCACTGAACGACGTCACCAAGGACATCAAGAACAACAACCGCCCCAAGATCTCTGGATCTCAATGGGACACGGACGAGAACGCAGGATTCAGCAGGTCCAATGAGAACGAAAAGCCTGGCAAAGCTGGACACCAGGCTTCGAAGTCCAACTTCGGCTTCTACGACAAGTCACCGCAGGCGGGTGGCTACAAGATCAACATTGCTGGTAACGGCATGGGCAACCGCGCTGGTACTCAATTTTCTCTGTTTGATGACGAGCCGGAAGAGCCCAAGGCTGATGATAGGAGCATCGGAAACCACAAGGGCATCAAGTCGACTGGTGATGGCATGGGCGGGAGGAAGGGCGCCGACAAGAGCTTCTGGGACTTTTAGGTGTTCTGATCGTTTCCATGACTGCCTGTACGAAACATGTCACTAGAAGCCGGAAAGGTTGTCTGGCTGTGGACTCTCTCGCGTCCATGTACAAGTCTTTTGGTTATGCCCCTTCTCAGACTGTGTCTGCTATTGTATTCTTGGAGTAGCTCGGACGTGTTTGATGTGCTTGGCGTGGTGGGTTGGCACAGTAGCATAGTCCGGCTGGCGCATCATAGGTATATACCATGGTGCCATAGTCGCAATTCATAACGTTTTCCTTGACAACAGGATCCATCTTGACAAGACGGACAGCAAGGCCGTCTTAAGCTCGGATGAGCTGGCAGTACACTTACGAGCTGGTACATTAAGACGTACAATAGCAGAGCAGTGCTTTTGGAGCGAAGACTGGCGCTAAGTCCCGTCACAGTCTGTCGTCCTTGAGTTGTGTATCAATTGAGTATTCTACCTGTCGTAGTAACGGTGCACCAACCAGGTGCGTATCCTGGATATCTTCAACTATCGCCCAAAAGGCCAGCATCCGCTCATATCTACTCTTTCCCCACACTTCCACTTCCACTCCTTCTCCTTCCTCTCCCTGTTTTTGTGAAAACAACTTCCAGCTCATCCCCGACTCTATAGCTGTCCATCTCCCCGTCCCACCTGACAAACGTGATGCTAGTCTGCAGGTCCAACCTCCCCAGTCCCGAAGGCTCGCCGTCAAGCATCAAGTTGTGTTCTAACTGGCGCCACAAGCAGCGGAACGCCTCGCCTTCGCACTCTCGCTCGCCTCCTTCGCCGTCGACGACGGGGTCGTCAAACCACACGCCGCGTTCGACGATGCGGTGCAGGTCGTCGCAGCTGTCCATGCTGGCCCAGATGTCCCACGGCATATACTTGATGCGCACCTCGCGCAGGCTGGTCGACGAATGTAGTGTTGCTAGGGCATGCGCGGCCACGTGGACCCAGTAGCGTACTTTAAGTGGGAGCGTGTAGCCTGGTCGACTGTGCTGGCGGTGCAAGTACGACTCCCGGCTTATGAAGTATAGCGGTAGTGTTATGGAGGTCAGGGACGGGAACGTGGGGGATGAGAGGTAGCTGAATAAGGGCGTAACTTCCATGTTGACGAGGAGGTCGAGCTTTGTGCTCAGGTCTTCGATTGTGTTGGACGAGTTTGTAGGATGGTATGTTTCTTCGGCGTCCATGAAGGGGTTGTGGTCGGCAAAGCCAAAGATGTCACTCGCAGGCGCATTGGGGTTGAGTACAGGAGGCTGGTGGTGGTATGCTGGGTAGAGCGAAGCATCAGACGGGTCGTAGAAGTTGTCGTCGTAGTAGCCACCCGTGTGGTCGTGCTCGTCATAGTGACCATTGTAAGCAGCGCCACGGATGTAGTCGACGTCGATTTCAATGTCGTCATCTCCTGCCTCCTGCTCGAACCACCACTCGTCCTTTCCGTGCGTGCGGTCGGGCGGGTACATGCGCAGATCTGGGAAGGTGACCCAGTCCAGTTCGACGGATTTTAGCCATTTGAGCCACTGTCCACCGGGTCCATGTTGCTGTTCGACAGCTTCAAGAAGAGACTTCAGTACGAAGGGGCCGCAGCTGAGGAACACAACGTGGTGTTTGAAAAGTACTTCGAGGGCTTCGCGGGCGACTTGCTGGTTCAGGAGGAAGTATTCGTGGTGCAGGACGAGGAGAAGTGCAGCAGCGCTTGGCTTGAAGTGCTTCAGGTTGCGACGTTCGATACGTAGGGCGCGGTCGCTGCGCTTGTCAGGAATCTTGAGGGCATGATGGTATATCTGGTCGTGTTAGATAGTCGTTGTAAGATGAGATGGCGGTAGGAGCCCGGGGACGCACCTGATCACGGAGCTCGCGTGGCAGTCGCAAGAATGGCAGGATAGGCTCGCTCGACGTATGGTCTCCGTTATCTGCACATGAAGTATCAACCACAGGTGCTACAGGCGCAGCAGACGCAGTGGCGGCCATCTTACCTCGTCACCTCGAATTGTTGTGTTGTATCTCGCGTCTGCGGAAGGCTTCCCCGCAACGTTCATATGCACAATCGACACGTGACGATAGGCTGGGCTGGGGATCCCTGCCCGGAAGCAGATCTCTCTTTCGGGCAGGAGCGAGAGATCGACGGCGTCCAACGGGCCGATGAGCAGATTGTCTTCTGAACGTGTTTCTGGCATTGGCACACCGTGGCCCCACGCAGTCTTCTCGTGAAGCACTCGACCATGGTTGAAGTGCGGAGTAATACCCGCTGTACCGTGGTCGACGGTGGACCACAACGTCAGAGAAGCGGTTTGTTCGCTTTCAGCATGCCCCTGAGCGAAGGATCGAACGACGACATTGCAGAGTCTCAGTCGCATCTCGATCTTGCCCCAATCAAGACAACCTCCGTTGGTTCTGGCCAAGATCACTATTCAGTCAGCAATTACGAAGTACTGGACAGTGAAAGCAATGCTCGTGGTCCTTACAGAGTCGTAGGTACCGCGCCGCTTGGTGAACACGGCACGTACGGTGCATATTATCTTTAGAGCATCCCACGATAGTACGAGCAGTGGCGGATCCGGGCCTGTCAGCTTTACCGTCGGTAATGTGTCTCCGAGAAAGTTACAAAGACAACTGAAGGAGTCGGACCTCAGACGTATTGGTACCCTTGGTGTTGATCCTTGTGAGAAGCGAAAAGCTAAGCGGGTTTCCAGCGCTTTGCCCGAGATTACCGACTCTGTTGGTATGTCACTTGAGACACATGTAGCGAGCATTTCGAACTGCCGGTGGTTGCTGAGCCTCCTCGACCATCGTTGAGCGCAGTGCAACCTGCCAGCTACGTACCAACTGCATTCGTGTGACGGCTGGATTCTCAACAGTTCCACCTATGAACGGCTACCCGGCTGCTCACTTACAAGACCTGGTGCACAGCATGAGGTCTCAACCCGTGTGTTTCGGCTTGACTCTGTCCTAGCAACGTGTTGTCCTCTGGGAACACAGAAGCTTCTCAGATTCTGCAGATCCATAGGTGGCTTAGATCGGACAGCGACAGCAAAACGTCGACCACAACCCCATATCCAGGGTGCGCAACGAGGCCAGGTACTCACGACCCACCTGAAAGTACCTCGCATATATGCAGTCTGCCGTGTAAGCAGTGACCGCAAGTGGACATGTTATACGACTGAAGCAAGGCTGACAGGCACAGCAGCTTATGTGCACTAAAGGAAGATAGATAGCTCGCTGCCTGTAATTAGTCGTGCGTCCTGAAGTTTCAAGATCTGCAAGCTGACGCAGGGTAGTTGCGATGACACCAAAAGTGTTTGCGACATGAAAAGAGCAAACTCTTCCAAATCATGGGCGCTATGCGAGAAACATTGCCTCTTCGCCTGGGACAAGGCCAATCGCAAGACCAAGACAGTCTGACTCATGCTCCATGCGGGAGGACGTACTGTGTACAGAGCGTGCATTGGCACCTGACACGAAAGCCGTTGTTCTCGAAACCTGGTTGTCGGTTCCGTCGTGCAATCCAGGAGTCCAATGTAAAGAGGCGTACATGCGGTGGTGGCCTCGAGCTAAGTCAGTAACCAGGACGAAGCTGCTCCAAAGCGACCAGCGATGCTTGCATCGTGATTGTGTCGGCCGCGCTTTCCCCGTGAGGCTGTTGTAACCATAGAATCCAGCCGTCCATTCGTGCTACCCTGTGACCAGGCCACAGCTTGACTGATCTTCATTAGTTGTCTCAGAACAAAGGCAGGAAGGAAGACCGTGGCGCATGACGGCCATTGAGGTCTGTTCGCCGCTCGAGCAAAGGACCTGTAGGTCAACCTGTGTTTGTTTGGGCACTGGGATTCGATTCGTTGGATTGCATCGCGGCTTGACCTCATGGATATTTTTTTGGGAGCACTACTCCCAGGAGCCTAGTACTATTGGGGAGGCACGCTTGCTGCCAGTCATTGACCAGCGTTGATGAAGCGCAGACACAACGTGACCACTGACGATGTCGTGTAACTGTCTGGTAGATCGGCACAGACCCGTGTGGATCTCCTGGCATGAGGGGGATTGAACTCATAATCGTCGATTGGAGCAGGATGTAATGATTTAGTCATTCCAATTCCAGAGCTGAGGAACCCAAGCACCTGTCGCATTCTGCTGTATTCAGAAATAAATCAATGAAGCCGGTCGTGTTTGTTGTTGGTGCTGCTCGCTGGGATGGGTGTGGGACCCACTGCAAGGATGGCCAACCCTGAGAGGTGAGGTGAGTGGGTGGGGTATCATAGGGTAGCCTGTGGACCAAGTCCAAGGGAACGAGAAGATTGGTTTTCCCTGGCGATCGCTCTGGTCTCTGGTTCTCTACATATGGCAGATCCAAGGCTTGCTGTTACAGGGATTCTGGGATGGGCAGGCATGGGAGGAAGGCGTCTCGTCCTGTGTTGCTATGCTGCTGTGCATGGTCTGATGCGTCGTCGTTCATGGACCGTGGTTGAATGCAGCTAGCGTGCAGAGATGGTAACCACAACCAGTGCTGGGCAAGAAACGGAGCGGACACCTTGCTGCTCGGACAAAGCAATACCGGTATGCAGGCCATGTAGACGGCATTATTATTGTATGCAGCACGCACGACTCGGCGTCGAGTCGGCCATGTGAGGATCGCCGGGCGAGCGCAGACTTTGCTTTTCGCGGCGAAGGCGCCGGTTGGGCAGGAGACGTGGAGAAAGGCAGGCCTCGTGGCGGGCGGTGCTATGTACAGCGGGCGGCGTCAGCAGTCCCGCAATCACGCACGGCTTGGGTTTCTACAAGGTAAAGAGACGCTGGTCGGCCTGCACACAGCCGGCATGCTGGAATGCTGGATGACGGTGCGCAGTGGCAGGCAGGGCCGGTCGGGCACATGTCGTGCTGGTGGGCGTCATCTGCACATGTGCCCGTCTGCACGGCTGCACCGCCATCTGACCATGCAGCAACGCAACGCAGCAGTTCGCGCGCGGAGCCAGGGAGGGCCATATTAGTTGCAACTAGCCGCCGCTAGACGGGCTTGTTTAGATACACGAGGCCTCGATTGAACGATTCCCACGTGCGGCCGGCTTTGTTCTGGGCATCAGCATCCTCATTAGTTAGTCGCTCCCAGAAGTGCCCTCTGCCCTTGCTGCTTGAATTCGCGACCGCTGGCTTCCCACTCCGCTGCAAGCTCCGCCACTTCGAATCCATCCCGCGGTCGCACACACGTCCAGACCAGCGGCTGCGCGCTGCTTGTTCGTGCCTCCATCCGGCTCGTTGTGTGCCCTCCACGCCCTTGGAACTGCTCGGCGCCCCGTTCCATGCAAGGCACGCTGCGCTCATTGAATCATCCGTCGCAAGCAACACCTGCTAGGCCCCTCACCCTTCCCTTCCCAGCACTCCAAGTCGACTCCATTGCCTGCTGAGGCCGCCTCCCTCTCCCTCCAACACCCCACTGCCCTCTGCCCACTGCCCTGCCTACGCGTGCACTGCGCCGCCGCCCAGTGCTGCTTCGGCGCTGACCTTGACTTTGTTTTCGCCGCTGCCCGTCTGTTTGGGAAGCTCGGTTTGACCGCACTCGACGTGTGCAACCCCCAGGCGCCACCCCATCACCTGCTCTCCATAGGCTCCCGGAACAGGCCAAAGCTCGCCATTCGACTCTGGCGCGCCTCGCAGGACGCCTGCACGTTGCATCGGATCGCCAGCACGCCAGCACGCCAGTACGCCAGTCACCGCGTACTCTTCAGATCCCGCCTCCAGGACGCTGTGCACCAGTCAGGCGCCAAGCAAGACTGGTTCTGCAATCGACCTTGCTGCAACGCAGGCACGCCGAGAATTGCACTGCAGCCACGTCCAATTTGGCTACGAGCGTTGGTGAGAGCTTCATGATCCCTCGAGGTCGGCGCGACCATTTCTCGTTTAGACTGGTGTCGCTGCTGTTCGCCAGAAGAAGAGCGTCTCGGCATCGTCATCGCTCAGATTGGTTGCAACTGCAACTGCCTACCACTCTGCTACCCAGCGGCTTTCTTCGCGTGTAGTCCCTACACGACCACACACGATTGCGCCTGCCTGCTCAGCGACCGAGAAAATCGCTTGGCACCATCCTGGGAGATTTCTTCTGTTGCCCTGCCCCGCCAAACATCTACCTCGACCCCAAAGGGTAGGAGCGGCCACCTGCGTCCCGTGCGTCCTCGACCGAACCCTCCACCTTCCTTCTCACCAGCCAGCAGCCCGCAGCCCGCAGCTCTCTCCGGCCGTCTTTTGCCTCCACGCTGCTGCCATTCATCACCCTCCCCCTCCCCAAGATCATCAACCTCTCTTGCTACCACCGCTACGGCTCACCTTACCGCTGCAACGGGAAAGCCGCCCATCTATATCTCTCCCTTCTCGGCCTCGCTCTCTTGCTCCTCATTGGCCAGCTTCCCAACTCCACTGGCGCTCTGCATCACCACCCATCCACGGCATCCCACCCCAGATTTGCCTCCCAACCTCAGGTAGTGCAAAACGCACCGCCGCTCGCTCACTGGCATCGTTATGGAGTCTGTCTCTCAACAACGGCCGTCAGCACCCAGCAACGGGTCTCACCCTCAGGCTCTGCCATCCATCGCTTCTCTTACCAGCAGCCTTTCTCCGTCTGAACAGAGCCCAGTTCGATTCAGACAGCATTCCGAGTCTCGCGAAGCTCGTGATTCCGGTAATTGGTCCATCTCTCAGAGCAAACGTGAGTGCCGGCTGCCACTTGCTCGTGGACCTCCAGGGTCCTTTCTATGCCAGTGCTGACGATTCACAGACTCCTCGACCGTATCCAACAACATGGGTTTACAGCTGCAGACAATCCTCAACGCTGAGGACTCGCCAACGCGCGCTGTACCTGATACGCCGTCTTCGGCCAGGCACCAGGCTGGCCACCCCCAACAAGTATGTCGTATATACCGTCCCGCAGAGAGTCGGCTAACAGACTTTCAGCACAATGCGCCTTTTCCATCGCTCAACCAGGGCTTTGGCGACAATCGCTTGAGCATCGATGCAGGCTCACACTATGACTCTCGACGCAGTAGCGTGGATAGCCGCATGAACGTAGTAATGGGCCACCTCCAAATCAGTCCTTCATCACCGTACGACAGCCAAAACACATCGCGAGTTTCGCTCGTCTCCAATCTCCAGGCACAGCGAGGTATTACCAACCCTGATGCGCGTATCAATGGCGCTTCTCCACTCTCGCCGCCGGCCCGCAACAGCGTTCTCCGGGCTAACCACCCTCCTCGCCGGGCGCCCGTCATCAACCCAAATCCTCGAAGCGTGTCGGGTATGCCTGACCCAATGGCTGCTGCGCCCACAAAGGGTTACGCCTGGGCTTTCCCTGCCGAGTTTGAGCCTGAAGAAAGGCGGGCATCAAGCAGTGGCGAGTCTAGCGCAGGGAACTCCAATGTTCCGTCGCGCCAGAATAGCTTTGCCACATCCATCAATAGTAGCATTTACACCATAGACTCACATCTTCCCTCTGGACAGAAGCGTTTGGACAATGGCACGCACACCCAATCTCTACCCACATTCATTTGCTAACTCGACCCAGATGCCTCTACGACTCATCATCACTCCATGCAACACCGCAGTGTCACAAGTCTTCAAGGTATCGATCATGCAGCTCTGGCTCAAGGCAGCGGAAACTATAGTAGGACCCCAGAGCTCCGCATCAGCCACAAAATGGCCGAAAGAAAGCGTCGAAGTGAGATGAAGAATCTGTTCGATGAGCTCAACAACATACTTCCCAACTCTCCTGGAAGCAAATCGAGCAAGTGGGAAATCCTCACAAAGTGTAAGTGCTCCGTCCGTGCCTGGGACTGTGCTCATACTGACACTGCGGCAGCCATCGAATATATCAGGACACTTGGCAGGGCACACGAAACTGCGCGAGCCGAGAATGCACGACTTCGACCCGAAGCCGACTTTTCCAGACGCGCACAAGAGGAGAACGAACTGCTACGGAATGAGCTCACTGCCGTCTGGAGCAATCTGCGCCGTCTCGATCCCAACAACCCGCATATCTACGGAAGCATGACGGGTATGCTTGCACAACAGCAAGGCAACACACCGGCATCGACCAACAATGTGTTGCCGCCACTACAACAGCAACAGCAACAGTCCCAGGCGCAGCCTCCACCACCGCCACAATCCCAATGGGGTGCGCCTGCACCTACGGCGATGCAAGGTGTCGAATTTGGTGGTATTCGACCTTACGAGCACCCACATCGTTAAACTCTACCGGCTACACGCATAGATCTGGCATAAGCTGGACTTGTTTATTGAGGACTTGCTGTACATTACCATCTTAGCATTCACGGATCACAGGCGTTGTCACATACACTTTTCGATACTCAAAATTTTTCTCATTCGTCACTACGCGGGTGGCCGGCCCTCATGCGGGTTGCATGACTGCAGAGCCATCGCATGCGTACCACTCTTCCACAAGGACAACGCCATCCCCCGTGTCTCGGCAACCGACCTATGGCGCTGGTCCTTACCGGGCATGGCAGTGGTCCTAGAGGGGATGTTCCAGTGGTTATCGTACTTCCATTTCTTTTCGCATTGTGCTGTCTTCTGTTGGGAACATGTTATGGGAAAATGGCTAATACCAATTGCACGGATTTACGCGGGGTGTTTCGATCTTGGACCCACAGCAAAAGTATGTCAACTACATGATCTACATGGCTGTTTTCGGAAGGGTACTAGGTATGACATTAATTGTTCGTTACGAACACGTCTGTGAGATACAGTAATGTCAGATGGAGTTCTCGTTGTTATCTTGACTTCGGTCCTATGTACATGGAACGGCCTATCTGCGAGGATGCTGTTTGTTTTGGTAACCATGCTGCTTACGAGACACAAAAAAGCACAAGTTAGCTAGAATAACTAAACCAAGTTACTCTACCATGCCACCCAGTCGGTGCTCTCGAATGCGTTCGGATGGCTCCGAGATCTTCCACCTCAACCTTTTTAGCCTCTACGGCATGCGTCGACCGCATGTAGATATGGCGCCACGACTGACGACCATCGTAAACGATACGTCCACTCACAAGCCACGAGAGCAGCCATCCGAGATCTGCAGATCTGCACTTATGCATGTGCGATCGGCCGCGGTTCCGATGGCCCAGCACGCGCACATGGCGAGCAGACCGTTGAGGGAGCTTGAGAGGTTTCGGAAGGTCGAGCCGGGGATTAGGTGACGGTGCGCATGTAGTGGGGAAAGTTAGCAAAGTATATTTTTTCTTCCAAAACTTGTGGCATGGCATGGCAATGCCGACTTCCTGACTGCATCGGGATTTGCTCTTTGTGATACGAGGTGCTGGGAAACTGCGCGTGGCATGCCAGCCCGCTACCTTGTATTTTTTTGTTTCCTTTTTATTTATTTTTTTATTTTTAATTTCGGCTGCTCCGAAGATGCCGAGCCGGATGTCTTGAGTGGAAAAGAATGGCTCATTCACTACCGTTGCTATACCAAATCGTTGCTATACCAGACAGAACAGAAGCAGAAGATCGCTGCGCAATGCCTAGATGGTGGTCTGGAGAGTGGGTAGCTAATAGCTGGGAAACTACCAATGCTTGCTCTTGCACCTTTTTGGTAACGCGCGATCAAGCACTGCTTGCACGTGTGGTTCCCTGTGTCCAGCTGAAAGGGGCTGGATGCTACTGTAGGATTTAGTGCAACTGTTAGTTGTGGGCCTGATCGAGGGCTGCGGGGACTTGGTTTGAGTTGCTGGTACATGGTTGAAAACAGATACCAGCTTTTTGCGTCTCTGTGTAAAGAAAGTGAAATGGAGATCAATCACAGGGTCAGTATATATGGTTGTTTCGAGGGTTTTATCCCGCATCTACGAACCCTGTCCAAATAGGACTGAATACATTCTCAAAACCTCATCAACATAAATAAGTAGGCTTGATGTACCAAGACAACTTCCAGTCCTCATTCGTTGCTCATTATCTTCCTCTACCATATGTTGCGCTTCCAAAAGCCATCCCGACAAAAAGATTGACCCAATCGCTCAATACGCCACGCTAAGAAAAGATGAATCCCAGACCAATGCCCAAAGGTATGCCAAGTTGCGTGCTTCCTAACAATGCTTCAAATATTGGTCCCTCTGGAAGCAGTCCAGACACCACGAGTCTCCCTCTTCTCCCACTTCCGAAGTGCATTCCCTGCAGACCTTCATGCCACAATCGCCCAGACACTGACGTGCGCAGATGAAGCATGTCCGGCCGTTGCAGCGCATACAGTCCATGTAGTTCTCCAGGTCCCTCTTCCGCTTCGGCGCTGATTTGCATGCGTGGCATGCTCGTAGGTCTGTGACAGCTTGTTGCTGGCTCTGGGCGAGTTTGAAGCCCATTGGAGTGTCTGTCTCCATGAGATGTGATGCTGATTTGACAAAGGCAAGCATCTGACTAGTCCGTTTGATGTGCTTGACGGGACGATGCTCTGAAATTCTAAGATCGGGAGCTGTTGTGTAGGACGCGTGCGATCTGTCGTTGCTGTGTTCGAAGGTGGGCGAATGTTGTGGGTGGAGTCCCCGGTTTGGATGAGGTGCATCTACATCCTGAGGTCGTTTTCGTTTCCCCAAGGCCGCAGCATGTTGCTGTGTGTCTGTCATGGCGTGCCAGTAGCTGTAGGATTGGTTGTGTGTGTCGACGGGACCAAAGAGGTCTGATGTGATGTAGACCATGGCGGCGGCGAGACGGTGAAAGAGTGCAGACGTATGTTCCAGCAAGATCGAAAGGAGTGACGAGCAGATGCTTCGCTAGAATGCAGACGCTGGGAAAGACAATGCAAGAAAGAGTGTAGTGACAACGACAACGACAGCGACAGTGACGACGACAAGCTTAATGAAGCTGTTGTTGGAGGATCGACGGGTGCCAGGCAGAAAGCCGCTAACCGCTAGAGCGCTAACGTCATGCAGGAGACAAAAGCGCGGCCCCCACATAACACGCTTCACGTGCCATATTGACGTCCAAGCGGCGCGCCCGCGGTACATTAGATGGCTAGACTCCCATTATGGATGGTTGAGCTTGCGACTGCGGACATCACCTTTGGAACGGATTCAGACATGTTTTGACACTTGCTACGGTAGTTGTTATGACTTGGCAACGCTCACGACCCTCACCTCTACCCCAGTATCTTACGCGACCTTGACCCTGAGCCATGGAGAGCGTCAATGTCTCCGAGCTGGTTGCTCGATTGGGAGCCGAGGAGGAGTCGACCAAGAAGATGGCAGCGTTTAAGCTGCAGAGTGCTATTGGTGACCCTTCCTTTGCGGACGTCTTCATATACGAGGGAGGCTTGCCGAAGCTCAGATTTCTGGCTCTGCATGCGACAGGAAACACTTTGGCTTACGGCCTCACATCGCTGGCGCGCCTACTTGAGCTGGATAAGGGCTGGGACCATGTCACAGATGATCTGATAGCGAGGGTGGGTGCTGTGCTGGGCGTTGTTCACGTACGGAAAGACTGACGGAGGGGTGACAGATAGTCGATCTCGTAGTTGCGCAGCCACTCGTCAATGTCAATCGAGGTGCCATGTCGGTCCTAGCAGCGATTGTCGGACACCCCCTCCATCGAACCTCTCAGCCTGGTACCACAGGCTTCCAGAGACTCAAGCCAGCAGTCGACACCCAGCCGCAATTCCTCCCTTCGCTCGTCGAAAAGATCACCTCCGCCGACCACGCCCTCTGCGCAAACTCGCTCCAGCTGATCAATGCGCTCATGCGCGACGCAATCGCACACGATGCCGACTTCGAAGCGCCCAAGTTTATAAAACAGCTCCAGGAGCTCGGCGTAATCAAGAGTGTATATGCGCTCATGCAGAGCTCTGCGATACAGGACTTGGCTCATCCATTGCTGGACTTCCAGACGCTCACCAAGATATTACTGCGCAATTGGCGAGAAGAGAAGGTGGATCTGGAAAAGTCAGACCATCGTAGGGCAATTCGAGGCTTACACACGGCCAGCAGTGCTGAGAAGCAAGGGGCGGACGGAAAAGGCAGTAAGAAGCTGAAGTGGCGGCGGCTGGGCTTCGATACAGAGTCACCAGCCTGGGAGTTTGAGGCAACAGGATTTCTTGGTCTTATGGACTTCACCGACTATGTCTACAAGAATGAAGACGGATTCCAGAAGCTCTTGTTGGAGCAGTCAGCAGAACCAGTCGAGCAGCGCTGCCCCGTTGCTCGCGCTAGTCTTTCGGTAACCTCGATACTTTACGAACACTTCGAGGTGGAACGGGCCGACGACCTCGACTCACAGAGATATACGGTTCTTGAGTCTCGGGCAAACTTCGACCGATCCTTCCGGCCTCTACTGCTTCATTGGTCGCGAGTGCACACAAGCGGCCTCAATGCATTCATCCGACTGTGGAAGACGGCAAGAGCCCAAGTAGAGGACTTTGACAAGATTGAAGAACTGGTTCGGATACTGATCGAGCAAGTTGTCGGTCAGGCACCTCGCACGAGAGGGATCAAAGACGTCGAGGAAGAGTTAGCAGCGTTTGAGATGCAGAGACTGCGAGAGTTGCAGATGGAGTTACTCGAACTCACGTACGAAGATGCATGGGGACACCACTTACGGTACGTCCATTGGGTTTCCGCCATCAGCGCCAAGACTAACCATGCACAGCCAAGTCCGCGAGGAACTGAACCACGAGGCTCTTCAATTCGTCAAGGAGCAAAGGATAAGGTGCTTACTCCAGGGCGCGTGGTTCCCAAGTGGTCTTGAATATAGCTCGGGCGCGGGGCCAGTCACAAGCAAGACCCTCAGCCGTGCAGTCCCCTCAGCGTGGCGTTTTGTACGACTTTCACACAACCGCCGATATCTGCACTACGCCGACTTTGACGAGAAGTCAACAACGGAACCGAGGCTGGACGCCTTGCAGGAGAAGAGTAAGTGCTACCGATCGGCCTGGGTTGCAGGCTGGCGCAAACGCAGTGGCTGACATGCATTTGGCAGTTGATCTTTCCATTGTGTCCTCTGTGGTGAG